>OX465297.1:112036744-112729744 GCA_949987735.1 Leucophora obtusa
ATATGGGTGATATCAAAAAATGTGATAAAAACCGTGTAACCACCTAATTTCTAATGGATGGATTACATTTGAGTTATATATTTCGATATATATCAGCGCATTGTCACGTGTTTTACAAAATTTATAACAATCTGACCAATTTTTGGTTAATACATAAAATTTGTGACCAATTTTATAGGCCAAATGTAAACTCCGTAACAAGTAACTCATAAGGTTTTTTAACTTTAATAGCTTATATTTTAATAACCAATAAAGCTAAACACTAACGGTAAAAATTTTTATGAAGAGGCAAAGTGCCGTTTTTAATAAAAATAAATACATTTCACAAACTTTTTCGTATAGCTTATCACGACTTCAACTCTGTAACGATTTTTCGTCATAATTTTTGATAAAAATGCATATACCAGAATTTTGGAGTTATCTATTATTTATATTCCGAAAAGTGTAATGTTATTTATACTCAAAAGATCGTTGGACTGTAAGTAATCATCCAGTATAACAGACTTGAAGCTTTTCTGCAGCATGTAACATTCTCGAGATGAAAAAGGATGTCTTTAATAAGATTTGAAAAAATGTTGTAAACTCCGTTTCTAATTTTTACACCAAACTATTTAACGAGTAAGAAAAACAATGTCATATTTGCATTAACCTTGTAGGCATCATGCGATTTTGTTTCGGAAAAAAAATTCTGACAAACCGTTTCTGAAAGAAAACGAAACAATTAACCAAATGTAAACTCCGTAACTGTAAACTCCGTAACCACAATTGTTTGCATCAGATTTCATTCAAATAAATGTTTTAAAATAACCATAAACAGAGGTGATTCAACTAATATTTATGCGTCAAAAGACGATTCAACTAATAATTTTGCGTCAAATCAAAAAAAGTTATCAGTTTTTTACCCTAAGCTGCTGGAGTGAAAAACGATTGATTTTGCATTTCATTGGTTTTGAATCGATATTTCGAGTCATTACTGACATTAGTTTGACAAATTAAATTTGTTTCACATAATTTAATAGTTTTTTGATCGCGAAATGTTATGTTTTTAATATATTATTTTGCAACTGCGCAACCGCTGTTTGGATTTTAAAAAATTTTATATTTTTGAAAAGCATTTAAATTGACCAAAAATACAAAATTAAAAAAAAAAAAAAAAAAATTTTTTTTCGCGGAATGAATTGTATTTTTATTCGCGAAACCGCCAATTTGATAAACACAAATTATATATCATTGGAAAGCAAGTTGAAAACCCAAATACGAAAAACTAATAAATTGTAGAAAATTCGTACGCAATTATTTTTGTTATATCTTTTGCTTGCAGAAATGTAAACTCCGTTACAACAAAAAAAATTAAAATTGTGCAAAAAAAGTTATTGCGACAACTTGTAAATGAGATTTTTTGCAATTAGGTTTATAATGACTTAATGATTCCATTAAGAAAAAACCGAAATATTAACACTTTTTGCTTCTCACAAATTTGGCCTAAAAATTTATCACATTTTTTGATTTCAGCCATATAAAAATAAGTTGTCCGATGTTCGTTATTTTATAACTCGAGAACCAATCAACCACTATACAAACCAATTCATGCGTTGGAAAGGTCTTCCTTTACTGATGGTTCTTAAAAAAATTACGAAAAATATCTAAGCATACGCGTTATACGCACGCTTTTGTGATGGTGTGTTTTTCCCATATAAAATGTGTGATCGATATGCAAATTTTTATTTTTCAACGGATTTCTGTCAACCGATTTCAACCAAAATTTCAGGGTACGTTAAGGATGGTCTGTAGATGGTTTATGTGAAGCTTGCACGAAATTGGCCTAGTGGTTCCGGAGATATGGCGTCCCTACATATAAAATTTTCGTGTTGCTATGACAACCAAGTCTTGGCGTTACTATGACAACCAGGCAGCACTTATAGCATTAATCTAATCTAATCTCAGCTTATCCTATCTCATTTAACTCATCTCAATTTTTTTTTGTGGAAACACTTTTTTTGTTGAAACTTTTTGTTTTTGTGAAATATTTTTTTTTTTTGTGGAAAAAGTTTTTTTTTTTAACATTTTTATTTCTTTTGTGGAAACTTTTTTTTTTGGAGGAACTTTTTTTTTTGTGCAAATACTTTTTTTTTTGTGGAAACATTTTTTTTTTGTGGGAACTTTTTTTTTTGTTGAACACTTTTTTTTTGTGGAATATTTTTTTTTGTTGTGGAAACTTTTTTTAGTTTTTTGTGGAAACTTTTTTTTTGTTCAAACATTTTTTTGTTTTTGTGCACACATTTTTATTAAGAAAAGTAATATAGAGTTTGTTTACGACCATTTTTTTTTGTTTTTTTAAACACTTTTTTTAACACAATTTCGGGAAAGAACGGGGAAATTAAACGGGGAAAAAGTGGAATTGAAACTCGAGAAAATTGCAATGGAACAGCGAACGAAATGGAATGGAATGCGGAACGAAATGAAACAGAACGGGGAACGAATGGATTCGCAATGACAATAAACAAATCGCAAAGGGAGTCATAGTGTATACATACACTCACAAAAATAAGTTAGTAGAAAAATTAGTAAAACGTCTTGTATATCAAGTGTACTAGTTTTTAGCAATTTTTTTTGCTAAAATTCCGTTTTCAGCAAAAATTTTAGTTATATTTTTTTAGCACTAAACTAATTTTGAACTAATGTTTTACTAATTTATTTTGCTACAAAAATTGTGCTGATAACCGCATTCATAGCGTGGACGACAACCAGATAGTCAAGATGTAGATGTCGCAGCTTGTCTGGAAACGGAAATGACAAAAAAAGAAAAACAACTTGTACATATTCTATATTTAAATTTTCAGCAAATAAATTAACTAAAGTAAAATTTCGCTACAAGTTTTTTGAGTTTTTTTCAGTCTACTAATATTCAGCAAAAAGTTTAGTTATTTTAGCAAGGATTTTTTTCATTTGAAATCGACTAAGTGTTATCAAAACTTTTGCTGAGATTACTATTTTTTTGGTAAAAATCAGCTCGCTGATTTTCAGCAAACACCTTTTTTTGAAATTACCAACTTTTTTGCAAGCACGCTCCTGACTAAAAAGCGTACATATAAAAGTGACTGACTGACTAATTTTACCCTCTAACCGGCCTATGCTTTTTCACCAAAGTATAAATAAATGCCAAAAATGAAATTTTTTGTTCCTTTGATTAAGAAGATGTAACGATTTTCGTTTTTCGGAAACTACGAAATTGAGCGAAAACGGGTCTTAATTTTAATAAGTATTGGTACTAATACTAAATTTATGCTTTTTGTCAAATTTCATAATAATTCGTTTTCAAGTTAAGACGATGTCCCAGAAAGGTATCCTGATAGAATCCTGTATGTGCTTGGACCAAAGTAATGACTTTTTGAAAAGCTAAATCTGTAGTCTTACTTTGTGTATATTGTATTCAATGGTTTAAAAGTAACTTAAATATATTTTTCAGATTTTTAAAAATTATGTTAGTTTCAGAAATTTTGTTGAGGCTGTTTATTTCATAGGCCTGTTATATTATTTTACTTCGGTGGGGTTAAGTGCTATGGGAATAGTGAAGGAGGACACTGTATTAGGGATAAAAAAATCATACACATTATTTTTCCAATTTGATGTTGCAGTCGCTGGGGATCGAACCCGCAACCACATGTGTAACAGTTCAACGCGCTTACCATTACACCACAGCTCTCACATCGTCACCGTTATTTATTCTTAATTATTAAGTGTGTCTATTTGATTTTATTTTTACTTTAAAAGTAGAAAATTTGTTTTAATCTAAGCTTCCTCTGAATAATAATTTTTGTAATTATTTATTTTTTATATAAGCTCCTAATAAGCATTCTCATCGAAGGGGGCTTTTATTTTGAAGATTTTTATATTAATAAAAAACATTGTATTTTATTTTCATAAAAATATTTAATTCTTATACAAAACAAATTACATTTTAAACTTTAAGGTACGCTAACTACGTAGCGAGGCTTGGCCGATACGCCAAGATTCGTTTTCGGTTTAACTGACTTCCCAAAAACTAGGCCTAAGGCACGCCGCTAAATCTAGCGGGCTTGCCCGCAAGTCTTATATATATAAAAATAAGTTGTCCGATGTTCGTTATTTTATAACTAGAGAACCACTCAACCGATTTACAAACCAATACATGCGTTGGAAAGGTCTACTTTCACAGATGGTTCTTAAAACATCGAAAAATGTCTACACATATGCGTTATACGCACACTTTTTTGATAGTGTGTTTTTCCCATATTAAATGTGTGATCGCTATACAAATTTTTATTTTTCAACGGATTTCTCTTAAATTTGATTGATTCTCATACCACGAGCGAGGTCGCCATATAATTTTTATTGACCAATTCCATATTTACGCCCGATTTTTCTTTAAAAATATAAGTGGGTCATATAACAATAAATTTTCGCACCGATTTCAACCGATTTCGCTTAAATTTGGAAGATATAATTCTTATACGCCCCCTTTTAAGCCCACACTTTTTAAATTATGTGTTTTTTATATAACAATGGAATATCGATCGCTATGGAAATTTTTATTTTCCAACAGATTTTGCTCAAATTTGGTACACATGATGCCAATATTGCAGGATGGGTCACGATGTATGTACTCTTCATTGATCACGCTCACTTTTACGCTTTAAAAAATTATTAATTTGTTATCTAACAATGGATGTTCGTTACGGAAATTTTAATTTTACAATGGATTTTGCTCAAATTTGGAACACATTATCCTGACGATCCTGATATTTGTGGCCAGGTAGAGATATACTTCTTATCAACCATGCCCATTTTTCAGCCCACTTCTTTTAAATTATGAATTTGTTACATATCAATGGATATTCGCTACAGAAATTTTTATTTTCCAACTGATTTTGCTCGAATTTGGTACACAAAGTCCTTTTATCCTAGGCCAGGTCGGAATATAATTTTAGTTGACCATACCCGTTTTTAAGCCCACTTTCTTAAATTGTGAATTTATCATAAATTTGAAATTATGAATTTGCTATATAACAATGGATATTCGCTATAGAAATTTTTATTTTAATATTTAATCAAATTTAGTTAGTACACTGAAAATATTATTACAGTAACTGACTGCAGTTTATTTAAAAAGTTATCCGTACATTTATTTTTAAATGATTATACAGTTAAAATACAAAGAAATATATTTTTTAACTGATTTTGTCGTTTATTTAAAAAATAAACTACAAATAAATACGGATTTTCTGTTACAGTTAATATTTTCATTTAAAATGTTTTGTAAAAAAACAGGTCAGTTAAAAAAACTAAATAAACTAAATATCATTTATTCTTACGGATTTTGTAGTTAATTTTTTGAAATTTAAAAAATGGAAATAAATGAAAAATCATTATTTTTTAAGGATTTTGTAGTTTATTTATTAACATTTAAAAATAAATGAAAAGTTCTTTTGATTTAAATGAAAAGTTAGTAGACCGGTTTTCAAGTGATTTTTCATTTATTTTAAATTACATTTTCAGTTAATTTAAACTACAAACTATTTTGAGTGTATGCATGATCCTCATATCCCAAGCCAGGTCACCCCATACTTTTCATTGATCTCGCCAACTTTTGGGCCTTTTTTAATATAAGAGTTCTTTGTGATCCATTTTGGATTTTTACTATAAAAATAATTATTTTTTAATGGATGTTGTCGTAATTTTGTATTAATAATCGCCAATTCCAAGTTCGTTATTAATTTTCAAATGATCAGTCGTTTTTCATAATCATGTATATTTGTCATAATTAGGGGTTTTCTTTTCCCGGAGTTTTTCATTTCCGGGACAGCGGGATTTTTTTCTGAATTTCCCGGGATCCCGGGAATTCCCGCTCGTTAGAAAATGAATATATCCGACGTATGTTTACTTGAAAAACTCGATTTCTATTAAAATAACTAACGACAAAGTTCATATTTTGGTTGCATTCATGAGAAAATCTACTTAATATATTCTGAAATAAGGGCTTAATATAAAATATCCATATTTTCCACTTTTTCGAGATCAATTCGTTTAACAGTTTAAATAGCGAACTAATATGCAGGTAATACATTTGTATGGATTTTTAAAGCAACTTAATTTTAAAACAACTCTTAGAAATACATTAATAATTTCAGAAATACAATTGATAATTTCTGAAATACAATTGATAATTTCTGAAGTACAATTGATAAAACTGAAATTCAATTGATAATTTCTGAAATTCAATTGATAATTTCTGAATCTGAAAAACAATTGATAAGTTCTGAAATACAATTGATAAAACTGAAATTCAATTGATTATTTCTGAAATACAATTCATAACTTCTGAAATAAAAAAAAATTCCGAGTTCAGTTCGCACTTTAAAAAATAAGTTGACTGATCTTATCAAGGGTTATTCGTTTTTGTAAAATTGTAAGTATGCAGATAATAAATCCGTTTTTATTTGTTATAAGTATTAAAAATGCGCTATTTTCTCCCAACTGCCAAAGAGCATACACTCAAAAAAAAAGTCAGTAAAGTCATCAAAAAATGTTGCTGTGTCAGCAAATTTTTAGTCAGGAGCGTGCTTGCAAAAAAGTTGGTAATTTCAGCAAAAGGTTTGCTGAAAATCAGCGAAATAGTAACCTTCAACAAAAGTTTTGCTAACATTTAGTCGACTGCAAATGAAAAAATCCTTGCTAAGATCACTAAACTTTTTGCTGAATATTAGTAGACTGAAAAAAACTCAAAAAACTTGTAGCGAAATTTTACTTTAGTTAATTTATTTGCTGAAAATTTAAATATAAAATATGTGTAGAGTTGTTTTTCTTGTTTCGTCATTTCCGTTTCCAGACAAGCTGCGACATCTACATCTTGTCTATCTGGTTGTCGTCCACGCTATGCATGCGGTTATCAGCACAATTTTTGTAGCAAAATAAATTAGTAGAACATTAGTTCAAAATTAGTTTAGTGCTAAAAAAATATAACTAAATTTTTTGCTGAAAACGGAATTTCAGCAAAAAAATTGCTGAATATATACAAGATATACAAGACGTTTTACTAATTTTTCTACTAACTTATTTTTTTGAGTGTACAAATCTGAGCAATTAGTGTTTCCAAAAAGCAATTTTTAAAAAACGTCTAAAGATCAAGTTTTTTTTAAAAAGTTCTTAAAAATATTGCAAACGAAATAATTTAAATTTTTTTCTATTTTGTTTACATAAATTTGTATTATCAAAATATAAAAATTTAATTTTTTTAAAAAACTAACCATTTAAGTGAGTATGGAGCGTCAAAATTTCAATTTGAATTACTTATACCACCACCATATGGCGCGAATTAGCCATAAAAATTACAAAAAATTCTTAATACTAAACTGGCCTAACCTTCTACCAAGTTTTGTCAAAAAATTCCCACAAAATCCATGCTTGGTATGAGATGGGTTAATCTTATTCAAATCTTAAGACACCAAACAAGGGTCTTCAACCGTATTATTAATTTTTTAGTTTTTAAGGCAGACGACTTTGAATCCCGGGCAAGGCCGGGTACAAACAGCTAGTATTTTATATAATTTTAGTTAACAAAATGAACTAAAGACATTATTATAGATCTCTAATTTTTCACGACAATGAATTTCATGTGAAATTTGTGTAGACTTTTTTAACGCAAATTTAATATACAAGACTATTATTTTTCTTGTGCAAAAATGACATTTTATGTTTATTGTGATTGTGGCTTTGTAATTACATAAAAAATTTTCATTTTCAGAATTTAATTTACTGTTTAAGGCCTTTATAATTTGAGTGAAAATTTTCCACGTGAAAAACAACTTACTGTGTTTTAATTGTAAAAAGTCACTAAAATACTTTTTTTTAAATAAATTGAACCATTTTGTTATAAAATTTTTCTAGTATATTTTTTCTAGCATATTTTTTTATTTTTTGGCAACACTGACTACCAGTCAAATTAAATTACATACCAGTGTTGGCAGGCAATACCGCTAAAATACCGTTATCGATCCAAAACCCTTTCAAATGACTACCGTTTCCCCTAAAATACCGTTACCGAAATAACCGAAATACCGCTATCCTTAAAATACCGATACCGAAATAAATGAAATAGCATTACCGTTAAAATACCGTTACCGAAATAATCTAAAATAGCGTTACCCTTACCGATAACCGAATCGTTTCGATTACCATCCATGTTACATACAAAAAAGTTTTAATCTAATGGTTGTTATTTTGGAAGGTTTGGCGATTTTCACGTTTAAAAAATTGAAAAATTTGGCGTATTTTGCACTAAAAAGCAATAAATTTTGACTAAATTCATTTTTCGTAGTACTAGCTCTGAGTACATAATCCGTGCATAATTAAAAAAAAAAAAAAATACGTCAACTAGTTTTTGAGGTACCCAGCAAAACCACACATTACCAAATAATGTGTAAAGTAATGTGTTGCCATAGGGGCCGATGCATTACTTTATACCTTACTTCACTGATGAATTTTACAGGCTATGAGTCCCAAAGTTATGTATGAGGAGGAAGTGATAAAGTAATTGGTTACTTATGTGGTTACAAGGATGCGAAAAGTAATGGGTCTAAAAACAGATGTTCGTAAAAAAATTTTATTTAAAAAAAAAAATTATTGCAAATATTTTTTTATTAAATATACAAACGTGGTCACGCTGTGATTCGAACCTGGGATCCCTGCATGTTAGCCGAGAACTCTACCACCTGAGCTATCGACACATATAACATTTGATTGTTTAAAAAGTAAATGAATTGTTGTGATTCGTATTTTCATTTATAATGTCGAAAAATATATACCTTACACCCATGTTTACAAAAAAACACAAAGTAATGTGTCTAAAAATAGATTTTCAAAAATATTCTAATCCCCATGTGAAAATCGAAATATATATGAACACACATGATCATACATTGACTTGTATATGATCATGCATGGGCATACATAGTCATATACGTACATGCATAGTTCAATGTATGACCATACATGCTCTCATATATTTCCATATATCTTTGGATCCGAAATTTGAGGGTATATGACCGTACATGTTCATATATGACCATATATGCTCACATATGATTCATGTATGATCATATATGATCATATATGGCCATATACCTCCATATAACCATGTAATCGTACTATACATGCACTGTGATTGAAATTGTGTGAAAATCTGGCAACATTAGTAAAATAATCTGAGAGTAAAAACAGGAGAATAAGAAATTCCGTTGAGAAAATAAAATAAGTTTTATGTCTCACGGAAATCGTTGCACGATTTTAATTGTCAAATTGTATGGAAAAAAAACGGGGACCTTTGCATTGTGCTTATACTCTTAATCCGAAAATTTGTCGTTGTTTTTAATATATGGACATTTTCTGTTGCTGAGTTAATGTTAACCAGTGTTGCCAGGTTTATTAGGCATAAAACCGTCGACAATTTTGGAAAATATTGTCAAAATCGCCATAGCGTTTTGTGAAATCGCCAAAAAATAGTTTAAAATCGTCAAAATAAAATCTATTTCTATTATAAGCAGAGCTTTGAAGATTTATTCTTTAATTTAGTTTTTGAATTCTGAATTAAAAATTCAATGCATTAATTCAATGCATTAAAAATTCTAAAGCCTATATATTGAATGGAATTAATTCATATTTGTTTAATGAATTAATTCAATTGCTATAGTTCTTTTTATTAAATCAAATGAATTAATTCACTTGTGAACGCACCCAATTTTATAAATCGAATGGACAAAAAGTGAATTAATTCCTTACTGAATTAATTCACCAGTGAATTCGTTCAATTTAAGTTTTCGTTCATTGCATTAAAAAAAATACAATCAGTGAATTAAAAAAAAAAATTACATTCACTTGAAAATTGAAAAAAAATTACGTTCACTAAATTCAAAAACAAAAAATTTCGTTCACTGAATTTAAAAGCTGTTTTCTGCCGTTCAGTACACAGTGGAGTGTTCTCAAAATATTATTGGTTGGTCGGTATGATATGAAACTCCAGATTAAAAGATTCTTCAAGAACACATATAGTATTTATATTTTTTGAAAGCACATTTCTTTTAGATGGGCGTAATGGAAAAAATATTCTCCACTTGTAAATTTTTCTTCCCCCACAATGTTTTGGGAGTTGTGGGATTTTTTCATCTCATCTCAAAGAATAGTAACAAATAAGAAATGGCTGAATTATTGCCAAAATATTTTGAAAACACTCCACTGTGTACTGAACGGCAGAAAACAGCTTTTGAATTCAGTGAACCTATTTTTTTTTTAACAGAACTGACTGTCCATACAAAAATAAGAGAGCCAAAGAGAAAACTTTTTTCATTTCCAACCTCTTTAGCACAGATTATACACAGATGTGTTACCAATGGCAGGTACCAAAAAAGCATTTTTTGTATATATCTGTCTCTTTTTAGACTTTTGTGCTTTATCTTTTGTGTTTTTCTTATATTTTTTCATTTTAATTTGCTCATTTTCTGTCGGCCATATAGCCCAAATCAGGTGATTCCTATCTGTGTATAATCAGTGCTCTTTAGTCTTTTTTGAAACCTTAAGGAAATTTTTGTTTTCTAATTTTTAAGTTTAGTTGGATGTAAGAAATTTATTTTAGTTAAAACTGGGGGTATCCGTTAAGGTTTAACGGAGTGCATAGTTTTCTAGAAGAATTTCACATGCAAATGAGGAAAAACACAAATAATTGGTAGAAATTTAACAGCGAAGGAGAGAAAATGGAGAAAAAGATCACAGTCGGCAAAACAAAAACTTAATAGAAACATTTATACAAGCACAAAACAAAATTAAAAACAATAAAAAGTAATTTAAATTTATTATTTATTTCATTCTTTAATACGTTTTTTACCATTTTAATCAATAATCATAAGAAACATTAAAATAAATGCATTGTTAACTTTTTCATTTTAATTTTGTTTCTCTTATTCCTCACGGAAATTAACAGAAGTGACTACCCGTACAAAAAATAAAAGAGACAAAGTGAGTAATTTTTTCATTTGCAAGCTCTTCAGCCTTTAATCTGTTTGGATAAATTATGGAACAAATATTGTCAAAGAAAATCGAAAAAGCGAGGTGTTTTTATAATGGACTGTGGGCATTAATGGGCAAATATTTTGAAATGTTAAATCTGTTGTCCTTTTTATCATGCCCTATACAAGCAGTGATGCCAACTTGATGCTTTAAGCACTATTTATGGTGCCATTTGATGACCCGAAACGCCAAAATTTTGCTCATGGTGCCAAAACAAAAAAAGCACTAAAATAGTGCTTTTTTATTTTTTGGTAAGTGCTTTTAGTGCTTTTTTAACTATTTCTCATATTCGTGTTTTTACAATTAAATTGTAATTTTTTAAGTGGAACATTTTATATGGAACATTTTAGGTTTTAATGTCACTGTAGGCAGTGGTACCAGACTAAATGTTGAAATAAATCATCAAAATCGATAGCAATTTTATGAGAAATCATCACATTTTTTTTTGTTAAAATATTTTCCTTTTAACTGCCCAGAAGAACAAATTGGAAGTAATGCTTTACAAACTACTTTTTTCACTACTTAACAAGTATCCGTTAGTTTATTTTTACTGCTTTTTTAGAAGTAATTCTGAACAACTTCAAAAAATTTCTTCTTTCATTGCTTCCAAAGTATCCATTAGTATATTTTACTTCGAAACAATTTCCAAAAAATCACATAAGTATTGCTTCTAAAGCACAATTGCTCTAAAAGTGAGCCTAAAAAGTGATTTTGGTTTCATTTGGTATTTCCAAACAGAAGGTCGCGGGTTGGATTCTCGGCGGGACAAATATTTTTTTTTTATTTTATTAATTTTTTTTTTAAATATTTATAATTAATTTGTTTAAATTCAAAATTTTTTTAATTTTTAAAAATATATAGGGTAGAGGGGGGATCCTTCGCCAGTGGGGCACATACACTAATCCCATTTTTCTCCGATGTTAAGGGAGATAAAAAATTGGAAAAAATATATTTTGTGCATTTTTCAATTGCCTTTCCTTGACATCCACTTTGACGAATTTATGTCACATGTGGTCGCAGATAGACGTGTTTTTGTGTTTTTTGGGGTGCCAAAAAAATAATTGAAAGCAACTACATTTTGCAATAACTTCCTCAAATCATGTGATAAAAAATTATTTTTTATTATGTTAGACCTATGATCCTAAGCTTTCAAAAAATAATAATTTGAGTTTAATAAATGCTTTAAAAGTGTGAAAAATTATTAATTTTATGTTAGTGCCTGCCTCTGGGGTACAATCACCAGATGGCCCCTGGAGCTACGAACAGTTGATGCTTCCCTTCTTAAAATGCTCTATAAGACTTTTCTATATGTTTAAAATATGTTCCATAGTAAATTAGTACAATCGTGTTCATTCTTAAATTTATATTAATTATTCAGGTTTTTGTAATTTTGAAGAATCATTATATTATAGTTTTAAATTATTTTTTTAATGTAGTGGAGCTTTATTGATTAAAAAGAATCATATACATTAAAGAACTTATTCTAAATTATTTATTTCAGTCATTAAAACATTTTCTTTGCCGTATTAACAATATTTTTTGTTGAAATTGTATCTAGCTCTTTTGGCGAATATCCCCCAGGTTTGGGGCAGTTACGCCGATTTGGGTTACTTTGGAAATCATAAAAAAAGTAATAGAAAATATGCAAATAATTAGAACAAAAATCATAGAAATTAAAGCCAAGATATGTAGGTATTCAATTTGAAAGTTGTTTTTGATAAATAATTAGGGGTTAAGAAATCACAGTGCTTTGAAAAAAAAGTGGCGAAGGATCCCCCCTCTACCCTACATAAAAACTGATGAGAAATTGCTTTTTATGCACCTGTGAAAATAGTGCTACAAACAATATTGAATTGGAGTGCACCTTTTACACTTGTTAAATAAGTACTTTTATGGAAAAGAATAAAGCACAATATCTGTCAATGACAAGGTGGTGTTTTTATGCCAGTTAACTTTCATATCCAACAATAGCTCAGCGGTAGAGAGCTAAACTAGCAAGCATAAGGTCGCAAGTTCGAATCCCGGTGGCGGCAGTGTAAATATACTATAAAATCTAAAATTTTAGGGAATAGTTTTCTTTAAAGGAAATAAATCGGTTTTCTGTAATCAGAACTGTAAAAGAAAATTTACACTAAAAAAAAATTAAAATGTTTTCTTTTTCCTATAAAATCAGCTTTAGAAAAAGAATTCTTTAGTAATTAATTCTAATATTAATTACGATTGTCCTATGCGACGTTTACAAATGCTTAACTAAAAAAAAAAATAGTAATAAATTGGTTTAATGCATTTTTACGCATTTGGAAAGAATTTTTCCGAGTTTTCGGATAAATAATTTCCTGTTTAAATGCGCAGTAAACTCGACATTTTTGGAGGCACATTTAAGCGGGGACTACTGTATAATATAATCTAAACCTGGATTCGCATTGACTCCAGCATTAACTTCACTCTATAAAGTGGATTTTGTTCCATTCCCCCTCGAAATTATATATTTTTTGTATTATTCTATCTCGTTTTTTCTTGTTTTCAATCCATCGTTTTGAATGTTCGCTTCTAGTTTTAGCTTTGTTAAAATTATTTCTCATTATTTCAAGAAAAACTATAGACTGATTCAATTTTAAAATTAAAGTTTTTTATAGATGCATCTACATAAAACATGTCCGAACATGTATTTTTTATTTTTTATTTTTGTATTACATTAAGGTAGTTCACAAGGGGTGTGCTATTTGTTGTATCGTCCTAACATAAAACAGAGTTGTTAAAATTTAAATTGAAAAAATACGGCAATTGAGAATAACACGATACAACATTCTTACCATGATATAACTATACTAGGTAGATGCATTAGAACAACAAACACAACAAACAACAACAAAAAATGTAATCGGCTACTTTTGATACATAGCGAAAGCATACGAAAAAATTCCTGAACTGTCATAATAAAACCCTGAACTGTCAAACTCTCCCTAATGCATCTACCTAGTATGGTTGTATCATGATTCTTACGTGTGTTTAGTGTTCTATGTTTCAGTATGCTAACAGTGAGAAAAATCAAAAGGAAATAATTTTTAAAGTCAAACAAATATTTGAATAGCACATTCGAATAAGAAATTGTTATTGGTTTGAGTTCAGGTTGCATAGAGTAACTCAAATATCAAAATTTTAGACAAATTTCATATACATAAAAATTTATTAATTTTTGTCTCCACTTTTAAGCCCTCAACATGAGAATGAGGTGCTAGGTAAATACTACCTTATTTTCTTTTCCTCTATCACAATACCCGAATTTTATTCAGATCAGAGGGAATCCATCAGAAAAGCTACCTTGTTCAAGCTAAGTTTGTTATAAGCGTGGTAAACAAAATCAATTTTAATAATTTTTAATCATTTTTGTCATAGTTTAAAAATCATTTAATTGCATTTCATCTCAAAATTTATTAATTTTTATTTGGAAATAAAAATAGTACCCAATGGGACTAAGGATTACCATAGTAGAGTTGTGAAATTTCGATACTTTTTGAGTACTCAATACTACTCAATACTTTTCAATTGAGTACTCGATACTACTCAATACTTTTAACGGTTTTTTTGAATTTAAATATAAAAATGTTAAGAGTTCGTATTTATAAAGAAAAATAATAACAATTCACATACACGTGTTAAATAACTATTGTTACTTATATTTTACTAAATTTAAAACATTTTAAATAAATTAATTAAATAATTTTTCCAAAAAATTCATTACAAAATTCTTTGCTTCACATATAGAGTTGTATTTTTAGAGTTGTATTTTCATACGAAAAATTCTCATTTCTACCGAAAATTGCATCTTTAAAAGTATTGAGTACTCAAAAAAAACAGGCGGTATTGAGTACTCAGTACCAGAATACTCAATACTTTTACAACTCTATACCATAGTACTTTTGAAGTTCTAATTAGAGTTGTAAAAGTATTGAGTATTCCGGTACTGAGTACTCAATACTGACTGTTTTTTTGAGTACTCAATACTAAAACGGTACTACTCAATACTTTTAAAGATGCAATTTTCCGTAGAAATGTGTATTTTTCGTATAAAAATACAACTCTAAAAATAGTACTCTAAAAATACATCTCTGAAAATACAACTCTATTTGTGAAGCAAAGAAATTTGTAACGAATTTTTGGGAAAAATTATTTAATTAATTTATTTAAAATGTTTTAAATTAATTAAAATGTAATTAACAATAGTTATTTAACACGTGTATGTGAATTGTGATAATTTTTCCTAATAAATACGAATTCATAACATTTTTATTTTTAAATTAAAAAACCGTTAAAAGTATTGAGTAGTATCGAGTACTCAATTGAAAAGTATTGAGTAGTATTGAGTACTCAAAAAATACCGAAATTTCACAACTCTAGTTCTAATAGTACCAAATAAGTATTTTAGTATACAACTTTATCATCCCTCATCATCATTAATAACAGAAAAAACAAAAACTTACCTTACAATTCAGCAATATGTTTTTCTTTCTGGTTCTATTTAAATTTTCTTGTAGTTAATTGAGAATATATTTTTTTGTTTAGTTGGCCACTAACAACACTATACATTTGCAAAAACAACAAATCAAAACTAAGCAAAAATAAACAAACACCACAAATCGCTGTCGGCAGCGATGTTATAGCCCCGGCTTTTTAACAAAGAATGTTTTTGAGAAAATATACATATGTATTTTTTCTTTTATATATTATTAAAAACACTAAAACAATATTTTTTAATACTAAACACAACTTATTAATAAAAAAAAAGAAAAACACTTCTTCGTGGCTTTGCTGGCTGCCTCTTTTTATTAACAATGTTTCTAAATAAATCACTATTATTTAATTTTTTTTTGGGAAATTTCATTATAATTTTTTTATAGTACGAATTTAATTTACTTCTTGGTAACTACAAACTTTTGTTAACATCTTAACTCTTTGATCACTGAATTAGAACTGTCGCCAAAAGAAGTATGAGAGAATTTGATTAGCAACACAGGGCGTTTCAGATATTACAAGAATTAAACGACAGTTTTATTTGAAATGTAATGGTCAAATTATGAAATTAATTATGTGCATGTTCTCAAGTTAAAGATATTTCTATAGTAAAATTATCGAAGGAAAGCATATTTTATACACTCAAAAAATATTAAAAACACTTTTCTATAAATTTAGGAAAAGTTATTTAATATGTTTCTTTATAAAATTTTATGAACAACTTTATCATATTTAACTCTTTCACTACCCTTGTACAAATCTTTAAATGAATATATAAAATTTGATAACGCAAAAAAACTTTTTTTTTCGCAAGTAAGTTTATTAAGCTGCCTACACACTAGGGAACATGGTTGAGGGAACAAAAAATATCAAAAAATTTTGTAAACACGAAATGTACGCTCTCAACACGCACACACACACAATCGCACTCACACATTCACAAAAAATGCTCTCTTTTTTTAAGTATGTTCCCTAGTGTGTAGGCAGCTTTAGGCACTTGGACTTCAAATAAAAATCATAATCAGTGTTGCTAGTTTTGACGATTTATCGTAATTTTGGCGATTTTTACCATCTACAATAGCCAAATAACGATTTGACGATTTTTTCCATCAAGTAATGTGCAAAAATGCGATACTTTTCCAATCTATAATTCTAAATCTCAAATTTTTAGTTTTTAGAATTATGCAGAATTGCAAGCAAATTAATGTGGGAACAAATTAAAAAACCGCTGCAAAATCAGATAATTTGTATTCAGCAAATCTATACGATTTTTGAAAAATATTTTAGAATTTTAGATTAAAAGTGTTCATATTGAAATTCTAATTAAAATTATATATAGAAAAAATTTAAAAATCCGTTCAAGTACGTCATAATTTTTTATTTATTGCGAAACTGCCAATTTTTCTTTAAGATACGTATTTTGAAATGTACAAAACTTACAGGAAAAATAATAAAAAAAATATGATAATATTTGTGTAAAACTTCGGTCCTAAAACTGTAACGAATCTCAATTTTTTGGAAGAATATCTGTGAAATTCATAATATTTTAAAATCTGAAATTTTTGTTGGTATTTCCTTTTGTTTAAAGCAACCACTTCAGGATATGGCAAATTTCGATGATGTTTATAAAGATTTTAGTAAATAAGTTAAATTGAACAAGCTCGAAATGATTAAAAAAGGATAATGTTTAAAATACTTATTAAGTTTTTAGGGTCCTTATAACACAAATAGTGTTATTTTGACGATTTTGAACTATTTTTTGACGATTTTTCAAAAGCTATGACAATTTTGACGATATTTTCCAGGATTTTTGTGACAATTTTATGCCTAAGAAACCTGGCAACACTGATCACAATATGTATAAGTCGTTCAACATGCTAATATAGTCGCGATATTTGTTAATGAAGTCTAATTTTTTAAATATATCATAATTTCCAAGAAAAGGGGGTTTTGGTATTTCTCATAAACTAATGAAGATAGATAACTGAAATTTGGCACATATCTTCGTTTTATGACGAGAAGAAAACCAACCAAAAGATTTTTGGCTTTCGAATGTTTAAGGGATAAAACGGGTTTGAGAAATTTCAAAAAAATCGATTTTCGAATGTTAGTTTTGGTGGATTCCATATTTTAAGCCCCATACATCACGATATTGTTCTGAAATTTAAAAACAAATCTAGTATCGAGCACTGAAGACCATGTAATGTCAAATTAATAAAAATCAGTTTACGAAATTATTTCAAATCTTCAATTTAGCAGAGAGCTTATTTTTCTATTTCAAAATTCAGAACAGTTTGGTATTTTCTCAAAATTGAAACACAAATTTGTGAAATTTTCGATAACAAGTAACTGACGTTTTAAAAAACAAGCTTAGTAATAAACTTAAATCAAAATACTGAAATATTTCGCAATATAAAAATTATTTTTTTAGTATTCTGTGTAAGTGCGCTTTACTTTTGAACTACTCGTTTGGAGCTAAGATAGCCTTACTGCCAATTTTTTTCTTCAAAGTTAGAGAAACAAGGAAGTATTTGTATTTTTAAATTGTCAATCAAATTGTGTTTATAAACTCAAAAAATTATAATTTTCTATTGAACCGTTAGCGAGGTATTCTAGCACCAAATTACTATTAGTAAGTGCGCTATAATTTTGAGCAGTGCTTTATATGATGATGCCTTTTTTACTGAGCTTATAAACAAAAATGTTGTAATTTGTAAAGAAGTATTTTATTTCGCTCAAATTAATACTGAATAACTAAACTAAGAGTCAATTTAGACGATGCTTGTTTATTGCATGCAACTCTTGTTTGTGGGCGAACAGTGTAGAGAAGCAAAAGGGGTAGCAAAAGAAACACGGTTTTCGATTTTCACGATTTTTTTTTTGACATTTCCCTTTGCATACATTTGTATTCCTTTTAAAGATGTTTTTGAAAAGAAAAAATAAAAAATGGGCAGAAAAGAACTGATAGAACTTTTACTTATAAAATACCAACACATGAAAATCTTTATAATGTAAAGCACCGTAAGTTGTTTTTCACGTATAAAAATTTTACTCGAACTTTAAAGGCCTCAAATTGCAGTTTAAATTATAAAAGTGAACAATTTTTCAATTTCATATCAAAGACGCAATCACAGTAAACAGAAAATGTCACTTTTCCAAAAGAAAAATAATAGTCTTATACATTAAATTTACGTGAAACAAACTGAGTTTTCAAGTGAAACTCATTGTCCTGAATATTCACATCTTTTATATGGACTATAACTAGGGTTGCCAGACGGCCTGGAATAGCCTGGATTGTCCAGTTATTTTGGGTCTTGTCCAGTTACCAGATAAAGTATAATTTTTCCAGTTAAAAAAGTATTTCTTTAATATTGAAAAATTTTTATTTTATTATATTTTTTTATTAATTAATATTCAGAAGTATAAGCCCCAGAAAGTGATTCCTATATTATTATAGAACTGCACAGTATAATGAGTAATCTTTTGAATTACCTTAAAAATCGGTTAAAAGATGAATTTTATGGAAGCAAAGTTGCAACTATTTTAATAAAAAATTTAAAAGCAAATCAGTTTTTAAGAAATGCTGTTACTTGGAGCAACGATATGATATCGGAAACGAATCACTTTACAACAAAATTTCTGTTTTAAATTTAAAACAATCTCTTTTATCGTGGGATAACTTATCATAGCTTCCAAAAGTTTTATTAATATCAAATTCAATTGACAACGACATGTTTTACACTATTTTTTTTTTTAATTCACTGAACGCAATTTTATTTCTGTAATTCACTGAACGTAATTTTATTTTTTTTTAATTCACTGAACGTAATTTTATTTTTTTTAATTCACTGAACGAAAATGAAATTGAACGAATTCAGTAGTGAATTAATTCCTTACTGAATTAATTTTTTTTTTCCGTTCGATTTATAAAATTGAACGCGTTCACCGGTGAATTAATTCAATTTAATAAAAAGAACTATTGCAATTGAATTAATTCTTTGAATTTGTTGTTTGATGATCGCGTTCAGTTGAACGAATTCAGTGAATTACTTAAGAAAAGGAATTCATTCAATTCTAGAGAAAATTGAATTCGATTGGTAGTGAATTCATTCAAAAAGGAATTAATTCTTCAAAGCTCTGATAACAACCAATAGATTGGCAAGCATTCTTGCCCAAGGGTATTTCGCATTTGTAATTGCCCAGGCAAAAGATAGACTAACAATTTCCAAAAGTGATTTGTAAAGGAGAAATGGGGGAAAAAAAATGTAGTAGGCGGAAAATTCCTACCTAGTCCTGCGTTCCCCTTCCGAGCCCTCGAAGTTGGTTATTTAGAATTCTTCATTTAAGGGGTAAAAAGCACAAACTTTGACAAGCGAAATGAAGGGCAAGCAAGGGGTCTATGAGGTCAATTTTTTGTAACATAATTTAGTTCCAGATCACGAAAATAAAATAATAAAAAAATCGCTTTTGTGCTGCATGCGAAAATAATTTGATAATTTGCCGAAAGATATTCTAATTGATAAGATATGGTCCAAAATCTATAAAAATGTATCTCGTTTTTTCCATACCAATTAGCAATACTCACAAGAGAGGAATAAAAGCTGAAATTTTAATAAGAATAAATTTTGAAGAAATTTGCAAAAATTTTCAAACATTTTTGCTCACAACTAAAGCAAAGGAGTTAGTAAATTCTGTAAATTAAAATACAAAATATATGTAGCAACAAAATAGTTATACTTTTTATGTGATTTAAATTAATATATGTAATATGATGTAAGACTGAATATTAATTGTTACGTTTCCCTGTTTTTTATGTTATTATTTTTGAAAAAAAAAAAGTTAAATAAATTGTACTTTTTTGAACTATAAGTGTATTTTTAAATGGTCCATTTAACATAATTTCTTGGGATGAGAAGTCTTTCCTTTAAATCCTCTTTGGCTTGTTATGATTATGTCCCAGCAAAAAAAAATGAGGAAAAAGAAGTGGTTAAAGCACAGCAAATTTTGAATAGTGAGTTGTTGTTTTTCGGGTTTTTCACCGATGAGTTTAACATTGGCTTGTTATACTTAGGAAGTAAGTTGTTCTTTTTAAAAACAAATTATGTATATTTGAACCGATGAAAAGGAAGTTCTTTTTTACTTCTTTTTATTTTTTAATTTAATAAAAAATAATAAAAAAAAATCATCATGCATCATCATGTCGGGTTTGAACCCACACTTGTTAGTATTTCAAGTAGACGCTCTACTCCCTATAGTTACATATTAATAGTAAATTGCCCTTTTTAATATGTAGGTGTTAGCAGTGTTGCCAATTCTTGCAGGAAAGCACCGAGAAGATTGTGAAAACGGGTAAAAAGGGTAAATATTTACCAAAAATGGGGTAAAAAAGCACGATATTAATTTTTTGAAAAATTTAAGCCATGAATTTAAAAACACATTCTAGTTTTGTAAAATCGTGTAAAAAAGGTTCAAAAATAACCAAAAAAAAAGGGGTAAAAAATCACCAAACTAATATTTAAAAATTTTGAAGTTTAAATATAACGAAGTTGCTATTTAAAATTGAACTACAAACATTGTGAAAAAATGAATTTTTGGTATAGTTCGTATTATTTTTTTCAACTTTGGCAGAAAATTCAATGAAAATTGAGAAAACAAGGAAAAGTTCCAAAAATATAAACTGTACAAAAGCACTAAATGCACTGCCAGAAATCTGAAAAAGCACTGTAAATAACCGCTTTTTTTAAACGGGTATTTGTAAAAAATCAAGGAAAAAAGCACCAAAAAATACCCGAAAAGCACTGAAATGGCAACACTTGGGTATTAGTATTTATCAGTGTTGCCATTTTGGTGCTTTTCGGGTATTTTTTAGTGGTTTTTACCTCTCCGTATCCGGTGATATTTTACAAATACCCGTTTTTAAAAAACGAGTATTTATAGTGCTTTTTGCAATTCTAGAAAGTGCTTTTAGTGCTTTTTATAAAACTTATATTTCTCGTTTTATTGGAATTCTGCTTAATTTTTGTTTAATAGTTGAAAAATATTATAAATTTCATAAAGAATACATTAAACAGCCATTTTCGCACAGTGTTTTTATACAATTTTTAGTCCAAACTCCGTTATATATAAACTTTGAAATTTTGAAATATTAGTTTGGTGCTTTTTACCCCTTTTTTGGGAATTTTTATAGCCTTGTTTTACACATTTTTACAACGCCAAAATGCATTTTAAAATTCTGAACTTAAATTTTTTAAAAAAATTACTTTCGTGCATTTTTGTTTAATTTTTACCCTATTTATCCGTTTTTACAATGCTCTCGGTGCTTTTCTGCCTTCTGGAGTTGGCAACACTGGTATTAATTCTTATTTATGTTAATGTTTAATTCGAATCTGATCTCCCTCTCTCTCTCTCTCACGCTCTTTTAAATCAATATTATTCTCTCTCTTTTGTTTGAGTGAAGTTTGTTTATATATTTTGTATCAGTGATGGTATTTGAGAATTTTCGTTTGGTGCCTAAATTATGCCAAAAAAGTGCCAAAAAAGGTTTAAAAGTGCAAAAAAAAAAAAAAAAATTAAGCAACGTGCAAATGTTTCAAAAAATATGTTCAGCTTTTATTTCAAATATTTATACATTTACACCATTATTCTAAACTTTATAACAATAACAAAATTGTCACAAAACTGGTGTGAATGGAAATTATTATAATTTTGGTATTCTCAGAAAAATTGTCACAGCAAAACCTAGACAAAATTGTCATATAATAAAAAGCACATAACAAACAAATATTTTTAATTGTCAACAATTTAAAATATAAAAATTTTATTTTCTTTTGAAGAATTTCAAAGATTTTCTTCACAGAAATAAAATATGAAATACCTCATTCATATTTTGAGATATTATTTTAAGATGCATCGAACCTTTTACCGATTCTGACATTACTGCAAATTCCTCCAAAAGATTACGTATTAACATGGGATTTTTGGAGCTAAAGTTGTTAGGAATAAGCTCAGGGTGATTGATGCTAAAATTTAAAGGAAACTCCAAGTGCTTAGAACTAGTTCTCTCGTGTTCTGCGGTTCCTGGACATTTTTTAAGTTTTCATATCATTTAAGATTTCATAATATTATCGAAAAAATCGAAAAAATTTTTCACAAATTACAATTTTTTGATAATTTTATTTTATTTTTGGCAGAAAAAGCTTTCACCATTGTATGGTGAAATTTTTAAAACTTTTGCTTGTCAAAAAAAACTAGAATATCATAACAAATTTTTGAAAAATTTCAATGACGGACAATACAATAGAATCAATAAAGTTGTTCTTATTTTATCCCCATTGCTTTCATTTTTAAAGATCAAAATAATGATTAAATTGTCCCCGAAGAACTGGAAACTGGTCCAGAAAATTGTAGAAATTTTTAGTGTAGCGTTTGTTTTTTAATTTTGCTACCCGTTCTAAGTAGGCGTGGCTTTTAATGAAAAACTGCGATATCGAACTTTTATCAAATCATATAGAAATTTTCTTAAAAAGTGCCAAAATTCTATGAAGAGTGCCATGGTGCCATTGAACATTCAATAGTGCCACAAATGGCACTTTTGTGCCACTTTTACCAACAGTGTTCTGTATCCGTTTTCATATTTCCGTTTCCACTCAAACTCTCACTCATTTTATTTATCATTTACCATTATAATAAATTCTCTCTCTTTTGATGTGTGAATTTCCCTTTCCGCTCGACTAACGTGTTCCCTTTCCGATCTTAGAATATAAGATAGAATTAAAGATTTACATGTGGTTTCTAGGAGACGTTCGTTGTCACACGAATGAGTGACTACATGTATTTTGTTTTTGTATTGTATTTTCGTTCGTGTGGAGCAAAACGTCATCTAGAAACACCACCTTAATTAGTAAGTTAGTATGTAAATCATATTCATTATGGAAAGACATGAATATAGTCCTGAATTTATTCCTAGAACACTAATGTTAGTCGATTCGACTAACACCACATTTTTGTGCACAGCTTTTTTCTCGTTTTGTTGTGAACGGCCACATTGTTGCAGTAAGTATTGCTATGTTATTATTTAGTGTTATTATTCATTATTTATTTATTATTTTCAACAATTGATGTCAAGAGTATTTCTTATTAATATAAATTTTAAACTAACTGTTTTACAAAAAATAAAATTTGTAAATTGATTTACATTTAAAATAAAACCACCTGTCAACCTTGTAAAGATTGGTGCTTCAAATATAGATATTTAAAAAATCGGTAATATATATTTGTTAGTCGATTCGACTAATGATTAGCGTTAACTTATAAAAAATAAGATTAGTGTTCCAGGGTTAAATAAAGATGTATTTCTATTATTTGTTAAAATTATAAGACATAATTCTATGATACCGCTTGTTATAAATGATAGCTGACTTTTAGCAGTCTTGTTAATAAATTCTTGTTATTTTCATTTCTTTAATTTTTTTATTGACAGAAATATATAACATATAGGAAAAATATATAAAGTTGTTTGTTTTAATATGTTATTTTTTAAAAAATATTAATACACTTAAAGAAAGAAATAAAGCTGTAAAAATAGGAGAAAAAGCTAATAAAAATTAACTGAAAATGACCTTGCAAAAAAACTGCTGATAACACTGCATGACAAAATCTTGACTTTTAAAATTTAATAGAGCTCTGACCATCAATTCTATATAAGTATGTCGGACATGCTGATTACAATGGCGTACTTTATTTTTCGATATAAGGTACAGATATTTCGCTAAATGTCTTTAAAGTTTGGCGGTTTTCCATTTAGTTTTTTATATACAAACATTTTCAAATGCATTCAATATAAATTTTTTGTGGTGAAACGTAGGCACAGGACCTGTATTCATATTTACGCTTGATATTTAATGCATGAAACTTGGTATTAAAATCACTGTTCGCGTTTTATATGGATTTGTATGGTTTTTTAATATTGTAGCCAATTGAATCGCTGAAAGAAAAATCGGCCTTAATAAATGCTATGGTTTAAAATTGCCTGCACTTGTACGTAAAAACCATACATCAGTGTGGCAACATTTGCGAAAAGGTGACACGGAGGAAATAAGAATATAAACAGGAAATCTAAATGTATATGTCTGTTTGATCAGTTCTGAAAGTATTCATATAGAGACAATCTGACAATAAAAGTATATACAATAATACAATTTAATGGAAAATCACTGATGAAGCCTGTCCATAAAAAAAGGCAGAAACTGGATCTAGTCTGATTTGCAAATTTAATGTGTTTATAACTTTTGAAGAAAATGTTTATTCTTCTTCTTAACCTCAAACCCACTAAATTATAAAAGAAAAATATTGCTACAAAAAAGAAATGTATTCATCTATAGCGGCATATACGTTAATATTGCGACTTTTCTAAAATTGTATAAAGCAGCATAGCTTTCCAAGTTGTTTTCAAAGTCCAACTTTTAGTATAATATGGAGTCACCACTAAAAACTATTCTTGCAAATTTTCAAGCAAAACAGTTTCCATTTGCAAAAGTTATCGCAATAAATTCATTTACATTTACAATTTTTATTTACATATGTACTGACTAAATAAATTTCTGAAGTGAAAAATAAACTCCAAAAAGAAAAAAGCATAGCAATTTCACTGATTTTTTCATGTAAAGTGCTAAAAATAGTGATTTTTTGAAATGTTTGTATGGGGATCCCCCCAGGGGTTCCAGGGTGTGTGCCACTGGCATGGGTGGGTCGGCCCTTCAAAGTTAGTGGGGGTCGGTCATACATTTGGACTCAATTGGGGCACTCTAAATTGGTCAAAGTGGGATTTTACAAAATTTGACCCTACGGGTCAAAAGTCCTGACATAAGAATTTTTTTAAGAGTTATGGTTCCTCGGGCAAAGTTTCTTATTTTGATCCTTAGAATACGATTTTCCTTGTCACTTGGACGATTTTTAAATCGACCCGCCCTTGTATATATTGTCATATGAAATCAAAAAAGCCGTAAGATATATTTAAAAAATTTTACAGCAAACACTGGTGTCCTCGAGAGAAAAACATCGATGTATCATACTTTAAGATCCGACTGTAAATGCCAAAGATATAAGGAAAAATGTAAAATAGCGACCCCTATGTTCGGCAAAAAAAAAATTTTTTTTGAAATTGCCTTGCAAAAATACTTCATATTGTAGGGTGTATGGCGCACTTTTTTTTTTTGCCTGTAAGGTGGTACGGTCTAGTGGACAGGATATGTTGAGTTAGTGCTGATGTTCGTTGTACCAAAAAATATTGGACCTAGGCCGACGTTCTAGTATGCTGATCCACTCACAATCACTTTTTGAATCGATTTAGCGATGTATGTATGCCCGTTCGTCTGTCCGTCTGTATATGATCTGTTTGCTTGTAACATTTTTTTTTCATACATATGTATGTGCCCCTTTATTAGACAATTAAATTTTTTTTTTGGATTTTTTACAATCAGTATATAAGTTTTTTGATAAATTTTTCAAAAATCAACCAATGAGAACATTTTTTAAATATTCGGATTGGTTGATTTTAAAAACATTGATTAATAATATTGAACGTGTATGTTTGCCTTAATAAAAATTTTATTAAACTAAATAAACAAAAGATCTAAAAAAAAGATCTATTAGAATTATTTAATTAATATTTATAATTTTTTTTTTTAAATGCAAACGCCTCACTTTATTGCCTTTAAAATGGAGTATTGATCATCGAAAAAATATTATTTGATTTAGATTTTTTTAGTTTTTGAAAGAAAGTACTCCCCGTGTAAAAAATATCAGATCTGGCCAGACCTCAGTAGATCTTACCAGATCTCAAAATTGGGGACAAATTTGAGATCTAATTAGATCTGATCTAGGCATATCTGGCCAGATCTTAGTAGATGTTACCAGATCTAATTAGAACTCAAAATTGGGGACAAATTTGAAATCTAATTAGATCTGCTCAGATCTAGGCATATCTGGTGCATTTGTCCAGATCACTTTAGATTTGAACAGATTTGGCACTAGATCTGATCAGATCTTGCCATAAGGTATTATCACATATGCCATATCTAATCATATTTGATGAGATCTGGTACAGTAGCTAATTAGATTCAATCATATCTATTTAGATCCAAAAAGATCTGATCACATCTAAACTTTTTTACACGGGTCCGAAAATATATTTTTACGAATATGCATGTTTGTTATACCCTACACCACTACGTGGAGAGGGTATTATAAGTTTGTGCTGATGTTTGTAACACCAAAAAATATTGGTCCTAGACCCACCTTATAGTATACCGATCGGCTCAGAATTTTGTATACCCTACACCGCTACGTGGAGAGAGTATTAAAAGTTTGTTTTCATTTCGATTTAACGATGTCCGTCCGTCCGTGCGTCCCTCCGTCCGTCTGTCTGTCTGTCCATGCATTCTTGTGCGCACTCTACAGGTAGCAAATATTAAGATATTTTGACGAAATTTGGTATACCGACTTACGTCGGTCCTATTGATTTTGGTTGAAATCGGTCCATGTTTAGACCTAGTGCCCATATAAGGGTACCCCCCAAAATAGTCTTTTTTACACGCTACAGGTCGCAAATACGAAGATATTTCAATGAAATTTGGTACACAGACCTATGTCGGCCGTAGAACGAAGCCTATTTATTTTGGTTAAAATCGGTCCATGTTTAGATCTAGTGCTCATATAAGCGTCCCCCCAAAATTGGCTTGGTTACACGCTGCAGGTCGCAAATGCGAAGATATTTAAATGAAATTTGGTTCGCTGACTTATATGGTCCCAAGGAAAACGTCTATTGATTCTAAATAGGATCGGTCCATATTTGGACCTATCGCCCATATGAGCTATATTTTCGATTTTCTCTTCTTTTATGATTTTATAGAATATTTTGACAAAAGTCTGTTTTAGCCCATTCAAATTTCGGATACAAACATTAGTTGGCTTTAAATCAGACTAGTGTAGGGTATTATATAGTCGGCATGCCCGACTTTAACTCTTTTACTCGTTTTGTATGGCGATATGTCTGAAAATGTATGGCGACAAAGTCGAAACACGTCCTCACTTAAATATTATAAGGATTAATGTATGTGAATTTGGCCCTTACATCCCCATTCAAAACCACCTAAAATTTTGATATTTTATGCCATAAACAAATAAGCATGCTTGAACATATTTTATACACCGGTTAATAGGCCTCTCAAATACCTTTCATTTGACACCAATAGTTACTTTAGAATAAATATAAAATAACCCGAAAAAACGAAAAATTGGGCCATTTTTACCCAATTTTTTAACCCTTAAATATAAAATTGGGAAGTTAAAAAAATACGTTTCCTTTAAATTATTCGAAGCTAATCAAGATCTGCAGGTCCGTGTTGGAAGTCTTTCCTTGTAAGTCATAATTTTGTTTCCCTATTTAGCTTTCTGCTATTGTGATTAACACAGACACATACAAACATTCTACTTTTAGATTTTTGTTTATCCTCCCATCTTCTCCTCATTTAAATGAGATGCAAGTTAACTGGTTTTAAAGTGATTTTACATTTATTTTAAATTTTATTTTTATCGTTTTAGCTTACAAACAGTTCCAAGTGTACAACTTCACTTTTCCAAAAAAATGCAATTGAACTTTTTCGCATTTTTAACGGCAATCAGGACATTCAAAATTATATAAATAAATAGAAACCTTGGTTGAGGTGTATCATAGCAAGAGTAAGAATACTATAGAAATACGGTTAACCTCACGGCCACAACAAAATGTTATGCAGATTGCAAAAGTTCAATAACGGGCTCCCCAATGAGAGAATTTCAGTCTCTTTTGAGCAAATTTCCCTGATTTCAAAGCAAATTTGATTGAAAATTGAGAGGATTTCTTTGATTTCAAAACAAATTTCCCCTTTTTAAAAGCAAATTTGAGCAAATTTCCCATACCGAACCTTCATTATGTGCACATATAAAAACCAAGAGAAAGGTATTTGCAGCATGAGCTTGAATGATATGGTGTGGTAACCATCTTTACCATTATGCTAAGGGTGTTGTCACATCATATCGATCCCCCTCACGCGGGATTTATCTTGGATTTTATATGTGCAGATTTCGAAGGTTTGGTATGGGAAATTTGCTTTAAAATCAAAGAAATCCTCTCAGTTTGCAGACAAATGTGCGTTGAAATCAGGGAAATTTGCTCAAAAGAGAGGGAAATTCTCTCATTGGGGAGCCCGTTACTGAACCTTTGCAATCTGCATAAAATTTTGTTGGGGCCGTGAGGTTTATCGTATCTCTATAGTATACTAACTCTATGGTGATGTTAATCATTCTCTCTTATTAAATATTTCTCCATCCTTAATAATATGCTTGCAAAGTCCTGTGCATATTCCTATGGATTTCTGTGTATATTTGTTTGTACGTATATGTATATTAGGGTGTCCCTTATAAAGTGTTTGGTCGATTTTCGAAACGCATACACCCCTAAGTTTTTTTACAAATGGTCCCAAATTAAAAAATCGTTGCTGCCGAAAATGGCCCATTTTGGAAAAAAGTGCTTTATTATTAAAAATTCCCAAAATTCGAAATTTTGAAAAATTTAATATTTTGTTTCATTTATTCATTTAATATAGTGAAAATGATTCAGACATGGAATTTTGACTTCATCGGATATCATTAACCCACTTTAGCCTGGAATCCAAAATGACTCACAAATTTGATAAAAATGCAAAAACGTGTTTTTTTTTAAATTATTTTAAAGATTTTCTAAAATGCCTAATTTATAGATGTCGATTGCTAGTTGTACCACATAATAGTTGATATTAAAGAAAAAAATCAATTGGAAAAATGATAATTCGAGTTTGTGTTTGGAGTGACTGCTTTCCAGGACATTCTACAAAAATTGCTTATTTTGTCAAAAATTTAACAAAATTTGAATGTTTTCATCAAATTTTACATAGTTTTCGGGAAAATATGACTTAGATTAGGTTAGACTATAATTACTCTACGGCGTTTATGGCCAAAAGTATAGAAGTTAACCCCATATGTATCATGTTACACACACAGGAAAAAAAATTGCCAACCGAATTGCTAAGCCTATTTTGGTTGCTACAACCAATAATTTCGGTTGGTGAAACCATATTGGAATGTGATTCTTAAATATTTTGGGTATTGCAACTAAAATTCAGTTGTATAAACCGAATTTTGTTGTGATAACCAATATCCAGTTGCACCAACCTATTTTAGTAGATGTTACCGAATTTCAGTTGGAAAATGGCATATTTTTTCTCTGTGTGCATAAAATAATTATTTTATCCAGTTGAGATTTTTTTTTATCAATTTAATGGCTTTAAAATCTCGTAGTCATAATTAATATTAAGATTCATGGGAATTTTCTGACCCCAACCACTAAGAGTTAAAGATTTTTTTAAAGGAATGTAAAGATACCCTACGGGAAATTTTAACAAACTGTCACCGAACTGGCCCCTTTATATGAAATAGACTGGTCACTTTTACATGGCGTTGTCATAGGGGGGGGGGGAAATTGACCCCTTGTGACATGTCACAAGACAAATCCCAGGACAGGTCCCTGAACTTTGTTTTTTATGAGAGTTCAGTAACCTGTCATAGGATTTGTCTTGTGACATGTCACAAGGGGTCAATTTCCCCCTCCTATGATAACGCCATGTAAAAGTGACCAGCCTATTTCATGTAAAGGGGCCAGTTCGGTGACAGTTTGTTAAAATTTCCTTTAAAAAAATCTTTAACTCTTAATGGTTGGGGTCAGAAAATTCCCATGAATCTTAATATTAATTATGACTACGAGATTTTAAAGCCATTAAATTGATAAAAAAAATCTCAACTGGATAAAAATAATTATTTTATGTAACATGATGCATATGGGGTTAACTTCTATACTTTTGGCCATAAACGCCCCACTAGGAAATTTAAAGAATAACATCTTTAATAATTTTCTGAAAAATATCATTTTAAATGAATAACAAAAAAAATTTTTACACTTCACAAAAATTATTATTTTAAGTAACTTGATTTATTTAGGGTTAATATTCTCACTTTTCACAAAAAAGACCCACTAGGAATTTTACAGAATAAAATAATAATTTGTGAAAAAGTGAAAAAAAGATTTTTTTGACCCATTTAAAGTGATATTTTCCCGAAAATTATGAAAGGTGTTATTCTGTAAATTTCCTAGTGGGGCGTTTTTGTCCAAAAGTATAAAAGTTAACCCCATATGGATCATGTTACATAAAATAATTATTTTTATCCAGTTGAGATTTTTTTATCATTTTAATGGCTTTATAATCTCGTAGTCATAATTAATATTAAGTTTCATAGGTCTTTTCTGACCCCAGTCCACTAAGGGTTAAATATTTTTTTAAACAAATTTAAAAATAGTTATAGTCTAACCAAATTTAAGTGATATTTTTCGGAAAACTATGTAAAATTTGATGAAAACATTTAAATTTTGTTAAATTTTTGACAAAATAAGCAACTTTTGTAAAATGGCCTGGAAAGCGTCGCTCCAAACTATTATGTGGTACAACTAGCAATCGACATCTCTAAATTAGGTATTTTAAAAAATCTTTAAAATTAATTTAAAAAAAACACGTTTTTGCATGTTTATCAAATTCGTGGGTCTTTTGGATTCCAGGCTAAAGTGGGTTAATAATATCCGATGAAGTCAAAACTCCATGTCTTGAATCATTTTGACTATATTAAATGAATAAATGAAACAAAATGCTAAATTTTTCAAAATTTCAAATTTTGGGAATTTTCGGCCGCAACTCGGCACGGGTTAACGTTTTCCAAAAAAAAATAAAAAGATTTTTTTTGTTAATTTGGGACCATTTGTAAAAAAATAGGGGGGTATGCGTGTCGAAAATCGACCAAACAATTTATAAGGGACACCCTAATGGATATTCATATGTTTTTATATGTAAATATGCACTTGATACAAGTTTAGCTTTTAAAAGTAATTATAACAATTCATTGATTATTGAACACATATTGACATGCCTGTCATTTTAATTAAATTGAACTTACATACTAAAAGACCCTCTGCTCAGTCATTCACAAAAGAGCATAATGTTTTTTTATTTGTGTATGTGTGCGTTTTGTTGCAAATCATGCACACATATTTGCATGTATTTAAGCCCAGTGTAGAAACGGTAATGGGGTATCATTATTTTTTGGATGATACCCCAATAATGAAAATTCCTTAACTTCTGGATTATTTTAATACATAAAAGAATGCAAACGTTCTACATTACTTTAAAATATAAAATAATGGGTTACCAATAATTTGTTCTTTTATCAATATTTTTAAATGTATAGAAATGCTTTAATTTTTTTTTTATTTTGAAAATCTAATTTTATACTGCATATAGACTGAGCAAAAACTACCTAGTTTTTGGCCGTTGCTAGTTTTTACTTGTCAAAACAAACAAAAACCAGTTTTGTACAAAAACTAGGTAGTTTTTGCTTAGTCTAAATTCAGTATTAGACTCAATATTTTCGTAACTCTGGTAAGGATATATAAAGACATATATTTTTTATTTAAGCATACTTGTACGCAGCAAGTCACTAATATTTTCACTTATCAAATCTTATGTGTCAAGATAAAATTAAAAATTTTTAAAAATTTGTTTTGCTATGAAAAATTTATTTATTCTTGTTCGAGGCCAATTATTTCTATGTATATTATAAAAAAATAATATATTTAGTACTTTTTAAAAAAACTCTATTATTCCTCTCTATCAAGAGATTCTCCTAAGAAATATTTGACAGAATTTTTGCTTTCCCCGAAACGATCGCCTTTTTATTCCTGAAGGTGTAGACTATTTTGAAAGCAAAATATCTGTGAAGTTTTTGTTAGGAGAATATCTTAATAGAGAAAAATAACAGTTTTTGTAAAAAATAGTTATTAAGTTATTTCATTTTGCTCGAAAATTATTATAAGAGTAACTGGTTACCATTAACCGGTAATGATTAAATGGTAAAGTATTTCTGCACCGGGCTTGTATATTTTTATAATATGCGTTTACAAACTTTGTTTAAATGAGTCTATAGGTAATATGTAAATATGTATATCTATTTTTCATATAAGATATTCTTCCCTATCTGCACATTTATGAAAATACATTAGAGCGACTCGCCTTATATGGACAAAAAAAAACGTGCCCCAATCAAAATATAGATTGGTTTGTTTTATGATGATTCCCAAAATATTTGATATAATGAAATAATGACATCTCACGAGCAGGGCCGTTTTTTAAAAAGTTCTTTTTTTAGTTTTTGGGAGAATTTTGCATTTTAAATAATGGATTAATTGAAAAATTTTGCCAACCTTTTTTCATACTCTCAAATAGGTTAATTTAGATTTTTTCCAGAAAATGATTAATTAAAAGCTTTTATATCGATTTTCATGTCAAATAGCAATTTTTTACATTTTAAAAATTTGCCGTCATTTTGACCTCATGTGCCTATAAGGGTTAAGTTCTAATTTTTTATTACTATGTGTAAAATTTGGTGTTAACAGAGTTAGTTATTTGGACAACCTTTACCAAATTCCACAAGAAACAACACATTTTTTTGATATATTTCCCTGAAAAATCGAAGAATTTCATAAATTTGACCTTTGACCTTGTTGAAGAAAGGGTTAACGTTGTCAGAGTTTTACAAAATTTTCGGAAAACAATTTCCTGTATTAGAATTAAAAGAAATCTGAAGTGTTTTTGTTCCAGCTAGCTAAAAACACAAAAATTAATACTATTATCTAAATTATTGGCCAAAATCACACTTTTCTCAAAAATTTTCAAATTTAAAACGCCATCACTGTTAAGTTGAAAAAGATATTTGTAATTTTCAGTCGAATTATTCTCTAAGGTGTATTTAATAAACCTCTATGCGTTGACCACTTTTTTTTATATTTTGCTGAACAAAATTTTAAAAAACTCAAAAATAGAATTTTGCAAATTATAAAAAAAAAACAAATCCCATTCTTGGCCATAGCTGGGACTAGGTTATCATAAGCCCAGAGAGACAAAAAATTTTATATGAATATTTGTTGATCTTAGAAATGAAACTAGATTAGAACATAGTAAATTTTTAAAAAAATTTTTATTTTTTATGATTTTCATAATTTATCTTATTTTAACCCTACAATAGTCTGAGGAAATTGCAATTACTTAAATATTTTCCAACCGATTTTGGATTTCTACACAAGAAAGGTAATTCAGTCTAAATGATGACTCTATTTACATTTTACAAAAATACGGTTATTTGAGAGCCAATATTTTCAAAAATCCCTAAAAGTGATTTTTTGTATTTCTAATTTCAGGGCCGATGCGGCACGTTATCCAGTTATACGATCACCTTAATTTTTTGCATGGTATATTTTTATACCCAAAGGCGGTGTAAATATACTGGTACAATATTGGTGCCAAAAAGTCAATCCAGAACTAGTTTAGCAAATTTCTTATAAGTACAGCTTCCTGTTCTTCTTCCTAAAACAATAATCTTTAACAATTTGTGTACCTAATAGCTTCATTGAAACTTTGCAGAGATTGTTTCAAAAAATTGAATTTGAATACGAGTTTTGAAATACAAGTTTTGGTTACGTTTGTTTTTAATAATACATTCTAGGTTTGAAAATAAGCACTAAAATGTTTTATTGCCATTAAGGCACATTTACACGCAAGAGAAAGCTGCCAGAGATAGAGTAAATTACACCTCCAATTAGCTCTACTGTGAATGATTTAAGCTATATACGGGATTTTTTGCTCTATCTCTGAATATTTAAAATTTCATTTGGTAAATGGATGTAATTACCTGAGTAAGAGGAAACTTTTTTTATCTATATAATTCAGGTAGCACCCAACTGTTGCAGTACTATTTTCAAAGAGTATCTTCGGAACTGATTCCGCAAGTGTCACATTACACCAGTTTTACTCCCTATTTTTTGACCGTAAATTGTAATTTCAAAATTTGTTTTACAACTTGTACCAGAGTCGGAGTGTGGCGACAATTGCCCCCATCCTTATGACATCTCCATGTTAAATTCTTCATTTGTTTGTATTGAGAGGTGGTAGAACTCGTACTAGTTGCCTGGTTCAAACAAATCAGTACATAACTGTTTCTGAACTAGTATTTTTTGCTACTGGGTACCAATCATTATTGAATATTAAGAAATTCGGTTTGGGAATATTAGGTAATTAGGAAATTCGGTTTGGGAACTATAACAAAAGTTAAGAATATATACGAAACACCAAATAATAATACCATTGGTGTGACATGCCTCAAATAGAAATTAACGTTCTTTCTATGCTTGTTTGTTAATATGTATTTGATTAGAAATTTTAATTACATGTTAAACGCCTCTAATGGTGTTACAAAATTAGGTATGAAATTTACAACGTTATCTAAAAATTAATGCAGTTTGTATAGTCAGCTAAAATGCAAAAGTGGCTAAAAAATTTTAAAAACTGGTTTTATTGACAATTGTGGTTAATTTCTCAGCAAAACTTCGGCAATGGGTGCGATATACTCACGCATTACCTTGTAATGATACCTCGTTACCTTCTGCATTATTTCAAAACAAATAGCAATGACTTACCAATCACTGATTACGTATTGCATGATTTATAAACTTACAGTAATGATTAGATCATTTTTGAAAATATATTTTTATTTTTTTTTGTAAGCAAGGGTGTAAGGCATGCGCGGTTCCAGCAATTAATATAAGGGGAAAAATCATACGCCTCAGTGGCCAACTCAATGTATTTGTCTACTGTGGCGTATGATTTTTCCCCTTATATTAATTGCTGGAACCGCGCATGGTGTAAGGTGCATATTTTTCGACATTACAAATCAAAATACGAAGCACAATAATTCATTTACGTGTTAAGCAATCATGTGTCGATAGCTCATGTGGTAGAGTTCTCGACGAACAAGCAGGGATCCCATGTTCGAATCCCAGCGTGACCACGTTTATATATTTAATATAAAAAATATTTGTAATAAATTTTATTTAAATAAAATTTTTTTTACGAAAATCTATTTTTAGACGCACTACTTTTCCCATCCTCGTAACCACATAAGTAACCAATTACTTTACCACTTCCTCCCCATACATTACCTTGGGGCTCATCGCCTGTAAAATTCATCAGTGAATTAAGGTATAAAGTAATGCATCGGTCCCTATGGCAACACATTACTTGACACATTATTTGGTAATAAGTATGTGGTTTTGCTGTGTTGGCAATAAAAACAGTTTTATCTTAAAAACTTCTACGATAAAAATAGCAGTTTTATGAATAAAATTCGAATATGAAATGCTTTTAATATTCCACGTATTTTTGGTTCCACTGCAAGAGCCGAAAGTGCAATTTTTTGTTTTTTTTTTTTGCTATAGACCAACGTTCAGGGAATGCCCACTACTAATGCAATGCATTGTGTTTATATCAGGAAAATAGATTATGGGAAGGAGGAAATAGGAAAAAGTGTTTGCAAACGTTTGACTTGAATTTATCTAAATCGTAAGTATCAGGAAAGACATCTGCTGGGAGTTGATTTCATATATTATTAGCTCGACTACTTAATAAACGAATTCTCTCTATACTTTACTGTGCGACTAACAATCGACCACAAACAGATGAGATCTTCTGCACAAGTGCGTGTTACGGACAAAAAAAAACGGGGTATCGGGATAAGTACACTTATCTCAGCACAACAGTTCCCATGGTAGTAACAATAGAACAGTGTTACACAACCCACATTTCAATGATGCTCCAACGAGTCAATAGATCTGGATACTCTACTGTCATTAATGAGCACCGAGGCCCTCCTTTGTACCCGTTTCAAAAGCCCCAAAATATAATTTGAAGCCCTTGTCCATATACGGGAGTTGCATTTCATCTTCGGCCGGTGGTATAAATAGTAAGGAGATCAGAATAAGTGAAGTAGTCCTTAGACCGGTTAAGAAAGCCAAGGCACTTAAATGCCTATTTCGACACTGGATTCTCAAACCCTAAACATCAAGAGCTTAAGATTCCTTAATATTGATACATGATCAACATGACTCTCGAAAGCGCAGAGCAGGGTGGTAACCGAATCTTTTTCGGGGATTGGCTGGACATTGGAAATCTTCCAACACGATGGAAATATACCTATGTGGTACGACATGGGGGAACTTTACGAGGAACTTTTTTGTGGAACATTTCAACCCTCTAACGTACGGGTATTTTTGGTCCTATTTTAAAAAGGGCCCAAAAAATTCCCTTTCATTGAAGAGTTAGAGGGTTAGAATGTTCTACAAAAATGTTTCTCGTAGTGTTTTACATAAGTCTGCTCAACACATCCTATACTTAAAATGGAAGGTTCACATGGTTTGAATACTAAACACTCTTAAATGCGTGAAATTTGAGTAAAAATCATGAATTTAGGAATTTCAAAAAACAAATTTTCTTCAATTTGTGGTAAAAAATAGTAACTACCCAGCAAAAATAAATGGAATGACTTCTAAATGAATCACTTCCTTCATTACATCACAAAGAATTACTCCCTTAGGAATGGGTTTTAAACAACATCTAATGCTGCAATAAATATATGCTAGTTAGAAGTAGAGTTTGCTGTTCGGTTTTAATCGAAACCGAAACCGCGGTTTTTCAAGCCTCAAAACCGAAACGGAAAACCGACCAAAATAAGTCGATTTTTAATAAATACTTTAACTAATTAAAATAAATAATTAAATTGCATATTATTGAATCTTGAATTTCGAAATAAGCTCAGCTCATATTTTACAAAATTTTGAATTTAATTGTAATGAACATTTTCTCCATTAAATACTACTTACGGATAACATAAACCCACTATAATTTGAGAAAAAAATTGCAACAAAAAGTCATATTAAGTTTCGCATAGTCATTGCCCTACGGGGAAAGGGACCAGTCCCAGACGATACGCAGGATAGGTCCCAAGGGGGCAGAGACAGGTCGTTGATCGGTCTTTTTCTTTGAAAGAGACATATCACTTTAACATGGCGTTGTCATTGGAAATGACGTATTACCACAGATTAGACATTTTTCGACATGTCGCAGGTCTAGCCCAAAAGGACATGTCGCCTAACTGACTTAAAGAGACATATCACCGAACTAACCCAAAAGGATTCGTCACAGAATGAGTCACACTTTGTATATTTTGTGACATGTCACCCAACTAACCTAAAAGGAACTGATACAGAACCAGTCCCATTACAAAACTGACAAAAACAGTGACAAAACTAGGGTGAATGGAAATTGTTATGGTTTTGGTATTATAAGTAAAATTGTCACAGCAATACCTTGACAAAATTGTTATGTAATAAAAAGCACAAATATTTTCATTTGTCAACAAATTAAAATATAAAAATTTCTTTTTTTTTTTGAAGAATTTTGGTATGTTTTTTCACAGAAATACAATATGAAATACATATTCCTTTTTTAAAATGTTCTTTTAAGATATAAGATATATATATGCGTCGAACCTTTTACCGATTCTAAAATTCCTGCAAAATCCTCCAAAAGATTAAGTATTAACACGGAATTTTTGGGGCTTGATGCTAAAATTTAAAGAAAACTCCAAGTGCTTAGAACTAGTTCTCTCGCGTTCTGCGCTTCCTGTACATTTTTTAAGTTTTCATTTCATTTAAGATTTCATAAAATTATCAAAAAAAACTTAATTTTTCACAAATTACGATTTTTTGATAATTTTATTTAACGAAATTCTTCATTGAACTTACGAAAAAAATTCTATGAAATTGTTCATCATGAAGGATAATTCTATCAGTGTACTGGGAAACCGACCAATTGTGGGCGCTGTGGTGTAATGATTAGCGCGTTGGACTGTTCCCTCATACATATCGCAGCGTCCTCTTTCGGTGTTCTCATAGCACTTAACCCCACCGAAGTAAAATAATATAACAGGGCTATGAACTAAAAAGCTTCAACAAAGTTCACCAACTCACCATCAGATGGCGCGCAGCAACTGTTCTAAAATTCAACATCTCGCGTAATTACCGTGTTGCCATATTTGAAGCCCTTCAACTTTCACCACCTTTCACTTCTTCTCTATCCCCTTTCCAAAGGAAGCAACACGTTAATTAATAGAAAGAATTTCCTGAGTGTTGCTTCTCTTTAAAAAATAAAAAAAAAATTAAGTCCTACTTGTGGGGTTTTTTATAACTCACTTATCCAGTTAAGTGATATATCCTGTTTGCACCAGTCTTGGGGCCAGTCCTTTAAGTATAACTGACAGCCCTTAACCCATAGAAATAATAAATTATACCAGTCCCGCGACAAGACCATCTTTAACCACTCACGGGATAGGTACTTTGAGGACAATTCGGTGGTATGTCATCATTTCACCAGTCACGAGACCAGTCCTTTAAGTATAATTGACACTGCTTAACCCACAGCAATAGTAAAGTATACCAATCCTGTGACAAGTCTTGCTTTAACCACTCACAGGATAGGTACTTTCAGGGCAATTGACCCCTCATTCCCCGTAGGGTGTAATTGTAAATTGTAACTTTATATCGTTTTAAATAAATTGCTAAAATTAAAATTTAAACTCTTTAAAATACAGCTTTAGTTGCCAAGAAAAGAATAAAAAAATTTAATTTATAACGGATTTTCGCGTTCTTTTCCCGGAAAGGTCACGAAATTGCATTATTGCCTTTATACGAGTGAGAAATTCAGTCTAATTTTAATAAGTATCTAGAGCGTGTTAAATTATTTAATTTGTATACATATTTAATTATTTTAAAACAATTCTATTACTATCACAAAAAACCGAAAAATAACCGAAACCGCGGTTTTTTTAATTTCGAAAAACCGAAACCGCAGTTTTTAGCAAACTCTAGTCAGAAGTTCTTTTTCATGGGTGACAAGAAGTTAATATTTTGTGTGGGGGTTGCATAGGAACGTGCTGGCACAGAAATCAGAGGGTTGCGGGTTCGAATCCCACCAGGTCGAAAAAAATTTTTTGCAACTTTTTTTACACAATTAATCATTTTTTGTAGTTTTCACTGTAAAATTTTTATTTTTTTCTATTTTTGTACACTCAAAAATTAATTTTTGAAACGATTTAAATTTTTTTTTTAATTTTCTGTTAATTTATAATGAAATTTTATGGAAATATAAAAGTTCTAAATAAATATGTAATTCTTCAAATATTTTTTGTTAAAATACGAAAAAGGTAAATATTACAATTTTGTTTGTATTTAAAAAATTGTAATTTAAAAAATCCATTTTGATAAAATTTTTACTAAATGTATTTAGACTCTAAATATAACAGAAAAAGAAAAATCCTGTAAACATTTTAGAACTAATGTTAGAAATTACCTTGCAGAAAAAACTATTTTTTATATACTAATATGCTGCAAAATTTTTTACGGATTTTATCAAGGTAATTCGTATTAAAAGTTAACTTAACTGTAACCAAAATTTTGTAAATTTAACAACTTTATTTTTCCTTCTTATCTTACCAGTATTTAGCAAAAACAGATTATTTATCGGTGGAACTAAATTACCTCATAAGAACATACATAAGTATACATGGGAATCGCCAGATGGTGTAACTTTCAACCAAATCGACCACATAATGGTGAGCAAACTTTTTCTGGGATCTCTTATGGATGTTAGAACGAGACGCGGAGCCGATGTCGACAGCGACCACAAGCTGCTCGTAGCAACACTTCGTTTTCGACCTGCCGCAGTAAACCGAAAGAGGGATTTTGTCGATAAGTACAGTACAGACCGCCTACGAGACCCAGCTGTATCTGCTAAATATAATCAGACTTTACGATCTAAATTGGCTCAAACCGGACACCAAACATGGGCAGAAGTTGCTGTGACATGTAAGGATGCTGCAAAGACAGTCCTGGGACTAAAACAAGGTAAAATCAAACCTTGGATTAGCTCTGATTCCTGGGCTGAGATCCAAAATCGTAAACGTCTTCACAACGAACGCATACGGGCCAAAACACCAATATTAAAAGAGCAGGCAAGACTTGCATATGGACAATCGGCTCGCAAAGTTACCTATATGGTGCGTAATGACCGCGAAAAGTATTATAATGATATAGCGGAACAGGCTGAACAAGCCGCAAATACAGGAAACCTACGCGGCGTTTACTCAGCCATTAAGCAAATGAGCGGAAACAACATCAGAGGCACCGCGATTCTAAAGGCAGTTGATGGATCCGAGTTAACCACCACTGATGGACAACTTGAACGGTGGCGGGATTTCTTTACATCACAACCTTCCACAGAAAATGATGAAAATGAGGTAGCAAATTTGATCTCTTCTATACGACGCAACCCTAGAAGAGATATCTCAACAGATCTGCCAACGTATGTTGAAGTTGTTTCGGCATTAAACAGGATGAAAAATGGCAAGGCATCAGGTCCTGACAACATCCCGGCCGAATTGTTGAAATATGGAGCCGGCGCCCTTGCGGAGTATCTAACACCACTCATCAGAAGTGCGTGGGAAAATAATCAAATCCCCACAAACTGGAAAGAAGGTGTGGTTATCACAATCCCCAAAAAAGGCGATCTTACACTATGTAAAAACTGGCGAGGTATCACATTGCTCAACGCAATTGGTAAAGTGATGGCGACGCTGATATTGGATCGAATATCTCCTGTGGTTGATCAGATTTTACGTAAAGAGCAAGCGGGTTTTAGACGCGGACGGTCGTGTGCCGACCATATAAACACAGTTCGCATAATTATTGAGCAGTCGGCAGAATACAACACACATCTTTACCTACTTTTTGTGGATTTTGAAAGAGCTTTCGACACTATATCCCGAAACTCTATGTGGACCTCACTAATTAACAAGGGAATACCGGAAAAGATTGTTACCCTTATACGCGAACTTTACAAAGATGCACAGTGTAAGGTACGTTTTAATGGTAAAGAAAGTCGGCCTTTCACAACTTTAAATGGGGTTAGGCAAGGCTGTATATTGTCCCCCACATTATTTCTCTTGCTTTTGGACTGTGTAATGGAAGATACAAACAAGGAGGCGCCGTTTGGCATTCGTTGGAATATGGCAGAGTACCTAAACGACATAGATTACGCTGATGACATTTGTCTAATGGCTCAGTGTAAGGTACGTTTTAATGGTAAAGAAAGTCGGCCTTTCACAACTTTAAATGGGGTTAGGCAAGGCTGTATATTGTCCCCCACATTATTTCTCTTGCTTTTGGACTGTGTAATGGAAGATACAAACAATGAGGCGCCGTTTGGCATTCGTTGGAATATGGCAGAGTACCTAAACGACATAGATTACGCTGATGACATTTGTCTAATGGCTCATCGATATGTGGATATTGAAGCCAAAATAAAGAGACTCTCCGAAAATGCCAAAAAAGTAGGATTGAGAATAAACTTTAATAAGACTAAACTTATGCGTATACAGTGGTGGCCACGAATTTAACACAATTCAAGTTTTTTCTAATTTTATTGTTGTTGCCTTTATTTTTAAAGATTAAAATACTGGCTAAATTCACCACGAAAGGCAAGGAGATGGTTCAGAAAATTTTACAGAATTTTAACGTAATGTTTGTTTTTTCATTGTGTCACTTGTTTTAAGTGGGCGTGGCTTTTAGCGAAAAATTTGCGATATCAACCTTTTATCAAATTACATAGTAAAATTTTGGCAGTACTGATCGGTTCTGTACAAACTGTATAATATTGAAAATCCTATAAAATTTTCTTAAATCTTGCATTATTTTTATCTACAAATAGTCACCAGACTTAAAATTGCATCACTTTAAACATAACCAATTTTTCTTTGTTTTTAGCGAATTTAAAAGAAAGTTAATAACACTGAATATTTATCATGAAATGCTTTTTACTATAACGTAAAAAAAATCTTGACTGATTTGTTATATTGTGGTAAGAAAAGCATAAAACTATTCAATTTAAAATTTCAGTGTTGTTAACTTTATTAAAAATCGCTAAAAACAAAGAAAAATTTGGTCATGTTTAAAGTGCTGCAATTTTAAGTCTCGCGACTATTTGTAGATAAAAACATTGCAAGACTTAAGGAAATTTTATAAGATTTCCAAAAATATACAGTTTGTACAGAACCGATCAGTACTGCTTAAATTTTACAATGTAATTTGATAATAGGTTAATATCGCAAATTTTTCGTTAAAAGCCACGCTCACTTAAAACTAGTGGCAAAATGAAAAAACAAACACTACGTTAAAATTCTGTATAATTTTCTGAACCATCTCCTTGCCTTTCGTGGCGAATTTAGCCTCTATTTTAATCTTTAAAAATAAAGGCAACAACAATAAAATTAGAAAAAACTTGAATTGTGTTAAATTCGTGGCCACCACTGTAGGTACCCATATAACGACCCCATTAACAATAGAAAACACGTTAATTGAAGATGTCGAATCATTTGACTACCTTGGTTGCAAGATTACAAAAGATGGCGGGTCTGAAACTGATATCTGTGATCGGATAAATAAAGCTCGCATTGCTTTCTGCAAATTGCACAGAATATGGCGTGCAAACAACATCTCGAAGAAGACAAAATTACGCATATTTAATTGCAGTGTAAATACTGTATTGCTATATGGCTGTACCACATGGAGCTTTACAAAACTGACATTGGGAAAGATCCAAACGTTTATTAATCGATGTTTGAGAAAAATCCTTCAAATATACTGGCCGAATTGGATCTCAAACGAAGCTCTTTGGCAAAAGGCAAACTGTTGTCCAATCGAATTAGATATAGGTAAAAGGAAATGGACATTGATCGGTTATATCCTAAGACGACCACAAACTGAAATCGCTAGAGCGGCGCTTGAGTGGAATCCCCAGGGACAACGAAGACAAGGAAGGCCACGTAATACATGGATACGCTGTACCAAAAAAGAATATGAAACAGCTCCTAAAACCTGGAACCAAATTAAATCACTTGCCGGAGACAGATATAAATGGAGAGAATTCGTTGACGCCCTATGTTCTTCGTGAACTTTTTATTTAAGTGTTATGTGTAATCTCTTTTTTTACTACGTAATTTAAATAAATAAAGGACATATATATATATATATTTAGCAAAAAACAATCTGCTAATATCAGCAGTTTTTTTTTGCAAGGTCATTTTTAATTACATAATTTTTAGTAGCTTTTTCTCCTATTTTTACAACTTTATTTCTGGGTGTATTATTTTTATAAAAAAAAAACACTTTAAAAAAACAACTATATATATTTTCCAATATGTTATATATTTTTGTTAATAAAAATAGAAAGAAATAAAGATAACAATTTACTGAACAAAACTGCTAAAAGTCAGCTATCAGTTATAACAAGCCATAGCATAGGGGGTAGAGCGTCTGCTTGAAATGCCAACGAGTGTGGGTTCAAACTCCACACGATGCATGACGATTTTTTTTGAAATTAAATTAAAATAAAAAGAATTGAAAAAGAACTTCCTTTTCATTGGTTCAAATATACATAATTTGTTTCAAAAAAGAACAACTTCCCTCCCAATGTTAAATTCATCAGCCAATGTTAAATTCATCAGTGAAAACCACAAATTTTCACAACTCCCTATGCAACTTTTGTTATGTTTTTACTACTTCTTTTACCTCACTTTTTTTCCTGGGTAATTTTTTAATGATCTATTATATAACAGTATAAATTTACAAAAAAAAGGGGTGAAAAATATCTAATTTTATATAATTTCTTTTTATACTCCATCAAACGTAAGTAGTTTTTGGATTTTCAACAAAAAAATGTTTTTTAGAAGAAATAAAAAATAATTATTTTGCAAAGATCTGTATTTTACTTTAACTACAGTAAGTAATTAAAAAAAAATCGTCGAACCAGTTTTTAAAAAAATGTATTTTTGAGAATTATTTTCGTGAAACAATTAAAACTCATTTTTCTTTCCCTCTCGTAGCGACAAAAGCAGTCACACCAAATACTTTCTTTCACATTTATTTGAGTAACTTTATTATCTTTAGAAATAAAGTTACTCAAATAAATGTGATTTTTTGATTTTTGTCCATGGGACGAAGCGTTGTGGGACGGGTCACAGGTCACCATTTTTTTTGCGCCCATAAAACGAATTTTATCATTAAGTTTGTTTTAAAATGTTAAATGAAAAACGTACCTGATAATGATTGTAGATTTGACTAAAACTTTCTTTTACTACATTAATCTCCATCCACATATTTTTTAATGTTTATCCTGCATCACTCAAGCACAAAACTTTAACATTTTCTCATTAATTTATGCTTTTATGTTTCATACACATATGCTAACTATAATATAGAATATATAAAAAAAACTGTTATGAAATTTCACCTTATTATCATAAAAATTACTTTTTAAAATTATTCATATAGCAACACATATGAGGGAAGTGTAGCGTATGAAATCAGTCGTATTTCAGAGAACTGCAAAATCAACTTTTTTTTCATTTAATCATACTCTAAAATTCTTATTCACATTTAATCAATCAACAATACTCAATGTTGAATAAAATCACTATCATGCTGCTGAACGCGTAGTTCGGATCAGTTTGAGTCGTATGTCGAACATGTTTTATTCACATTTATTCACACAAAAAAACTCACTGTTGAATAAAATCACACTGTTGAATAAAATTACACTGTTGAATAAAATCACACTGATCGAATATTTAAACTCACATGAATAAATCAAAGTGTTAGTTGTTTTATAAAATAAAAAAAAAAATTGTATTGTTTTACAATGGGAATGTACACTGTAGCATTTATATTAAATGTGTTTCTACAAAATCTGTACTGTAAACCCCTTCTTTATTGTTATGAAATTATTTTTCTTTTATTTTCATTTTTATTTTTTCTGATTTATTCTACATCAAAATCATCGTCGTTGATCCGAACGAATATTATTGAAACAAATGGTATGAAAACGAGCAATGATTAAATCAAAGATGAAACAAAAATCACTTGGTTTGAATGATTTAAAATCAGCAACGAATATGTGTATTTGAGTATATTCGGCGCTTGAACGTAAAAGAATGTTTATTCGGATGCTGATTACGTGTAATGATTTTGCAATCAGCAATTGCAGTTCTCTTCCGTGTTCTTTTGTCAGTACAAAAAACTTTGATTAGATGTTAAATAAAAACAAACTGACTTTGACTAATAGCAAAAAGGGTATAAGACTGGAAGATACAATCGTTATTGGATCGCAAATCGGACTGATGCTGGCACACACGAATATAAGAGAATTTTTACAGAAAAAAACTAAAAGTGTGAATAAAGATGCGAAAAACATCTCTAAATTTTTAGAAAAACAAGAAAAATATTGATAACACCAGAAATTGAAAAAGTTCAAAAATTTATGAAATATGTATGAAAAATTTAAAATTTTTGAGTACGAAATTTGAACATTAATTTTTGCTTATTTTTTATTTTCGATATTTTCATATGCTTTTTATTTTATTTTTCTTAATTTTGATATTTGTTTTTAATTTGTATTTTAATTTTTAGTTTCTGACAATTTACTTTCACTTTTCCCTCATTTTTCCATCGACTGTCTGACATCGCCATAATGTTCTGTCCTATGTCCGATCCAATGTGCAATCAGGGCTGCCAGAATTGCCGATTTTTCGGCATTTTGCCGATTTTTTATTAAAAAATATGCAAAATGCCGATTTGCCGATTTTTGGTCCAAAAATGCCGATTTTTTGTTAAAACTCAAAAACACGAAATTTTAATTTTTGATGATTTACAATGCATTTATAAATAAGAAAATTATTCTATCTTTGACATTTCGAAAGTTCGTGTTCGTATTTTGTTATAAATACATATTTTTTTGCATTATTTGCTAAAAACGAATATTTTTTAGCATACTTTTTGGTATTTACTTTAAAACTGTTTTTGCTTATACACTGTACAAAAAAAATTATTTTTCAAATTTCTAAATATCATGTTAGGATTTGCTCTTTAGGTAGAACAATATTCTATTCTAGTATTTCTAGGTCGAATTTCGGCATCCGTGATCGAAATTTTTCGTTCGAAATTAATTTTTTATTTCGGAAAATTAAGCATTTGGATGAAGTTTTTTGAGCCAGGGAATCTACAAATCGTCCCTAGATTGGATATAAGATTAAAATATGGTGTTAACGTTGTTAGTTTTACGTATTTACACATTGAAAAATCGGATTTCGAACAATTTCGTTCGTTCACGAATGCCGTAATTCGGCCCCTGATTTCTAAATATTTTTCAGAAGTTTTTCATCCCGAATACAAAAATATCAATTATAAATCAATTTCTGACGATGATTAATGGCAATTTTCAATCTTTAAACTACTTTTAAAGACAAATATGTAATACTAAAACTGAATTGATAGCATCAAAAACGTTGGAAAATCAATAATAAATGCATATTTTTAAAATTTTAAATGCATATTTTTAAAATTTTAAATGCATATTTTTCGATTTTAATCATACATACATCTTATGTACATAAAACACGATTATACATGCATGAATATACGAGCCCTAATAAGAATAGGCCTTTTTTTAATGACTGGATTTTTTTTTTAGATTTATTTTATTTTGTTAGAAAATCCACATTTTGGTTTTTAATTTTCAAAATTTAATATTTTTATCCAAATTCTACACTTATTCGCTAAGATAATAAGAAAGAAAAAATTTTAAATTTTCGAAAACGCAATTTCTGGAATTAAGTTAAGCTAAATCCAAAACGGATTTATTTTATTTATAAATCTATTTTGAATTTAGCTTAATTCATTATTTTACACGAAATGTCTTTTTCACATATTTTTTTATATTTTGTATTTTTGAGTATTTTTGAAACTGCCGATTTTTTTGCCGATTTTTTAAAACCAAAGTGCCGAAAATGCCGATTTTTTTGCAAAAAAGTGCCGATTTTTCATTAAAATCATCTGGCAGCCCTGTGTGCAATCCAAAAGAGATTGCATCTCTAAGTCTCATAGGCTTCTTACTAATAGATCTTTGAGACAATTTGTGGCTGATGAAGTTTTTCTAAGATAAATTTTTTAAGATTATAAAATCATTTCAAACTTAATAATTGACTTTGGTTTAACAAATTTTGCAAAAATCACGGCATACTTTCCCCCGCGTCAGCTCATGCATATGGTAATTTTTACCATAAATTTCTCTTTGACATTAAATGTACTTTATTTAATGAGGAGATCTGAGAATAAAGAAAATTGAAAATATGAAATATTATATACTATTCGCACATGTACTCACTGTTGATATAATTAAATAAAAAAATGTATATAATCAAGTGGAAAAAAAATAAAACAAATACATTTTTATAATAAAGAAAACAGAAATACAAATTATTTTAAGCGAAAAAATATGAAACAAAATTGCATACAATACTAAATCAAACTATACAAGAGCAAAAAAAGTTTAAAACAAAAACTTAACTAATGGGAATATTAATTTATAAACATTTGTAGCTGCATTAAATATGAAAAAAAAACCAAAAAAAATTTCAAATCCAGCTATGCATAAGAGGGTAAATAAATTAAAAAAAAGTTATAATCATAACAATATATGTACGGTATCTAACCCAGGAAAAAACACTAATAATTTATCACTTTCTAGTAAAATAATATAAATTATTTTTATTTAGTTTAAATAAATATATTTGTACTTTTAGTGAAGTACAATTGTATTTAAATAAAAATGTAAACGCACTCCAAATATAGTTATTATCCGGACTAACTCGTTTAGGCCAAAAATTATTTTCGAAATGGTATTTGATAAAATAGCGTAGTAAAAAGCATAAGATAATATAAAATTTTGGCTACAATCACAAACACAAAAGGTATAGATTAAAAGGTTGTCATATATTGATTTCAAATTTTTAATGTTAGACTTTTTTTAAAAAGTTTAAAAAAATCACGAAACAAAAATTAAGAAAAAAATCTTAAACATTGAAAAATTTTCTTCGTACTCCTATTTATTAACATTTTTTTTAAATAAAAAATTTTATTTTTTAAATAAAAATTAAAAACCAACAATCTGACAACACGGAGAAAAAAATGTTTTTGCCTCTTCTTGTATTAATAAAGAAGGATGGTAAAAATAAAATTTGTATTTATTTATACCGATGGTATGATATACAAAAACAAAACAAAAAAGAAACTTTCATAATATTTCTATTGTTGGCTATGCTTGGCAGAAGACTTCGAAAACAAATTTTATTGTTTGCTCCATTCCCATTTTGTTGATGTAGCAGACTACATTTAATATGAGATTTTGATGCTTCAAACTGCATTGCACTACTGTCACCACTTTCTAAAGAAAACTGATGAAGGCGACCTGGAAAATCTCCGAAACTATCGTTTTTTCATTCCTGAAAGTGTAGAGGTTTTTGAAAGCAAAAACTCTGTGAAGTATTTGTCAGGAAAGTATCCTGGTGAAGAAAAATAGGAGTTTTTGAAAAAAGTACTTATTATCCCAGCAAAAAAAATTGGAAGTAATGCTTTACAAACTACTTCCTTCACTGCTTCACAAGTATCCGTTAGTGTATTTTTACTGCTTTTTTAGAAGTTATGCTTCAAAACTTCTTCAAAAAATCACTTCTTTCATTGCTTCCAAAGTATCCGTTAGTATATTTTTACAACTTTTTTAGAATTACTTCTGAACAACATCCAAAAAATCACTTCAGTATTGTTTCTAAAGAGTAATTGCTCTAAAAGTGATCGTAAAGAGTGATTTTGGTATCATTTGGCATTTCCAAACGGAGGGTCCTGGGTTTAATTCCCGGCGGGACCAATATTTTAAAAAAAAATTTTTTTAATTTTATTAATTTTATTAATTTTTTTTTTGATTTTATTAATTTTTTTTATATTTGTAATTAATTTGTTTAAATTCAATATTTTTTTTATTTTGAAATTTTTAAAAATATGTTTATATAAAAAATGGTGAGAAATTGTAAAAAACGGCACTGAAAACAATATTGAATTCGAGTGCACCTTTCACCCTTGTTTAATAAGTACTTTTATTGAAGAGAATATGGAACAATATCGCGCAGTAACAAAGAGGTGTTTTTATGCCAGTCAACATTCATATCAAAGAATAGCTCAGTGGTAGAGCGAAAGACTAGCAATCGTGAGGTCGCAAGTTCGATACCCGGTAGCGGCAACTTTTGTAAAATAAAAAATATATGTTTTTTTTTGTGAACATTTTTTTTTAACTTTTAATTGGTGAAAAAGAGCTTCCTTTGCACTCATTCAAAAAGTACTGAAACAATGTTGAAGTGGGAGTACTCCTCTCCTATGACAACTCAATGTTAAAATCATTAGTGTTTATGTTAAAAAAGAAGTACATCTAGATCATTAATTTTGCTGGGATGTTAATTCATTGGCCTCGAACTAAATTAATAAATTTCTAATTAACAAATTTTTAAGTAATATTCTACCCTTAAAATTGATGATTAAATAACTAAGCTCGATGTCATTTAGTTTTTAATATAAAATATCTTATATTATTTTACATATATCACTATGGTTTATGTCCCGAGAATTCCCGGGACGGGAGTCCCGGGAATCCCGCCCTTTTTTCAATCCCGCAATTCCTAAAATTTTGTGTGGGATTTCCCGGGATTTTTTTATTCTTTTACAGAAGTTTTAGCAAGTATATTAAAATTTTGGAAGCTTTATTTAAATTAAAAGCATTGATTGTTTTGAAAATAATTTAAATAAAATATATTTAAAATTAAAAAATGCGATTTAAAATTTAATAAAATGAATTAGTAGGTATAAAAAAATTATTTAGGCCTAGTTTTTTGAGATGTCAGTTGAATTTGGTTTAGTTAAACCGAAAACAAATTTTATTAGTCATTATCAAGTTTAAATACCAACAAAAATACTCGTACCACGGAAATTTTCTTTTTTTTAATGATGATCTTTGTTTAGTTCCAAATACCATGGACAAAATATGGGTTTTCATATAAACTGGTATTCTGCTTGTAACGGTGTTTATGAGTTCAATGCCAAACTCCATACATAAAAAATATGGTTTGTATTTTCTACAAGGTTTACAAGGAATTTACGAGGTTATATGAAAACCCCTAATATCTAGAAATAGAAACTTTTGGATTCCATATTTAAGCAAAAAATCGATATTAGTTATGACTCTAAAGCTGGTCCGATACAAGTTTGGACCCACTAACAATTCCAATATATCCTGAAAAAATGGAGAATTCAATTCGTTTAACCGTTTAAACCGCAAATTAATATTAAATTAATGTGCTTCTAAGAGATACAAATATATAATCTGCATATTAATTCGCAATTTAATCTGTTAAAAGAATTGATCTCGAAAAAGTAGAAGACATGGATTTTTTATAATAAGCCCTTATTTCAGAATATATTAAGTAGATTTTCTCATGACTACAACCAAAAGACGAACTTTGTCGTAAGTTGTTTTAATAGCAATCGAGTTTTTCAGGTACAACATATGCCGGATATATTTATTTTCTAACGAGTGGGAATTCCCAGGATCCCGGGAAATTATAAAAAAAATCCCTCTGTCCCGGGAAATGAAAAAGTTCGGGAAAAGAAAAACCTTATATATCACTGATATTTCGCTATTCAAGGCTTCTAAAAATTTAAAAATATTTTTTTTTTTAATTTGTATTTTCAGGCATTTTTTAAGATTGTTTTTTTTTTATGTTGTTTTTTTAAAATATTTACTCATATCTCGTTATCCAAATTACATTACGGCCATGTTATATTTTTATGCCTAAATTCATAAATGTTTCGTAAAGCTCAAATAGGTTTACAAAAGAAATTTTTCATACAAAATTCATTCCATAAACCTACTGAAAATTTATAAAACATTTATAAATTTAGACATTAATATTTTTTGAAAAAATGCTTAAAAATTGTTCTTTTTAACACTTATTGACGAAGCGTCCTGATATGACGACACAGTTTTATGAACCGATATTTTGCAAATGGTATTTGATACAACAGCGCACTAAAAAGTTTAAAAATTTGGCTATAACCAAAAATACAAAATGTTTAAGTTTAATTATAGGGTTGCCACATATTGATTTCAAAATCTTAAAGTCGTATTTTTTTAAAGTAAATCACTAAACAAAAATTAAAAAAAATAAAAAATTTTAAAAATAATGCATTAATTTGGTCCTTAAAAATCCTGACTATTTATTAGATTTTAATTAAGAACAAAAATTAAAATTATAGTTGTGAACTTTTGGACTTTGATTGTAAATATATCCCCTAGAGGGCGTTATGTACAAAAGTCTTATTTGGGTATAGATTATGATGTTAACTGATTGCCAAAATTTCAGAATCGACACCTTGGCCCACTCTAATATCTTCTATATATAAAAGAATAACGTGACTGACTGACTGACTGACTCAACATCGCCCAGCCCAAACCGCTGAAGCTAGGAAGTTAAAATTTGGTATGTAGGTTCCCCTTTCGGCGTAGATGTCCGCTAAGACGGGATTTTTGGAACTTCCTACCGGAACGGGCAAAAAGGGGAAAAGTCTCCTGCTTGAAGGCCTGCCCAATCCCTTTTGGTCAACCTAAAATTTTAAATATGTATTCCTTGGAGTAGGACTAACTCACCGGCAACGTAATTTTCCTATTTTGGAACAGGAACATAATAAAAATGGTGGTTGAAAGGGATAAATGTCCCCAATAACGGCCTGCCAAACCGCTGAGGCAATGAAGTTGAAATTTGGTATGAATGTTCCTCATCCATCGCAGATAGCCGCGAAGATGGAATTTTTATAAATTCCTAAAGGGGCAAAAAGAAGAAAAGCCTCCCCTTGGTGGCCTGTAAAAACCCCTTCGGCTAGAAACCTGAAATTTAAAATGTGGGTCCCTGGAGTAAGGGCTAACTTATTAGAAAGATACTTTTTTGAATCTTGGACAGGGTCGTTATAAAATAGTGGCTCAAAAAGGGAAAGTGGCCCCTTAACGACCTGTCCAAACTGCTGGAACTAAGAAGCTGAAATTCTATACTTAGGTTCCTCTTCAAGCCCAATTCCAACCGGGAGGGACAAAAAAAAGAAAGTGTCCCACTTGACAGCCTGATCAAACTGCTGGAACTAGGAAGCTGAAATTCACTGTCGATGGATTTTCGGAAATTCCTACCCAGAGGGGCACAAATAGTAAAAGTTGGCTAGAAACCTGAAATGTAAAACATATGTTCCTTAGAGTATGGGCTCACTTATCGGGAAGGTGCTTTGTGGAATTTTGGACAGGGACATTGCAAAAATGGGGATTAATGAAGCGAAAAGTGCCGCTTAAAGGCCTGCCCAAACTGCTGGAGGTAGGAAATTGAAATTTGGTACTAAAGTTTCTCCTCCCAACAAAATATTGGTAATGACACCTCATTACTATCTGCATTACCAAAAATGATATATCATTACCTTTTGCATTATTTTATAATATAAAATAATGACTTGTTAATAACGGCCTATTGTATGTATTGTTTCTAAATATAAAATAATGACTTACTCGTATTAGTTTAAATAATTACTTTTTACACAGTTAAATTTTTTTATTATATGTAAATATGTTTTGTTTAAGTTTTTATGACGAGTCCCAAAATTATACACCAGAGAAAACTTAAATTTTTTTGAATGTATTTCTTTAAGCTAACAGTATTTGCTTAACTCCTTATTTTTAAGAATCAAGTAAGCAATCGGATAACCACTTATAATTCAACTTTTTGTAGGCATGTGTGTAACCACTTATTATTCAAAATCTCATAACTACTTATTTCTCATTTTTTCGTAAGCGAGCGTGTAAGCGTGACTACTTATAAAAACGACCATGCCAAACAAAAATAATGAGTTTAGACGCCAAAAAATAAGTTGTGCGGAGCAATGAATTTCTATTATATAACCACTTATTTGGTAATGAAAGATTTTGCTGGGCTCTGTTGTAGACATCCGCTAAGATGAGATTTTTGGAAATTTCCACAGGTAGGGTCAAAAACAGGAAAAGTTTCCCCCTTAACGGCATGGCCAAACTGCTGGAACTAGGGAGCTTAAATTCGGTATTTGGGTTCCTTCTCCAACGTAGACGTCCCCTAAGACGGTATTTTTGGAAACTCATACCGGGTGGGGTAAAAAGTGAAAAAACTTCCCTCTTGAAGGCCTGGCTAAACTGCTGGGTATAGAGACCTAAAATTATGTATGTAGTAGATTCCTCCTCCAACGCAGACGTCTTCTAAGACGGAATTTTTGGAAATTCCTACCGGGAGGGGTAAAAACGGAATAATTCTCCCCCTTGATGGCCTAACCGAACCCTTCGTCTAGAAACCTGTAATCTGTAATATGTTTTCTTGGAGTATGGGCTAACTTATCGACAAGGCATTTCTTGGACTTTGGACAGGAACGTGGTAAAAATGGGGGTTTAAAAGGGGAAAATTGCCCCCCCCCCTTAACGTCTGCGTCTTTAGCTATAAAACTAAAACTTAAAGAACAAGTGTATATGGAACACTAAAATTAAGAATCTAAATAGGAAACGAGTGGAATTAAAACACTACACAAGTGGAATGAAATGGATATAAACGTTGAACGAGTAGAATTGAAATTATAGACAATGCAAATGGATTGGAAGAGGGAATTACCTAATCACACACTATCCACGGAATATGAAACTTATGTAGCATTGAAACATACTCTCGAAAAAGTTAAACAAATTTTTTAAAAGAGAAAAAAACCTTAGAAAGGAATGGAACTTCATGTAACGAAGCACCGGTGGACGAAACCGACGCAGTAAATTTTCCAACTGAATTTGTGAATTTACTTGAATTGCCAGGTCTGCCTTTACATAAACAGGAATTAAAAAAAAACTTTAAGGTACGCTAACAACGTAGCGGGCTTTGCCCGCTATTTTTAATATTATAAAATGCTTTCCAACCCTGCTTTACGTTATTTATTTTCATTCAAAACAACACTACTTACGGGTCTATCTACCTAAGTTCGCACTTTACCAAATTATCTTAACATACACACGTATATTGCAATTTATTATGGATTCATTACTAACAATCCACTTTCATGAGAAAAAGTGATCAAATATTTATTTATTTATTTTAAACCCATTGTTGTGCAGAATTATTTATTTGTGGTGGCTTGGTTAAGGCTTTTATTATAATAACTGTACTTTAAATAAAAAGCGAATTTAAAAAAAATTATGCCTAAACTTTAAGGCACGCTAACAACGTAGCGGGCTGCGCCCGCTAGTGTATCATATCATACCCAGTGTAGAAAATCATTACCAGATATGTGGTTATGTAACTACATACTTGGTAATGGTAACTAGTTACTTTTGTTATTACATTTCTTATTACCTTTATATGGCGATGTCGCGAAAAATAATGAGTTGTCGTTACACACCAGCATACGAAAAATCAAAAACTATATCGTTACCTATGTGCTTACCAGTACTGACAAAAATAATGAGTCTAAAAATAGATTTTCAAAAAAATTAATTATATAAAAAGAATATTTTTTATTGTATTTTTTTTTTTTTAATAAAATTTGCTGGTGCGGGAATAGAACCTGGGTCTACAGATTGCCAGTCAACTGCTCTACCATCTGAGCTATATCGACATGTAATATTTAATAGATAAAAACATAATTGACCTGCTGCACACAAGTTAGCTTACTCGCCAACATACAAAAAATATGTGGTTACATATATCCTTACCAGTGTTTAAAAAATATTGAGTCTAAAAATAGATTTCAAAAAATTTTCAAAAAAATCTAAAAATTTATTTTTATTTGAAATAATGATTAAAATAAGTCATTATCAGTAACTCATTATTATTTGTTTTAAAATAATGCAGAAAGTAAGTGGGTGTCATTACTGGTACTCCAAAAAATAATGATATGTAATTACCGTTTCTACACTGGGTATGCTTATGTATTTATTTGCACATTAAAGATAACTATGTATATGTGGAAATCCGCGTGGGGAACTATTAATATTTTATAAACTTACAATATATAAGAATAGAAATAACTGTATGAATATTTAAAACTGATACACAGTGCCGTACTTATGATTTTGGTTCAAAAGGGGGCGCAACATAAATTTTGTGTTATTTTTTTGTTGCTTCAAAATTATCTGAGTACAAGATATCCAATGCATAGCCTTTCTCGTCAAGAAAAATTTACGATTAAAATATTTTGTGAAATTATATCGAATTAGTTTTTGGGACTTTTAAGTTGAAAGAAACACTCAGGAAATTCTTCCTAGTAATTAACGTGTTGCTTTCTTAGGAAGGGATTAGGTATGAGCTGAAAATTGGTGAAAGATGAAAGCCTTCAAATATTCCTCTGATAGGGAATTTGCAAACTTGGTTGAAGCTTTTTTGTTCATAGCCCTGTTATGTTATTTTACTACGGTGGGGTTGAGCGCTATGGGAATACCGAAGGAGGACACTACGAAATATGTGAGGGATAGAAAACGTATATGTGACCTTCTCCGAGAAAAGGGACCTAGTGTGTAAAAAAACCTAGTGTGTCAAAAACTTGGGAAAATCGATAAAAATGAGAAAATATCGATTTTCCCAAGTTTTTGACACACTAGGTTTTTTGACACACTAGGTCCCTTTTGTCGGAGAAGGTCACATATATATTGTTTTTCTAAATTGATGTTGCCGTTGCTGGGGATCGAACCCACAACATTATGTGTTGCATTCTGACACAGTAACCATTACACTACAATACCCAGAAATATATAGCTATTCGGCAAAACCGAAAATCAGTTTTCCAAAAATGTAACATAGGAATAAATTTTATAAAACAAAAATTTTTTTAATTAAAAATATTTAAAAAAAATTGTTTGCCTTTAACCGGATTTGAAGTTAAAACTTTCTGATTACAAAAATTTTTTAAAACTGCGCCATTATTTCTATAAAATCAATGGTCTTTCAGTGCATAGACTTTTTACAGTTCACCATGCCTGATTGGGTGGCACTATAATCCAGTTCTTTGCCAGTATTTATTTTATAAATCACTAAAATTTTTGTAAAAAAATACTGTCCTTTATTTTTTACTCGACGGTTACCCAGTTGTAAGCCACTGCTAGATTTTTTGTGCCACTGTCAATTACTGACTGGGTATTATTGTATATTTTAATACATTAATTGAATCGTTAATTGCAATTCATTTCACGGAATTAGATCCGTTTCCCAAAATATGGCTACAAAACGTCGTGTAGTTTGTGATATCATATAGTCGAGATTACCGACTTTATTTTTATTACGTGCTTTGTTTGAAATCATTTTTGGGAAATCATACTCTTCCTCTCCCGCCCTACTCCCAATGCGTATGTCACTGCTCCCACATATACTACTTAAAGGGAAACACCATTAAAAATTAACACTTCAAATTTGTAAAAGGTTCATTTAGAATAAGTAATAGTTTTACTTTCCGTTTTACTTTATGAATTATAAAGTTATATGTGTGTTAAGTAAGGGGGAGGCATAACACGGGAACCAATTAAACTAGTTAGCAACATTTAAACTTGTTGGAAAAAGTGCTTGTTGTTCTTTTAAGCTGCAAAGAAAATATATGCCTTTATTAAATTTAAAGTATTTTTAAAGCTTAATATATTGTATAGTATTCAATTGCTGCCATTGATTTCCATTCAATTAATACCAATATATACGTAAGTACCCAGCAAAATTTTCTATTCTAAAGAATGGGTTGTAGAATTGTTTATTTTCCTTTGTACGCTCTTCTACGGTGAAAGAACTAGTTCTAGAATTCATTCTCAAACATTAGTGTTCCCTGCAACGGGTTCCGAAACTAGTTCTATGGAATCGAATCTAATGGAAGCAGTTGCCGAATTGTTGTGGTTGGCAGCCGATTGTAAAAAATGTTCCTAGGAAGCTGTTCGTCATTTAGTATTATAATTATTAATATAGAGTTCATTAAACGTTTCAATAATTTCCATGAATAAATACTATTTAATCTATTAATTTATTATTTTTCTCTTTATGATATAAACATAAATTGGATTACAAGTTAATTGCTATTTGTTTAAAATGTGTTAAATTTAAATTTTCAATAATACTATGTATTTATCTACAAGCATATGTTGAACACTGATAACTGCTTAATTCACAGAAAAAGTGTTAATTAAATTTTTGAAATTATAAAACTTTATGAGTTTAATTGACAATAAAGTGATTAAGGACTTTTACGGAAAAGTGTTTGCCATTCTATTCTAATGGCGATGGAAATAGTAACTGAAGACAGCTATAATTTAAGAGAGAGATGGAATATTTACGAAGTCATTGTAAAATATATCAAAAATAATTGTTTTGTAAAGAAGAAACTTGTAATAATTTGGAAGCAAACAACACATTGTTATACTAATAGAAAAAGGTCTGCAACAATTTTAGTTAAAATTACTAAAAATGATTTAAAAATAGCATTGCAGAAAAAACTGCTGAAATTATCAGATTATTTTTGCAAAATATTAGTAAGATAGGAACAGCAAAAATAAAACTGTTAAATATATAGAAATTTAGTTACATGATCACTAGATTCAAATATGTGACAGCGCATAGAGAAAGGGACCTAAGGATAAAAAAATCAATTTTTTTTTGTGGACAACATCTGAGCATCGAATGAGACCGATCCCATGCTCTCCTGACCTTACGTCCCTTTCTATCCTTAGGTCCCTTTCTATTTTGCGCGTCACATATGTGAAATTTTTTTACTTGTGGGCATTGTGGTGTAATGGTTAGCGCATTGGGCTGTTACACATAGCGTTGCGAGTTCGTTACCCATAAAAAAATAATATGTATGAATTTTCTATCCCTCACATATATCGCAATGTTCACCTTCGGCTTACCCGTAGCACTTAAGCCCACCGAAGTAAAATAATTTTCTAATTTATCAATTAAAAAGGTCGAAAAAACAATTTTTATTTTTAAATAAAAATTAAAAACCAACAGTTGAGATAACAGGGCTATAAAATCAAAAAATTCAACAAAATTCGCCAACTCTTGTTCAGATGGCGCGCAACATCTGTTCTAAGATTCAACACATCGCGAAATTACAGTGTTGCCATATTTGAAGCAATTCATCTATCAGCACTTTTCATCTTTTCTCTATCCCCTTTCGAAAGAAAATAATACTTTAGTAAATAGGAAGCATTTCTCTTTTCAACAAAAAATATATATGTATATATAATTTAATACATAAATTGGTGAATATATAATTATATATGTATGTATGTAAAGCGCATAGTTAGGGGACATAGCCGAAATGCAGGTCGATTTAAAAATCGCCCAAGTGACAAGAAAAATCGTATTCTAGGGATCAAAATAAGAAACTTTGCCCGAGGAATCATACCTCTAAAGCGAATTCTGAATCCCTGACTTTTGATTTCACAAATTTTGAAAAATCCCACTTTGAGCCATTTAGAGTGCCCCAATCGAGTCCAAATGTATGACCGACCCCCACTAACTTTGGAGGACCGATCCACCCATGCCAGTGGCACACCCCCGGGAAGCCCCCTGGGGGGTTCCCCATACAAACATTTTTTCATGTAAAGTGCCAAAAATGGTGTTTTTTTGAAATGTTTGTATGGGGAACCAACCAGGAGGTTTAGACCCAGTGCCCAGGGTACCCCCCAAAATTGTTTTTTTACATGCTGCAGGTCGCAAATACGAAGATATTTCAATGAAATTTGGTATACAGACCTATGTCGGGCCAAGAACGGAGACTGTTGATTTTGGGTGAAATCGGTCAATGTTTAGACCTAGTGCACATATAAGGGTCCCCCCAAAATTGGTTTGGTTACACGCTGCATGTAGCAAATACGAAGATATTTCAACGAAATTTGATTCGTTGACTCACATGGTCCCAAGGAAAAAGCCTATTGATTCTAAATAGGATGGGTCCATATTTGGACCTATCGCCTATAGGGCTATATTTTCGATTTACTCTTCTTTTATGATCTTATAGCAAACTTTGACACAAGTCCGTTTTAACCCATTCAAATTTCGAAACCAATCATTAGTTGGCTTTAAATCAGACTAGTGTAGGGTATACTCAAAAAATAAGTTAGTAGAAAAATTAGTAAAACGTCTTGTATATCAAGTGTACTAGTTTTCAGCAATTCTTTTGCTATAACTCCGTTTTCAGCAAAAATTTTAGTTGCATTTTTTTAACACTAAACTAGTTTTGAACTAATGTTTTACTAATTTATTTTTCTACCAAAATTGTGCTGATAACCGCATTCATAGCGTGGACGACAACCAGATAGACAAGATGTAGATGTCGCAGCTTGTCTGGAAACGGAAATGACAAAAAAAGAAAAACAACTCTACACATATTCTATATTTAAATTTTCAGCAAATAAATTAACTATAGTAAAATTTCGCTACAAGTGTTTTGAGTTTTTTTCAGTCTACTAATATTCAGCAAAAAGTTTAGTGATTTTAGCAATGATTTTTTTCATTTGCAATCGACTAAGTGTTAGCAAAACTTTTGCTGAAGATTACAAACCTTTTGCTGAAATTACCAACTTTTTTGCAAGCACGCTCCTGACTAAAAATTTGCTGACACAGCAACATTTGTTGCTGACTTTACTGACTTTTTTTGAGTGTATTATATAATCGGCATGCCCGACTTTAACTTTTTTACTCGTTTTAATTAGAATATTGTTCTACCTCAAGTCCAAATTCTAATATGATATTGTCATATTAGATTTTGTTTGTTGTTTCAAAAAGTTTGACCATTTACATGATAGACAATTCATTTTTTAAAATAAAATTTGCTCGTGCCGGTAATCGAACTTGGGATTCCAAATTTCTACTCGATATCTCTACCATTTGATCTATCTCGACATGTTATATTTAATAGAAAAAACATAATTGACCTGCTGCACACAAGTATGCTTACGCGCCAATATACAATAAATTTACAAAAAAATCTAGAACATTCCTTCATACTTGTAATAATGGTAAAAATAAGTCTTTATTGGTAACGCACTTTTTTTTGTTTTTAAATAAAGGTATTATTCTGTATTTTAAGATAATGCAGAAAATAAGTCGGAGTTATAGCTGGTAGCCCAAAAAATAATCATATGTCATTACCGTTTCTACACGTTAAAGTTTTAGTTAAAGTTCATTCCGATGAGGCATGTTTAATGCAGTGTTGTCACCAGTAAAACAAAAAATTACACAGCTGAAGGTAAAAAATTATTCAAAATCGGATGAAATTACACAAAAAGCTATAGTTATTTAATATTATTTCAAAATAAAGATATAACCACAATTGACTTAAGCTGTAATCACAATTTTTAAGTTTGCTCGAAATTTGGCTGAAATTTTACTCAAATGAAAGAGCGCCCATATTTGACCTACTGAATTTTTTAAATTTTCTGCGAAGTCATTTTATAATTTTTGTGTGTTTAATTTTTTTATTCTAATTTTTTAATTTCTTTTGTTTGTTTGAAATGTTTTTAATTTGATTAAGTTGGGTTCGATGAGTTTCGATTGAAAATTAGACAAGTTTATAGAGATGGAACTTTGCTAAAGTTGACTTAAGCTAGATATGGCTGCTTCAGTGTATTTTCTTGTTATCGATTTTTCCCTTAATTGAACTTTGTTTAATTCCCTGACGTTATGCGATAAGACCCGCAAAATACAATTGTGTATGCTCTTTCTTCGTTGATCATTGTGAAGAACCGTTATAAGTTTTTGTTTTTTCATATTAATTTCGTAGTTTCAGTTGTGTACTTTTTGCAGTTGCAAAAATGAGTCGAAAGAGTAAGTTTGCATATAAATTAAAATTATTTAAATTGTGGAATCTTTTATCAAACAATTGTTTTCAATAAGAAAAAATACTAAATATTGTGTGGAAAGTGTAACTTGGTGATTATTGTGTTATTTTTTTTTTATGTCAAAATTGTTTGGAGTGCCACAATTGTGTGTATCCTGAAAAAAAGGATAAAAGGTCTTACTGACAAAACTTAATATCCTAAAATATTTTATGTACACACAAATAACAGAATAAAAAAATTTAGATAAATCTGTCACTTGGATCGGCTATAGGTTGGAAAGGGGTAATTAAAATAACAACACACACATACACTTAAGTTTGAATATTGAGCTAATATTCCTCTTTAATTTAATTTAACTTCACATTTGTTTAATACATGCTAATATGAAACAACCGACCATACACGGCTACTACGCAATTAACACTCTAGTACTCTACTTAAGAGCAATAATATTAATGTAGAACATTACTATACTGACTATACCAATGTTAATGCACGATTTCCTTTTCCTTTGTAGCGATCGGTGTTTTATAGTTTAACGGCCGTAAATGTAGAACATAGTAGAAAAGTCCAGTAATTCTAAGTATGATTATTACTCTTATGTTATTCATAACAGAGCCCATCTACTGAACATTATTTATGGCATTTAACCTTAGCATATGCTGAGGTGTATAACTAAATATAGTGTCACGTTGCCATATTGACGTATTTTGTACATGCCATCTCTTGGGCTATTTTCTTCCCGAAAATTCCAGAATTTTCGATACTAGACTAATCCAAATTCGTAACAATACCCATATTAGGCCTCTTGGTAATTTTTTACCTGCTGGTTGGATTACTATGACATTTCACTCTGCCGAAGCTAAAATAATTTCGAGCTTAAACCTTAAATGCATGGTGTAGCCATATGGCAACATACCAGTTTTATAATAAAAAAAAGCCCACTTCATGCACAAAACTGCATTTTTGGGCATTGGGCCCCTTCTTGTGTTCTTATAGCTTAGCGCAGATTTTTTAAACAGTTATATGAAAAATCTTGGTTTTGCTTCGTGTATTTGTGAATAATCTAATACACGCGTTTTTTTACAAAAAGTGTAATATTCAAAAATGTTTATTTAAATATTTAAAGTTGTATTCTCGCAATAAAACTCATTTTGGCGACAATAAATGTTAGAGTTGTGTCGCTAATGAAGGAACTAGTTAATTTGAATGGTTCAGTTAATTGAACGATGTGACATCGTTCACCATTTTTCGTTCTTTTTTTATTCATAGAAAATTTGTATCTCTTTTCAATTATTTTTTTTTAAAGAATTAATTGCTTTTTTACTAATTTAAAATTTTTATTAAAGTTGCAATGTTATGATACTTTCAGTCTGTGTACAATAAAATTAATGTAAACATGTAACATGAAGTGCGCTAATAAATTGTGAAACGAATGACAAAGTTCAAGAATCACTTGTTCAGTCACAGCTCATAACAAAAAAGAACGATAACAAAAAAGAACGATTTGGACGAACTAGTTCCATGAATTGTATTGAACGATATGATCGAGTCACCAAAAAGAATGATTAAACCCAACTAAGTATAATAAATGTATAGTCCATAATTTATATATTTTTTTTTTTCATACACGTTAAAATAATCACAATTTAGTTATTTGGTGAAAAACCACATTTTTCAAAGCTTTCCATTTTTTATTTATGAACCGATTTCAAAAACCTAACATTTTTATAATTATATATTAAGGGTTTTTTAATCATATGTAAAATGTTTTTGAATTTATAAATTAATAATAATACGGCAAAAGACATGTTGAAATTAACTATAATGCACTGAACTATAGCTTAAATATATCTGAATTGCTGAATTAACCCAATATATTCACATTCTGCCACACTGTTCTGTGTTTACACAATTTTTGGCTGGTCAAAGTGCAGTATCATATTAGCTTCAAAAAGACTTTGAAACTTACTAGTTTCTATTCAGTCATTAGAAAAGCACAATCATGATAAATCCAAATTTCAATCCTTCGCTTCATTTTTAAATGATCTTGTAAATGTTTCACAGACAAACTCATTTAGTCTAAATATGTCATTCAAAAATTATCCAACGAATGTGCAAACAGTCTCGTTTCTAAATAATTATTCAAAAAGTGGCAACACTGGTTTAATGCTAAAAAAACAGTTTTTACACAAATTCAGCATTCATACGGTGAGTAATGCCAACGCGTGCATCAATGAAATATTTACACATACACAGAGAAAAATTCGTAGTTAAATCAATTATTATGTCATGTTATATATTTCGTTAAGAGGTGATGCTACGAGTCTTAGCCTGTGTAGAGGGCTGTCGGTTCCATCACCAGTCATGGAATACAAAAAAAAGTTTTTCATATAGAGGCGAATTAACAATTAAAATTATTTTGATCAACTGATACATAAACTAACCACTGCCAGTCTTTGGGTGAGACGAAACTGCGGCAGTCTGGTGATTCCCTTGTGTCTGTTAAATTTTTCAATAAATTTTTTTTTCTTCTTCATGTAAATCAGCTGTAGTTAAACTACATTGTTTGATAAAAAGACCTGTAAATAAACATAAAAGTTTTTTAGTTTAGGATTTTTAACGAGAAAATTTGGATAAATTATCCAAAAAATAAAAATATCTGAATAACAAACTTAAAATATTTTTCATTTAGTTGTTTTAAGAAGAAAACATCCAAACTAGCCTTTATATGCACTGGGGTCCAACATTTTTATAACGCTAAAACATAAAAAAAAATTACCTGCATAATAAAATTTTTTGGATATTTGTGACTCCAAGTGAATATAAGGGTTAATTTAGATTTTTTTTCAAATCAATAACTAAGACATTTTTAAGATTATGAAGCAAATATTTTTTTCAAACAATGAACTTTTCAGAAAATTTTGGATCATATAAGGCTTAATTTCGAGGTTTTCTTCTCAAAACTCTGAAACTGAAGAAATTTTCAGTTTGTTTTGCATATATTTTTATCAAACAATATATTCTAAGGTTTTAAAAAAATTCAGTCATTTGACTACAGTGCATAAAAGGGTTAATTTCACATTTTCTCGTTAAAAATTCTAAAGAAAAAAAAGTTATTTTATTTTTATTTTTATCGGGACATATGTACATTAATTGCATTAAAGGAATTAAATATGCTAAAATCCCAAACGTATTTTACAAATTGTGAAAAATAATCTGTTGCAGGCAAGTCCCTATCCGGATTTCATTCTTGCCTAAGGAACTCGGAAAAAAAAATTTATGTTTGTTATGAAAATATTTTTATCAACTACTGTATTTTAACATTTTAAGAATTTTGTATCATTTTGACCCCAGTGCATTAAGGGTTAATTTTTTCTTCTTAAAAATCCAAAATTAAAAGCTTTTAAATTTGTTATGCAAGCGTTTTATCCAACAATATATTTATACATGTTAAAAATATCGGATCATTCTTACCCCAGTGCGTATAAGGATTAATTTCGATATTTTATACCTAAAAATCCTGAATTAAAAAACTTTTGTGTTTATAATGCAGATATTCGGAAAATCCCTAAAATTGATTAACCGATTATTTGGGTCGGTTAATCGAGAAAATTGGCGATTAATCGAAATTAATATATTTCCTTAATTTTTTTATCAATAAAAACACAAAGAGCTGCAGACTTTTGTTAAATATCGACGTTAAATAAACTCGATACATTTAAAGGTTCGTATTCTAAGGTTGAAAAGTTTCGAAATCCGAAATTTTTTTAAATTAAAACTTTTTTTATAGTAATAGACAAAGGTCTGTAAAAATTCTGCTAAAGCTTCTAACATTTCATTGAAAATGGCAGAATGAACTGCTGAAACTAGCAGATTTTTGGTTTGGCAAATACATATTAGTAAGTTAAGAACTATATTCAAAACTGCCACAATTTAATATAATATTGCATTTAAAAAATGTTATATTTAAAGTTTTGAAGATTTTATTAAGATTCTTCCTTTCCTCCTGAAGAAATAAAAAACAAGTTACAGCCTTTTTCCATTGGGCCCCCGATATAAAAAAAATTAGTTCTATTTGAGTTGAATTTCAGTCAATGAAAATACTCTTCAAAAATCGGGATAACATTTTGCAGCAAAAACTTCACCAATTCAATGAAAAGTTTCAAAATTCATAAATACCATATAGACAATTCTCTCAGTGTGCAGTTATAGATTTTAAATCCCATATAAATTACATTGTTTAACTTTCATTTTGTGCTTTTAGGTTAGTTGTTTTAATATGAATAACATTTTAAATCCATTTAAAAACGGGTTGGGGTTCCATGGTATTGCAGTGGAACATGTTGTAGAATTGACGTGGTTTTGAACCAATTACACACACTTTCTTGGGAGAGTTAAGAAAAGTTAGAGTTCCCAGTAGCGAAAAATACTAGTTCGGAACCACTTACGTACTAGTTTCTTTGAACCGGACAACTAGTATGAATTCTACCGCCTCTCCGTACAAACAACTGCAGAATTTAACATGACTTAACAGAAAAATGGGCTTTAATTGTTTCACGAAAATAATATATTTGTAGTTAAATTAAAATATGGATTTTAGTATATGTTTACAAAAGAATTATTTTTTATATCTCCGAAAAACACATTTTTCTTTTGTTGAAAATCCAAAAATTACTTAAGTTTGATGGAGTATAAAAAAAGTTATATAAAATTAGATCTTTTTTTGTCCTTTTTTTGTAAGTTTATACTGTTATATAATAGATCATTAAAAAATTAGTTACTATTTTGTACCAGAAATTATAAAAAAATGGATTTTTTGAAGTATACCCAGCAAAATCTTTCATTACCAAATAAGTGGTTATATAATAGAAATTCGTAGCTCCGCACAACTTATTTTTTGGCGTCTAAACTCATTATTTTTGTTTGGCGTGGTCGTTTTTATAAGTAGTCACGCTTACCCGCTCGCTTACGAAAAAATGAGAAGTAAGTAGTTATGAGATTCTGAATAATAAGTGGTTACAAACACGCTTACAAAAAGTTGAATTATAAGTGGATATCCGACTGCTTACTTGATTCTTAAAAATAAGGAGTTAAACAAATATTATTAGCTTCAGGAAATACATTCAGAGAAATTAGAGTTTTTGCTAGTGTGTAATTTTAGAACTCGTCATAAAAATTTAACACAAAACATATTTACATGTAATAAATATAAATGTATAAAATTTAACTTTGTAAAAAGTACTTATTTAAACTATTGCGAGTAAGTCATTATTTTATATTTAAAAGCAACGACTACAATAGGCCGTTATTAGGAAGTCATTATTTTACATTACAAAATAATGCAAAAGATAATGATATATCATTATTGGTAATGCAGACAGCAATGAGGTATCATTACCAATATTTTGCTGGGTATATATTCATGATTTTTACACAAATTTCACGCATTTAAGAGTGTTTAGTATTCAAACCATGTGAACCTTCCATTTTAGGTATAGGATGTGTTGAGTGGACTTTTGTAAAACACTACGAGGAATATTTTTGTGGAACATTCTAACTGGGGTATTCAATCGATTAATCGTTATTCGATTAATCGAATAATTTAATTTGTCTAAATTTCGAATAACGATTAATTCGAATAATTTAATATGATTAATCGATTAATCAAAATTGCCTAAAAATTACAAAAATATTTAAAAAATGCATTTTTAATAATGTAATTAAATGTGCTAAAATCGCAAAACTTATTTAACAATTTGTGAAAATCAATTTGTTCGAGGTTTAGACCATTCTTGCCTAAGGAAATCATCAGGGGACCACGTTTTAGAATTTCTATAAATATTTGTTAGATTAAACTCAATGAGAATTTCTTATTTTCGCCTGGGAGGCTCATTAAACATCTTAAATATCAAACGAAAGACACAGACAAATATCACAATTTGCATTGTCATTTTCCAAAATATTAATCAGTTGTTTTGAAAGATCTAGCAATGTAGAGGCAATTAAAAGAAAAATAATTTATTTTTTTATATCATATCCATAAATTTTTTTGTTAAATACTATTTAAAAAGTAAAGCAAAAAAATTTACAAGTAATCATAATAAGATTATATACAAAATAAAATTTATTGAGATCTACAATAATCTTTAATGAGAACCAAATAACTTTTCGTATATATAAGCTTTTCAGAAGCCATTTGAACCAACTCCATTAGAAACAATTTTGACAAAATCTTTTTAAACGCGCTGGGAAATAGTTACTAATATAAAATAAAAGGAGGGAGAGCTGTAAACGTAGAGGAAAAATCAATTCCCAACACAATAGGTCTGTTCGACGTCATTACTGCGGGCACCCGTGGGAACCCAATTAACCCGAAACAACAACAATTTACACACAATTTTGACAACAGAAACGCTTTCTGGTAAAATTGGGTACCCGCGGTAACGTACGTGGAACATAGCTAATTTCTCTCTACATTTACGTGTTTTTATGTTCAACGCATACGAAAGAGACAAAAAATATTAGTTGTTGAACTCATTGCACATAGGCGTATTATAGAGAACTAAGTTTACGTCTGGCAAATGCAAAATTTACATAGACGGTCTGCGGTGTGATTGTTTTTGATTTCAATAAAATTTAAAAGTGCTACTGAGGCGACAAAAATAGATCATCCGCCATGTTCTGTAATTCGCTTTCGAGTGAAAGTGAAAATTTCATAAATTTTTTTATGAATTTCATTTGGTTTCATTTCGAATTTAAGTGAATTACAATTGTATATTGGTCATTTAATGGAAAAAAAGTCGAAATCGAAACAAATACAATTTTAGAACGCATTGTAATACTGACATGAATTTCAATTTCACTGCGATTTGAAATCAATACGAAATGCAGAGCCCAGCCGCATATCAATTAATACATTTTTTATTTTTATGAATTTTATAAAAAATTACTATATCTGTTTCTTTTTTTTAATAAAATTATTAAAAATACAACAAAATTTGTATATTATCTTACATACATTTTTTGTCGATTAATCGATTAATTCTTAAATTTTATTCGATTAACCGGTTAAGAAAAAAACCCAAATAATTATTTGCAAATAATTAAATTAAAATAAAAAGTCGATTAATTGAATACCCTAATTCTAACCCTCTAACTCTTCAATGAAAGGGAAGTTTTTGGCCCCTTTTTAAAAAGGGACCAAAAAGGCCAGTAAGTTGAAGAGTTAGAGGGTTAAAATGTTCCACAAAAATGTTCTTCGTAGTGTTCTACATAAGTTCGCTAAACACATCCTATACCTAAAATGGAAGCTTCTCATGGTTTCTCCCTAAAATCCAGGTTTGTGTGACATTTGAGCACCAATTCTGAATAACTACGAAATTAACCCTTAAATACATTTTAAGTTTTTACTTATTACTGGCACTTAAGTTAAATTTTCAATGCTGGTGTCTTCAAAGACTTATAGTAGAATTTCATGATAAATATTTTTGCGGAACATTTGAACTCTCTAACTCTTCAACTTGCGGGTCGTTTTTGTCCGTTTTTAAAAAGGGGCCAAAAAGTCCCTTTAATTGAAGAGTTAAAAGGTTAAAATGTTCCACAAAAATATTCTTCGTAGTGTTTTATATAAGTCCGCTGAACATACCCTAAAGTGGAGGATTCACATGGTTTCCTATTTTAATCCTATTTAATTTTTTTTTTTGTTTTAAAAAAATCATTTTAAGAGTTTAAAACCCATTTTTTGTGGAAGGCATTTGTTTTTTAATTAATGAATCGATTTGACCCGAATTTGGCACAAAAATGGCTTGACCTTATATCAATTCACGTGCTAAATTTCATCGCAACCGGAGGTTTGCAGATTTTATAAAGATTTTAAGATAAAGGATATATGGCAGGACTAAGAGTCATTGCTTCGATTTTGGTAAAAATTGGCACAAACGGTTCCAGTTTTATGTGTATCGCAATCGATACTTTTTGTAATTTTACTTCTATTTATGTAGCTAATATAATATTTTTAAATTTCAGGACGTATGGGAGGTGGGCGTGTCCTTGGCCCGATATTTCCAAAAATTAAAACTTTTCTTAACTAAGGGGTTCTATGTTAGTATACCAAATTTCAATACTCTGTTTCCACTCCTTCTATTTTTATCCAATCGTTATATGCGATCAAAGCACTGTGTGTCGTAGGGATTGGGGCAATTGGCGCCAAACTCCCACTTTGGTACTAGCTGCAGAACTAGTTTGGAAATAACAATTTAAGGACGGAAAATAGGGAATAAAACTGGTACTAATGTGGCACTCGCAGAACCAGTGCTGAAGTGACTCTTTGCACATAGTAATGTACAGTTGGTTAAGACCTGAGTGATATATGTAGATAGATAAAAAACAAAGGTTTTTTTTATAAAACGTAGTTTAGACCGATAACATAGTTTGCTCTTACTGAGATAATTGGGTCCATTTACCAATGAAATGAAATTTAAAATATTTCCTATCAGGTCGGAACCACTAAAATTAATTTCGTTTTTTTTGGGACACTAGAGTGTACAGTGTGAATAGACTCATCATCAAAAAATATTAATAATGAAAACATGACATGATACATGGACAAAAAAGAATCACACACTCGAACAATATAAATATTGAAGTGATATAAAAATATATTTATTTTACTTTTTTTGCAACAGTTCAAGGTGAATATACTTACTTGAACCTGCAAAAATTTTAAATGGAAAAAGTGAAATGAGGGCAATGTCATTGTACTACAACGTTTTTAAATGAATCAATATTCCTTTTAAAATGCACACAAATGCAAATGAAGAACATTTAACGAGAATTGTGTTTTTAATGAAAATTTAAATATTTAAAAATTACTCTACGGTTTTCAATGAAAAAAATTTTAATTGAGTGTAGCTGTAAGTGTTGTTAGAAAATAATGGGGACTATTTTCATTAATAAAGAAATTTATTCGATTAGTTTTCTATTAAACATCAGCCAATGAAACTTTTCAAAAATTAATAAAATTTTTCATTAAATAAATAAAATTTAAAAGAAACAACAACAGTAAAAGTTTCGATTAAATCTTTAATGGAATCCCCAAATCTGTTACAACTATTTAGGATATTAATTGCAATATGAGTATATTCATCAATTAATACAATAACAAGTACGATAATTATCGTCGGCCAAGACCGACCATGAGATACGCTACAACAAAGTATATTTGGATTATAATCCGGTAAGGGGCCTGATCCTTATTATCGTATAAGGGTGGAAAAGGTTACATTGCAATAAATATAGTGAGAAATCGCAATAATTCTGCCGAAAAAGTTAATTTAAATACCGAAAAGTAGATACCATTTTGGATTATGGTTATATTCAATACTGACAATTCGAACAAAAACCATAAATCTACGGTGTTGTGTGCCTAATCACCAATTATACCAAATGTAAATAGGACCTTTGTATTGTAGATAGATCTAAGTATAGGTCGATTCCAAACATTAGGGTTCGTCCTTAGGAAAAGAGAAGCTTATATTAGAATTTTACCTAAATATCTTTAAGTTTTCGATCTGGACAAAGTTTACCGCTTTGTATACACAGAAAACAGATTCCAATTTTGAATTTTTGCCAACCAAATTAGTGTAGTTCCATTTACAGTCACTTTTATTAATTTTTAATGCTGTAGTAAATGCCGAAATTTATTTACAGATTTTTAATATTTGTTGTATTAACTGATTTCCTTTTTATGCTTATGGATTATAAATCATACACGTATAAATAGAAAAACACGGTGCACAGAATTTATTAAAAAATTGCAAATTTAATATGCCGCAAACTGGGATAGAACTGGGCGACCTTCCGTTTGACAGCCCATTGGGTTTCCTCTAGGCCATGGGTATGGCATGACCAAAAAAATTAATAATAACAAAATCATTATCACTAGATGGCACTTTGTTAAAAAAATTGACAATTTTCTGTTTTTATTTAAATTTAAATAATAACAAACAACAATATATTCCGCGTTTGTTTTTTTCCTTATTTTGAGCAGTTTTTGAGTTTTTAAATACAGGCTCAGCTGATGTTAAACTGATACTAAATAGTAGCTCAAGTAATACTAAATTTCAGCGCCCTCTACCGGTGCGTAATGTAAGTTTTGATTTTCTATCTCCGCTCTAGGCCAAACTCAGTTAAAATTTTTTTAGTCAAATTTAGGTTGGAAATTTGCGTATCTTGTGTATAAATAAAAAAAATTTTAATCAGGAGCCCAGTGTAGAAACGGTAATGACATGTCATTATTTTTTGAACTACCAGTGATGACACCCACTTACCTTCTGCATTATTTAAAAACATATAATAATGAGTTACTTATAATGACTTATTTTTATCATTATTTCAAATAGAAAATAATTTTCTATAGTTTTTTGAAAATTTTTTGAAATATATTTCTAACTCAATATTTTTTAAACACTGGTAAGGATATATGTAACCACATATTTTTTGCTTTTTTGTAACGCTGGCAAAGCCTTCCAAATGAGTGTTCTGGCAGTCATTTATTTTTAACACCGTGGATACCCAGTGGTATGCCAGTGCTTGATTTTTTGTACCACTGGCGATTTCTGACTGGTAGTTATACACCACATATCTGGGAATGCGTTTTCACACTGGGGTTTTATATAATTCTGCCTACACTAGGGATGCCAATCGGGACTGATAATTGAAAATCCCGGGATTTGGGATTTTGAAAATCCCGGCATTTTCGGGACATCAGGATTTTTCGGGATCCCCGGATTTTATGGGATTTCGAGATTTTTCGGGATTCAGGGATTTAAATTTTCATTTGTTTATAAAAATTTGTATGTTATGTAAGCAATTTTTTTATACAATAAAGCATTTTATAATTATTTAATAGTTGTTTATCAATAATGTGGTACATTTTATGAATATTGTAACATCCCTGTCAGAAATTGCCAGTGGTACAAAAATCGAGTACCCGCATACCTCTGGGTAACCGCGGTGTTTAAAATAAATAACTGGCAGAACACTCATTTGGGACGCTTTGCCAACGTTTGCAAAAAGCGTTTTGCCAGTATTTGTCTTACAAAAATTTCGGTGATTTATAAAAAAAACCCCTGGCAAAGAATAGACTTAGAGTGCTATGCCAACGTTAGCAACCACTGGTTATCCAATGCTATCTAGTCAAAAGTTGCAGCGGTACAAAAATCAATTCACTGGTAGAGCAATGATTTTTTAAAAATGATCACGCTTCGATTAAGGTTTGTAGTCAGAATGTTCCGACTTTAGATTTAAAGTTGCAAGTAAAAAGGAAATTTTTTTTTAATTTAATTTAAATTTTTTTTTTTTTTAAGATTAAATTTTTTGTTTGTGGAAAAGCTCCTTTTGGACCAACTTTTTTGATTTCCTAATGCTGGCATATTATTTTTGAAAACTTTTTGCGAGTGCTAGCATTTTAGTACAGCCAGTAGTTGTCCAGCTGTTATCATTCTTTAAGTTTTTAGCCACCAAGTATTATATGTCTAGTTAGCTCTGTGGGTAGAGATATCTTCTGCTAATATGACGGCCTGGGTTCATATCACGGCAGGACGAAAAAAAGATACATAAGAACTTTTTTTTTCTTGTTAACCATATTTTAAAATTGCTAAAAACAAAGAAATTATTTTTCATGTTTAAGACACTGTCATTTTAAGTCTGGCAACCATTTCTAGATAAAACTAATGCAAAACTTAAGGAAATTTTGTAGAATTTCCAAAAATATACATTTTGTATAGATCCAATCAGTACTCGCTAAATTTTACTCTGTAAATTGATAACAGGTCGATATCGCTAATTTTTAATTGAAAGCCACACCCACTTAAAACAAGTGACAAAATAAAAAACAGACATTATGTTAAAATTCTGCACAATATTCTAAACCACATATTTGCCTTCCGGGCAAATTTAGCCACTATTTTGATTTTTAAAAATAAAGGCAATGAAAAAAAATTAGAAAAAACTTGAATCGTTCCTATTAAATTTTCCACTACTGTATATTTGAACCAATAAAAAGGAAGTTCTTTTTCACTTATTTTTATTTTAATTTAATAAAAAAAAGAAAAAATCGTCATGCATCGTGTGTGGTTTGAACCCACACTCTATGTGGGTTTGAACCCACCTCTATGCTATGGCTTGTTATAACTGATAGCTGATTTTTAGGAGTCTTGTTCAGTAAATTGTTATCTTTATTTCTTTCTATTTTTATTAACAAAAATATATAACATATTGGAAAATATATAAACTTATTTTTTTTAAGTGTTTTTTTTAACAAAAATAATACACTCAGAAATAAAGCTGTAAAAATAGGAGAAAAAGCTACTAAAAATGATGTAATTAAAAATGATCTTACAAAAAAAATTGCTGATATTAGCAAATTGTTTTTTGCTACATACTAGTAAGATAAGAAGGAAAGATAAAACTGTTAAATTTACAAAATTTTGGTTACATTTAAGTTAACTTTTAATACAAATTACCTTGCTAAAATCCGGAAAAAATTTTGCAGCATATTAGTAGATAAAAAATATTTTTTTCTGCAAGGTAATTTTTAACTTATTTTTACTAGTTCTAACTAAAATGTTTACAGGATTTTACTTATTCAGTTATATTTAGTTTCTAAATACATTTAGTAAAAATTTGATCAAAATGGATTTTTTAAATTACAATTTTTTAAATACAAACAAAATTTTAATATTTACCTTTTTCGTATTTTAACAAAAAATATTTGAAGAATTACATATTTATTTATATGTACTTTTATATTTCCATAAAATTTCATTAAAAATGAACAGAAAATTAAAAAAAAAATTTAAATAGTTTCAAAAATTAATTTTTGAGTGTACAAAACTACAAAAAAAAACAAAAATTTTACAGTGAAAACTACAAAAAATTATTAATTGTGTAAAAAAAGTTACAACAAATTTTTTTCTACCTGGTGGGATTCGAACCCGCAACCCTCTGATTTCTGTGCCAGCATGTTCCTATGCAACCCCCATACGAAATATTAACTTCTTATCACCCATGAAAAAGAACTTCTGACTAGCATATATTTATTGTAGCATTAGATGTTGTTTAAAACCCATTCCTAAGGGAGTAATTCTTTGTGATGTAATGAAGGAAGTGATCCATTTAGAAGTCATTCCATTTTTGCTGGGAACCTACTTCATTGAATGCTTATATGCGACTGAGTGAATTTATTTATTTTTTTGTTCTATGTGTGAGCTTATGTAGGTGTGAGAGAGCGCCCATGGCCATAGGTGTTGCCGACGTATGATTTAAGTAAATCTACGTTAAACCGATTGTAGTATAAAAAAATTTAAACAGGTTATATTTATAGTTGTTCCGCTATAATCGAACGTACATCAGCAAAAGTTTTTAGGAAGTAACGCGAATAAGTTACGTTAGATGTGAAAATGTATAAACGTTGAGTTTTCAACGTTGATAATTATCCGTGAAAGTTAACGTGCATACGAAAAGTAGTGTGTTAGTTTTCGTCTTAAACGCGTATATTGTTAAGTGGAAAACACAGCTATTGTTTACCAAATTTTGAATTTTTTCTGCAAAGTCTTTGTATAGTTTACTCGAATAATCTACTTAATTTCTAATTTTACCAATATCTTGGCATCAATTTTATGTAAATATGAGAAAATTCAAGAAAAACGTCGGTAATCTAAAATTGCTTACTTTGTTTATTTGCGTTAATATTAATAAATAAGAAAATCCCGGGGTGTTGGAGAAATAATCCCGGGATTCGGGATTTATCGTTTGGCATCCCTAGTCTGCACTATCTGTAGCTTTGAAAACATTATGTGCCAAAACTAATTTAGCCCATACGACCATCTAAAATATCACAAAAATGATTTTTTAATAAATTTACTGACACAAAAATTTATTACTAGACTGCTTTTTTGTTACGACTAATGAGCTTAAAAAAAGTTAATGAAATTTTTAGAGCACAAAGAATTTAAGTACACAAAAAAGGGAAAGTTTTTTTTTATTAAAATGCAACTTAAAACAACTTAAGGGCGGTGAAAGGATGTAAAATTGTAACTGTGTTCATGTGTTCTTTTTTTATTTTAATATGCTACTAAATGTTGTACTTCGCACTTTGTTTTAAAAGTTTTATGGAAAATTTTTTAAACATTTTTTCTTTGTGCAAAACGTGCTCAACCGTTATGGATTTTAACAATCAAGGAAAGTAATCCAAGCTATACTCTTTAATTTGTATAGAATTATTTTAGAGAAAGTAATTTTAAAACAAGAAAACACTACAGAAAAAATATACCAATAAATGAGTCTTAAAAATTATTTTTAAAAAGACCACATCTTTTTAAACGGTTTCCCATACCAACTGCTATAATACCGAAAAAGTATATCGTGTCATTGATACCATTCAGCAGATAAACCTTAAACTGATACCGGTGATTTGTAGCGCTTTGTGATTACTAACTCTGGTGAATGCTGTTTTCTTTGATTTGCTTTTAAATACATTTTTTTCTATATTTGCCTTTGATCTTTTAAATTTTTTGTTTTTGAATTATATTTGTATATTTTTATTTGTTATTAATACAGATTTTTTTTCTTAATCAACAACAACAAGTGTATCACTATATGATCAAAATCAGCAAACATTTTTTACGATACCAAAATATGAGAGCGCTACCATCAAGTCGTTCAACAGATAGTTGTACAATAGAATACCCATGAAGTATATCGAATTTGCAAGTGTTATTTTTTTACCTCCCCACGAATTGGTAGATTGGGCGTAAAAAATAATATTCCCCCAAAAATTGTTCCTCTCGTATTAAAACAAGCCAGTCACCCGCGGCTTTTAGCCATAAAAATGGACTAAAATTAATGCAATGTTTTTTTTCGCTATAACTCTTAAAGTAAAGGTTTTACAGAAAAATACTACATAAGCATAACTACAGGCAATAAAGTGTCTAGCATTTTTCTCACACACACTTTTGATGTATCAATGACGCGTCATGGTGATTTAAGCGGTTAAGTCAAAATTTGTGTTTAACCATATAAATAATTTTGATTTTAACCACTTAAATCACCATGACACGTCATTGACACGTCAAAAATGCTAGTCACATGTAGATGCCTGTAGATATGTTTATTTAATATTTCTCTGTAAAACCTTTACTTTAAGAGTTATAGCGCAAATAAACTTTAAACTAATTTTAGTCCATTTTTAGGGATAAAAGCCACGGGTGACTGGCCTGTTTTAATCTGAGAGGATCAATTTCCCTTGGATATTTTTTTACGTCCAATCTACCGGAAAGTGCGTAGGAGGGGAAAAAATAACATTTTTGCACATATGGGTGCTCTTTGTGCGCCAATCTGAATAAGCAGGAAATTAACTCTTAAACACATTTCTGGCATTAAACCTCAGTTTTGAAATTTGATGTCTTCAGAGACTTATAGTAGAATTTCATGACAAATACTTTTGCGGAAAATATTAACCCTTATATTATTGGGAAGTGTTGACACTCCATAGTAGCAAAAATTTCGTCCGTTTTGCTCTATCTCACTTAGTTTTCGAGATACGGGCCATTGTGAAAAATCGCCATTTTACAAAATGGCCTCTATCTCGAAAACTAAGCGAGATAGAGCAAAACGGACAACATTTTTGGAAGTTTTGAATTAGTGTACGCGCTCCTATTATTCACATGAGGTAGATCCGAGAGGGATTCCCGGGAATCAGTTTTTATGAACAGTCACGGTGACCCACGTGACTGTTTTATAGAAATGGATCAATCAGAAGCGTTACAAGACCTGTCTTATTTATGCTATTGGATTGTGTTAATACTCCCTGGGAGCAAAAATTTCGTCCGTTTTGAGATAGAGCATTAAGAGATGGACATTGAGTGAAAACTTAAATTCAGGGTATTAAAGGAAAAAAATTTAATTCCTTTGGGAATTAAACGAAAATTATAATTCCTTAGGGAATTAAACGAAAAAGTTAATTCCTTTAGGGAATTAAATGCACAATTCCTTGACCAAAAGATGAATTAACTAGAATTGAATGAATTCCTTGACTTAAAATTTAATTAAGTCGTGTTGAATGAATCCTTTAGTGAATGAATTCTTTAATTTTAACGCCTAGTGCGTTGGTCAGGGAATTCATTCTATAAATTTGAATTTTTTGTATTCATTTACAGGAATTAATGCCTGCTTATGTTTTATTAAGAATTCATTCCTTGAATTAAAAAATTGAATTCAATTTTTGGGAATTCATTCCAAAAAGGAATTAATTCTTTAAAGCTCTGAATCAAATGAATGGTATGGGGACGATAAATGATTACATCAACAATGCAAAAAAAATCACTTAGTTTGATTGATTTAAAACAGCGGTCGGCACCCATAGCCACCAGTGGCCGGTCATAATCGGCTTTTCACACGTACACAACACGATTGGCAAAAAAATTCTCAACTAAGAGCGTAAAATTTATTCAGTAGCATGGTAGCTTTCAACAAAGCGGGTTGACGTCGCTTTGTTTAAGAAATTTTAGAAAAATATTACACGCTTAAAATTTTACAAGAACAGGAAATTTATTATGAATTATTTTTATTTCTTTAGTTCATTAAAATTAATAACTAATGGAATACTTTTTTTAAGAATAAAAAATTTATATACAAAAAAATAAATATTTTTTAATTGTATAATAAAATTTATTATGAATTATTTTAAAAAATTAAATTACTATAAATTATTTTTTTTATTTCTTGAACTCATTCATGCATTCTTTCATTATTACATTTCTTTATTAATTCATGTTCTTAATATACAAATATAAATTTAACGAGTAAAAAGGTTAAAGTCGGGCATGCCGACTATACAATACCCTACACCAGTCTGGTGTATTGTTTGGATCCGAAATTCGAATGGGTTAAAATGGGGCTTATGTCAAAATTTTCTATAATGTGAGTCAGCGCACTAAATTTCATTAAAATATCTTAATATTTGCGACCTGCAGTTTGTAACCAAGCCAATTTTGGGGGGACCCTTATATGGGCACTAGTTCTAAACATGGACCGATGTTCGCCAAAATCAATAGGCTTCGTCCTTGGGCCAACATAGGTCTATGTACCAAATTTCATCAAAATATCTTAATATTAATACCTGCAGCGTATAAACAGTATAATTTTGGTAGGACCCTTATATGGGCACTAGGTCTAAACATAGACCGATGTTCACCAAAATCAATAGGCTGCGTTATTGGGCCAATATAGGTCTGTGTACCAAATTTCATCAAAATATCTTAATATTTGCGACTTGCAGCGTATAAACATTATAATTTTGGTAGGACCCTTATATGGGCACTAGGTCTAAACATGGACCGATGTTCACCAAAATCAATAGGCTGCGTTATTGGGCCAATATAGGTCTGTGTACCAAATTTCATCAAAATATCTTAATATTTACGACCTGCAGCGTATAAACAGTATAATTTTGGTAGGACCCTTATATGGGCACTAGGTCTAAACATGGACCGATGTTCACCAAAATCAATAGGCTGCGTTATTGGGCCAATATAGGTCTGTGTACCAAATTTCATCAAAATATCTTAATATTTACGACCTGCAGCGTATAAAGAGTATAATTTTGGTAGGACCCTTATATGGGCACTAGGTCTAAACATGGACCGATGTTCACCAAAATCAATAGGCTGCGTTATTGGGCTAACATAGGTCTGTGTACCAAATTTCGTCAAAATATCTTAATATTTACGACCTGCAGCGTATAAACAATATAATTTTGGTAGGACCCTTATATGGGCACTAGGTCTAAACATGGACCGATGTTCAAAAAAATCAAACTTGTTCGTCCTTGGGCCAACATAGGTCTGCGTACCAAATTTCATCAAAATATCTTAATAGCTGCGACCTGTAGAGTGCGCACAAGATTGCATGGACAGACAGACAGACGGACGGACGGACGGACGGACAGACGGACATCGTTAAATCGAAATAAAAAAAAATTCTGAACCGATCGGTATACTATAAGGTGGGTCTACGACCAATATTTTTTGGTGTTACAAACATCAGCACAAACTTATAATACCCTGACCACATAGTGGTGTAGGGTATAAAAATAAACTAATTTCTCACAGTATAGAAACACAATACATTCACATTCTCTCTTTGTGCCGACCACTAATATGTGTATTGGAGTATATTCGGTGCTTGAACAAAAACGAATGTTTATTCAGGTGTTGATTACGTATGATGGTTTTGAAATCAGCAGTTGCAGTTCTCTGGTATGGATTAACTTAATCAGGCGCTGTGTTTTGGAATATTTTAATTAGGACTTTGTAAAATTGTTGTTAAAAAGGTAAAAGACGCTTGCTGTCCATGCAGCCCAAACCTCGAAATCTATAAACTTACATAGAATTCAAAACAAACACCGAAAACAAAATCTCGTCTCATTTTTGGACCCTATTTTTATCTCCCAAATTCTTGAGTTGGCCCAAAAGCCGAAACAGGTTGCTCTTAGAATTCATTTGCTTTTATAACACATTCTGGTTTTAAGGAAATCGGAGTGTAAAGATTCTACTACCTTCCTTGTTAATTTTGGAAGTGTTAAAGAGTCATAGAGTTTAAACATACAAAAAGTTTTCTTAAATTCATCCACACAAACTGACACATGTGTTTTAGTCAACGCAGTTGTAAGAATTTACTGCTAGATATTTTTTGTACGGAAATCCTTAAAAGAGTATTTTATTTACTTTGCATCCGATGAAGAAAAGGTCTTAAAAGAAAGGTATTAGTTTTTGCTGTAAGAAATTTAGTTAAAACTACTAAAAATTAGTTAGAAATGATGCTGCAGAAAAAACTGATAAATTACCATATTATTTTTGCTATATATTAGTAAGTTAGGAACAGCAAAAATAAAACTGTTAAATACATAAGTATACAGAATTTTAGTAGTATTTAGGTTAAATTTTTGTTAATACAAAATAACAAATTAACCTGCTAAAATCAGCAAAAAAATTTTGCTAAATAATTAGTAGCCTAAAAATCACAAAACATTTTAAATTTTAGATTTTTTTAACGCAAATAAAAATCGAGCTTTTTGACAACAGCAGTTTACAATTTTTTTTTAGCAAATATTTCCGCTAATTTAACAGGATAGACTGCGATTTGCATTCAAAATAAATTTAGCTTAAAAATAACAGAAATTTAGTAGATATATTTTTGTTTGCTCTTTTTAGTCTACTAATATGTAGCAACATTTTCTACAGATTTTAAAGTAGAGTTTGTTATTTTCAATTAACTAAAACTTAACTTAAAAATATAACTAAAATTCTGTAAATTTAACAGATTTATTTTTGCTATTTTGTATTTAACAAAAAAAAAAAAAATCATAATTTAATAGTATTTTTTGCAACATAATTTTTAACAAATTTTTTAGTTGCTTTGTCTGCTATTTTACGGATTTATTTCTGTGAGTGTATGTATTGTACCCTGCACTACTAAGAAAATATGGTATATGAAGTTTGTGCCGATGTTTGCAGCATCGAAATATACTAGACCTATGCTAAGAAGTGATTTTGTATACTAATTCCAAACTGATGATCGCGGGTTCAAATCCTGGCGGTACCAATGTTTTTTTTTTTTTTTATTTTGATATATGTAATTAACTTGTTTAAGATCAAAATTTTTTGATTTTTGAATTTTTAAATATCTATAAAACAAAAATACTGAAAAATAATTTTTTATGCACTTGTGAAGGAAAGTACTGAAAAAAGTACTTTTGTTGATGGGAATTACAATGAAAATATGGTGTTTTTATTCCAGGCAACATTTATTTCATTTCGGGAAATGGGACTTTCTACAAAGGTGCACTTAGTGCGGAAAGTTTTCTGACTGTCACTCACTTGGGAGTAACCAGAAACGATTCCTCTGTTTGAATGTCCAAGCAGCTCACTACTTCCGGTCTTAGACCAAGTATTTCCCGGGCAATGGCTTTTCAGATACCTCTGATAGCTAGCTAGTGTGAGAAGGCGCTCGGTCATGTAGCCTGAATGGTTAAAGTACATCTTAACGTCTCAGGTAAGTAGGTAAATGGACACGAATATTTACTGAAGCATGACCGCATCGTGGATGTGGTAATTAATCCCGAATCCACTGTCTGCCTGGAGGCGTTGCTGGCAGCCCCAGCTCCAGGATCGGATGCTTTAGCCCAATCAGCTACTCATCTTAAATTTTTAAGATTACAGAAACCACAGTGGCACTATGTTTCGTATAGGAACTACGGGAACATATATATATATATATATATATATATATAACATTCATACCAAAGAATAGCTCAGCGACATAAGGCTAGATTATCAACCCAGTACCAAATTCCCAAAAAGTTATAAGAAGTACTACACTCAAAATAATAAATATATTGGCTGAACAGAAAAATTTGTTACTTTATCTAAATTTATTCCTGTTTTTTGGTTTAAAATAAAATTTGTTGATTTAAAAATTTTTGCAAATCTAAGTTTAAGTGACAAATTAGTAAAACTACAATTTTATTTGTAATTATACTGAGTCGTAAAATTTGTTCAAATTTAGATTCTCGGGACCATCCCCGGCCTAGTCCGTATCATCTAAGTGTATTTAAGGCCACTCCATAGAACCAAACATTTTGTCCGTTTGCTCTATCTCGCTTAGATATGAGCCACTTTATGGAGTGAAAAATTTTTATTAAAAATCTCCGAGGGTTCAAGGTAAATTTTTGTATAGAGATAACCTTTTTATGGGAGTAGTCAAATTTTCATCCATTTTGCTCTATCTTTCTTAGTTTTCGGGATATGAGGCATTTTATAAAATCGGGAGGGAAAGAAATAGCGCCATCTTTAAAACTTCGGATACATTGGTGGCATCATCTACCGGGTATTAAATTTTAACAATAAATTTTGTAAAATTTAACGAATGGGTTCTTAAAAAGTTGTTTTAAATAATTTTGAAAATTAACACCCAAAATTAGTTAAATTACTGAGGATTTTTAGTATTGTGTTAAATGAAGATAACTAAAATCTTTGCTTAAATCAGAGGTTCAACTAAAAATTTGTTAAAAATTAGTCAAATCGATTTGAAACCGGCTTGACAGATTTTTCTACTGACGTATTATTTTAAGTGTAGAAATCTTTACGTTTCTGAAATATTCTACCCAGGAAAATTTTTTACAATCGGTAGCCAACCACACACATTCTACAATTGGTTCCACTGCAACAATTGGTTCCACTGCAACTGGTTCCGGAACCAGTTCCTGGTATCCTATATGGAAGGTGTGGGTGACGTAGAATCAGTTCCAGAACTAGTTCCAGAATTGATTCTAGAGCAACCGGTTCCACTTTGGAGATATAGAAGGGGTTGCTTTTGCGACAATTTCAAAAAAAAAGAATCGGTGTTAGAATCGACAGTGGAAGGGGTTTGTGAATGAAAAGTAGCTATTCTACAACCGATTGTTTGGAACAGAAAATTTTCCAGGGTTTGTAAATGTAATATGGAAAAAATTAATGTGAAAAAGACAAAAGTTTAATATTGATTAAAAATATTTTATAAAAAATTTTATTTGTAAAAATTTGGTGGAGATTGTTTTAAATGAAATACAATATTATTTTAAATATAAATGTAAAAATTATTTTATTACTACCCAGGAAAAAAAATTGAAAAGCAATTCTTTACAAACTACTTCTTTCACTGATTCACAAGTATCCGTTAGCGTATTTTTACTTCTTTGTAGAAGTAATTCTAAACAACTTCAAAAAATCACTTCTTTCATTGCCTCCAAAGTATCCGTTAGTATATTTTTACAGCTTTTTTAGAATTGCTTCTGAACAACATCCAAAAAATTATTTAAGTATTGCTTCTAAAGCATTATGGCTCTAAAAGTAATCCTAAAAAGTGCTTTTGGTATTTCTAAACAGATGATCGCGGGTTCGATTCCTGGAGGGACCAATATAATTTAAATTTACAAAAAAAAAATTTTATTCTTTTTTTATGGCCTTATCGAATTTTTTAATTTTTTCTTCTCTGTAGTTTACTTGAATGTTCTCAAATCAAATTTATTTGCCAATTAAAAAATCAACTATACCAGGGCTGGCAAGACTTTTTTCGCTGCGTGCCAGAAACGGACAAATTTTTTTGCAAAAGTTTTCCGCGTACCACCTTAATTTTAGTTGTCTTTTAAAAGTCTTTTTTGAAAATTATTAAAGTTTGGAAAATTTCTTATAAAAATATCGCAGATGTACACATTTATCAGCGCTACGGATAACCCCCATGAAATAACTCCGAAAATGAAAAATTAAATAACATCAAAGAAATGACGCAAAAATGTTTGAGGGTTATTGAATTTTTTGGGTTAAATTGTGATTATTTCATTATGTATAAATCCCCAATGAAATAAAATTAAAACATTTTGAAAATTATTGCCTTTTAATTTTTTTTGGGGGTTATTCCATTTTTGCTGGTTATTTAATTTTGTTAAGTTAAATATTTGGGCGCCATCAATATTAATGTACGTGAGAAACTAGTTGAAAAATGTGTCTCAGGGAAAAATTTGATTTAGTTAAAATAAATCGCGCGATTTTTATTTATAGCGAACATTATGGATTTGAACAGAGAAATTTCTATTTCAGATGAAATGGCTCTGCGAAACACGATCAAAACCCAATTTCAAATTCCAACAAAGGGAGTTATTTCATGATGAAATTATTTTCAGCCTTAATTTCACTGAGAGTTATTTCGAAGGACCTATTTTCCCTCTAAAAAAATTTAATTTTTTAGATACAATTTTATTACAAGTTGTTTTCCATTTTTGTGCAATTTTTTGAACTTTTTATCTCTCCGATAATGAGGCATTTTCTCATCGAAATATTTAAACTTCTTTCAATTTAGAATTTAAAAAATTTTCCACGAATTTTCTGATAATCGAATTTGCGGGTTCCGTATTAACCATATTTCTGTAAACGAAAAATAGTTTCAATGCAGAGTTTTAATTATTTTAAAAGAGATTTACAAGCTCAATGAAAAATTGTAGCGAAATTTTACATTTCACTGAATTTTTTTGCTGGTCTTTAATAGTTTAAATTTTTTGAAAATATTTAACAAAACGTCGCGTGTCATCTAAAATCCACTCGCATGCCACTACTGACACACGTGTCCTAGTTTTGCCAGCCCTGAACTATACATACCTTCATACATTTTGTTATTATTATTTATAATTAATTTGTTCAAATTCAATATTTTTCTAATTTTTCAATTCTTAAAAATATTTAAAATAAAAGTCATGGATAAGAACTGAAAACAATACTGAATTACAGTGTACCTTTTGCACTTGTTTAAAAAGTACTTTTATTGAACAAAAGCACAGTATTTGGCAATGACAAAGTGATGTTTATATGCCAGTCAGCTTTCGTATCAAAGAATAGCTGAGCGATAGAGAGCTAGACTAGCAATCAGGAGGTCGCAAGTTCTAGTTTTTTAATTGTCGGCAATTAATAAACTTTCGTAAAGTAAAAAAATATAATTTTTCTTTGAGAAGAATTTTTTTTAAATTTTAATTAATTCCTTTGCACTCGTTCAAAAAGTACTGAAAAAATGTTGAAGTGCGAGTACTCCTCTCCTATGACAACTCAATATTAAAACCATTATATTAAAAGAGAAGTACATCTAGATCATCAATTGTAGTACTTTTTTACTGCTGCGGCATCTCTTTTTTGCTAGGTAGTGTTTATGTTTAAAAATAAGTACATCTAGATCATCAATTGTATGTGGTGCTTTTTCTACTGCTTCGGCATCTATTTTTTTGCTGGATGATTTTTGTAGTTACATATTCATTTCACAAGTTTGTTTTGTTTGTACAAATAATTTATAAATCTTTAGTAGAGGCTAAAGGAAATAAAAAACAAAAAACAATAATTTTTTTAAATAAATTTGTTTATATAAAAATTTGTTTTGTCGTTTAATTATAAAGAAAAATTTACAATTTTTTTAAGAAATGTTGGAAAGATGTTAAAATAAATAAAAAAAATTTTTAATTTTATAAAAGTAATTTTGTTTTTATTAAATTTGTTTTCAGGTTTAATTATAAAGAAAAAAATTGTAATTTTTTTTAAGAAATATTAGAAAGATGTTAAGGGAAATAAAAACATAAAAATTTTTGATTTTATAAAAGTAATTTTGTTTTTATCAAATTTGTTTTCGGGTTTAATTATTAAGATAAAAAAAATCTATGAAATGTTAGAAAGATTTTAAAAGAACTTTTTTTTTAATTTTATAAAAGTAATTTGTTTTTATTAAAATTTGTGAGATTATCAAGAAAAAATTGCAAGTTTTATTTAAGAAATGTTAGAATAATAATTCGAAAATTTTAAATAAAATTTTAAATTAATCATAATTTAAAAATGTAAGTTTTGTTAAAATAATATTTTAAAGTTAATAAAAAAAATATTTTGTTTTTATCAGCATTTGTTTAAAGTTTTGTTTTTTAATATTAAAATGTTAAATAAAAAAAAATTGCTTTCAAATTTTAAAAACAATTTTCACATATTAATTTCTTTATATTTTTGAGCCAGCCTGATATCCTGTGCTTTTTCTGATGCTTTACTTTAGTTTTGTATAACAAAACTATTATGTAAAAATTTAATAATGCTTGATGATTCTGATAATGCTTGATAGTCGAACCACTCACAAAACTTAGACGTTGCCAGAACCTTTTATATTTCGTAAATGTTCTTCTTTCGTTAGTTCTACTATTTTGTAATGATCGGTGAACATCTCTTTATAAATTTTGAAGAACTAACTTGAAATTTAATTCCTTCCAGAGGGCACAACTATGCTGTCAACATTAAATGCTTTGTTCTGCACAAAAGTTGATGCTGATGCTCCTGTTGCCATCTCAAAGTATTTTTCGCATTTGATTTTCTTCACGAATTTTGCGAAAATTGTGCAGCCCATATAATATGGCAATACTTGTGGTTCGATAGAGGTGGGCCGTCAGCGTCAAATCCATTATCATCGTCGGCCTCAGAAAAATGCATAGAAATATTAAGTCTATTTTTTAAAACAGATTCCTTTGAAGTTCTTTCTTCTGATTCTTGAGTAGAGTATGCCCACTCGAGAATCTCGTTGTTAACATCTTCCCAATTTTTGCTTGCCATGTTGTATTTAAATGTTACGATTTCCGTTGAAATAAGTCGCGGCGTTGCAACCACCCTTCGATCGAATTTTGAAAAACAAATTTTTGAACGCTTTCTGAATACACTTGCCAAACAAAATAAAATCGATATGTGGATATTTAACAAAGAAATGCTGTCTCATTTGGAGAAAACATTTCAATGTTAAAGTATATCCTCTAGCGCATTTATTTATATTTTTTTGAAATAGTTTATTTTATAATTATAAAATGAAATGAAATAAATTAATTACAACTATTTTAGTATGAAATAAAATTATTATTTTAAATAAAATATTACTTCTTTTCTTTTATTTCTTTCTCCTCCTTCAAATAATTGATCCCCAAATATTTTAGGATCTCCAATTGACTGATGTTTGTTGAATAAGGACCAACCTCCTTTCTTATGCAGATTTCAGATTGTAACGACAGAAGTCGCTCCGCTCGTTTCTGTCTACACACGTTGCAATTTATCCCGGGCAATTCCCAAACACCCCTCGCAGTTTTTCTGGATAATTATCAAACGGCCCTCGATACACGCAAGGGTATATAAAGCGCAGCATCACAGAACTCTAGATCAGTTGCTGGCAGCCGCCAAAGGGTTCACAAGGTATTACTAATCACATTCTCTATTTCTAGCTCTTGGATACTTTTCCTGACAAGGACGTGTGCCACATCCACTGAATATCCTTCGAGGTCCTGCGAACATCCTTCGAAGTCCTGTGAATATCCTTCGAGGTCCTGCGAATATCCTTCGAGGTCCTGCGAATATCCTTCGAGGTCCTGCAAATATCCTTCGAGGTTCTGCAAATGTCCTTCGAGGTCCTGCGAACATCCTTCGAAGTCCTGTGAATATCCTTCGAGGTCCTGCAAATATCCTCCGAAGTCCTGCGAATATCCTTCGAGGTCCTGCGAATATCCTTCGAGGTCCTGCAAATATCCTTCGAGGTCCTGCGAACATCCTTCGAAGTCCTGTGAATATCCTTCGAGGTCCTGCGGATATCCTTCGAGGTCCTGCGAATATCCTTCGAGGTCCTGCGAATATCCTTCGAGGTCCTGCAAATATCCTTCGAGGTCCTGCGAACATCCTTCGAAGTCCTGTGAATATCCTTCGAGGTCCTGCGAATATCCTTCGAGGTCCTGCGAATATCCTTCGAGGTCCTGCGAATATCCTTCGAGGTCCGGCGAATATCCTTCGTCACTTCCCACCGTATCCTTGAACATTTACTAGCAGGAAGCGTGCCGTTCGTTGGTCACTTCCCACCGTATCCTTGAACATTTACTAGCAGGAGGTGTGCCGTTCGTTGGTCACTTCCCACCGTATCCTTGAACATTTACTAGCAGGAAGCGTGCCGTTCGTTGGTCACTTCCCACCGTATCCTTGAATATTTACTAGCAGGAGGCGTGCCGTTCGTTGGTCACTTCCCACCGTATCTTTGAACATTTGCTAGAAGGAAGCGTGCCGTTCGTTGGTCACTTCCCACCGTATCCTTGAACATTTACTAGCAGGAGGTGTGCCGTTCGTTGGTCACTTCCCACCGTATCCTTGAACATTTACTAGCAGGAAGCGTGCCGTTCGTTGGTCACTTCCCACCGTATCCTTGAATATTTACTAGCAGGAGGCGTGCCGTTCGTTGGTCACTTCCCACCGTATCCTTGAACATTTGCTAGAAGGAAGCGTGCCGTTCGTTGGTCACTTCCCACCGTATCTTTGAACATTTGCTAGCAGGAGGCGTGCCGTTCGTTGGTCACTTCCCACCGTATCCTTGAACATTTGCTAGAAGGAAGCGTGCCGTTCGTTGGTCACTTCCCACCGTATCTTTGAACATTTGCTAGCAGGAGGCGTGCCGTTCGTTGGTCACTTCCCACCGTATCTTTGAACATTTGCTAGAAGGAAGCGTGCCGTTCGTTGGTCACTTCCCACCGTATCTTTGAACATTTGCTAGAAGGAAGGGTGCCGTTCGTTGGTCACTTCCCACCGTATCTTTGAACATTTGCTAGAAGGAAGCGTGCCGTTCGTTGGTCACTTCCCACCGTACCTTTGAACATTTGCTAGAAGGAAGCGTGCCGTTCGTTGGTCACTTCCCACCGTATCTTTGAACACTTGCCAGAAGGAAGCGTGCCGTTCGTTGGTCACTTCCCACCGTATCTTTGGACATTTGCTAGGAGGCGTGCCGTTCGTTGGTCACTTCCCACCGTATCTTTGAACATTTGCTAGGAGGCGTGCCGTTCGTTGGTCACTTCCCACCGTATCTTTGAACATTTTCTAGCAGGAGGTGTACCGTTCGTTAGAAGGACGTAGAATCCCCGTGCACCCAGCAATATTAGATCCAACAAGAGCAAACCGCATCTCTCTCTTTCCACTTTATTAAATTTAGCTTAGGTGTTTCGTAATTAGGTATTAGTAAATAAATAAATTGAATTTTTATAAAGTTTTAAACAACGCCTTTTCTCTCTGTCACTGAACAAAATAAATTCCTGTGACGAACCCTACCCCCGCGAGCTTACCCCAGCAAACGGAGGAAAACTCGTCGTTACAGTGGCGCCCGAGCAGGGACAGAGAGTTAAAGGTTTTATATCGTTACCGGAACACCAGGCTAAAGAGAAAAAAAAAACTTTAACACCAAGTAAAGAGAGAGTACCAGGTTTTGGAGGATACTTGAGTATCTTCGTTTAAACACCGCTCAATATGTTGCGTACCTCATGGGCCTACACCCTAAGAAGGGAAGAGCTGGTCACCTACCTTGGCGAGTTCAACTTAGAGACTACTGGAAACGTCGAGGAGCTGCGCAAACGACTCGCCCAATTCGTGGGCGGAGAACATGCGCCTGAAGTTCTACAAAGATTACTACAACTACAAACGAAGCATGAACCACCAGCCTCCCTTGCGGAGGGCAAGCTGGCAACCCCCAAAAAACTTCCCCTGTTGACAGTGCCGCCGGGGACAAATCACTCAACTGATGCGGACGATATAACCGGGCCCGAAAATGGTACTGGCCCCAGGATCGGCCTAACCTCGACGTCGCTCTCTACCACCGACCTCAAGTCCAGCGCGGACCAGGTTCGGAAATGGGGAGTCAAGTTCGATGGCGAAGGTGAACCGTTGGAGTTTACCGAAAGGATGGAAGAGTTGGCTCGCATGTACGCCATCAGGATAGACACCTTGCCAACCATGATGCCTGAAGTTCTTACCAACAAGGCACTTATCTGGTTCCGGAACAATAATCGCCAATGGGAGACGTGGTCGTCATTTAGAACAGATTTCCTTAAGTTTTTCCTGACACCCCGGTATTTCGAACGATTGGAGGACGAAGTCAGGAAAAGACACCAACGGCCGCGAGAGTCCTTCAGCGATTATACCCTGGCGATGCAGAACTTGATGAGGCACACTAATTACTCCGAGACCCAGAAGCTCGAGAGAATTTTCCGCAACGCGTTGCCGGAATACCTGTGGTACATCCGACGGAAGGATTTTGCCACATTGGGGGAACTCCTGGAGATGGCCGCTGACCTAGAGCAGATTCCGAAAGGCCCCCACCATACGCACGAACAGCACCGGTTGATGGCCCCCGAGAAGACTGGGCCTACTACGAGTGGATCCATCCCTAACCCCCGAAGTGCGTGTCGAAACTGTGGTCAGGGCGGACATTTTTCGGCTCAGTGCAGGAATCCGAGCATCTTATTCTGTTGGGACTGTGGTCGCCGGGACATTCGAACGATCCAGTGCTGCCGTCGGTCGGGAAACGACCGCCGGACTCGTACCGAGAGAGGGGGTGCGGGTCCTCTACCAAGCCTACCGCCCAACTAGAAACCTCTTTACAGTATACCAGAACGAAACTCCTGGCTAACGTCGGCTTAGAAGGCCGGCTGGTGGCAGCTACGGTTGATACTGGGGCTACAACATGTTTCGTGAGCCAGGCTATTGTTAATACGTTGCAAGATGTGTCAACTTTACACCCACATGATTCCGGGGTGACCCTGGCTGATGGATCTTACCGCCGAATCACCCATGCACTGGAACACACGCTCACCCTGGGAAACCCTAGCATTCGAACCGAACTCCTTGTCATGCCCGATGCCACCGAGGATCTGATCATCGGTCTGAAGTTCCTGGAAGAATGTGGCACTAGGATGATATGTGCCGGTCTTACTTGCAATTTTCAGCGAACCCAGGATGCCAATATACCGCTAAGCGGGGAGGCCAACCGCCATTTGACGCCATCTGTCCAACCCGGTACGACCACCAGTCCCGAAGTAGGCTCTGTATCCTGCCCAGAACCACACCAGGAGGATGACGAGGTTACACCAGGACATATTCCGGTAAGTGATCACAGTCCGGAGGACCAAGATAGAATAACACATTTTTTAGAAGGGGAGCTGCAGAAGTTCGGGGAACTGCACGGTTTGTCCACCGCCGCTCGACATAGAATCGTGATGACGGACGACCGGCCCTTTAAAATCAGGTATGCGCACAGGAACCCGGCCATGCAGGCTATCATCGACGCAAAAGTGAATGAACTACTGGCCAATGGCTATATTGAACCCTCCAGGAGTGCCTATAGTTCACCCATCACACTGGCCCCAAAGAAAAACGGTACATGGCGGTTATGTATCGATTTCAGGCATCTGAACCGCAAATCCGACCCCGACGCGTATCCACTCCCACGAATCTCGACCATTTTGGACCGGCTCCGGAATGCGCGATACGTAAGCAGCCTGGATCTTAAAGACGGATACTGGCAGATCCCTTTGGAGGACGATAGCAAGAAGTACACCGCTTTTACCGTCGCCGGACGTGGATTGTATCAATGGCGAGTAATGCCGTTCGGACTGCATTCGGCCCCAGCCACCTTCCAAAGGGCCCTTGACAGCGTCATCGGGCCAGATCTGGAGCCATTCGCCTTCGCGTATCTAGACGACATTATAGTCACCGGGAGCACATTAGAGGAGCACTTAGCTAAACTGGCGGAAGTGTTCCGACGACTCCGTGCCGCTAACCTGAAAATTAATCCCGATAAGTGCGAATTCTTTAAGAGGGAGACGAAGTACCTCGGCCATGTTGTAAGCGGAAAGGGCATCCAAACTGACCCAGATAAAGTCGCGGCGATCCGGGAGATGACGGCTCCCCGCAACCTGCGAGACGTGAGACGATTTTTGGGAGTCGCTTCCTGGTACCGTCGTTTCGTACCCGATTTCGCCGCCATCGCACAACCCCTGACTGCGCTACTCAAGAAGGGCAAACACTGGAAGTGGACGGTGGATCAACAGATGGCGTTCGAGCTGTTGAAAACCAAATTAACGGAAGCACCGGTACTGGCATGCCCTGATTTCACGAAGCCATTCAAGCTACAGACGGATGCTAGCGATTACGGCTTAGGGGCAGTGTTGACTCAGGACTTGGATGACGGGGAAAGAGTCATCGCCTATGCAAGCAGGGGCCTCAACGGGGCTGAAAGAAATTACACGGCGACTGAAAAAGAGTGCCTCGCGATAATATGGGGCATACGGAAAATGCGGCCGTATCTAGAGGGGTACCGGTTTCACGTTATTACCGACCATCTGTCGCTAAAATGGCTGAACTCGATTGAGAATCCTACGGGTCGATTGGCTCGATGGGCTTTGGAGTTGCAGCAATATAACTACACGGTCGAATATCGGAAGGGGAAGCACAACGTGGCCGCTGACGCTTTGTCCCGACAGCCTATGGAGGTATTGCAACGAGCTGTGGAGGAGGGTGAACCAGTGGTATGCACATGGTGGCAGCGGAAGAAGGAGGAGGTCCGTCGCGACCCCGTCAAATACTCGGACTATGCAATCGTTGGTACTCAGCTTTTCAGGCACATCCCGAGGCACCCGAATGACGAGGACTCTACTCCCTGGAAATTGTGTGTTCCAATCACGTTACGAAAACGAGTTCTCCAGGAGAACCACAGCCAACCAGCGGCCGGACACCTTGGAGTACGGAAGACGATAAGTCGGGTGAGCAACCGTTATTATTGGCCGGGGATGTACCGCGACGTGGCTCGGTTTGTGAGGAACTGCGAGTCTTGCCAGATATATAAGCCAAGTCAAGTGGCACCAGCGGGCGAGATGTTGGTGACCATCCCTGAGGAGCCCTGGGCCACCGTATGCGCGGATTTCGTGGGACCACTGCCGCGCTCCAAACATGGGAATAACATGCTCTTAGTTCTGTTTGACCGGTTTTCAAAGTGGGTCGAGTTGGTACCCCTCCGCAAGGCTACAGCTCAGGGTGTTGTTAAGGCCTTTAGGGAGAGGATTCTGGCCAGGTTTGGTACCCCGAAGATACTCATCACGGATAATGGTGCGCAGTTTACCAGCCGCCTACTTGGAAATTATTTACGGGAACTCGGGGTCAAGCATCAATTTACCGCCCCCTACTGCCCGCAGGAGAACCCGACGGAGAGAGCTAACCGCACTATCAAGACGATGATCGCCCAACTGGCCCGGAATCGGCACAACCGATGGGATGACCACATTCCGGAGATTACCTTGGCCATAAACACCAGTAGTTCCGAATCGACTGGATACAGTCCAGCGTACCTCGTACAAGGCCGGGAGCCGAGACTACCAGGGGCCCTGTATGACGAAATAGCCACCGGTACGGGTGCCCACAATCGAGACCCAAAGGAGAAGGCAAGTGAGCTGGCGGAAATCTTTCGAATTGTTCGACATCAACTCGGTAAGGCCGCGCAGGACCAGCGGCGGCATTTTAATTTACGTCGACGACCCTGGAAACCCAAAATCGGCGACTGGGTCCTCGTTCGTGAACATCCATTATCGAAGGCGACGGAGAATTTTGCCGCCAAACTGGCCCCAAAGTTTTCCGGTCCTTATGAGGTCGTGAATTTCCTCTCCCCCGTGATAGCACAGCTGCGTAGTCGCGAAGGTGACCGTTTGAGGACGGCCCATCTTAGTGAGTTAAAACCCTGCACCGGACAACTGAACCCTCCGGAGGGGGGTGGGTAACGTCACCCTGATCATGGCCACTCCAGTTTGGTTCCCCAGGGAGGGACCATGTGTAACGACAGAAGTCGCTCCGCTCGTTTCTGTCTACACACGTTGCAATTTATCCCGGGCAATTCCCAAACACCCCTCGCAGTTTTTCTGGATAATTATCAAACGGCCCTCGATACACGCAAGGGTATATAAAGCGCAGCATCACAGAACTCGAGATCAGTTGCTGGCAGCCGCCAAAGGGTTCACAAGGTATTACTAATCACATTCTCTATTTCTAGCTCTTGGATACTTTTCCTGACAAGGACGTGTGCCACATCCACTGAATATCCTTCGAGGTCCTGCGAACATCCTTCGAAGTCCTGTGAATATCCTTCGAGGTCCTGCGAATATCCTTCGAGGTCCTGCGAATATCCTTCGAGGTCCTGCAAATATCCTTCGAGGTCCTGCAAATGTCCTTCGAGGTCCTGCGAACATCCTTCGAAGTCCTGTGAATATCCTTCGAGGTCCTGCAAATATCCTCCGAAGTCCTGCGAATATCCTTCGAGGTCCTGCGAATATCCTTCGAGGTCCTGCAAATATCCTTCGAGGTCCTGCGAACATCCTTCGAAGTCCTGTGAATATCCTTCGAGGTCCTGCGGATATCCTTCGAGGTCCTGCGAATATCCTTCGAGGTCCTGCGAATATCCTTCGAGGTCCTGTAAATATCCTTCGAGGTCCTGCGAACATCCTTCGAAGTCCTGTGAATATCCTTCGAGGTCCTGCGAATATCCTTCGAGGTCCTGCGAATATCCTTCGAGGTCCTGCGAATATCCTTCGAGGTCCGGCGAATATCCTTCGTCACTTCCCACCGTATCCTTGAACATTTACTAGCAGGAAGCGTGCCGTTCGTTGGTCACTTCCCACCGTATCCTTGAACATTTACTAGCAGGAGGTGTGCCGTTCGTTGGTCACTTCCCACCGTATCCTTGAACATTTACTAGCAGGAAGCGTGCCGTTCGTTGGTCACTTCCCACCGTATCCTTGAATATTTACTAGCAGGAGGCGTGCCGTTCGTTGGTCACTTCCCACCGTATCTTTGAACATTTGCTAGAAGGAAGCGTGCCGTTCGTTGGTCACTTCCCACCGTATCCTTGAACATTTACTAGCAGGAGGTGTGCCGTTCGTTGGTCACTTCCCACCGTATCCTTGAACATTTACTAGCAGGAAGCGTGCCGTTCGTTGGTCACTTCCCACCGTATCCTTGAATATTTACTAGCAGGAGGCGTGCCGTTCGTTGGTCACTTCCCACCGTATCCTTGAACATTTGCTAGAAGGAAGGGTGCCGTTCGTTGGTCACTTCCCACCGTATCTTTGAACATTTGCTAGCAGGAGGCGTGCCGTTCGTTGGTCACTTCCCACCGTATCCTTGAACATTTGCTAGAAGGAAGGGTGCCGTTCGTTGGTCACTTCCCACCGTATCTTTGAACATTTGCTAGCAGGAGGCGTGCCGTTCGTTGGTCACTTCCCACCGTATCTTTGAACATTTGCTAGAAGGAAGCGTGCCGTTCGTTGGTCACTTCCCACCGTATCTTTGAACATTTGCTAGAAGGAAGGGTGCCGTTCGTTGGTCACTTCCCACCGTATCTTTGAACATTTGCTAGAAGGAAGCGTGCCGTTCGTTGGTCACTTCCCACCGTACCTTTGAACATTTGCTAGAAGGAAGCGTGCCGTTCGTTGGTCACTTCCCACCGTATCTTTGAACACTTGCCAGAAGGAAGCGTGCCGTTCGTTGGTCACTTCCCACCATATCTTTGGACATTTGCTAGGAGGCGTGCCGTTCGTTGGTCACTTCCCACCGTATCTTTGAACATTTGCTAGGAGGCGTGCCGTTCGTTGGTCACTTCCCACCGTATCTTTGAACATTTTCTAGCAGGAGGTGTACCGTTCGTTAGAAGGACGTAGAATCCCCGTGCACCCAGCAATATTAGATCCAACAAGAGCAAACCGCATCTCTCTCTTTCCACTTTATTAAATTTAGCTTAGGTGTTTCGTAATTAGGTATTAGTAAATAAATAAATTGAATTTTTATAAAGTTTTAAACAACGCCTTTTCTCTCTGTCACTGAACAAAATAAATTCCTGTGACGAACACTACCCCCGCGAGCTTACCCCAGCAAACGGAGGAAAACTCGTCGTTACAAGATAATTTATGTTTATTAATTCGTTAACTTTATTAAAATTGTTCTTATTTGTTAATTGCGTGTAAATAGAAGTAAATATTATTAAATTTTTAAATTTTTGATAACTTCCCTTAAATAAGGAATTCCTTCAATCTTTTTGTTGAAAAATACAAAAAAATCGTATATTTGTATACGAGCAAATGTGGATATATTAGAATGTATGAACTCATATATTTTAATATATGATCATATACGGCCATATACCCTCAAATTATGGATCCGAATATATATGAAACCATATACGAACACATATATTTCCCCCCGGGTTTAAAAAAAATTAGTTATCAAATGCAACGAAACTGGTGTTAACATTGAAATCTGATAATTCGTAATGTAAGGGACACCTAAGTGTACTTATTTTCATCTAATATACCTTCTTATAAGGATTTTACACCTAACGTTTAAGAAGTTCTTAAACGTTAGGTATAAAATGTCTTATATAAATATTAAACACATTGTTATAAGAATATGTGTTACATATAAATACATACCACATTATATATGTGTGTTTGTGTATGCTAAGAATATTGTTTTTTTTTCCTTAAAGCGTATTTTAACACATCTTCAAACAACCTCATTAACGCAACATTACGACATTAGAGAGTTAATTTTATTTTATTACAAATTGCAGAATATGCTATACAAATATTGGAAAAAGTATTTGGGCACAATCCCAACAAACATCGAGTCTTGGAGAGTCTTTGAGAAATACTGAGATTTTCGTTTAATATAAAATAAATCTAGCATTTGAATTCTATTTGAAAAATATTTCAGAAATATTTCAGAAATATAATAGAAAAACTGTAAAAACAGGCTTTTTGTGATAGAAGTACTATTTTTTCAAAAACCAAACATGAAGAGAAAAAATTAGGCACAGAAATATCCGAGCATCCCAATTTTTAAAATCACGAAATTTTAAAACCTGATTACGTTAGGCATTCCTTGTATCAACTCGTTATAATTTATGTTATACAGCCAGTTCTTTTTGTGTGGAGGTTGACCTATTAAATAGGAACAGGTTTCTTCCTCCACTCTAGGATATGTTAAAAACGGTTTTAGAACACTGAGATACCTTAAACATAATATTTGTACTTAATATACATATACTAGCGGGCGCAGCCCGCTACGTTGTTAGCGTGCCTTAAAGTTTAGAATTAAATTTCTTTTAGATAAAATAAAAGACAATATTTGTTGTTAAGGTAAAATAATTGTTAAGGTAAATTTATTGTAATGTTTAAGTACAAACACTATTTTTTGCCTCTTAATTTTTTATAAATAAATCATTTAGTATACCAACACGTGACCATGTAACAACTAATTGTCTGTTGTTCAACCATCGGCGTAGATAGTTCGTATTTGTGGTTGGGTGGGGGGGGGGGTGTGTATGTCAAGATAATTTGATAAAGTGCGAACTTAGGTAGATAGACCCAAGCAGGGTTGGAAAGCATTTTATAATATTAAAGATAGCGGGCAAAGCCCGCTACGTTGTTAGCGTGCCTTTTTTTAATTCCATTTTATGTATAGGTAGACCTGGCAATTCAAGTAAATTCACAAATTCAGTTGGAAAATTTACTGCGTCGGTTTCTTCCACCGGTGCTTCGTTACCTGTAGTTTAAATATCAGAATATATAAGTTCCATTCCTTTTCTAATTTCCTTTTTATTCCTTTAATTCCTTTTTAGAAAATTTGTTTAACTTTTTGGAGAGTATGTTTCAATGCTACATAAGTTTCAAATTCGTGGATAGTGTTTGAACAGGTAATTAAAAGGAGTTCTTCACCCCTTTTTGTTCGTCCCAGTAAAAATCCCAAATATATATAATCTTGCCTCAATCGCATGCGAAATTTCAAGTACCAAACCCCGGCAGTTTGAGTCATTCAAATTCCATTCCATTTTGTTTAACAATTTCAGTGTTCCAATGCAACTCCTTCCAAGATTCCATTTCGTTCACCATTCCATTGCATTTCGTTCCCATTATCTGTTATTCCAATTCCACTCGTTCCCCGTTTCATTCCATTTCGTTCCTACTGTCTTGTGTATCGATATTGATATCAGTCGCTTCTCTTTCCATTCCATTTCTTTGCACTTGCTCCGTTCCATTCCTCTTTTAACTGCAGTGTTTCAATTCCACTCGTTCCCTATTTTATGTCATCTCGCTCCTCATTCCATTTCGTTCTATATTCCGTTCCACTTCGTTCCCTTTTCCAATCCATTTCCATTGTCTATAATTTCAATTCCACTCGTTCAACGTGTATATCCATTTCGTTTCACTTGTGTAGTATTTCAATTCCACTCGTTTCCTATTTAGTTTCTTAATTTTAGTGTTCCATATACAATTGTTCTTTAAGTTTTAGGTTTCTAGCTAAAGACGCAGACGTTAAGGGGGGGGGGGGCAATTTTCCCCTTTTGAACCACCATTTTTACCACGTTCCTGTCCAAATTCCTGAAAATGCCTTGTCGATAAGTTAGCCCATACTCCAAGAAAACATATTACAGATTACAGGTTTCTAGCCGAAGGGTTCGGTTAGGCCATCAAGGGGGAGAATTATTCCGCTTTTACCCCTCCCGGTAGTAATTTCCAAAATTCCGTCTTAGAGGACGTCTGCGTTGGAGGAGGAACCTACTACATACATAATTTTAGGTCTCTATATCCAGCAGTTTGGCCAGGCCGTCAAGGGGGAAGTTTTTCCCTTTTTACCCCTCCCGGTATGTATTTCCAAAAATACCATCGTAGGGGACGTCAACTTTGGAGAAGGAACCCAAATACCGAATTTAAGCTCCCTAGTTCCAGCAGTTTCGCCAGGCCGTTAAGGGGGAGACTTTTCTTTTTTTTGACCCTACCTGTGGAAATTTCCAAAAATCTCATCTTAGCGGATGTCTACAATAGAGGTGGAACTTTAATACCAAATTTGAACCGCCTACCTCCAGCGGTTTGGGAAGGCCTTTAAGCGGCACTTTTCGCTTCATTAATCCCCATTTTTATAATGTCCCTGTCCAAAATTCCGAAAAGCACCTTCCCGATAAGTGATCCCATACTCCAAGGAACATATGTTTTACATTTCAGGTTTCAAGCCAACTTTTACTATTTGTGCCCCTCTCGGTAGGAATTTCCGAAAATCCATCGACAGGAAATTTCAGCTTCCTAGTTCCAGCAGTTTGAGCAGGCTGTCAAGGAGGACACTTTTTCTTTTTTGTCCCTCCCGGTTGGAATTGGGCTGGAAGAGGAACCTAAGTACCGAATTTCAGCTTCCTAGTTCCAGCAGTTTGGACAGGTCGTTAAGGGGCCACTTTCTCTTTTTGAGCCCCCATTTTATAACGACCCTGTCCAAAATTCAAAAAAGTATCTTTCTAATAAGTTAGCCCTTACTCCAGGGACCCACATTTTAAATTTCAGATTTCTAGCCGAAGGGGTTTTTACAGGCCACCAAGGGGAGGCTTCTCTTATTTTTGCGCCTCCCTTTAGGAATTTACAAAAATTCCATCTTCGCGGCTATCTGCGATGGATGAGGAACATTCATACCAAATTTCAACTTCATTGCCTCAGCGGTTTGGGCAGGCCGTTATTGGGACATTTTTCCCTTTCAACCACCATTTTTACTATGTTCCTGTTCTAAAATAGAAAAATACCGTTGCCGGTGGGTTAGTCCTACTCCAAGGAATACATATTTAAAATTTTAGGTTGGCCAAAAGGGATTAGGCAAGCCGTCAAAGAGGAGACTTTTCCCCTTATTTCCCCTCCCGATAGGAATTTCAAAAATTCTGTCTAAGCGGACGCCTATACAGAAGGAGGAACTCACATACCGAGTTTCCTTTTGGGATATCCTGTAGGGAATTCCAAAAATACAAACTTAATCGTTGTCTACTACAGTGGTGGAACCTTTATACCAAATTTCAACTTCTTACCTCCAGTGCTTTGGGCAGGCACTTTTCCAATTTGTGAGGCTGTTTATGGGGAGACTTTTACCCGTTCCGGTAGGAATTTCCAAAAATCCCGTCTTAGCGCATGTCTATGCCGAATAGCAAGAAACCTTGGTTTAGTGGAGATATCCGTGGGGGGAGGAAAAAAAGTAATTTTTTTGAAGTTATATTTTTTTAAATGGTACTTTTTGGAAAAAGCGAAATTTTTTGGAAAAAGATACTTTGTTTTGCAAAGAACTTTATTTGTACTTTTTATGAAAAATGTAGTTTTTTTGGAAACAGGTACTTTTTTTGGAAAAGGTACTTTTTTGAAAAAGGTATTTTTTTTGGAAAAATGTATGTTTTTTGGAAAAGGGTACTTTTTTTGGAAAAGGTACTTTTTTTGGAAAAGTTACATTTTTTTAGAAAAAGGTACTTTTTTTGGTAAAAGGTACTTTTTTTGGAAAAGGTACTTTTTTGGAAAAAGGTGCTTTTTTGGAAAAGGTACTTTTTTGGAAAAAGGTACTTTTTTGGGAAAAGGTACTTTTTTGTCCCCTTTTTGCCCCTCCCGATAAGAATTTCCAAAAATGCCGTCTCAACGGACGTCTACACCGGTCGAGGAACCTACATACCAAATTTCAACTTCATAGCTCCAGCAGTTTGAGCAGGCCGTCAAGGGGGAGACTTTTTCCCCTTTTTGCCCCTTCCTTTAAAAATTTCCAAAAATCCCGTCTTGGTGGATGTCTATGATAGCGGAGGAACCTTTATACCAAATTTCAACTTCCTACCTCCAGCGGTTTGGGCAGGCCGTCAAGGGGCCCCTTTTTAACCCCCATTTTTACAACGTCCGTGTCCAAAATTCTAGAAAGTACTTTCCAGAAAAGTTAGCCCATACTCCAAGGAACACATATCTTAAATTTCAGCTTTCTAGCCAAAGGGGTTTTGGCAGGCCGCCAAGGGGGAGACTTTTCCCCTTTTTGCCCGTTCCGGTAGAAATTTCCAAAAATCCCGTCTTAGCGGACTTCTACGCCGAAAGAGGAACCTACGTACCAAATTTCAACTTCCTAGCTTCAGCGGTTTGGGCTGGGCGATGTTGAGTCAGTCAGTCAGTCAGTCAATCAGTCAGTCAGTCAGTCAGTCACGTTATTCTTTTATATATACATAGATAGATGGAAAATTATTGTATGGCAACACAGGAACAATAATTTTTGAGAATTATTTTTACAGTCAAACTACGAGGCAAACTATTTATGTTTGATCTTTGGCCACTTTAACACTTATTAGGCGCTAGCTGATATTTCCACTAGAAAGTTTAATATTTTGGTCATTTCAGCATTATTGTTGTGTTGTTTACAAAAAAGTGGAAGTTGTGTGTCAGCAAAAAATAAAACAAAAGGAATTATCACGTGAAAATTTTGGGGCAATTATTTATTACGATTTTCTTAGTTGATTATCTAGACGACAGTGCAAAGACAAATTAAATTGAACTTTTAGTGATGAATCTCCATCCTTTGCAACTGCACTTAAAATAATACGTCAGTAGAAAAATCTGTCAACCGCGTTTCAAATCGCTTTGAATAATTTTAAAAAATTGTTTAGTGAAACACTAATTTAAACAAAGATTTTAGTTATCTCATTTAACACTATACTAAAAATCCTCAGTACTTTAACTAGTTTTGAGGGTTAATTTTCGAAACTATTTATTTATTTTTTTATTTATTTATTACAACTAGTTAACTATAACTAACAAGCAATTTTTTTACAATAGATTACTATTAAACAATTTGCAAAAAAAAAAAAAAATTCTTAATATGTTTTTGTTAGAATGTTGAGGAAAGTCTACTCAGGTCAGCTGGTATTCTACGTCTAAGTCTTCTATTTATAACTAATTTTTAAGAACCCATTCGTTAAATTTTACAAAATTTATTGTTAAAATATGTTTTCATGTTTCTGTTATTCCCCGGTAGATGGCGCCACCAGTGTATCCGAAGTTTTAAAGATAGCGCTATTTGTTTTCCTCCCGATTTTTTAAAATGGTCCATATCTCGAAAACTAAGAGAGATAGAGCAAAATTGCCGAAAATTTCGTCTAGTAGCTATCTATAAAATGGATCCTGATGGGGTCTTTGACTCTCGGGAATTTCTACACTCATAAAAAAAAGCCCGTACAAATAGTTAAAAATTTTGCTAAAATAACAGGAAATAGTACCTCAATTTGCGCCAGCAGAAATTTCAATGATGTTGAGAATTATGGTCTGCTAACTTTAGGTGACCTAAATTTAAGGTAAAAAAGTTAGTTCAAATACAATAATTTATAAGAAATGTTGTTTAATGGAAAGGAAAATTACTCAGCTGAAATCAGTTCATGTTTTCCGCTAAATTTTAGTTGGTTATAAACAGGTAAAAAATTCAGTTAACATTCAAAAATTTAGAGGAATTTTTGTTTAATAGAAATGAGAGTGGATCAGTTGAAATCTGCAAAACATGCTGCTAAAATTACAATCACTTTTTGTTATTAATTGCATAAAAACAAATTAATGTAAATATTGTTAATTTTATTTTCGAATAAATTACACAATCCAAAAACACTATTTGCACTATATGTATATCACTTTTATTTTCCTGCCAATATGTTAAACTTCCGCTGTAGTTGTATTATTTGGTTCCTTTTTTTTTTTGTCTACCTGTGGGTCGAAATTAGATGAAAATGTGAAAGGGCTGAAATAAAAGAAAAAACAAATGACATATTTAATAGTATTCCCTTAAATAAATATAGTTTATATTATAAAACAAACCTCTATTATTTTATTTTTTAAATACAATTTTAATTGCGACATGTTAATGTCCAGCATACCTCCGTTTTCTTTTGCGTTCCTTTGCTGACTAACAGAAACAAGAGAAAACATGCTTTTATCATATTATTTTATTTACTAGAACTTTCCTAACAAGCGACATATTATTTTTATTTGTATTGGTAAGCGTCGTCAGTGAGGACTCATTACAGACATTAAAATACACTTACTAGAAATTTTCTAATTTGTATTGGTCGGCAAACTCACAAATACACACTTCACCATCAAGCACCATCAATCACTATACACTAGCGCCCCTATAGTTTTCTTTTGAAAACACAAATATTAAAAAAGTTGCCAATAAATTTATCTATATTAGCTGATAACATTGTCAAAATCATTTATAAAAAAATTGCTAAATATCAGGAGGAAAAATTAGTTCAAGTACAGCAGAAATATGTTTTTGTGGTAAACTTTAGCTAAACAACGGATTTAAACGAAAACAACAAGAAAAATTAGTTCAACTGAATTAGAACGCGTTTAACAGACTTTTGTACTAACTTTTTTTTATGAGTGTATTCAAAATTTTCCATTTCATAAAATGGCCCATATCTGGAAAACTAAGCGAGATAGAGCAAAACGTATGAAATGTTTGCTCCTAGATGGTATGGACTAGGCCCGGGGAGGGTCCAGAGACTTTAATTTGAACAAATTTTACGACTCAGTATAATTACAAATAAAACTGTAGTTTTGCTAATTTCTTACTTAAACTTAGATTTGTTAAATTTAACAAAAGGATTTGTTAAAATCAGCAAATTTTATTTTAAGCCTAAAAACAGGAATAAATTTTGTGAAAGTAACAATTTTTCTGTTCAACCAACAGACTTATTATTTTGAGTGTGGCAAACGCTGGTGTAATAAATTTAATCGCGAAAGACCTGCATAAGATCGTTACAGGTGACGAGTCATGCATCTATGCATATGAGCCTGAAACTAAACAGTCGTCTGTATGGATTTTCATGATGAATGAAATCCAACAAAAGTTGTTATTTCTGGAAGCACTCCGAGAAAAAGGTCGAATGTTTTTTTTGAAAAATTGGTGTGACAACAATGCTGTTAGAGCAACGTCGAACAGTTAATTCGGAATAGTACACTACTATCTGTTTGCCGGAAGTGTTCGGAAAATGCGATAAACCAACCCCCAAATACGGATAATTCGTCACCATATCAACGCGAACTCTCACACATCGACTCAAACAAGTAACTTATTGAGCACTCAAGAGATCGAATAAAGTGGTCATCCACCGTACAGCCTTTACTTGGCTCCCAATTACTCTTTCTTGTTCCCGCACATCAAAGAAAAACTACGTGGACAACGATTTTCGTTAGCATAAAAAGCCATTAAAAAACAATGCTTATGCGTTGTCTCAGGCGGAATGGAAAAAATTCTATGCTAAGTTGTTCGAACGCATGTAAAAGTGTACAGATCATAAAGGATAAATTATTTTCAATAAAAAATTTCTGTTTTTACATTGTTAGGCCCAAAACTTAAATACCCAGGAAAATTTTTTACAATCGGTAGCCAACCACACCCATTCTACAACTGGTTCCATTGCAACCGATTCCATGGAACTGGTTCCGGAACCAGTTACTGGGATCCTATATGTAAGGTGTGGGTGGCCTAGAATAAGTTCCAGAACTAGTTCCGGAACTGATTCGAGAGCAACCGGTTCCAATTTAGAGCTATAGATGGGGTTGCTTTTGGGACAATTTCAAACAATAAGAATCGGTGTTAGAATCGACAGTAGAAGGGGTTGTGAATGAAAAGTAGCTATTCTACAACCGATTCTTTGGAACAGAAAATTTTCCTGGGTAGTTACCAAAAACGGTCCACTGAATTTTTTTTTCATATTCGGAATCAGTGTACAATAGTCTATTAGAAAATAACACTTAGAAGAATATAGGTAACCACAAATTTTTTAATTTATCGTATGCTTGTGGGTAAGCATGAATTCCGGGGAAAATAATATATTTTTCCCGGGAAAACGAGAAATTTTAAAAATATTAAATTTTTAAATTGTTTTTGTTTCGAATAGGATTTTTTAATTTTAGTCATAAAAAACATTTTAAATACCAAAACAAAAATGTCATTATTGAAATCTTTTAAAAGGAAATACATTTATTTGACATACAAATAAAATCTTTGCCAAGTAATTAGGAGCATTTCAACTAATAAAGATTTTTCGCATAACTTATTCCAAAATTAAGTACACTCTAATTAAATTCTGTTGAAATTTACCCAACTTATAGTAGGAAACTGAACTCCTACTATAAATTGGGTAAATTTACTCTATGTGCGTAATTGAAAAAAAATACGCACATTGTGTTTAAGTTGGTGCACAAATAATTTGTAATTTTACATTGAAAGTGCGTAAAAATTAAATGAAATTTTGAAATTAGTGTGTTAATTTACTAAATTTGTGTGTAAAAAGCACGTTTTACGTGTAAATGTACGCGTAAAATGCGTAAAAATCCACAAAAAATGCTCAAAAATCCACAGAAAGTGCGTAAAAATTAAATATAATGCGTACATTTACAAAGGTGTGCTAACTTTAAGCACCACCCAAAAATTTTTTTAAATAAAATAACAAATTAATTTTTAGTACGTATTTTATTAATAATAATATCCGAGTCATTCTCTCATAATCGTTTATGTCCAAATTAGTCGTTTTGGGATCTTAAGGCATTTGTATAAAATTCATTTAAAAATTTGTTATAACTATTGAATGGGTGCGATGACTCCTGCTCTACAAAATGCCTTCTTTGAAAGGCGGGCAGTAACCGTCAACAATAATGGGAGAAAACGCCTTAAGAGAGATATGGCCTACGCAGGAACAACTGAGTGCAATGACTCCTGCTAAACAAAGTCAGTATTCAATGAGTACTGCCTAACTTGCAAAGAAAGCATTTTGTTGAGCAGGAGTTATTGCACTCAGTTGTTCCTGCGTAGGCCATATCTCTCTTAAGCCGTTTTCTCCCGTTATTGTTGACGGTTACTGCCTCCCTTTCAAAAAAGGCATTTTGTTGAGCAGGAGTCATCGCACCCAGTTGTTTTACCTAGGCCGTATCTCTCTTACGGCGTATTCTCCCGTTATTGTTGACGGTTATTGGTTGACTGCCTCCCTTGCAAAGAAGGTATTTTGTTGAGCAGGAGTTATTGCACCCAGTAGTTCCTGCGTAGGCCGTGTCTCTCTTACGGCGTTTTCAATTTTGAAACCACATGCGTTAATAATAATTACCAAAAACAATTTCATGCTTATGTTGCTATTTCCAGACTCTAATGTGTTTGTGGAAATGTTGTAATTCATAAAAAATAATCCGTTTTCGCTTTTTCTTTTTATTATTTATAATTTTTTTTCAATTTTTTCCAATTTGAAATGTCAGAGTATTTATTACTATTATTGGATATATTATTTACCAACTTTGTGCGTAAAAATTTTATTTAACAAAACTATAGTAATTTTAGGCACAATGTGTTTATTTATAAGCACATAATGTCTAAAAATACTTTGTGTGTGTATTATTGCGTATGAAAGTGTGTACAAAAAAAGTTTACGCATTTTTTGTTTATATTTACCGAATTTTCGTAAAATTAAACAAAATTTTACCCATTTTATAGTAGCAAATTTACATACATTTTTTAGAGTGTAGTAAAACCTAAAAACTTGGTAAAATGTTTAAAAGAAATATGAAAAAATAGCTTTGTTTCTTACAAATAATCGCCCTTACTATCTAAATTTTTCAAATGTATAATTTAGGTAAAGTCGACTTTAGTTAAAATATTGGGTGGCAGTATGCCTTGACTTGGTGTATTTTTGGAGCATTCTGATTGGTTAATTTATTTTCAACCAATCAAAATATTTAAAAATATAAATATTTTTGTAAGGTTTTCATACACAAAATGAACAAAACCGTTTGATTAAAAATAAAGTCGACTTTAAATTTAAAATACTCCTTCATATTAAGGGTCAATAATTTTATAAGTAACGTTTTCATTAATAAATGCGAAAAGAAAAGACTTATGGTTAATTGTGGTATCTAAATTTGGTTATCCGACATCTAAATTTGGTTCACAAAAAAAAAAAAAAAAATGCTGGTCATGCAACTTCTCTTAAAGAAAACAACAACAAGAATAACGTTTCAGCTAAAATTAGCAAAGTACCCTAAGAAAAAAGTGTAAGCTGAATAGGCATTAAAGGTTTAATGGTAGGGCAAACATTTCCTGAAATGGTATCCAAATTAGCCGCAGTCAATCCTCACCATAACTAGATCTTCGTTTATTCGAGAAAGTTTTTATAATAAAAACCTGGCATTTCAAAAAAATGAAACCGATGTAAAGAACATTATATTAAATTACTACAATCATGTAAAAGATATCATGATAAAAGAAATATCGAGCAATATTTCTAACAATAGGAGATTTACTATAATCTTAGATGAATGGACAAGAATATCACAAAAGAGATATTTGAACATATGTATAAACGGAAATAATTCATTTTATAACTGGGGTTGGTTTATATATCAGGAAGATGTAATGCTGATGAAATAAGAAGAATTGTAGAAATAAGACTAGAAGACCCAGCAAAACCTTGGTAATATGTTGGTATTACAGAACACATTACCTGGTAATACCATACCCCTTACCATTTCATTATTTCATAACTAAAATGTAATGTCTTACGTATAGTGTGCTGCATAACTACTGGGTAGTAATAGCAACTTATTACCAATGATATATTTAAACACCTCAAAGAAAAGAGATACTTGTAATAGACAACATGAGTTCTAAATAATAGCAGCGACTTATTACAGATGGGATATTTTAAAACCGTAAAAAAAGGAGTTACTTTTAATGTGATACGTGATCACTTAATAGAAATAGCCACTTATTACCGATGGTGTATTCAAATACCTCAAAATAAGGAGTTATTTGTAATGCGGTACATGAGTGTTATTTTCCATTTAAAATATTCGATACAAATAATTTATATGTTTTATACATATTGACTGAAATATCTTTTATGTTTTCTGTTAACTTTATATTAATCTGAATAAATATTAATTAAATATGAATATGCTTCGTTTTAGCATTTATAAAAAACCAACACGATAACGTCTTATTTTAATTTTTTTTGTAAGAAGTATATATTTTTATACAGTAAGTGAGCGCATAATTTTAATGTGTTATTTCAGACCTGTTTGTAACACATTTTTTTGGCCTTACTTTAAGCTGTTATGTAAGTAGTATTGTGCTCAGTATCGGTTATGTAAGTGGATACGTAACTCCTAACATGTAACATTAAATTAATATGTTCTTATGTTGTTACCTAGCCCTCTTTTGGAAAGTACATACCTCCAATGACATGCCCTTGTTAAAATAATAGCTGTTGGAATAGCAAAGTAAGAGGTTACATACCTTAATTTCTTCTTACAAACCTTAGTACCAGGTAACAGAAAGTTTTGCTGGGGAGTTTTATTTGTCTTTGGAAATTACATTGTGGCCACCATATCTAATGGGCCAAATGTGATGAAACGGTTTGTTTCCGACAGTCCAGTAGCTTTCTGCTAGAATCATGCAATTCATTGGGCAGTGCTGCGAGTAATTTATGTGAAATCAAATGTTCAGCATTCTGATATTTTTTACTTTGAATTCTCACTACACAGACTGCATTGGTACTGAAATAGTGTTTTTTTAACAAAAATTACTTATATAGTTGGTTTTCATTAACAATTTTGTTCAAAAATATTTCCCGGGATTCCCGGGAATCAAATTTTTTCATTCCCGTTTCCCGGGAAATAAAGAAGTCCGGGAAATCCCAAACCCTAGTATATACCCACCATATTTTTTTTATAAATTATGCAGAAACTTGCGAACATATTTTAGCTTTTTAGCTGAAAACAGAAAATTATTTAAAGAAGATTTCGAAAATTCATTAAAAAACTTTGTTGAGGCCAAATATTTTACCAATTTTCTGGCACGATATTTTATTTGTTTTTTTTTTTAATAAAAATATTGTTTCATATTGTTTGGAAATTCTTTGATTTTTCTTGGATTTTGTGTCATTTGGACTTATTTTGCAAATTAGTTTTAATGGAATTATTTCATTATTTTATTGCGCCAATTTTATCGCTATCCAGAGATATGTTTTGATATAAAAATTAGTTCATTTTTACCCTACTCCTAACGGCTAAATGTGAGATTGGACAGCTAAAAACGTATGTCCCTAAAATGATTTTCTTCTACAATATATCCTCAGTTCATTATGATCTGCAGGTCCGCCCCAGAAGATCGTCTTAGTAAGCAGATTTAAAACCGAGGAGGGGCTTGCACCCGGGAGACCCTTGGAACATGTAAGGAAATTGTCTCACGATTCTCTTAAGAGGGGGTACTGCAAATGATGAAATTTTCTTGTATGCTCCCACGACTTCAAAAATTATTTGATTTTTTTCAATTTATCTATAAACGCAATAAAAATTAAGATATTAAAAAAAAATTTTGCATGCAGCGCAATTCAACTATAGCAGTTTCGAAACTGCGTTTTTTATCAATTAAAAGTTGATTCCTTTTGTCGTTTCAACTTTTAACTGCCTTTAGTGTTCCAAATTTTCAAAATAAACAACAAAAAATGGACATTTACGGGGTTTTACCAAAACTAAAATAACGTGATTTTTGACTTTTTTAATTTTTTGAAGGTCCAAAATTTAACAAAATGCCTCGTTTTTGAAATCGTAGAAAAATTTCCTTTCATTTGAGTACCATTTTCATTAATATTAATTTTTTACCTCCAGGGCCTTAGCCGCTCCCAAAATTAATTTAGATTTTTTTGGTTTTTTAATTCCAGAGGGGGCAATATTTTTTTTGACGAAACCCCATAAACTGCAGTTTTGCCAAACAAATGAATGTAAGTAATTTCTATGAGAAAAAGCTATTTGTTTTGACAAATTTTTTGTTAACATTAATCTAATATTTTATTAACAGTCAAAAATAAATAAAAATAAAAATTGATTTTAATCAAATGTTGTACACTTGTTTTCAACTGAAATTTTATTTATTTTAAAATACTTGTGCAGAAGGGTGGACTTTATTTTTTAACTTGCGATTTAAGGCCGCCCCGTGCCCCCTCTCTAGAAATCGTTCTGGGATAAAAATATATCATGCAAAAAACTAACGTAATCGTGTAACGGGAACACGTACCGCATCGGCCCTGAAGTTTGTACTATGATTTACAAGGGGAACAAATTACTTTTTTGGCTTTTTTCTCGAAATACTGGGTCTTAAGTACCAGTTTTTGTGGAAAATGTCAATAGAATCGTAATCTAAACAGAATTACCTTTCCAGTAATGCATAAAATTAGGTTAGAAAATATTTAAGTAATTGCAATTACCCCAGACGATTGTAGGGTTAAAATAAGACAAATTAGGAAATGGGTAAAAAAATAAAATATTTTTTTCAAAAACTTACAATGTTATACTGTAGTATCATTTGCAAGATCTACAAATATTCAGATATAAGTTTTCGTCTCTCTCAGATTACGTTAACCAAAAATAGGAGTTTTTTTTTATAAATTTGAGTTTTTTTAAATTTTGTTCAACAACACATAAAGTTTTTTAAATACACTTCAGAGAATAATATAACGTATGTCCACCCTAATGTGCAGTTGTCTTTACCTGCATAATATTCTAAGTGTACAATCAAATTTTATAACAAAAACCAAATATCTTAAATCATTTAATTAAAAAACATATTTATTAATTTTGTTGCTTTTGTGCACTATAATCTTGCTTTATTGTAATAACTTATGATTGAATGTTTCCTTATTGAATTATTAATAATTTACTTTTCATATAAATAAAATTAAAATCTCTTTGTTTCGTAGGAAAACTACCACAAAACTATTCAAATTCATACAGTCATGTACATTAGAGTGTCAGTTTTCAAATTTATATCAATTACCGTGTGGTACACCATTTTTAACTAATTTGCTGGAGTTTTTGGAAATCACACCAGCGGCTTTCGAGATATTGCGACTTGGTTTTTACAAACAGGAGTGCATTTTTCTTTATTTTAGAATTTTTTTTCAGAAATAATCTTAGAATATTTTTACTGTGTACCTGAAACGACAACAAAATGTGTTTGATTGCGCTGCACCGCGAGTCACTTAAGCTTGGTTCACATGCTATCCACCCCTTTTCAGCCATACTCAATAAAAAAAATAAATAAATTGAAAGTAATGTTTTACAAACTACTTCTTTCACTGCTTCACAAGTATCCGTTAGCGTAAATTTACAGCTTTTTTGGAAGCAATTCTGAGCAACTTCAAAAAAATCACTTGTTTCATTACTTTCAAAGAGTCCGTTAGTATATTTTTACTGCTTTCTTAGAACTACTTCTGTAAGAACATCCAAAAAATCATTTAAGTATTGCTTCTAAAGCATAATTGCTCTAAAAGTGATCTTAAAAAGTGATTTTGGTATGAGATGTTATTTCTAAACAGATGATCGCGGGTTCGAAGGACCCTACACCACTATGTGGTGAGGGTATTATTAGTTTGTGCTGATGTTTGTAACACCAAAAAATATTGGTCGTAGACCCACCTTATAGTATACCGATCGGCTCAGAATTTTTTTTTTATTTAGATTTAACGATGTCCGTCTGTCCGTCCGTCAGTCCGTCTGTCTGTCTGTCTGTCTGTCTGTCCATGCAATCTTGTGCGCACTCTACAGGTCGCAAATATTAAGATATTTTGATGAAATTTGGTACGCAGACCTATGTTGGCCCAAGGACAAACAAGTTTGATTTTGGTGAACATCGGTCCTTGTTTGGACCTAGTGCCCATATAAGGGTCCTACCAAAATTATAATGTTTATATGCTGCAGGTCGTAAATATTAAGATATTTTGACGAAATTTGGTACGCAGACCTATGTTAGCCCAATAACGTAGCCTATTGATTTTGGTGAACATCGGTCCATGTTTAGACCTAGTGCCCATATAAGGGTCCTACCGAAATTATACTGTTTATACGCTGCAGGTCGTAAATATTAAGATATTTTGATGAAATTTGATACACAGACCTACATTGACCCAATAACGCAGCCTATTGATTTTGGTGAACATCGGTCTATGTTTAGACCTAGTGCCCATATAAGGGTCCTACCAAAATTATACTGTTTATACGCTGCAGGTCGTAAATATTAAGATATTTTGATGAAATTTGGTACACAGACCTATATTGGCCCAATAACGCAGCCTATTGATTTTGGTGAACATCGGTCCATGTTTAGACCTAGTGCCCATATAAGGGTCCTACCAAAATTATACTGTTTATACGCTGCAGGTCGCAAATATTAAGATATTTTGATGAAATTTGGTACATAGACCTATGTTGGGCCAAGGACGAAGCCTATTGATTTGGGTGAACATCGGTCCATGTTTAGAACTAGTGCCCATATAAGGGTCCCCCCAAAATTGGCTTGGTTACAAACTGCAGGTCGCAAATATTAAGATATTTTAATGAAATTTGGTGCGCTGACTCACATTATAGAAAATTTTGACACAAGCCCCATTTTAACCCATTCGAATTTCGGATCCAAACAATACACCAGACTGGTGTAGGGTATTGTATAGTCGGCATGCCCGACTTTAACCTTTTTACTCGTTTTTAAATATTTTTTTTTTTTATATTTTTAATTAATTTTTTTAAATTCAATATATTTTTTTTTAATTTTTCCATTTTTAAAAATTTATAAATTAAAAATTATGTAAAATTGCTTTTTATGCGCTAATGAAAATAGTACCGGAAAAAACACTGAATTTCAGAGCACCTTTTGCACTTGCTTAAAAAGAACTTTTCTTGAAGAGAATAAAGCACAATAGGCCATTTTTTTCAATCAATGGATTGATTTTAATTTGTTAAAAACCGCACATTTTGTTTATTTTTATCCAAATATAACACTTATTCGCTAATACATAATGAAAGAAAAAATTAAAATTTTACGAAAATGCAATTTCTGGAATTAAATTAAACTAAATCCAAAACGGATTTTTTTATTTTATAAATCCATTTTGGATTTTGCTAAATTCAATTTCTGTGTTCATATTTTTACAAAATTTAATGAAATTCTTTCACATTATATTGTCCAATACGTATTGGATTTTGATAAAAATATGAAATTTTTAAAATTAAAAAATAAAATGTGAATTTTTTTTAACAAAATAAATTAAATCTAAAAATAAATCTAGTGATTAAACGAGATATCCTACAGCAGTCTGGGTAAAAGCCAACTAATGTTTGGATCCGAAATTCGAATGGGTTAAAATGGGGCTTGTATCAAAATTTTCTATAATGTGAGTCAGCGCACCAAATTTCATTAAAATATCTTAACATTTGCGACCTGCAGTTTGTAACCAAGCCAATTTTGGGGGGACCCTTATATTGGTACTAGGTCTAAACATGGACCGGTGTTCACCAAAATCAATAGGCTTCGTCCTTGGGCCAAAATAGGTCTGTGTACCAAATTTCATCAAAATATCTTAATATTAATATTTGCGACCTGCAGAGTATAAACCATATAATTTTAGTAGGACCCTTATATGGGCACTAGGTCTAAACATGGACCGATGTTTACGAAAATCAATAGGCGTCGTTCTTGGGTCGACATAAGTCGGTGTACCAAGTTTCATCAAAATATCTTAATATTTGCGCACAAGAATGCATGGACAGACAGACAGACAAAAGGACGGACAGACGGACATCGTTAAATCGAAATAAAAAAAAATCTGAGCCGATCGGTATACTATAAGGTGGGTCTAGGACCAATATTTTTTGGTGTTACAAACATCAGCACAAACTTATAATGCCCTGACCGCATAGTGGAGTAGGGTATAAAAAGGCCTAAATATCTGGTATTGACAAAGTTGTGCCAGTGAATTTTCATATCAAAGAATAGCTCAGCGGTAGAGAGCTGGACTCATGAGGTCGCAAGATTGACACCCGGTGCCGGCAATAACTTTTGTAAAACAATATAATTTTTTTTTGCGAACATTTTTTTGTTTAACTTTTAAGTGGTGAAAAAGAGCTTCCTTTGCACTCTTTCAAAAAGTACGAATAAATGTTGAAGTGAGAGTACTTCTCTCCTATGACAACTCAATGTTAAAATCATTAGCGTTTGTATTTAAAAAGAAGTGCATCTAGATCATGATTTTTTCTACTGATACGACATCTATTTTTTTGCTCGGTATCTACTATTTCCCAGTATTGGGGGTACGAAATATCATTATCCAAAGAGAATTTACAAAATGTTTGACATTTCATGTCCGAAATAGTGCTCGACGTATGAATTGTCCTTTAAGCTTTTACAAAATTCGATACTTTTAAAGAACAGAACATATGATTATAAACTTCCAAATTGTATGTTACTTGTACCTGAAAAATTTTAAGTACCTGTAGCAAATTTAAAAGTTATTAATACCTTAGTACCACTATCTTTTAAATTTACTAGGTACTTGCTAAGTACTATGAGTACTGACTAAGTTCTGTGGTACATTCTAAGTACTACACTCACAATTTATTTTCCGATTGAGGTTTATTTCAAACATAATAGGTAAAGTTTGTTTTCAATTGAAGAATCAATTAGAATACATTGAAACATATTGTTTAATTTTTTTATCAGTCAATAAAAAACAAACCCCAAAAAATATGCATCATCTGTAGGAGTTCATATTTTCAGTCAAATGTTCTATTTTTAGTTTTCTATTTTCATAAAAAATAATTTAAATAATTTCGTTGTTTTCTGTTTTGAAACAAAAAATTCAAATATTTTCGGTTTTCTTTTTTGTTAAAATATATTCTTTTTACACAAAATTATTTTAATTCAAATTACATGAAATTCTTTACTCATACACATAAACATAGCGAATGAAAATATGAATGCGTGTGTTATGTGGTAGTGGTAGTGTTTTAAAAATTTATGATTGTTTTAACAGCCTTTTTAATTACTATTATTTCCTTTATGGATTCTTTAAACAATGTTTGAAAATAAATAGCAAAATGGTTTGAATATAATGAAAAATAGTAGTACTTTTTTTAATTGTGTTTTCAATTAATTTAATATGTATTTTAGGTTGTTTTTAACGATAAAATATTGTGAGTGTATAGGTACATGCTAAGCTCTATAGTAGTTGCCAGGTACTTATGGCACTTGATAAGTTCTATTATACTTCTTAAGTACTTATAGCACTTGCTAAGTTCTACTTATGGTGCATGTCAAGAACTACGGCTATTTATCAAGTACCAAAAGTACTTAGAAAGTACCATAAGGCTTAGCAAGTACCTATCGTAAGCATTAAAATTTTAGATATTCCTTTCGTCGTAGTTTATTTATAAATAATAATTAATATATATTATTATATTTTATATATAATATATACATACATATATATGATAATTATTAACGAAATCGTGAAAAAAGATTTACACCTATAGGGAATATTATCTGCGCTGTCAAAATGTGCAATATATCAAACTAACCTAGTGTTGTGACATGCAATAAAGTGATGGCAAGCATTTGTCAAAATGATTTCATCTCAAGTGAAGACACTCAATTTCAATTTCATTGCAATATCATGATATCGGTGATATGCAGGCGGCTCTTGCAATGATGCCGGCCATGAAATGTCACTTTTCGTTTTAATTTGACTTTTGTAAAAAAAAGACAACAGAAAATTTAATTTTTTTATTATTTGTAGATAAAAATTAGTGTTTGATAAAATTTTGTGTTTTTCGAAGCCATGAAATGGTCAAGTGTTCTCCACCACTTTGGAATTGATATAATTTTGACGTTTCTCTGCAATGGTTTTAACATTTAATATCATATAATTTATTGCATATCATCATATGTGTCGCAACCAATGTTGCCAGGTTTATTGGGCACAACACGTCGAAAATTTTGGAAAATATCGTCAAAATCGTCATAGCGTTTTAAAAAATCGTTAAAAAATAGTTTAAAATCGTCAAAATAAAATTTATTTGTATTTCCAGGACCCTAAAACCTTAATAAGCATTTTAAAAATTATCCTTTCTAATAATTTTCTGCTTGTTCAATTTAACATATCTAATATAACAACTTTGGGCAAATGCGGTCAATCGGGCCGCATGCGGCCATTTGCTGATTTTTGTGCGGCCCTTGTTGAAATTTATATTAAGATTTTTTTTATTTCAAACATTTTTTTTAATATCTTATTTCGCAATGTTCTAAAAATTTTTACTTCGAAAATTTTTACTTCGAAAATTTTTAGATAAAAAATTAGGACCAGTTTTATTGTCAGGACTATGATCGATTTGAAAATTTCTTACTTAAGAGATATTTAATTATTTAGAAATTTTTATTTAGAAATTTTATTTAGAAATTTCTTACTTAAAAATAATTTAAGACAAAAATCGATCTTACTTCTGACTATGAAACTGGTAATTAATTCTTTACATAAAAAATTCAACATCTCTTACGCTACTGTCGACATTGACAACTACCTTGTCACAAATTTAAATAACATGTAATTTTGTATTTTAAAAAAATTTTTGTCACATTTTTCAAGTTTTATTTTTGCTTTCATCACATTTATGAAGCTTTTTATAAATATGATGGAGGTTTTTCTTCGAGTGATACTTATATTCAGCAAAATTTTTTTTGTAATTTCAGCAATAATTTCTAGATTACAGTTTGAAACAATTTTACTAAAATTTACTAATTTTTTATAGTAATTTCTTTATACTACAAATCAGTAAATTGCGTTGCTAAAATTACAGAATATACCACACGGTTCAAAATAGTTAAATTTCCAGTAATAACATCAAAATTTTTAGTAGCCTTTTCAGACTTTTTTGTTGGATGGACGAGTTTTATAGTCAGCACAAAGCACGATTTTAAACTCAGATTTCACTTTAGTAGAAACTTTGTTTGAAAATTTCTTACCAAAGTAAAGTGTAGACTTTGCTAAAAACCGAAAAATTTTAAAACCGCGGTTTCGGCTTTCTAAAATTATAAAAACAGCGGTTTCTAAAGCTGTTTTTTCAAGAGTTTAAATTTTAGCAAATTGTTTAAAACAATATAAATTTAAAATTTTACAAATTTCGCGGACTACGAAATAGTACTTTTTTAATAATACGCTGTGGAAATTCGATCTAAATATATGAAACTCAATATCTCTTAAACTACCTGACTTTTTGTTGACTTAACTTATGTTATCCGTAATAACAAAATAAAATAAAAAATTCTTTAAACTAATATTTAACGCAGAAAATGTTCATTACAATTAAATACAAAATTTTGTAAAATAGGAGCTGAGCCCTTTTCGAAATTCATGATTCAATAATATCGCAGCCAACATTTTTCTGAGCGCTCAGAAATTATGACTCGTAAGAGACTCTAAAATATGATCATTTTCAGAGTGCTGGAATTTTCGATTTTCCATTACTTCTAAATAAATTAAAAATTAATCTTAAATGACTAATAACCAGTGTTGCCAAAACTTATTTAGGAAAAAATGCTACATTTTTTGCATAAAAATGCTAAAAAATGCTAAAAACTAAAAAAAATGCTAGAAAAAATATGCTAAAAAAATTTTATAAAAATATGTTTCAATTTGTTTAAAGAAATACTATTTTAGTGACTTTTTACAATTAGACTGAAAATAAGTCATCTCTAATTATGAATTTAGTTCATTTTATTAACTAAAATTATATAAAAGAAAAATTAAAAACAACTCAAAAGTTAATTCTTGTAAAAAAGTTCAAAAATCCTTTAAAATAAATTTATTATTTGATTTCCCAACTGTCAGGGGGTTTCCATCAGCTGCTTTTAAAAATGCTTTATGAGCCAAAAATTTCAAGCAAGAAACAGAGGAATAACAAAAAGAATATGAAGAAAATTAACAGCGAATGAGATAAAATGAAGGAATTCGGGAAAACAAAAAAATAATAAAATCGTTTTTACAACAAAAAAAAAAAAAGTTAAATTAATTAATTATTATTTATTACCTTATTAAAGTTGTTTTTGTTAGTGTTTTTATCAGTAATCGCAAAAAAACAAAATATTAACTTTTTCACTTTTCTTTTGTTTTTCTCATTCTTCACTGAAATTAACAGGCCAGAGCATCCATACAAATAATTAAGCACGAGTTAACATAATTTCTTGGGAAGAAAACTCTTTCCTTTAGATCCTCTTTGCAACTGCGTCACTGAAAATATGTTATCTCAAAAAGTTAAAGGCGGATAAACAAAAGTACCTCAAAATGTTTTATTTCTAAAATAGGTGGTAATGTGGAATACTTTGGCGTGTAATATGAATTTCCCATTCAGCCTTAATTTATCTACTCCAAATTAATTTAATGGTTTTTATTGCACGCTCTGTTTACCGTTTTCAAATTTCTGCATCTTTGGGCTTACCTGCATGAAATTCTTTAAAAAAATTATTTTCGCGATCAGGGTTAATACTTTTTGTAGTGTTGCTTGACGTTGTAAGATTTTTGGTATGATTAAAGAAAAATGTACAGGTGTTACAGTAAAAAAAATCAAAATTCATTGAAATTCTTAAAAGATAGGAATTTATCACAAACGCTATCCACATTACCCTCTATGACCCAAACCTAAAAAACATCAATAAAAATTGCAAAAATTAAAACGAACCTTATCAACATTTTGCAATTCTATTAATTCTATTTTAAACTCTATTCTTTAAATTTTTATTATTATTTCTTTTTTTACCAAAAATTGAAGTATTTTTGTGCAAAATCATTCCTTCACCATAACAACAAAAAGTAAAACGAGTAAAAAGTAAAAGCCGGGCATGTCGATTTAAAATTTTAATATTAAAGTACCATAAAGCAATATTTTTATTCTTTTGGGATCATTTTTGAATTTCAATCAATCCAACCCTGTTAAATACAAGTTTTCGCTATTTTTTTTCCCAGAAACATTTTTTTTTCGCGATTTTTGTTTTTTTTCGAAAGAAATTTTTTTTCTTAACTCTATTAAATATTTTTCTAAACCCTATTGAATATACACAAAATAACATAACACATACTTTTTATTTGCAGAAAAAAATGTTTTTGCAAAATTTTTGCGAAAAAAATCTATAAAAAAAATTTCGTGAAAAAAATGATAGCTTCCTTAATGTTTTACATATTTAATAAAATTTGATAAATTTATAATTAAAAATGATCCCAGAAATATAAAAATAAAATTTTTTTGGTACCCATCAAAATTTTTAATTGCGAATACGAGAGCTAACTTTTAAAAACTGCTATCACCATTGAATACAGCGTACTCGAATTAGCTTTACCAGTAGGGTTTCCAGCTTGTTAAAATTTGCAACTGCACAGTGTAATTAATGTGTATACGTACAAATTATTATATTATACAAAATATAGTACCTAGTACTTACTCTAAAAGTAAAAAAAAATATTTCTTTTTCATATTACATTTAAATTCAAATTAATTTAGAATATTCTAAAAAAAAAAACAGAAAATAAAACTGTAAAAAACTGTAAAAAATGCTAAAAATATGCTAAATTTTGTTGGAAAAATGCTGAAAAAAATGCCATATGCTAGATATATTTTTTTCATGCTAAATGAATTAAAAAAATGCTAAATCTAGCATTAAATATGCTAAATTGGCAACACTGCTAATAACACTGTGAGACAAATGGTAGGTGTCAGTGATCGGGAAGGGTTCAAACTACCGGGGAAAGTTATATCGGTAAAAAAGAAGTTATACGTGTCCCCGCGTTTCGCTGGGTCACCCCTAGAAATCGAGATATATCGATTTGACCTTTGGTGGTCTTTTTTTTTGACATGACTCGAGAACCACTAGTCCGATTTTGCTCAAACAATTTTAAAAAAATTAAAAATTACAATTCCTTTAATCTGTTCATATAACGTTTTTCTATATACTCAACAGTTTTGCCGGTAAAAATAAATGTATGAAGAAAAAAATATTTTTTGCCTAAAATATTAAAAAAAAGTAATAAACAAAAGGTTATTGATTTTTATGGTAGCGGTAACAAACATTTATTTTTACCGGCAAAAGTGTTGAGTATATAGAAAAACGTTATATGAACAGATTAAAGGAATTGTAATTTTTAATTTTTTAAAATTGTTTGAGCAAAATCGGACTAGTGGTTCTCGAGTTATGTCAAAAAAAAGATATATCTCGATTCCTAGGGGTGACCCAGCGAAACTCCGGGACACGTATAACTTGTTTTTGACCGATATAACATTTCCCGTTGGTTTCATCCCATCCCGATTTTGACTGTCGCATAGTGTAATAGCTCAAAAAATTCTTAATTTTCCAATAATGCTCATAATTCAGGGTCTTTTATGAGTCGTAAAAGTGCGCTCGGAAAGAGGCTTCATCGGTGAAGAAATACTTCCTCATATAGCTATAATTTCAGAAGGTCTTAGTGCTCTTTTATGAGTATTTTCGGATACTAATTTGATACTGGAATGCAATCTAGTTAATTATTTTAATTGGTTAAAATCATTGTTAAAAACCGACTTATTTTTGTCAGTTTTCCGTTTCGGTTTTGAGGCTTGAAAAACCGCGGTTTCGGTTTCGATTAAAACCGAACAGCAAACTTTAGTAAAACGTTATTATAGGGTTCTATAAGTCGACTTTCGACTAATCGATTAATCGACTTTTTGCGAAAATTTTCGACTTTTTGAAAGTCGACTTTGTTGTGATGCAAAAGTCGAAAAGTCGACTGTTGCTTTCGACTTTTCGACTTTTTTACTTATTACCATATGGCTAAGAAGTAAATTTTGTATTCGCTGATATAACACAATAGAAAAAATTAAGCAAGTGTTGCTAATCTTTTGGAAAACAAAACAGTGAAATATGACATAAAAAACTCTAAAATGTCTACGACACACAGTGGTTTTAAACTGAGAGAAGTGGTAATACATACACAACTTCTAAACTAATCGTCCGATTTGGACAAAGTTTATAGAATATAGTAGAGTAGGAATAAGGCTTTTTGTCAACCTGTTTTATTAATAGGGCATTTATTTAGCACCAGCATGCAAAGTAGACCACCTCGAGTGATAACAAGCTTTCGGAACCCTTGGCTTCTTAAATTGTCGGTCGATTTCAATGAATTTAGACTTTTTGAAGTAACGTTTTTCCAATGTAACCATGGTTAAACGTTAACCCCAGATATTTTCATATACATTTGAGATTCAAAACTATGGTTAAGCACTAAACTCAGTTTATTTTGGGATAAGTTAGCAGGTCTTAATAACAATTTTTCAACAAAACTTTTCGTTAATTTCAGCAGGATAGAATATTATTGGCATTTAACTAAGTTTAACTTTTAACAAAAAATTTATAGAAATAACAGTTTTTTCATTGTGTTTTGTCTACTATTGAGATAATTGTTTTGCTAATATGAGAAGGGTAGTTTTATCTAACTAAAATTTACTAAACAGATTCGGCAGTTATTTGTTGCAGGGCCATTTTTATCCATATTATCTGCTATTTGCACAGATTTATTTCTATCAGTGTATTAGTATTACTGGAGTAAGTCATAAAATCAAAGTGAAATTTAAACAAAATGTAAGCCTTGACTTTGATTTCACTTAAATTTTTGTAACGCTTATTGGGTAAAGCTTAAAGCAGAACTTGTCAGAATAGGTATCTGCCGATAGCACTGATGATCATAATGAAAACAGAGGAACCAAAATTTTAAAAGGCTATAGCCCCCTAGAAAAATGGTCTACCTACGACGGTGTATGCAATCTACGCTCATCATTTGTTGAAAGCGAGAAAATTTTTGAACTTAATTTTAAGTTTTCACAGGTGCGTAAAATATAGCTCCCCAATTTTTTTAGACAGAGAAATTATTGTAAATACTTGATTACAATTAATCCAACCTTTTAACCTACATCGTTAAAACATGCTTTTTTGTCAGTTAAAAAATTAACTGGACAGTTAAAAGTTTAACTCTGCCAGCTTAAAATACCAAGGTGATGCTCAAAAAACTAAAAGAACACTGTCTATAGAAGGGGCTCCAAAGCCCAAAAATGCAGTTTTATGCATCAAGTGGGGGTTTTTATTAAAAAAAAACTGGTATGTTGCCATATGGCTACACCATGCATTTAAATGTATAAGAATAAGGGGGTAATTTTCTAAAACACTTCGGTGAAGTGTTGCGTTATTTCTATAGAAATTGTTTTTGTTACAAAACCAATTTACATTGAAAGTTCCCTTCACTTCACCCAAGTGTTTTACGAAATTAGGTAGTTAAATAAGCCTTAATGTATATAAGTTTTGTGCTATATTTGATGTTTAAAACCACTGTGCGATGATAAAAAACAAGGAAAAATTTTATTTTATATGCATAAAAGTCGAATTTATGCTCATTATCAACAAGGTGCAATTCTACGTTTCGAATCTAGTTAACTGACCCCCAAATAAGCTAAAAAATATGATTTTTTGCTATTTAGAAATTTTCATATAAAAAGTCGATTAATCGACTTTTACCTATAAAAAGTCGGAAAGTCGAAAAGTCGACTTTTCAAAATTTGAAAAAAGTCAAAAAGTCGAAAAGTCGACTTTTTGTTGCAACTATATAACCTTACGTTATTAAAATTCGTAATTTGTGCTGACTAAATATAATACTGCAACGCATTGGTCTTAAATTTAGAACTGTGCGAAAAACTTGGCGTTTTAATTCATCAAAAAGCACTCAAGTTTGTTATCATCGTTTAAATTTAGTGCATAGTGTTCCTTTAAAAGGGGCGAGATTTTTTTTGTTGTGCGCAACGATTTTATTAAATCAAATCCCGAATCAATTATATAATTCTTTATACATGTTTTTTTTTTTTGAGTAATATTCAGTCTTTTATAACTCGTTTCAAATTTTCATTGCTCGATTCCGCGACACCGCAGGTTAATGCAAAAAATATGAAAAAAGTGTTCCAAAAATGTTTAATTCTACTTATCTAATTAAAAAATATAAAAACAGAATTTGAAAAAGTTGAGTTTGCAATGAGTTCTTGTGGAACCAGTTTTGGAATGGATTTTAGAACAGATTTTATTCTTACATGAAAAATAAAATAAATCATTAGTTTCGTCCGCTTTCATTTAATGTAAAGATTTGTAGTTTTGCTTTTTTTAATGTATAGTGCGGCCCTTTATAATCTACGAAAATCCACAATATGGCCCTCGGTGAAAAATCCGTGCCCACCCTTGTAATATAATGTTTATAAACATCATCGAAGTTTGCCATATCCTGAAATAGTTGCTTTAAAAAAACAGAATACCAACAAAAGTTACAGATTTTAAAATATTTAATATGCATTCTTCCCCACAAAAAAACCGAGAATTGTTAAAGTTTTAGGACAGAAGTTTTATACAAAAATTGCCATATTTCCTATTCTTTTTTCTATAAGTTTTGAACATTTTAAAATACGTAACTTAAAAAAAATTTACAGCTTTCCAATAAATAAAAAATTATGATGTACTTGAACTGATTTTTTATATTTTTTTTTAGATATAATTTTAATTAGAATTTCATTAGAATTTTAATCTCAAATTCTAAAATATTTTTCAAAAATCGTATTGAAGCGTTTTCTTAGTTTGTTCCCACATTAATTTGTTGGCAATTCTGCATAATTTTAAAAACTAAAACTTGAGGTTTAGAATTATTAATTGGAAAAGTATCGTATTTTTGCACATTTCTTGCTGTATTTCGTATTAAATAAAAATCGTCATTTTGAAGGAAAAATCGTCAAATCGTCATTTTTGATAATAAAAATCGTCAAAATGTCGATAAATCGTCAAACCTGGCAACACTGGTCGTAACCCCGATGTATCAGATTTTTCTTATTTTGCTTTACATTTACTGAAATGTGGCAAATGCTGGAGATTTTTAATTTTTTTTATAAGAAATATAGAAAACATAAAATTTTTATAAAATGTTGAACTAGGTCTGAATTTTTAGCTAATTGGACTTATTTACAATAAAAAAATGTAGATCTTCACCTTTTGCAACTGTAATTGAGAAAATATCAATTGAAATTCAGAATTTCCATTTGAAATTCAGAAAATATCATTTGAAATTCAGAAAATATCAATTGAAATTCAGAAAATATCATTTGAAATTCAGAAAATATCAATTGAAATTCAGAAAATATCAATTGAAATTCAGAAAATATCAATTGAAATACAGAACATATCAATTGAAATTCAGAAATCGTCATTTGAAATGCAGAAAATGTCAATTGAAATTCAGAAATTGTCATTTGAAATTCAGAAAATATCAATTAAAATTCAGAAAATATCATTTGAAATTTTTAAATATCAATTGAAATTCAGAAGATATCATTTGAAATTCAGAAACCGTCCTTTGAAATTCAGAAAATATCAATTGAAAATCAGAAAATATCATTTGAAATTTAGAAAATATCAATTGATATTCAGAAATCAAATTCAAATGATATTTTCTGATTTTCAATTGATATTTTCTGAATTTCAAATGACGGTTTCTGAATTTCAATTGATATTTTCTGAATTTCAAATGACGATTTCTAAATTTAAATTGATATTTTCTGAATTTCAAATGATATTTTCTGAATTTCAAATGATATTGTCTGAATTTCAAAAGTGTAGTTTCAGCGTGTTACTCGGATTAGTTTTACAAAACATATAGAACAATAAGAATTCTAACATCGTTTTATAATCAATAGAACTACAGTACGTATGATAAATATGATTCATATGATGTTGATCATACGTAGTGTGGTTCTACTGATTACTCTGCGTAACACTATTTTTAGGCTTCGATGAATCATCTGCCTAATGTGAGAATCTTTTTTTGATTCGGAATTCGGATTCGGAAGCTGAAAAAGCGGGATTTTAGTGCAAAAAAGGTATATAAATATTTGGCTAGTGAAAATCTGAATTCAGCAAATTTGTAAATTTGTTTAGTTGGAGTTACCTAAAAAGTAGTTTTAAGACAATTTAAGAATGACAAATTAACAATTTGCGTCAAAATTCAAATTTACAACAGTTATTGCCGGATTTCACCAAATTCGCATATTTATTGTTGCGTAGTAAAAAAAAAAGAAAGTATTTTTAGACTAAGGCTACAAGTTAGCAACAATTTGATTTAAAAACACAGCTCTACAAAATAAGACAATATTTATAAGTTGTACTACTTTAGAGTGGATTTAGGATAAGTGGGGGTTGCTGATTTCGAATCTGGAACCATTTTATTTTTTTTAATTTTTCAAAAAAAAAAAAGTATATAATTTAGTTTAAGCTTGATTCCATGCCCTATTGTGTATCAATATTTCAATAACTTTTGTAAATATAGTCGCTCAAATTCAAAATTTCAAAACTTTCTAAGGTTTTTTCTTTAAAAATTTTTTTTTAATTATAGGACGAAGTCCGATTTTAAATATTAAAGGCAATGTGGAAAGAAAGGAGACAAAACATTTTATATATTCATATTGCATAAACGAAGTGCATGCACTTTTAGAGCCTTTTGTAATTAATTTTAGACTAAAAAAAAGAAAAATATTTAACTGAACTAAAAATCTACTATATTACCGAATTCTTTGTTTCTAAAAGCAGTAGGTTTCATTCAATATTGATTTTTTTGCGAAATTATTGTGATTTTCAAAGTTTATATTTAAATCATGCATTCGGACTGTTTATGCAATCATTTCTCGACAAACTCATTTTTAATGTGTACGAAAATATTCTGATTTAAATATTAACTTTGAAAATCACAAATCACAATGCCATAATTGCCATAATTGAAGCCCTTCATCTTTCACCACCTTGCACTTCTTCTCTATCCCCTTTCCAAAGGAAGCAACACGTTAACTAGGAAAAATTTCCTGAGTGTTACTTTTCTTAAAAAAAAACAAATAATAATAATTTTGCAGAAATATCAGTATTGAATGAAATCTGATGTTAAAAAAAAAAAATAATTCAGTAATAGTACAGTAGATTTTTAGTACAGTAGAATATTTTTTTTTATCTTAATTTAATTAAAAAAGGCAGTAAAAGCGCATATAATTTGTTTATGCTATATGACATATATACAAATTTTGGACTATTTTTCTTCCAAATTGACTTTGATATGTATGATTGGAACTCGTCTTATATTTGAATTTTTTTTTCCAAAAAAACCTTAAATTATTTTTTGGTTTTGAGCGACTACATTCACAGATATTATTGAGTTATTTATACCCACTTAAGTTTGAAAAATAGGGCACGGAATTAAGCTTAAAATGTGTAAAGGGTTTTCTTTCTGGAGCTGTAGTTACTAAATTAAAAAGTAATATGCAAGTGCTTGTGCAAATTTAAATGTTACTGACACTTTAGGAAACCTTGTTTTCTATTGTTGTTTATACATGAATGGATGTCACTACATTGCTAGATCTGTCAAAACAACAGACTAGTATATTGTAAGATGACAAAGCAAATTGTGTTAAATTTTTTGTTGTTGTTTTTGTTTTTTCTTTGATATTTTAAATGTCTAATAACGCTCCTAGACGAGAACAAGAAATTCTTATTGAGTTTGTAATTTGACAAAACAAATATTTCAAGAAAATCTAAAAACGTCGTCCCCTGACGATTTCGATTTAGGCAAGAATAAAATCCGGATAGGGACATGCCTTCAACAAGTCATTTTTCACAATTTGTAAAATACGTTTGGGATTTTAGCATATTTAATTCCTTTAAGGCAAAAAGTTTTTTATTGAAAAAATTGGTTAAAAAATGGAAAAAAGTAAAATCGCGAATTGTGCAAAATCTAGAGCCATTTCGAATATACTGGTTGCAGATTCGAAATTAGCACCCCACGGCTATCTCAAATCCACTGCAATATCATTCACTTTTTTTGTAGAGGTGTGTAATTGATAGCTTTTGATTCTAAAGACTTTTTCTAGATAATCACCCTACAATGCTAAGAATTTTTTCCTGTCAACATACTATTGGTTTTTGAGAAAATATTTCTTACAGAATAATCCTAAAATTCCGAAAAACCACACCAAGGAAAAACTTACAGTTTAATCAATTGTATTAACTAACACCTTACTGAATTAACATCTTATTATTTTACAAACAGGTTTAAGAAAAATTATAAACTGAATTAAAGCAAATAAAATTCTAGTTAAAATAAAATTCTTTAGTTTTAAATTATAATAATAGCCGTTAATAACGGAATAACTGTAAGTTAGAATTCTTTGGCAAATTATATAAAAACCTGTGCAAAATACAGACATTTTTTTATAATGGAATTTAATAACTACCCGACTAAAAAAGATGTTATATAATCATATATCACCATATATAAACCAATATATAGGTCCATATCTAACTTGATCCGAATATTGGAATATATAATTATATCAAGCGAGATAAGCATGTTATCTCACCTGATACAATTTGATCCGAAAAATGGGTCTATCTAACTGCATCAAATTATATATAAATACATATAATTTGATGAAGATTTTCAAAGAAAATTTTAATAAATATTATTGAGATCACTTATTTCATTCTTATTAAATCTAATGCTTAATGTTTAGTACAAATTTTGCTAATAAACTTGGAAATAGGTGACAAAATAAAACATTACAAAAATTTGTCGGAACAACTTTTTCTAGGTTAGAGTTTTTATCTTTCTTATAAAATAACTGAATTAACTAATTAGAAATTTATTAATTCAGTTCGAGGCCAATTTCCTTATTATGAATTAATATAATAAGTACTTTTTTCAAAAACTGCTATTTTTCTTCATCAGGATACTCTCCTGAAAAATACTTCACAGAGTTTTTGCTTTCAAAAAACCTCTACACTTTCAGTAATGAAAAGACTATCGTTTCGGGGATTACGCCACCACTTTCTAAAGAAAATTGATTAAGGGGACCTGGAAAATCCCCGAAACGATCCTCTTTTCATTCCTGAAAGTGTCGAGGTTTTTTGAAAGCAAAAACTCTGTGAAGTATTTGTCAGGAGAGTATCCTGATGAAGAGAAAAAAACAGTTTTTGAAAACTGAATTAATAAATTTCTAATTAATGAATTAAAAAGGTCGTAAAAAACAAATTTTATTTTTTTAAATAAAAATTAAAAACCAACATGATAAAAAATTAACTTTCACAATTAATTTTTTTTTACGGAAAAATAAATGAACTTAAACCATATTTATTTCAACATATGTTTTTCTAATTTTTAAATTTAAAAGTAAAAATAATTATTTCGACCTTTAATTCCACAATAAAAAAAAATTTGCTTTATTAATTTCTTTAAAATAATTTTGAGTTTAATAAAGAGTATTTCGCTAACTATTTGGAAAATATATGTTAAATTCAATTATAAACATTTATTTATATGTCAAAGTGCAAAATTCAAAACCAGATCCACAATTTCGGAGTTTTTTTTTTTTAATTTTTATAGTGCAATTAAACTTTATAAAATTGTGTATAATTAGATATCATGTCAGATAAATTTATACATAAAATTATTACAATTTTTTATTAACTTTGTTATATATTTTGATATAAGATTGTTTAGAGAAGCTTATACGCCATTATATATAATTATGTATAAACTATATTTGCAGATCTCTTAATATATACCTGAAGACCAAATCGCATATGATTATATATAACGTCATATCAAACATATTTATAAAACCAAAGTGTTAATATAAATGTATATGGTCATATAAAGCCATATAAACATTTATAATTATATCAAATCATATAAGATTATATGAAAACTTTTTTAGTCGGGTAAACACTTATCTTGAACTGTTAGTATTTAACATTGGTTAAACGGCTGACGACAATAGTCAGAGTCTTATATTTATATATTTATTATACCCTACACCACTATGTGGTCAGGGTATTATAAGTTTGTGCTGATGTTTGTAACACCAAAAAATATTGGTCGTAGACCCACCTTATAGTATACCGATCGGTTCAGAATTTTTTTTTCATTTCGATTTAACGATGTCCGTTTGTCCGTCCGTCCGTCCGTCCGTCTGTCTGTCTGTCCATGCAATCTTGTGCGCACTCTACAGGTCGCAAATATTAAGATATTTTGATGAAATTTGGTGCACAGACCTACATTGGCCCAATAACGCAGCCTATTGATTTTGGTGAACATCGGTCCATGTTTAGACCTAGTGCCCATATAAGGGTCCTACCAAAATTATAATGTTTATACGCTGCAGGTCGCAAATATTAAGATATTTTGATGAAATTTGGTACGCAGACCTATGTTGGCCCAAGGACCAAGCCTATTGATTTTGGTGAACATCGGTCCATGTTTAGAACTAGTGCCCATATAAGGGTCCCCCCAAAATTATATTGTTTATACGCTGCAGGTCGCAAATATTAAGATATTTTAATGAAATTTGGTACATAGACCTATGTTGGCCCAAGGACGAAGCCTATTGATTTTGGTGAACATCCGTCCATGTTTAGAACTAGTGCCCATATAAGGGTCCCCCCAAAATTGGCTTGGTTACAAACTGCAGGTCGCAAATATTAAGATATTTTAATGAAATTTGGTGCGCTGACTCACATTATAGAAAATTTTGACACAAGCCCCATTTTAACCCATTCGAATTTCGGATCCAAACAATACACCAGACTGGTGTAGGGTATTGTATAGTCGGCATGCCCGACTTTAACCTTTTTACTCGTTTTTTATTCTGTAATTATTTATATTGCTGAAAACAAAAATAAAAAAAAAAAATAGCCGTTTTTTCTAATCACTTGGATTTAATAAATCCAAAAAGTATTTCTAAAAGTACTCAACATATGGGGTTAGATTCTTCCTATTTTAAAAAAATTTTCTGTCCGACACTTCTTTCACCCTAATTTTTAATATCGAAATCGATGATGAAGGATTTTATTTTAACTTTTAATTTATAATTATATTTTACATAAAACAGCGATAAACAATCTGCCTTTTCAGTTTTATCACTTCAATTTATATTTTTACAAAATTGAAAAATTCCATTGCAATATTTAATATTCACTAATTGGATTTAATTAAATTACTTACTGTAGAGTGAAAAATTGCCATTTCTATTTAAGCTATTTCTCCATGTCCAAGATGAAAAATATGTATTTGGTGAGGTGTAGTTTTTTTTTCTAAACATATTTCATAAAACCTTTTATTTGTTAGTTCTTCAATTTTTTTGTTTCTCTTTTAATTTTCATTCGTATTTTTTTCTGACATTAAATTAATAGGATGTTTCATATATTTGTGCTTTAATTGTGGATTTATTAAATCCAGCTTTTTTTGGATTTAATAAATCAATTTATTGTATGAAAAATTATAAATCCAGGTGATTAAAAAATACGCAAAATATTTCAATATTTTAGATTTTGTTTTCGCATTAAAAAGTAGAAACATATTTAAATTAAAAATAAGAGAAAATTAATTGGATTCCAAAAACTAAATTATTTCTATTTAATTTAGTGTTAATTCTGCTTGATTTTAAAATTGTTTTACATAAAGTTTTTATGGGAAAATTATGAAATTTTTAAACATTCTTGTTAAAGAAAACTCACAGAATGATACGAAAAAGTATATTTAAAAATATTTTTACTATAAAATACACATACCCAGTAAAACCACACATTACCAAATAATGGGTAAAGTAATGTGTCTCCATATGGTTGCACTGATTACTTTACACCTTACTTCACTGATAAATTTTACAGACGATGAGCCTCAAAGTAATGTGTGTATTGTTAGTGGTATACTTACATAAAAATCAAGAGTAATGGGTTACTTAGCTGCAGATAGGGGATGAAAAAGTAATTGGTTACTTGCTCTTATTGTACATGGGATTTGAATACATTTTTTTTGTTTTAAGAGTAACAATACAATAGCAAATATCAACAAATAAAATTTTATTAAAAAACGAAATCAAAAATACGTTGTTAAACAATAGTAAAACCATATTTAATGATTCTTTTATATCATAACAATGATGGCCACTTTAAAAATATTTACAGAACTTAAATAAAAAAAATGATCGAAGTAATTAGTTTTTAAATTAAAACAATGCGTTTTTTAATAGTCAATACTTTATATTTAAGTATTATGTAATCACAATTCGGTAATACATTTATTTATGTTTTAAAATAACGACAAATGTAAGGAGCGTATACTACCAAGTAACGCATTACGCAATCAACTATCGGTAACTCATTATTATGTGGTTCTAAATAATGCTGAAGTTAAGGAGTATACGTTACAAAATAATGCATTATGTAATAAATTTTCGGTAAGTAATTATTTAATGCTTCATAATAATACTAAAGGTAAGGCGTATTTATAAAGTAATGAATTAGGTATCCGATTATCGGTAAATAATTATTTTATGTTGAACAATAATTATACTTGTAAGGAGTACATATTACAAGGCAATATATGAGTTTGTCGCACCCATTACCAAAGTTTTCCTGGGTAACTTCTATTCCAAATAGAGTTTTTTTTACCAAACTGCGTTTTTTGTTAACGAACCAACTATGTTTTGATGACTTTATTTTTATTAAAAAACTGCAAAATTTCTGAAATTTTATAACAAGATCGGCATTGAACTCTTTTCAAGAAATTTTTTATTTACGAAAAAAATTTTGCTTTTCAAAAAGTGTTGATTTATAATTTTACCAAATCAGACAGTTATTTACAAAAGTATAAAATTCTCGTACCGTTTAATTTTTGTCTCGGCTTATGTGTTGCAATCATAATTTTCTTAAAGCGGGCCATACATTTGCAGTATTATGGTACAACTTTCCAAGTGGTGCAAGCATATTGGCCGTGTATGTATTAAATTGAAGGTTGAGCAATATTATGTAGTGAATCAAAGGACCGGAAACTTTTTATTTTTTGGTTTTTATCAAATATAATTATCGTAAAAGTATTAAAATAAAAATTCAAAAGTACAAAAAATAAAAAGAAAAAAATATTTAATTTAAAATACCCCTCATGATAAAAAAAAACTTTTTCTGTTTTAATTTTCTTAAAAAAAATAAATAAATAGATGAAAAAAATAAACTTTTTGTGTTGTTAAAAAAAAATGATTTCAAAAATTTGAAAAAAAAATATATTTTTTTTTAATTTTCTTTTGCTGTAAATTTTGTTTAATTGTAGCATTTGAAAAATTAGGCTTTGATATTTGGCCTAAAATGCGTTTTTGCAAAGCTTTTTTCCGCGATTTGTTTTTTGCAACTAGCCACCGAGCTTTGTTCTATGAATTGGGAATTATAGTCCCTAAATTATAAATTAAAAACAAAAACGGCACTAACAAAATTGAAAAATTTTGGCGAAACGCGAAGAAAGACTTCATGGTTAAAAAATTGTATTAAAAAACCTTATCAGCGATTTTCATTCTGCAAACAAATATACTGATGTAAGAATTTTCCTTTTAGCAAATATTTTTCCGCGACTTTTTTCATGATTCATTTTTGCAACTAGCCACCGAAAATTATACTATGAATTAGGTATTATAGTTCCTAGATTATAAATTAAAAAAAAACTCCACTCAAAAAATTACAAAATAATCGCGGAACGCGAAAAAAGTTTTATGGTACAAAAATTAAAGTAAAAAGCTTAATCAGCGATTTTCATTCTGCAAACAAACTTTGTTCTATGAATCGGATTTTGCAAAATGTAAAATTTTTGCATCATTAATTCGTCTGCAGATTGTACTGAAACTAAAATTTTATAAATTGAAAAATAAAAACTGTTTTTCTTAATAAAGAAACTTTTTTTTCTACAAAAAAGAAACTGTTTAACTCTTTTAACTTTTATTCGGATTTTTTTCTGACATTAAATTAATAGGCTGCTTCATATATTTGTATTTTTACTAATATTTTTAAAACCAGTTAAATAAACCAAACTTTTGTTTTGGATTTAATAAATCCAATTTTTGTATAAAAAATTTTAAATCCGGGTAATTAAAAAATGCGTTTAATAGTTTGCTTTATAATTGGAACAACATTTTTTCTTTACCCAAAAAAGCTGCCAGTCTAATGCACATAAAATCTGAATATCATGTGTATAGTTAACCAAAAGGTATGAGGAAACTCCTCATCCAAAAACACAAAGATGAATGTGCATTTAAAGAGAAATGTTTTAAATTTTCAATAGATGGTCTACCATTATTGTTTAATTTTCAATAAAACAATAAGTAATAACAAAAGCTTGATGAAAATAAAAGTATGGCAGGAAAAGTGTGTGTGGCCAGGCTGACAAATAGAAGAATAATAAAATAGAGCATAACAATAGAAATTATAAAATTAAATTAATTTTCTTTACAATAAACCTTTTTAATCTGTTACCATAAATAAAAGCTTATAACAACTTTTAGCCATAACTAGGTCATTATAAGCATTAAAAGGAATTTTTACACTAAACACACAGGAAACTAAAGTTAAAACGGAATTGAAAATTGTACTTTGGTTGCTGCAACCAATAAATTTTGTTAGTAAAATCACTTTCAAATGAGATTCTTTAAAATGTTGGATATTACAATGAAAATTTAGTTGAGCTTATCAAATTTTGTTGCGGAAACCAATATTCAGTCGTACCAACCGATTTGAGTCATTGCAATCGAATTTCGATTGGAAGCTGATAATAATTTTCACTATGTCTACGATTTTACAATAATATTTCCTCACTTTTAAGCTATTTCTGTAAAATTTTATAAACTGTTGTCCGACAAAAAATACTGCCTTTAAATAAAAGTCAGTCACAGCGTTTTATAAATATAAACATTTGAACAAATATTATTGAAATTCTACCAGTGTAAAACTCTGTTAAAGAAATTAAGGTGTTAATCTAAAGGACATGAACAGAGAAAGGTTAAGTAGTTAGCAAAAAGTAAATCAACATCATCATGTTGTAGTTTGCTACCGTTAACAACCGCAAATCCTTAAAGGACATGAAAAGCAACTTTGTGTTCAATACAAAAAGGATTTACGAAAAAAAACAATTTCTAACTATATCATGAAGTTAAGACAAAATATAAATTCTTTATACTTGAATAAAATTTATAAAAAGATGTGAGAAAAAAGTATGTAAAATACAAATACCGATTATCTGTGGTAAATATGGCTGCTGGTTTAGCTTTACCTTTGATAACTTAACTGCCGTTATTGTTGTTGCTTTTATTTTCTATACTACACGGTGACTTTCGTTTCCGTTTATTTTATACCTTCACATAAGTTATTAAAGTATATGTGAGTTAAATAGTAAAAAAAACCGCTCTGACTCTACAAAACCAAAAGAAATATTTGCATAAAACTTGGGAAAATATTTTCATAGAACAAAAAATGTTTATATACTACACCTTTTGCAATTGTAATTCAGAAAATATCAATTGAAATTCAGAAAATATCAATTGAAATTCAGAATTTCCATTTGAAATTCAGAAAACATCAATTGAAATTCAGAATTTCCATTTGAAATTCAGAAAACATCAATTGAAATTCAGATTTTCCATTTAAAATTCAGAAAATATCAATTGAAATTCAGAAAATATCATTTGAAATTCAGAAAATATCAATTGAAATTCAGAAAATATCATTTGAAATTCAGAAAATATCATTTGAAATTCAGAAAATATCAATTATTATTCAGAAAACATCAATTGAAATTTAGAAAATATCAATTGAAATTCAGAAAATATCAATTGAAATTCAGAAATCGTCATTTGAAATTCAGAAAATATCAATTGAAATTCAGAAACCGTCATTTGAAATTCAGAAAATATCAATTGAAATTCAGAAAATATCATTTGAAATTCAGAAAATGTCAATTGAAATTCAGAAATCATCATTTGAAATTCAGAAAATATCATTTGAAATTCAGAAAATATCAATTGAAATTCAGAAAACATCAATTGAAATTCAGAAAATATCAATTGAAATTCAGAAATCGTCATTTGAAATTCAGAAAATATCAATAGAATTTCAATTGATATTTTCTGAATTTCAATTGATGTTTTCTGAATATCAATTGATATTTTCTGAATTTCAATTGACATTTTCTGAATTTCAAATGATATTTTCTGAATTTCAAATGATATTTTCTGAATTTCAATTGACATTTTCTGAATTTCAAATGATATTTTCTGAATTTCAATAGATATTTTCTGAATTTCAAATGACGGTTTCTGAATTTCAATTGATATTTTCTGAATTTCAAATGACGATTTCTGAAATTCAATTGATATATTCTGAATTTCAATTGATATTTTCTGAATTTCAATTGATGTTTTCTGAATAATAATTGATATTTTCCGAATTTCAAATGATATTTTCTGAATTTCAAATGATATTTTCTGAATTTCAATTCATATTTTCTGAATTTCAAATGATATTTTCTGAATTTCAATTGATATTTTCTGAATTTCAAATGGAAAATCTGAATTTCAATTGATGTTTTCTGAATTTCAAATGGAAATTCTGAATTTCAATTGATGTTTTCTGAATTTCAAATGGAAATTCTGAATTTCAATTGATATTTTCTGAATTTCAAATGGAAATTCTGAATTTCAATTGATATTTTCTGAATTACAGTTGCAAAAGGTGTAGTAGATGTGAATCAGTACAAGTATGGGTAAGTGTGTGTGTGTGTGTAACTGTGTGTTAGTCTCTTTGTTATCTAAGTAGTTTAGGGTGGTAGTTTTATTTATTTATCTATTATCTTTAAATGCTAAAATATTTCATTTTTTCAACACTGTATTTTATGGCCACACAGTTTCACATAACTTTTCACATGAAACAAAAGGATCTTATAGTTGTTATAAACGGTTGTGGTTTAATCATTTAAAAGAGGTTTGTTATCAGTTCTTTATTATGGTTAATATATGTGACTAAAATATGCATTAGAAAGAATTTAAGAGTTTCATAGCTTTTAATTTATGCTTTTCTATTGTAAACTCTTTGCAAGTGGTACATGGTATGAAATAATAAAAAAGAAACTATAAAAATTATTTAAAATTCAAAAGTTTACCATAATAAAGGTGGATAGAAGCCGAAACAATATAAGGAAGTTATGCAGTTTTTAGGGAAACAAAAAGTTTTTTGATTAAAAAATTTAAATTTATATTATATTATATTTAGACTGGACAAAAACTAGTAGTTTTTTAAAAATTTATTTTTTATGGTGAAAACTATAAAATTAATTTAGTTTTGCAATAGAATTTTAATAAAAAATTAAAACTAGATTCTAGCTAGTTTTTTTAAGACCCTAATGGTGGGTCTCATCCCAGCAAAATCTTTCATTACCAAATAAGTATTATATAAAATAGAAATTCATAGCTCCGCGCAACTTATTTTTTGGCGTCTAAACTCATTATTTTTGTTTGGCGTGGTCGTTTTTATAAGTAGCCACTCTTACCCGCTCGCTTACGAAAAAATGAGAAATAAGTAGTTATGAGATTTTGAATAATAAGTGGTTACACACATGCTTACAAAAAGTTGAATTATAAGTGGTTATCCGATTGCTTACTTGATTCTTAAAAATAAGGAGTTAAGCAAATACTATTAGCTTAAGGAAATACATTCAGAAAAATTTAAGAGTTCTCTAGTGTGTAATTTTAGTATTCGTCATAAAAATGTAAACATAAAACATATTTACATATAATAAATAAAAATGTATAAAATTTAACTGTGTAAAATGCACTTATTTAAACTATTACGAGTAAGTCATTATTTTATATTTAGAAACAATGAATACAATAGGCCGTTACAAGGAATTCATTGTTTTATATTATACAATCATGCAAAAGATAATGATATATCATTTTTGGTAATGCAGACAGTAATGAGGTGCCATTACCAATATCTTGCTGGGATACTCTAGGCTTAACTCTAAGTTAACTATTAAACAAAAGAAAATGTCAAAAAATTGTATACAAAATAACCACAAATGTTTGGGTTAACTACCCAGCAAGAAAAATTGGTAGTAAAGCTTTACAAACTACTTCTTTCACTGCTTTACAAGTATCCGTTAGTCTATCTTTACTGCTTTTTTAGAAGTTATTCTAAACAACTTCAAAAAATCACTTCTTTCATTACTTCCAAAGTATCCGTTAGTATATTTTCACAGCTGTTTTAGAATTACTTCTGAACAACATCCAAAAAATCACTTAAGTATTGCTTCTAAAGAGTAATTGCTCTAAAAGTGATCGTAAAAAGTGATTTTGGTATCATTTCGCATTGTCAAACAGAGGTCCCGGGTTCGATTCCCGGCGGGACCAATATATTTTTTATTTTTTTTTTTAATTTTTTTATACCCTACACCACTATGTGGTCAAGGTATTATAAGTTTGTGCTGATGTTTGTAACACCAAAAAATATTGGTCCTAGACCCACCTTATAGTATACCGATCGGCTCAGAATTTTTTTTTATTTCGATTTAACGATGTCCGTCTGTCCGTCCGTCCGACCGTCTGTCTGTCTGTCCATGCATTCTTGTGCGCACTCTACAGGTCGCAAATATTAAGATATTTTGATGAAACTTGGTACACCGACTTATGTCGGCTCAAGGACGACGCCTATTAATTTTGGGTAAAATCGGTCCATGTTTAGACCTAGTGCCCATATAAGGGTCCTACCAAAATTATACACTTTATACACTGCAGGTCGCAAATATTAAGATATTTTGATGAAATTTGGTACACAGACCTATCTTGGCCCAGGGACGAAGCCTATTGATTTTGGTTAACACCGGTCCATGTTTAGACCTAGTGCCCATATAAGGGTCCCCCAAAAATTATATTGTTTATACGCTGCAGGTCGCAAATATTAATATATTTTGATGAAATTTGGTACACAGACCTATGTTGTCCGAAGGACGAAGCCTATTGATTTTGGTGAACATCGGTCTATGTTTAGACCTAGTGCCCATATAAGGGTCCCCCCAAAATTATATTTTTTTTACGCTGCAAGTCGCAAATATTATGATATTTTAATGAAATTTGGTACACAAACCTATTTTTGCCCAAGGACGAAGCCTATTGATTTTGGTGAACATCGGTCCATGTTTAGACCTAGTGCCCATATAAGGGTCCCCCCAAAATTGGCTTGGTTACAAACTGCAGATCGCAATTATTAAGATATTTTAATGAAATTTGGTGCGCTGACTCACATTATAGAAAATTTTGACACAAGCCCCATTTTAACCCATTCGAATTTCCGGTCCAAACATTAGTTTGCTTTTACCTAGACTGGTGTAGGGTATTGTATAGTCGGCATGCCCCACTTTAACTTTTTACTCGTTTTATTCTATTATTTGTTTTTTAATATTTATAGTTAATTTGTTTAAATTCAATATTTTATTAATTTTTAAATTTTTAAAAATATGTATATTTATATAATAAAAATGTTGAGAAATTGCCCTTTATGCACCTATATAAATAGTACTGAAAACAATATTGAATTGGAGTGCACCTTTTACACTTGTTTAACAAGTACTTTTGTTGAAGAAAATAAGGAACAATATCTCGAAGTAACAAGGTGGTGTTTTTATGCCAGTCAACTTTCATATCCAACAATAGCTCAGCGGTAGAGTGCTAGACTAACAATTGTGGGGTCGCAAGTTCGATACCCGGTGGCGGCAATAAAAAAACTTTTGTAAAATAAAAAAAAGTTAATTTTTTTTAAAATTATTTTTTTTAACTTTTAATTGGTGAAAAAGAGCTTCCTTTGCACTCGTTCGAAAAGTACTAAAAAATGTTGAAGTTGGAGTACTCCTCTCCTATGACAACTCAATGTTAAAATCATTAGAAAGTAGTACATCTAGATCATCAATTGTAGTGCTTTTTCTACTGCTTCGGCATCTCTTTTTTTGCTGGGTATGCGTTAACTCGGAAACTTGCATTATGAGACCCACCGTAAGTAAAAATATTTGAAATGATTATTTTTTATACACCCGGTATTATTTATAATTAAAGCCCAATCCACGTAGTGAAAGTGCCAGTGGACAGTGGCAGTGCTGTCAAACTTTGTTCTTGAATTTCGCGAAAACGATTTAATATTTTTAAAAATTTCTTATCGCGTTTTGTTTAAAAACGTCTCTTGTTTATTTAGAAACTTTTCTAATTTCTCGGCAGTGACAAACAGAGAAGATACAAAACGTCGCACTGCGGTCGACACTGCCTTTATGTGGTTTAGGCTTAATGTTCTATAACAATATAACAACAAATATGGAAGTCACACATGTGTCAAAAAATGTTTTTTTTTTATTAATTTTTTAAGAATATTTCTGTTTTGGTTTGAAATTGTGTGTTTTTATTCCTTTTTAAATTTGTTAATAATTTGTTTACTTTAATTTAACAAAAAAAAAAAACAGAAAGAAAAGTGTATAACAAAAAAGTGATATGACAAAGAAAAGCTAAATAACCAGTGTAAATGACTTCTATAAATTAGTTTTGTTGAAAAACCAGCTGGTTTTTCCTGAGTATAAATTCAGTATTAGTGGAGTTATAAGGAAAGCTTTTGAAATTATTTACTAATTTAATTTCAATTATAAATTTTAGATAGGATGAAGCCGAAAATATTAAAACAAAAACCACATATTCTAAGATATGATGTTTGATTTTTTTCGCTGGCGAGCACTTTCATACTTAACCCTCTAACCGGCAAGCCCGCCTACCCCATATTCAATTGACCAGAAATGCGCTAAACGAGTATTTTATAATAAGAAATTATGCTTTTTCAACAGAAAACAAAATTTATTAAATTTTTTGTGAAGAATTTTTTTGTATACAGTGATTTGATTTAAACTTCGGCAGTACCCCAAATTTTTGTTTAATTTGATCCCAAAAGTACTTAAGTATAATTTGAGCCAATTGGCATACCGCGATCGAAATTTAAAATTTTCCTAATAAATTGGAAAAATAAATTTTGTATTATAAGTTCTGGGGCATCATTTTCAATTAATTGCAGCGTGCTTAACACCGATACCGTGTTTTGTAATCGTCCAAATTTTCACAATCAGGTTGAGATCTGGAGATTGTGGTGGCCACGACAGTGACATTAATTTGATTTTCCTCTAACCAAGCTTTTACAATCATTGCCGTATGTTTGGGATCGTTATCGTACTGTAATGTGCCTGAAAAAACGTTTTTCAATAAGCATATGGCAGCATATCTGACCTACGAAGGAAGCATATCTGAGCTATCAGCATAAGGGTGAATTGGACAAAAGCCATTTCTGGAAAAACACCCCCATACCCTAATATATTTCTACCTCAATGCTATACTGTGTCAGTTATTAGCCTGGGATTCAATTTTTCGCCTTGAGGTCGTCGAACATTGTCTCTTCCATTTGATCCCAGGAGGTTAAATTTTAAATCATCTGATCATAAAATATTTTTTCATTGCTGTTGAGTCCTATTTAAATGGAGGTAAGCAAAATCAAGCCTAGCTTTTCGAATTTCTTCAGACACGAAGGGTTTTTTTGTACATCCATATCATCTAAGACCATATTCTCTCGCACTTCTTTTTATATTGGGAAGATTTACATCCAGCTGAATTTCAGTTTAGGTTCTCTACGAACCTCTTTGGGATATTTCGTAAAAATATTCTTTATTTTTTATATTGTCTTACAGTTATTGCACGGGGTCTCCCTCCTTTATGATCGTTGATTTAGGAACGGAATATTTTAACCCTTTCTCTACCGACTTTTTGTTTGCGGATATATCGTTATTTTGACTTCAGGTTCTAGTTAGGAGTCCTCAAATTAAAAAAAATATGTAACATATTTTGCCCCCTCCCATACCATCAAAAATGACGTTCAAAAATCGATTTTTTCAAACTTCTGAGCCCCGTTTTACCCCTTAAACATCCGAGTAGCCAAAAATCATTTGGTTGGTTTTCTTCTCGTCATTAAACGAAGCTATATGCCAAATTTCAATTATCTATCTTCATTAGTTTAGCAGAAACACCAAACCCCCCTTTTCTCGGAGATTATTATATATTCAAAAAATTAGACTTCATTAACAAATATCGGCACCATATATCCATGTTGAACTGCTTATACATATAACGATTTTTATTTGAAGTCCAAGATCCCAACAAACTTTTTTGCAAAAAGTATCAAGTTTTTTTGCGCTATTAAATTTTATATATTCTTTTAAAGATGTGTACACTCTAGTGTACAAGGGTAGTGAAAGAGTTAAAGAAATTTCCTTTTAAGAAAGCCCATTTTGAAATTCATTTAAAAATTTGGACTTAGAAACGGAATTGTACTGTTTCCAGCCATTTCAAAAAAATATTATTTCGAACATTACTCTTTAAACATCTAATTAAAACTGTTGAATCGCAATAATTTTAATAAGTTACAATATTTAATGAAATTCAGAGACATGAATATAAAATGATTAAAAAGAATGCGATTACCATTATACCCAAGCATTTTTAAAGCTAATTGCTTCGTTAGGAGTAGGTGAAATGACAGTTGCAATTGGTAGTTGCAAAATATAAATTTTTTGTTGTTGTATTAAAAAAAAAAAAACTGGCATCGCTAAATCGATTCAGAAGGTGATTCTGAGTCAATCGGTACAAATAGCTACGATAAAAGGTGGGTTCCAATATTTTTTGATGTCCCATCAGCACAAACTAAATATTCCTTGTCCATGTAGTGGTGTATGGATAAAAAACATGATATGACACACTGAGAGAATAATCATCACTTCAGTAATGAATTTCTTCATAGTTTCAATGAAAATTGTCACTGGAACTCCTCCATTGAAACTTTTCATAGAATCTATGCAACAGGTTTTATTAAAGTCAATGTTTGTGAAAAGTTAATAAAATTAATGAAACTCTTCATAAAATTAATAGGCCACTCGTCCAATGAATAAATCATTCAGCCAATGAAGAGCTCCATAAAATCTATGAAGCAATTTCATTTACTATTATTTATTATAGTTGGTTGTTGTCGTTGCTAAGCTGGAGTGGATAAATAAAAAGTACTTAGCAAATACAAAAGGCGTAACAAAATCGTAGCATATTTTACAGATGTACAAAATATATCTAAAGAAAGAATTAATTAAATTAAAAATTTTCATAAAACAAGTTTCGAAAAAATTAATACGATTTATAAAAAAAATTTCATAGTCCAAAATTAATAATAAACAATTAATTAAAAAAAATAAAAATTATAAAAGATTATTCTCTCAGGAAATGACGATATTTTATAAAAAAAAATAAACACTATTGAACAATTTCATACACTCAACCAAAAAAGTCTGTAATGGCTACTGAAAATTTTGCTGTTATTACGGGAAATTTAACTGTTTTGAGACCAGCGGTATTTTTTGCTAATTTTAGCAACACATGTCTGCTGATCTGTAGTACAATAAAATTAGTAGCCGCTACTAAATTTTAGTAAACTTTATGTAAACTGCAATTCAAAATCGATTTGCTAAAATCAGTTAAAAAACTTACTAAATATCATAATTTTAGTACAATGAAATTAGTGTAAATAATTAGTTGCAGCTACTTAATTTCAGTAAATTGCTATAAACTGTAATTTAAAATCAATCTGCTTAAATTAGAAAAAAAGTGTACTAAAAAATAAAAAAATGTAAAATCTAAAAAATTAATAAAAACATTTTTTTTTCTTTCGATTGTAACAAGCGTAGAATTACTTCATCGTACTTGAAACTTGGAGTCAAAATTGTAAACGGCTCTCCCGTTATTAGCTTTTTATGCATTGGAGATACAATAAAATTTTCTAAATGTTATTTCCAAACTAAAAATATATCAATAGTAACAAATATAAACTAAACAAGAATTGTAAAAAATTAACGAAGTCTTGTAAATAAAATTTTTAAAATTAGTATATTTTTCTGCTAAATTTAGCACTCGGTTTTGAAAAATTAGTAAAATTTTTTGCTTAAATCAGCAGCGAAATTTAGTAAAAAAAATCCGTAATTTGTAATAAGAGAATAGCAAAATTGATTACTAAAAAAAATTATATTAAAAATCAGTATAAAAATAGTAAAATGCGATTGGAAACTGTTTACAAATTTTTTTACTTACTTTTTTATCTGAGTGTATATATAAAGAAAATTTTCATCAAATTTATGGAGATCTAATTTATGAAATATATAAAAAAGTTAAAGTCAAGGGCGTTAGGTAAGTAATAGCATCCGAAACCATGAAGCCTAAAAACAAAAATGCCATATCGTCCAATATACCATTGAGTTTAATCAATATGTAATTTTTTTTAAAGAAGGCGTAAATTTTTTCTCAAATATTCTATTTTTTTAAACTTTTATAATTCCCAAATTAAATGAACTTTAAACAATTGATTGTAAAATAAAGTAAAACACACTCATAGAAAAAATTAATAGAAAAATGTGTAAAACTTTCAAAGTTTTCCATTAATTTTTAATTTAAATTGAGATTTTATTTTAAAATTTTCCTATTCCGGCTTGACAAAATAGGAAGTTTCTTATTTAATTTTGGGTTTGCTTTAGAAATGTATTTAATACTAAATTTCAACTGAGCAAAAACAACCTGGTTTTCGCACAAAATTAGGTTTTGTTTATTTTCTATATATGTGACGCGCAAAATAGAAAGGGACCTAAGGATAGAAAGGGACCTAAGGATAGAAAGGGACCTAAGGTCAGGAGAGCATGGGATCGATCTCATTCGATGCTCAGATGTTGTACACAAAAAAAAAAAAAATAGATTTTTTACCCTTAGGTCCCTTTCTCTATGCGCTGTCACATATGTCTTTTCACAGTTAATACTACATTTATACCTGACCAAAAACTACCGGGTTTTTCGCTCTTGTAGTTTTCAACTTGTCAAAACGCATACAAAAAAAAAAAAAACAAGCAAAAAGTAGTTTTGTAGAAAAACCAGGTGGTTTTTGCTCAAGTATAAATGTAGTATAAAACCTATTAAGAGCCAAACACTAGGTAGTTTTTCCTCAGTCCAAATGCAGTATTAGACTTGAATTTTTCCATCATAATTTGAGCACATTTTTCAAACAAGGAACGTGTACTAACTATTTCAAATTAAATGATGCCGTGGGGAACCGTATCCTGAAAAGTATCCTTAAAACTTTTTTTTTTGCTATTTTTCCCAAAACTAACTCTTTAATATGCATCGTTTGAGCGTTATTACGTAAGATTTCGCAATTCCAGACTGCCTACTACTTTTAATTAAGTTACTTCACAAATTTATCTAGTTTTATTTTTAAGAACAATGGATGTTGTTAATTTTTGTCAGAAGTGCTATAAAGAATAATGATGATTATATGTTCGTCTGCAATTCCGCAATATCCCAGCAAAAAAAAAAAATTAAAGTAATGCTTTACAAATTACTGCTTCCACTGCTTCATAAGTATCCGTTAGTGTATTTTTGCTGATTTTTAGAAGTAATTCTAAACAACTTCAAAATATCACTTCTTTCATTGCTTCCAAAGTATCCATTAGTATATTTTTACAGCTTTTTTTTAGAATTACTTCTGAACAACATCCAAAAAATCACTTAAGTATTGCTTCTAAAGCATAATTGCTCTAAAAGTGATCGTAAAAAGTGATTTTGGTATCAGCTGGTTTTTCTAAACAGATGATCGCGGGTTCGATTCCTGGAGGGACCAATATATTTTTAATTTTTTTTTAATTTTTTTTCAATTTTTTTTTATTTGTTTTAAATTTTTATAATTAATAAATGAATGTTCTTTAGTTTGACTCTAGATCATAAATTAATATCAGTTTCTGTTTAAATTATTTTCAAATTAAAGAAAGATGACACAATTTTTACAAGTAAATTACAAAGAATAAAAATTTTTTGGAGAGAATTCGATAAGACCAGCAAGCCAGAATACGTATTTTCGGCTTTCGCTACAAGGCCATCATCAGTGTAATTCGCCTTTGAATGGGTTAATAACACAGTACAACAGCCAATCTGGGGGGTGAGAAATTCCAAGTCAGGGTGATGGTACTAGGTCAGTATAGTAAAACCCTCAAAGGGTTTGGCGTTCGTATGTGTCATTTTTTTTTATGACCTTTTAAATTTTTTCCTTATCTTGATGTTTTTTCGCTTAGTTGTAACATTTTGGCAAAAACGTAGTTTCACATAACTCGAGAACCACTTGTCCGATTTTGATGAAACAAATTTAGAAAAATTTAAAATTACAATTTCTTTAATCCGTTCGTATAACGTTTTTCTTTATAATCAACAGTTTTGCCGGTAAAAATATATTTGTGGAGAAAAAAAAATATTTTTTTGCCTAAAAATTAAAATTTTTTTTTTTAAATTCATAAAAAATACAAAACGGAAAAAAGGATCAAGTGTTATTAATTTCATGTAAAGTCACATAACCTATAAACAAAATTTAACGCGTTCTGCTTTTATTTACAATTAAGTGAAGGTATCCCATTTTGACAAGAATATTGATATTTATTTTTATTCAAAAAAGTGTCATTTATCGCCTTTTTCATAAATTTTCCCCAATAACTCCAGACTTCTGGCCATAAACTACTAAAAAAATTAAGTAAACATTTTTATAATTTTTTATTTTTATTTTATTTATTTATTTTTATTTATTTTAATAAATATTGCCTAGACTTTTTCGATGGTGGTTGTTCGGGACTAGTGGCATCGCATTCATCGCTATCATCAGTTTCTGAACCACACATAATGTCAATGTGTGACTCCACTGTTGGCCCTTCTGCATCTCCTGAAAATTCTTTATCATCAAGATCATCCTTGTCTTGCCACACTAACTTACTCCACCAGCAAATTTCCGCAATTATTGCACTCGGCGACTTTTTGCCTCTATATCTGTAAGTTTTTGTTTTATTAAAATGAGTTTGAAAAAATAAAAAATCAGTATTACCTCATTTCAAATGGCATAGCAACTTGATGATAGCGTTCACCTTGTTCATCAGATTCGGTAGCCAATTGTTTGCTGAAGTAGTCCAGATGATGATGTAAATAATGGATTTTCAAGGACATGTGGACACCAATTTCCGAGAATGCTCTTAACATCCTTGCGACAGAAACATCGTAGTTGTTAGAACGATGCTTTCCCAACAAGCCTTCTATTACTTCTTTGATTGCCTGCCATGCATTCAATTCAGCGTCAATCAAAATATTGTTGAATGCGTCACTTTTAATCAGCTTTCGTATATCTGGACCATTTAGTACGCTTGATTGGAAAAAATTAATTTGTTAAGATGGAAAATCATGGGAAATGAATGTGATATTATAACTTACCTTCTTTAATTTTACTTTCGCTGAGTCTCGGGTAAATTAGTTTCAAACACAAGAAAACTTCATCTCTTTTGGCGACAGTTTTGATAAAATTCTTAACAATTCCAAGTTTAATATGCAGTGGAGGCAGCAATATCTTCTCCTTCGGCACTAGAGGCTCACGAATAATATTGGCCGTTTGTAACCTGCTGTGCTCTCTGAGTTTCGATCCGTGGCATGCATATTGGTCACCGGAAAATCGTGTGTCCCAATCGCACAAAAAGCACATATATTTTATATAGCCGCTTTGAAGACCGCAAAGCATTGCTACAACTTTTAAATCGCAGCATATGCGCCACATATGTTTGGCGTAGTTAACCATTTTTAAAATATTTTCCAGTGCATCATATGTTTCTTTCGTTTCTGTACTGTAGGCGATTGGAACTGAAGGTTTTTTATTGGTCTTATGCAGTAAAACCGCCTTCAAGCTGAGTTTTGAACTGTCAATAAATAATCTCCAGTCATCTGCTTCATATTTTATTTCCATTGCGTCCATCAATTTTCCTACATCCGGGCAATATGCAGAAGTTTTTTCATCATTCACAAGGAATAAACTTTGGAGTGTTGCCTGACGACTTCGATAAGCTGTGACTTTCACACCGGGTGCCAACAAATTGTTTGATTTCAAAATGGAAGCCAGCTCTTCCGATTTATGCTGTGTTAATTCCAACTTGGCAACAATTGAATCAAGCTTATTTTGATTTATTAAAATTGGCTCATTGGATACTGATGGCTCATATGGGGAATCATCACGTGCATGATATGTCGGAGCAGTCGTAGAAGAGAAAATATCTGGGCTAGAAGCTTTTGGCACAGGAATGTGGTCCGAATGAGGCAATGGTGTTGCGGCACTTGCAACACCAACGTAATTATACGATTTTCTTATCCTTTTTGCGGCTCCTTTATTCGCACATGCATAGCAATTCAATGGATTGTGACCTTCGCCAGGATTAGTCCAAGTCATTGGGATACCGAATGGCATACTTTCACGTCTTCTATTTTTCCAATCCATTAGACGGTTGTAGCAGCTTTTACACACTATATTTGGTACCCAATTTTCGTTCACTATAACATTTTGGTTGAAGTACATCTCGTATGTTTGAACAAAATCAGTACTGAAATTTCCCCTTTTTTATGTGTTGAGACATATTGACCACAGCAGTAGCAAACGCTATTTATATCTGGCTTGCACAGTTCCATATTCTGTTCTCTTTTGTTCACTTTTAAAAAACTTGAGAAAAATCACTTTTACTGTTCGCGTTCGTCGGCACTTGTTGAATGACAAAAATCACAGAACCAGTGTGAGAAAGAGAAGAAGTATAATGACAATGCATGTTTTATGTGAACATTACAGAACCAGTGTTGCCACATCAATATTTCTCTTTTAGTACAGTAGAAAACGAGTAAAAAGGTTAAAGTCGGGCATGCCGACTATAGAATACCCTACACCAGTCTGGGTAAAAGCCAACTAATGTCACCAAAATCAATAGGCTGCGTTATTGGGCCAATATAGGTCTGTGTAGCAAATTTCATCAAAATATCTTAATATTTGCGACCTGCAGCGTATAAACAGTATAATTTTGGTAGGACCCTTATATGGGCACTAGGTCTAAACATGGACCGATGTTCATCAAATTCAATAGGCTTCGTCCGTGGGCCAAAATAGGTCTGTGTACCAAATTTCGTCAAAATATCTTAATATTTACGACGTGCATCGTATAAACAATATAATTTTGGGGGGACCCTTATATGGGCACTAGGTCTAAACATAGACCGATGTTCACCAAAATCAATAGGCTTCGTCCTTCGGCTGCCATAAGTCGGTGTACCAAATTTCATCAAAATATCTTAATATTTGCGACCTGCAGCGTATAAACAATATAATTTTGGTAGGACCCTTATATGGGCACTAGGTCTAAACATGGACCGATGTTCACCAAAATCAATAGGCTTTGTCCTTGGGCCAACGTAGGTCTGTGTACCAAATTTTATCAAAATATCTTAATATTTGCGACCTGCAGCGTATAAACCATATAATTTTAGTAGGACCCTTATATGGGCACTAGGTCTAAACATGGACCGATGTTCACCAAAATCAATAGGCTGCGTTACTGGGCCAATGTAGGTCTGTATACCAAATTTTATCAAAATATCTTAATATTTACGACCTGCAGCGTATAAACAGTATAATTTTGGTAGGACCCTTATATGGGCACTAGGTCTAAACATGGACCGATGTTCACCAAAATCAATAGGCTGCGTTATTGGGCCAATATAGGTCTGTGTACCAAATTTCATCAAAATATCTTAATATTTACGACCTGCAGCGTATAAACAGTATAATTTTGGTAGGACCCTTATATGGGCACTAGGTCTAAACATGGACCGATGTTCACCAAAATCAATAGGCTGCGTTATTGGGCCAATATAGGTCTGTGTACCAAATTTCATCAAAATATCTTAATATTTACGACCTGCAGCGTATAAACAATATAATTTTGGTAGGACCCTTATATGGGCACTAGGTCTAAACATGGACCGATGTTCAAAAAAATCAAACTTGTTCGTCCTTGGGCCAACATAGGTCTATGTACCAAATTTCATCGAAATATCTTAATAGGTGCGACCTGTAGAGTGCGTACAAGATTGCATGGACAGACAGACAGACAGACGGACGGACGGACGGACGGACGGACGGACGGACAGACGGACATCGTTAAATCGAAATAAAAAAAAATTCTGAACCGATCGGTATACTATAAGGTGGGTCTACGACCAATATTTTTTGGTGTTACAAACATCAGCACAAACTTATAATACCCTGACCACATAGTGGTGTAGGGTATAAATATGAGAGAGTTCGGCTTGTGAGTGTCAATGTTTTCTCCAAATAATGTTGTGCATATCTATAGCAAATTTTTGAAATTCATACATTTACCTAATTGTGAATAAATGAGAAACGCGTGCATCGATTTTCATGATCTATGCCTTTTTTTGCTCATGAGTTATGTGACTTTACGTGAAAGTAATTAGTTTTGGCCCTTTTTTCCATTTTGGATTTTTTATGAATTTTTAAAAAAAAATATTTAAATTTTTAGGCAAAAAATACTTTTTTCCCTTCATACATTCATTTTTAACTTCGAAAGTGTTGCACATATAGGAAAACGGTATAGAAACAGATTAGAGAAATTGTAATTCTAAATTTTTCTAAATTTGTTTCATCAAAATCGGACAAGTGGTTCTCGAGTTATGTTAAACTACGTTTTTGCCAAAATGTTACAACTAAGCGAAAAAACATCAAGATAAGGAAAAAATTTAAAAGGTCATAAAAAATGACACATACAAACGCCAAACCCTTTGAGGGTTTTACTATACTGTCCTAGTACCATCACCCTGACTTGGAATTTCTCACCCCCCAGACAATAATCCCAAAAATGTTCCATAGTGTAATTAATAAATATTCCACTTATGTGACAGTTGAAACAAATCGAATTTGTTATCAACAACTCCACGAAGAAAGAACATTCATTTACTAAAATAAGAGATCAACTAAACATTCCCCTCATTCATATTTATAATTAACTTTTTTTTAATTAATTTTTTTCAGTTTTTCCATTTTTAAAAATTTATAAAATAAAAATGATGAAAAATTGTTTTTATGCGCTTATGAAAATAGTACCGGAAACAACACTGCATAGCAGATAGGAATCTTTTTCTTTTTCCCGGGAATCCCGCCCTTTTTTCAATCCCGGAATCCCGGGAATTTTGTGCGGGATTTCCCGGGATTCTTTTTAGTCTTTTACAGAAGTTTTAGCTACTATATATTACAATTTTGGAAGCTAAATAAATTTAAAGCACTGATTTGAAATTAATTTAAATAAGAAGTATTTGAAATTAAAAAATGCGATTTAAAATTTCATAAACTGAACTGTATAAAAATATATTATTTAAGCCAAAAAAAATATTATTTAAGCCAAATTGTTTTTAGATATCAGTTGAATTGTGTTAAGTTAAATCGCAAATAAATACTCGAAATTCAGAAAAAAAATTGTTTCATTAAAATGGTGATCTTTGTGCAAATAAAGTAATATACACAACAATTCAACATCCGTATCTTAGTTCCAAATACATACCTCCAAAAAAACTAGGCATTAAAAAAATAGTAATATTTTCGTATTTTCAATTGAGTATTTTGACGTTCTTTTTCAAATAATTTTATTTAAATTTCAAATGATATCCCTTTATTTCAATTGTATATTTTAAATATTATGCAAATGCATTTTCAAATTATTTTGGATTTCTTTATATGTTAATTTAAAATACATCTATTCAAATTAAATAATTTCTTTTTAAATAGTTGTGGCATAAAAAATTTCTATTCAAAAGATACCAATTAAAGTTAAAAACTTTAATTAATGTTTTTCGTTCAATTTGAGATCAAATATTATCAGATTTTCTTTTAAATTATTTTCAAATTAAAAAAGATATGATAAAATTTTTACAAGTAAATTACATAGAATACAAATTTAAAAAATTCAATAAGGCCAGCAGGATAGAATACATATTTACGGGTCCTGTTACAAACCCATCCTCAATATTCTATGCCTTTATGGGTTAATAATCGATGATGATCTATTTAAATATAATGGAAACAAATAAGAAAATTGAAACAACTCAATTAGACTAACATCAACGAAATTCTAACAATGTTATTTTTATCCAGCTGCTTCCTATAGAATTCAACTCTGATCAAAAACTTATGAAGCACATATTTATGAACGACAACCAACCGTTAATTTTAAATGCATATTATAATTATTTTTTAACATACAACATAAATCCATGTTGATAGTAAACAATTAGGCATACCTATTAAATTATATTTTTCACTATATCTAGTGTGTTAAGATGAATAAAACATTATTTAATAATATTATAGTGTCGACTTTTATAAAAATCTTTAAAAAGAGAATTTGCCTAATAATTTGTGTGAAGAATACTCACTTTTAAACTCTTTTATAAAATAATTCTATACGCATAATTCTGAAAATCTGCATAGAAACAAAATCTTTAATAATAGAAATTTTTGGATGCCATATTTATGGAATACTTAATCAAAATATCTATCTTAGTTTTGACTATAAAACTGGTCCGACACAAGTTTGAACCCATCAAAAATTCCAATATATCCTGAAAGAAGGGAAGAAATTAAAATAACCGTGTCTTTCACTTTTTGTATATCAATTAATTTAACCGTTCCAACCGCGAAAAATATTACCTAAATATTAATTCGCGTTTTAAACTGTTAAACAAATTGATCTAGAATATATTGAATAGATTTTATCATGGGTACTACCAAAAGATGAATTTGTCGAACGGTGTTTTAATACAAATCGAGTTTTTCAAGTACAACATATGTCGGATTTATTTATTTTCTAACGAGCGGGAATTCCGGGGATCCCGGGAAATTCAGAAAAAAATTCCGCTGTCCCGGGAAATGAAAAAGTCCGGGAAAAGAAAAACCCTAATAGCAGAGCACCTTTTGCACTTGTTTAAAAAGTACTTTTATTGAAGAGAATAAAGCACAAAATCATGCGATGACAAAATGGTGTCTTTATGCCAGTCAACTATCATATCAAAGAATAGCTCAGCGTTTGAGAGCTAGACTAGCAATCATGGGGTCGCAAGTTCGATACCCGGTGGCCGAAATAATTACCCGGTGGGTAAAATAAAAAAAAATTTATAATTTTGTTTAACTTTTAATTAGTGAAAAAGAGATTCTTTGCACTCGTTTAGAAATTACTGAAAAAATATTGAAGTGGGAGTGCTCCTCTCCTATGACAACTAAATGTTAAAATCATTTCTGCTTATGTTAAAAAAGAAGTACATCTATATCATCAATTGTAGTACTTCTTGTAATATAAATTGTGAATTCTATTTGAAATTTGTCATATTTGATCTTAAAACCGAACAAAGACTTATTATATATTTTTTTATTTTTAAATAGTTTTTTTTATTGCCGCCACCGGGTATCGAACTTGCGACCTCATTATTGAGAGTCTTGCTCTCTGCTGCTTCTTCGATATGAAAGTTGATTGGCATAAAAACATCACTCTGTCATTGCGAGATATTGTGTCTTATTTTCTTTATTAAAAGTACTTATTAAAGAAGTGTAAAAGGTGCGCTGCAGATATTTGCTTTATTTTCGGTACTATTCTCACAAGTGTATAAAATGTTTCATAACTTTTATTTAATATATCCTTAAAAGCTGAAAATTTAAAAAAATATTGAATTTAACAAATTAAATGATTTTTTTGGATGTTTTTCAGAATTACTTATACTTACTTTTGGAGCAATGAAATAAGCGGTTTGCAAAGCGTGATTTCCAATTACTTTGTTGTGATCTCGCAATATTTTGAGTTAATCGAGTACATGGTAGGTACAGCCATTTACCAAGGTTGTCTTAGAAACATGTCTGTACTTTTTTTCTTTTCCTAAAACGACACTGACGAACTGCCGATTTGCCATTAATATAGGAAGATTGATAACACTGTGAGACAAATGGTAGGGGTCAGTGATCGGGAAGGGTTCAAACTACCGGGGAAAGTTATATCGGTAAAAAAGAAGTTATACGTGTCCCTGCGTTTCGCTGGGTCACCCCTAGGAATCGAGATATATCGATTTGACCTTTGGTGGTCTTTTTTTTTGATATAACTCGAGAACCACTAGTCCGATTTTCCTCAAATAATTTTAAAAAAATTAAAAATTACAATTCCTTTAATCTGTTCATATAACGTTTTTCTATATACTCAACAGTTTTGCCGGTAAAAATAAATGTATGAAGAAAAAAATATTTTTTGCCTAAAATATTAAAAAAAAGTAATAAACAAAAGGTTATTGATTTTTATGGTAGCGGTAACAAACATTTATTTTTACCGGCAAAACTGTTGAATATATAGAAAAACGTTATATGAACAGATTAAAGGAATTGTAATTTTTAATTTTTTTTAAATTGTTTGAGCAAAATCGGACTAGTGGTTCTCGAGTTATGTCAAAAAAAGAGATATATCTCGATTCCTAGGGGTGACCCAGCGAAACGCCGGGACACGTATAACTTGTTTTTGGCCGATATAACATTTCCCGTTGGTTTCATCACATCCCGATTTTGACTGTCGCATAGTGTAATAGGAAGCTTCATATAAAATTCAAGGATTTGAATTTGTAAGATAGAATATAGGAAATTTTATAAAACTATTTGTATTAACATGGTTTAGTTGAACGTTTAAGGCGATGAATTACCAAACACAAGACTTCTGGTTCGAATCTTTGTGAGTGTGATACCAAATCAAAGATTTTGAATTTTTGATGCAAGGAAATTAGGTACAAAGAAAAATTAAGTATTTGAAGTAGCGAGCTTAAGAAAAATGCAAAAATATTTTTTAGTGGTTTTTAAAATTGAGGTGGTGATGACAACTTACTGACACATGCTAGAAATATCAGTGATGACTTCCTAAGGATATGTTATCATTTGTTAATCACATTCATTTTATAATGGGTACCCTACGGGGAATGAGGAGTCAATTGCCCTTCAAGGACCTATCCCGTGACCGGTCAACCGAAGGCATATTTCTAAATTAGTACAAATATGAAGAAAAGAAAATGAATTAATTTTCTAAGTATTTTCTGATCCGTTATTTTCACTGTTGCTTTTAAAAAAACTTGACCGATACCGAAATAAAAAACAAAATTCTCGGCATATTTTTAAAAATATTTTTTATTTATTTTACTCTTTTATTTATTTTTAACTTTATTTTTTCACGATTTGCTTATTTTAGCTCTTATTTTAAATTTCTATAATGATTTGCTAAGAAATTTTAAGTTTTGTTTTTTCAACGTTTTTTAATGTTAAAGCTGTTTTAGTTTTAACAATTGGTGTTTCATTTAACTTTTCTTTTTAACTTAAGGGGAATTTTTAAAATTTTTATTTATATTATCAGAGGTTTTGAGGTAAATTTCTAATTTTTAATTGATTTTTTAATTTAATTATGGCCAACGCAAAAAACAAGTCAACTGCCATTAAGGGACCTATCCCATGACCGGTCAATCGGTGGTATATTCAAAGCACTTCCACCATATTTGTGTGTATGTTAATGTTGTTTTCTTTTCTGTTTTTTTATTTTCCATGTTTTTTTATTTGATGTGTGTGTGTTTGTTTTTTCTTTCTCTTTTTTATTTGAACAGAAACGAAAAACATATAACGTAACCATCAGCCAGCCATCACGCATAAGCAACATTAGCTCAGATGGTAGAGCGTTTGCCTTACAAGCAGAAGGTTGTGTTATCAAGCCCTACTTCGACGCCAAGTAGATTATTTTTAATTCTTAATTTTTTATTAGTTTATTTGAAAAGCTATTTTTAGACACCCCACCTTACTGCCACAATGTGTCTAAACTGTGGCAATTGGTCATTTCCAATGACAACGCCATGATAAAGTGATATGTCTCTTTCAAACAAAAAGACCGATCAACGACCGGTCTCCGCCCCCTTGGGACCTATCCTGCGTGTCATCTGGGACCGGTCCCTTTCCCCGTAGTAATGTACATTAGGGATACAACTTTATGCATTTCTCCCTAAGCAAAATCAAGTAGAACATGGACAAATATTAAGAACTACGATTTCACTTTTTCGATATCGTTAAAAAAAGTTCAAGCACCAAATGCATTGAAGTTTTATATAAATGATTTTTTTTTTAATTAAAAAAATTAATATTTTACTCCAAATTAGTCTAAATTAGTGAGTTTTTCTAATACAAACATTAGTAAAAATTATTTCCCACAATTTTGACAAGAAACATTTTTTTTTAACAAAAATAGAAAATTTTAAGAATTTTAGAAATCTCTTTCGGTGCGGGAGGAGTTTTTACCAGTTTTTTATTACCAGGGCAATATTATCTATTAGGTTTTGCCTTGGGAGTATACGCCCCATTAGACCGTACCTCAAAAAAAAAAAGTTCACCGTACACCCTCCAATATGATGTATTTTTGGAAGGCGATTTCAAAAAATTTTTTTTTTTGCCGACCGTAGGGGTCGCCTTTTCTAATTTTTAGTTATAGCTTGGCATTTAAAATCGGATTTTAAAGTGTGATATATCGATTTTTTTGCCTCGAGGAGACCAGTGTTTTGCTATATAGTAAAAATCCAATTAAAAAAAATTTTAAAAGGCGACCCCTACGTTCGGCAACCAATATTTAAAAAAAATTTATACTGGGTTTAGCGAAAAACTTCCTTAGCAAAAGTTTAATGATTTTTTGCGAGCTTTAATTTTCTGACATTAGGGTGGTACATTAGGGTTGTAGCAACTGAGATCTGGTGGGTAACTACTAGAACGAGATAATTGAGGTCAAAATGTCCTTAGAGCAAAACACTGGTCTCCTCGAGAGAAAAATATCGATGTATCACACTTTAAGATCCGACTGTAAATACCAAAGATATAACGAAAAATATAAAATGGCAACCCCTACGTTCCGCAAAAAAAAATAAAAATTTTTTTTTGAAACCTCCTTGCAAAAATACTTCATATTGGAGGGTGTACGGCGCACTGTTTTTTCTTTGCCTGTAAGGTGGTACGCTCTAATGTACATGTCTCTTTACATATATCCTTATTTGGTAACAGCAAGTTTTGTTGGGTTATTCTCGCCTTTTTTTCTTTCTCTTTCTTTTTGTCTTTAATATTAATAATTAAGTATATTTTTAGTGACGTGGAAAAATTGTTGGTGATTATTTTCTATGCATAATTGTTAACGGCATCAACAGCTAAAAGCTTCAACAACAACGACATAAAATTTAAAGCAGAGTAACAGTACACCAGTACTGCCAAGTTATGGATTTCCTCCTTTGTTTAAGGGTTTTTTTAGTTCTTCAGAGGGTAACACTTTGTAAGAATGGAGTAAACAGAAAAAACCTAAAATCGAGTTTTAATCAAAATAGACATCTACTGAGGCATGATATTTTGGAATTTTTATGGGAACCCATGTGAAAATCGAAATATATATGAACACACATGATCATACATTGACTTGTATATGATCATGCATGGGCATACGTTGTCATATACGTACATGCATAGTTCAATGTATGACCATACATGATCTCATATATTTCCGTATATCTTTGGATCCGAAATTAGAGGGTATATGATCGTACATGTTCATATATGACCATATATGCTCACATATGATTCATGTATGCTCATATATGATCATATATGGCCATATACCTCCATATACCCTCAAATTTCGGATCCAAAGGTATATGGAAATATATGAGATCATGTATGGTCATACATTGAACTATGCATGTACGTATATGACTATGTATGCCCATGCATGATCATATACGAGCCAATGTATGATCATGTGTGTTCATATATATTTCGATTTTCACATGGGTTCCCATAAAAATTCCAAAATATCATGCCTCAGTAGATGTCTATTTTGATTAAAACTTTTGATTGCCTGCCATGCATTCAATTCAGCGTCAATCAAAATATTGTTGAATGCGTCACTTTTAATCAGCTTTCGTATATCTGGACCATTTAGTACGCCTGATTGGAAAAAATTAATTTGTTAAGATGGAAAATCATGGGAAATGAATGTGATATTATAACTTACCTTCTTTAAATTTTAAAATTTTTGAAATTCATACATTTACCTAATTGTGAATAAATGAGAAACGCGTGCATCGATTTTCATGATCTATGCCTTTTTTTCCTCATGAGTTATGTGACTTTACGCGAAAGTAATTAGTTTTGGCACTTTTTTCCATTTTGGATTTTTTATGAATTTTTAAAAAAAAATATTTAAATTTTTAGGCAAAAAATACTTTTTTCCCTTCATACATTCATTTTTAACTTCGAAAGTGTTGCACATATAGGAAAACGGTATAGAAACAGATTAGAGAAATTGTAATTCTAAATTTTTCTAAATTTGTTTCATCAAAATCGGACAAGTGGTTCTCGAGTTATGTTAAACTACGTTTTTGCCAAAATGTTACAACTAAGCGAAAAAATATCAAGATAAGGAAAAAATTTAAAAGGTCATAAAAAAAAATGACACATACGAACGCCAAACCCTTTGAGGGTTTTACTATACTGACCTAGTACCATCACCCTGACTTGGAATTTCTCACCCCCCAGACAATAATCCCAAAAATGTTCCATAGTGTAATTAGTCAAAACAACTAACAAAAATTACTTACATAAATTTATTTTGTTTTTTTGTTTTTAATAACCAATTAACTGAATAAAAAATCGTACACTTAAAATAATACGTCAGTAGAATAATCTGTCAAACCGGTTTCAAATCGATTTGATTAACTTTTAACAAATTTTTAGCTGAAACGCTGATAAAAGCAAAGATTTTAGTTATCTTCATTTAACACAATACTAAAAATCCTCAGTACTTTAACTAATTTGAGTGTTAATTTTAAAAATTATTTAAAACAAATTTTTACAACCCATTCGTTAAATTTTAAAAAATTTATTGTTAAAATATAATATTTTCATGTTACTGTTATTACCCGGTAGATGGCACCACCAATGTATCCGAAGTTTTAAAGATGGCGCTATTTCTTTCCCTCCCGATTTTTTAAAATGGCCCATATCTCGAAAACTAAGAGAGATAGAGCAAAATTGATGAAAATTTCGACTACCCCTAACCGCTCAATAGCCCAGCGAAAGGGTTTATCTCTATTCAAAAATTGACCTTGGCGGGGCTTTGGACCCTCAAAAGTTTTTAACAAAAATTGTCCACTCCATATCTCGAAAGCTAAGCGAGATAGAGCAAAACGGAAAAAATGTTTGCTCCATTGAAATGTCCTTATATGCCCTCACATGATATGGACTAGGCCCGGGGAGGGTCCAAAGACCCTAAATTTGAGCAAATTCTCCGACTCAGTATAATTATAGATGAAACTGTAGTTTTACGAATTTTTTAATTGAATTTAGATTTGTTAAATTTAACAAAAGAATTTTTTAAAATCAACAAATTTTATTTTATGCCAAAAACCAGGAATAAATTTTGTTAAAGTAACAATTTTTTCAGTTCAGCTAACAGACTTATTATTTTGAGTATACCAATAGTCAGTATTTTATTGTATATTGTTTTTGTTTTTAATGACTTACGAGTGTAATTAAATAAAATTTACATTTCTGCTGACTCCTGACTGCAGAAATTTCTTTAGTCCTAAAGTCAAGTAACGGGCCTTTAAGCTATCAACTGATAAAGTGGTGGAAGAAACCAAATCAGAAACCGAAGCAGTGAACTTTAAAAATTCTGTAGAATTGTCAAAGCTACCTAGACATAAATTTCAATCAAATAACCTCTAAGGCACGCTAGAAACGTAACGGGACTTGCCCGCTATTTTGAAAAAGGAAATTGTTTTTTAGTCAATTTTTCTTATTTTTAGCTTGTAATACAATAATACTTCGAGAAACAAGGTAGCCTACAATGCGGTTGCAGTCTAAAGCGGCCTACGAATATAGATAACTTCTCTCTTATAATCATTTTTTATACCCTAAACCACTACGTGAACAGGGTATAATAAGTTTATGCTGGTGTTTGTATCAACAAAAAATATTGGGACTAGAATCACCTTTTAGTATCGACTCTTCGATCGACTTAGAATTACTTTTTGTTTCATTTCAAGGCTATCGTCTATCCATCCGTCCATGTATTTTCGTGCCAAGTATCAAGATATTTTGATGAAATTTGATACACCAACTTACGCCGCACAGTGGTACATTTACGGAGAAGGCATTCAAAAATCCATAACCCATTGAAAAAAGAGAACCCGAAGTAGTAGAAAAATCACTACAATTGATGATCTAGATGTACTTCTTTTTTAGCATAAACACTAATGATTTTATTATTGAGTTGTCATAGGAGAGGAGTACTCCCACTTCAACATTTTTTCAGTACTTTTTGAACGAGTGCAAAGGAAGCTGTTTTTCACCAATTAAAAGTTAAAAAAATTCTTCGAAAAAAAATTATATTTTTTTTGTTTTACAAAAGTTTTTTATTGCCGCCACTGGGTATCGAACTTGCGACTTCACGATTGAAAGTCTAGTGCACTACCTCTCAGCTACACTGAACCAAAAACAGCTATGAAATCTGAAACTAAATTCCATATTAAATTGATGAATGGGTGATCACTATACAACTAACAAAACCTGTCCATCAATTTAACGCATTGTTTGGTAGATTTATATTTTGACGTTTAACTATTTTATGTGGTATTATTTTGACAAAACATCGTCAATTGTATTAACAAAAATTAGTTGTCTTAACAATTATATTTAATTAAATTGCATAATGATTTGGTTGTTTTACCAATGCATTTTATTAAATTCAACAATGCATTTTATTTAATTAATTAATTTTTTATCGACTTATTATTATTTTTTAGACTTATATTTCATTAGTTTTTATATTTCACCAATTTAAAATTTTTTAATACAATGTTTTTTTATAATAAATTTGATAAAATATAAAAAATAATGAAATATAAAATTGAAATTATAATATAGCATATACTAAAAACTCTTTATTTAAAACACATGAACCATTTTATATACAAAAACATATAACTTTATTTAAATTAATACTTCAAATACATTATATGACATTCATTAATAGTTTGCCTTCAACAAAATAACAAAAAGATGGATAATATCAAAATTAATGACAGAAATTTTAATGTACGATTTAATTGAGAACGTTCAAAATTATATATATTTAAAAAAATTAATAAGTCTTCAATTAGCAATTCACTTTAAGTAACTGAATTTGTTAATTATCTATACTTTGAAAAACAAAAACACAGTGTCAATTTATTGATATTTCCGACAATTACAAATACACATGCTAGCAGGAGTAATGACGCGACAAAATTAACCTCACTAAACTTTTTTCCACAGATTTAATACTCTTTTTTTCAAATTGAAGAAAAATTATATCAAATTTACGTTGCAGCTTTTTTACAAAATTTTTTAGAGTTAACAAATTAAATTTTGTTTAAAAATGGACAAAAAAATTATCAAAACAACAATTGTTTTGTAGAGAATTATTGACGGAAATAAGTATGTTCATTTAAACATTAATTTGAATAAAAAATATATTGTTTTAACAATTCGTTTCATCAAAAAGTAACAAAATTTTTATGTTGATTTCACTTACGACTTTTGGTTCAGTGTATTCTTGGATATGAAAGTTGATTGGCATAAAAACACCACTTTGTTACTGCGAGATATTACGAGTGTAAATTCAGTATTGTTTTCAGTACTATTTTTACAGGTGCATAAAAAGCAATTTCTCACCATTTTTTTATATACACATATTTTTAAAAATTTAAAAAAATATTGAATTTAAACAAAATTAATTATAAATATTAAAAAAATTAATAGAATAAAAAAAAATTAAAAAAAAAAAATAAAAAATAATGGTTCCACCGGGAACTGAACCCGGGACCCTCTGTTTGGAAATGCCAAATGATATCTCTTTTTATGATCACTTAAGTGATTTTTTGGATGTTGTTCAGAATAACTTCTAAAAAAGCAGTAAAAATACACTAGCGGATACTTGTGGAGCAGTGAAAGAAGTACTTTGTAAAGCATTACTTCCAATTTTTTTTGCTGGGAACTTTTGAAGTAGTTGATGAAGAATTAATGCGTTTTTTTTTTGTTAGAAAGCCTAAACCTTTCGCTCTATTTTAAGATATCGATCGTTAAAATTGAGGAGAAAAAAAATTATATAAATATTTAGGGTTAACCTATGTATATAATATCTGTTTTTGCAAAATTTTAGTACAACACTCAAGTTTTTTAACAACTAGGGGCTGGTAATTTACTTTGAAAGTAGACAAAGTAAAACACTGCCTTTTTATATATTTTTCCATTTATACACTCATAAAAATAAGTTAATAAGTAATAATAACAAAAAAATTTGTAAAATTATGCTTTTTTGCTGAAATTGCGTTTTTAAATAATACAACAACAAATGTGTTTCATTAGGGTGTTTCATATAAACTCATATTCTACTCGTAAACAGTGTAAACCCGGTATGTTTATGAGTTTAATGTCAAACTCCATACATAAAAAATATGGTTTGTATTTATACAAGGTTTACAAGGAATCTACGAGTTTATATGAAAACCATAATATATTTAAAAGAATATAAATATAGTAGACTTTTTATTAATTTTTTTTATTTCACTAAGATACAGGATTTTAATTAAGTAAATATTCATATCTAATCAAGTGAGGGTAGCCAGTCGGTTTTTAAAGTAAGTGTATCACGGTATAATGGGGAAAATAGGGCAAATTTTTTCATTATTTCGTTTTCGTAACTCCATGTACTGATTTTTTGTCAATTTTAAATCCAAAAGGGTGCTAACGCTTCTTCTAGGTTTAACTTATGATCTTTAATTGGCGTAGGAAAGCTGTTAAAGACTCTTTTGGTGCGAGTGGGGCTCGCTTCTACAATTTTATCAATTACCCAGTGTAGAAATGGTAATGATATATCATTATTTTTTTAACTACCATATTGATACCGACTTACTTTCTGCATTATTTTAAAACATATAATAATGGCTTGCCAACAATGACTTATTTTTATCTTTATTTCATATAGAAAGTAATTTTCTAGTTTTTTTTGAAATTTTTTTAAATCTATTTTTAGACTCAATATTTTTTAAACACTGGTAAGGATATATGTAACCACATATTTTTTGATTTTTTGTATGTTGGCGAGTAAGCTTACTTGTGTGCAGCAGGTCAATTATATTTTTATCTATTAAATATTACATGTCGATATAGCTCAGATGGTAGAGCTATTGACTGGCAATCTGTAGACCCAGGTTCGATTCTCGCACCAGCAAATTTTATTAAAAAAAAATACAATAAAAAATATTTTTTTTATATAATTTGTTTTTATGAAAATCTATTTTTAGACTCATTATTTTTGTCTGTACTGGTAAGCATATAGGTAATGACATATTTTTAGATTTTTCGTATGCTGGTGTGTAAGCATAACTCATTATTTTTCGCGACATCGCCATATAAAGGTAATAAGAAATGTAAAAGTAACTAGTTACCATTACCAAGTATGTAGTTACATAACCACATATCTGGTAATGATTTTCTACACTGGGAAGTTAATAATTTATTTATTGAAAAATTTCTTAAAACTAAACTACACTAGCTACAAGCGATATTTTCTATCCTTGAAGGAGATCAAATCTTAATTTTAGCTTTTTAGTGATAAGACCTTTTTCTTGGTTGCTATCAGTCATACTATTCATTGCTCTTGCCATTTATTCATGCAACAACAATAACTAATGCTATTGCTATTATATACATTCATTGTTTTTGATGAGTGGTTTTTACGCATTATTTTTATATTGCCACTACATGTCAAGCAACGAAATGAAGAGATGACGCATTAAAAAAATAAAATCAATCACAACATTCATTTGGTATTCGTTGACCTGTTGTAGTATTTTGAATGAAGAAATTTACATTTTTTTTTATTTAAATATGAAATATGCATATATTTTCTCATTTTGTTAATGTTTAAGTGAAAAAAATAAACACTAACCCCTAAATTCATAAACGCTTTGTAAAATTATAGGAGGTTTATTGAACAAATTTTGTATGAAAATGACGTTTTATAAACCTGCTATAACTTTACAAAGCATTTATGAATTGAAGGGTAAAAATATACTAAAATATTTGCCAGAAAAAAATTTTCAATTTTTATACAACCAACATTGAGACCATTCGTAACAATCGGTTTGTATTCATACCAATCATTTTATATTCGTTACTTTTGTGAGTGTTCGGTAAGATTAACAGAAGATATGCAGTGCAATGCATGGCTTTTGTCATACTCACTTTTTTCAATTGTGTCTGTATTGCTTTACTGAAATGATGTGTATTGACAACAATATGCACATTTTTTGTGATTGCATTTAAAAGCATAAAATAAGGCACTCAAACCGTTCTCTGTTTGCTATCTCTCATAGTGATATGCTTTATCTGTAGTCACACATGTGCATACCAGAAGTTAGGCACTAAGCACTAAACACACAAACTAAATATCTTACATTTGAAAGGGTATAGTTTTATGTCCTTAATTACGGGAATGTAATTAAGCATAGCCTACATATGTGATTGTTTGCTAGGAACAATCACTAAAGATATCATTTGTGTTGTTTTCTTATGAAATTAATTCTTAGATTAAATATAAAATTCTTCTTAAATAAATAATAACAAAAAGTATGACAGGAAACAGCTGATTTGGCAATATGGCCAAAATGAAATGCAAAAATTTAAGAAAACCACAAAGAGAAAGCACGAAAATCTAAAAAAAAAGATATAGATATATTAAAAATTTGCGCAATATAAAATGTATGGATATTTTATATTTATATCTCCCTCTTGACAATACTACGATGTAAACAAAGCCATACGGTTCGAGAATACCATTTTGGCACCTGTCATTCATAACACATCTGTGTGTAATATGTGATCAATATTATCAGGTAATTAGCAGTATTAAAATAATACCATGAAATTTTACTGATAAAAATCCAGTTGTTAAATTTTAGAGAAGATTGCTCAGAAGAGTGTATCTGTGTTTATCTTTTTACTCTTAACTGCGAAAAATTGTGAAAGAAACAGCTGATCCAATGATAAAAAAAAACGCAAAGAAAAAAATTTTATTTCAATTAAGCAGAGGAAAACGCAAAACTAAACTTCTTAGATACATATAGAAATTAACTGAACAAAATCAAAAAAATTTTTAAATGTGAAAAATATGTGTACCTGCGTAATTTTTCCAACTAAAACAATACACTTTAGTAGGTTTGAGGTTAAGAAGAAGAATAAACCTTCCTCAAAAGTTATAAACACATTAAATTTGCAAATCAGACTAGATCTAGTTTCTGCCTTTTTATGGACAGGCTTCATCAGTGATCTTCCATTAAATTGTATTATTGTTTATATTTTTATTGTCAGATTGTCTCTATATGAATAATTTCAGAAGTGATCAAACAGACATATACAAACATTCTACTTCAGATTTTCTCTGTTTATCTTATTTCCTCCGTGTCACCTTTTCACAAATATTGCCACATTGACGTATGGTTTGTACGTACAAGTGCAGGCAATTTGTGTATATTGGAGACGGACAGCCAACAGGGCATTTTTATTTTTTATAGTAAAATGTTGTTTCTTCAAACAACAAAGTGTTGTAAATTTCAAAATAAAACATTATCATATTTTATTTTGAAATTAAGTTTTTGGCTAGAAAAGTGGTTTTGTGTGTTCCCGTACTTTTGGGTAATTTTTTAATTTAGTGAGAGGACTTTGTGTTTACTTTTATTTGACCGAAATTTACCCAAAACTTATAGGAACCAGGCTTGCCATTTTAGCACTTTAGGTGCTAGATCTAGCACTTTTTTTTGGCAGTTAGCAACCAAAAATTTAAAAAAAGTGCTGGTGCTATTTTAGCACTTATTTTAAAAATATTGAAATTTTTTAACACTTTTTTAAATAATTGAATATCTATATGAAAAATATACAGCTTCTCTGAATTGGGTTAAAGTTCAATAGTGAATAAATATCTTTACCAGTCATGCCAACTTTTTGTTAAATATTGGCATAACAATATTTACGAATTTCTAAAAAGAAGAAATAAGAAAAGTTAGTTTGGCATTTCTGACTTAAGTTCACACTAGATCATTTCCAAAAGAGTTCCAATTTGAAAACCAACATCTGATTGTTAACGGCAATCGAAATGACCTTAAAGTGCAGCCCGAAAACCCTGTCTGAGGTTGTTAGCAGATTTTTAAACTTTTGGAAAGAATGGTAAAAATCTGTTTCGAAAAGAAATATTGCTAAGACTCTGGTGCTCCTGCATGTATATTAAAATTACAAAAGTATAGGACTAACAAAAAATATTGTTCAGTAAAAATTTTCTGAATCTTAAAAAGTTTTTCTACAGCAGGAAGAATTTAAAATTAGATGGTTTCTCTATATAAATATAATTTTCTTGTCCGCAAAAGGCATTAGAATCTGAATATTTATCAATATAAAAAAATATTTTCAAAATCTGAAGGCATTTCTGTGAAAAAATTTCACATAATTGATGATTTTTCTAACGAAATATTTAACAAAACCTACAATATTTCGTATAATAGCTAAACTTTCTGTAGAATCTGATATGTTTTAGCCTCAAAATCTGAAATTATTTCTATGGAGAACGTTTCTAATATATCTCCAAATTATGATTTTTTAATTTCTTTACTAATTTAAAGCCAACAATAAATGATGACCCTTTGAAATGGCGACTGTATGAAATGCAAAGTTTTTTTTATTAATAATTCAATATATCAATAAAAACCATGGTTTGTCAACACTAACCCCAAAACATCAATAACGATTTAAAATGAATTCAAATAACTACACTTAACCTATACCATTAACGAAATAACTTAAAATATCACTAACCGCAAAATACTTTAACGAAATTATTTAAAATACCGTTTAACCTAACAGACCCGAACTCAAAAATTTTAAATATCCTAGGGATCATCATTTACCTTAAAATACCACTAATGGCTGGTTTACATTATAAGATTTTCGGTGTGATTTTGAAATGCAGCCTATATGTTTTGCATGTGTACTAAAGCAAAATCATACCAAAAATCGTACAGTGTAAAATAGCCATAACGAAATAACTTAAAAAGCCTTAAAATAATCAAATGAAATAACTTTAAATACCGGTAACTCTAAAACAACTTAACGAAATAACGATAACCCTAACGAAATATTTATGAAATAACGTTATTCATTAACACTAAAGACTGGTTTACACTATAAGATTTTCGGAAAGATTTTGCAACCTTGTCTATATGTTTTGGATGTGTACTAAAGCAAAATACTACCGAAGATCTTATAATGTAAACTGGCCTTAACCTTATGAATCCGTTGCCAACTCTGATAAAAACCTATAATGCATGTTAAAAACAAAAAAAAAAATCTATCACTTTTTTTAGCGCTTTTTATTTTGAATCTAGCACTTTCTAGCACTTTTTTTTCGACGATCTAGCACCTTTTCCCATTTGTCTTATGGCAACACTGATAGGAACACACTTAACGTGAATCTCTTAAATTCTCAAATAGAAAAAATGACGAGTATTTTGTAAAGGTTGTAAAATTTTTTGCTTAAAAAAATAAAAAAGGCCCCCTGAAAGAAAGTCCTGGCTACGTGCTTGGCACGAAGTTATTTTAATGTTCCAAAGGACAAAACCCATTAATTCTAGATAGGATCGGTCCATATCTGTACCTATCGCCCATATGTACTATATTAGGAAAAATCAAAATTTCTTTCGTTATTCTACTTGTTATCATTTTTTAGACAACTTTTTACACAATTCCATATCAGCCCATTCCAATTTCGGATCCCAACATTAGTTGACTTTTAATCAGACTGGTGTAGCGTATGATGTGGTTGACATGCCCGACTTTAACTTTTCATTCGTTTTTCTCCTTTATTCGTTAAAGAAAAATTTGGGTTGATTTAAAAAAGATTTGGCAACATTGTAATACCAAAATATTATATTCATTATCCTCTTGTTATTCCTATTAATAATGTTTTGCTTCTGATGTTACAAGCAAATACTATACTAGCATAAAAATAAGTATTTATAAATTCAAACACAATGAAAACAGATTCCTTCTGATAACATAATTTTGTGCCAACTGAAGAATTTGTTTGCATTAAGTGAATTCAATTGGTTGTCGCAATCAAATGTCTTTCTGACATAACTGAAATATATTGTTTTTACCAAAATTTTGTTATATTAACAGAATTTTTTTGCACACAAAAGAAAGACAAAAACTATATACTTCAAACAAATCATTTGGTTGGCAAAAAATTGGGTTGCTACAACGCATTCGTTTCCTCTGTATACAATTTTAGAATACGATTGGCTTAAACAAGTTCTTACTTAGAAAATAGATTCGGTGCTGACAACCGCATTTGTAGTCAATCGAATCGTTCGGTTGTGGTAGCTGATTTTTTCATTTGTGAAAACAAAAAACCAATTGAGACAAGAATAATTTGGTTGTGACAACGAAATTTCAGTTGTATCAAAAATAATTTAGTAGTCGCCACCGAAAAATTCATTTGATGCAACTGAACCATTCAATTGTTAACAAATTGGGTTGTCAGCACCCAATATGTTTTCTGTATGTATTCTTCAACTTTAATATTCTGGGTATTTGAATGTGTGTGTTTGAGTCGTTGCTAATGCGCTGGTGTAATTGAAACCTTAAATTGATTTAGTCATTATACCCTACACCACTATGTGGTCAGGGTATTATAAGTTTGTGCTGATGTTTGTAACACCAAAAAATATTGGTCGTAGACCCACCTTATAGTATACCGATCAGTTCAGAATTTTTTTTTATTTCGATTTAACGATGTCCGTCTGTCCGTCCGTCCGTCTGTCTGTCTGTCCATGCAATCTTGTGCGCACTCTACAGGTCACAACTATAAGATATTTTGATGAAATTTGGTACGCAGACCTATGTTGGCCAAAGGACGAACAAGTTTGAGTTTGGTGAACATCGGTCCATGTTTAGATCTAGTGGCCATATAAGGGTCCTACCAAAATTATACTGTTTATATTCTGCAGGTCGTAAATATTAAGATATTTTGACGAAATTTTGTACACGGACCTATGTTAGCCCAAGAAAGCAGCCTATTGATTATGGTGAACATCGGTCCATGTTTAGACCTAGTGCCCATATAAGGGTCCTACCAAAATTATACTGTTTATACGCTGCAGGTCGTAAATATTAAGATATTTTGATGAAATTTGGTACACAGACCTACATTGGCCCAATAACGCAGCCTATTGATTTTGGTGAACATCGGTCCATGTTTAGACTTAGTGCCCATATAAGGGTCCTACCAAAATTATACTGTTTATACGCTGCAGGTCGTAAATATTAAGATATTTTGATGAAATTTGGTACACAGACCTATATTGGCACAATAACGCAGCCTATTGATTTTGGTGAACATCGGTCCATGTTTAGACCTAGTGCCCATATAAGGGTCCTACCAAAATTATACTTTTTATACGCTGCAGGTCGTAAATATTAAGATATTTTGATGAAATTTGGTACGCAGACCTATATTGGCCCAGTAACGCAGCCTATTGATTTTGGTGAACATCGGTCCATGTTTAGACCTAGTGCCCATATAAGGGTCCTACCAAAATTATACTGTTTATACGCTGCAGGTCGTAAATATTAAGATATTTTGATCAAATTTGGTACACAGACCTACATTGGCCCAATAACGCAGCCTATTGATTTTGGTGAACATCGGTCCATGTTTAGACCTAGTGCCCATATAAGGGTCCTACCAAAATTATACTGTTTATACGCTGCAGGTCGTAAATATTAAGATATTTTCATGAAATTTGGTACACAGACCTACTTTGGCCCAATAACGCAGCCTATTGATTTTGGTGAACATCGGTCCATGTTTAGACCTAGTGCCCATATAAGGGTCCTACCAAAATTATACTGTTTATACGCTGCAGGTCGCAAATATTAAGATATTTTGATGAAATTTGGTACATAGACCTATGTTGGCCCATGGACGAAGCCTATTGATTTTGGTGAACATCGGTCCATGTTTAGACCTAGTGCCCATATAAGGGTCCCACCAAAATTATATTGTTTATACGCTGCAGGTCGCAAATATTAAGATATTTTGATAAAATTTGGTACATAGACCTATGTTGGCCCAAGGACGAAGCCTATTGATTTTGGTGAACATCGGACCATGTTTACAACTAGTGCCCATATAAGGGTCCCCCCAAAATTGGCTTGGTAACAAACTGCAGGTCGCAAATATTAAGATATTTTTAATGAAATTTGGTGCGCTGACTCACATTATAGAAAATTTTGACACAAGCCCCATTTTAACCCATTCGAATTTCGGATCCAAACAATACACCAGAGTGGTGTAGGGTATTGTATAGTCGGCATGCCCGACTTTAACCTTTTTACTCGTTATTATTTTACACATATTCTGAGAAGTTTGAATTTTAATTTTTGCTTTAAAAATCTGGTGGCCCAAAGTAATTATTTTTTTGCTAAGAAATATCTTAGTAATAAATCATTAAGAAATAATGATTAGAAGTTTGTTAGATTTATTAATCATCTTTCAGAAGTTGATCCAAATTCAAATACCTATTAAAATTTAAGGTTTGAAGTCAATAAATAAAAGAAAACATCATACTTTTAATTAAATTTTATTGAATGGTTTTGTTTGCTATTTTTGGCATTTCAGCAACAACATTTAAAAACAACTACTTAAGTACTACTGCATAATAATGAGTATACATTTTACGGTAAACATCACCACAAACTTATTATATCCTTTTCACGTAGTGGCATAGAGTATAATTATATTTTATACAATATTTTGTTATTCTACGTTTTGTTATTTTGCCTGCCTTCTATTATTTTTATTCATATTTATTGTTGGACTACATTTTAATGAAGTGGTTTTTGTGGTTAATGAAAATCATATTTATATACTTAATAAAGTTGGGTAGTTTAACGCTTCAATTAAGGTAAAATTTACTGAGAGATAGGAAATGAATATAAAAATCATAGATACACTGTACTGAATATAAGACTGGAAAACAAATTTTAACAAAATCTAAAACAAGTCTATTTTAGAATATTTTAAAATGGATCCTTATTTTAATAATTTAAAAATTAAAAATAAATGATTATAGGAATTCCAAAAATTGTGTTAGTAACATTTAATTTATTGAATTCACCGCGGCTTCTAAAATCGTAAGTTTTGAGAACCTTAACTTCTATTATTGTTGCGTAAAAAATTTCACGCCAACCAGTCTAATTAAAAATATGCCATGTCTTTTTTAAGCCAACATACAAAATTAAAAACAACAAAAAATACTCTGCCTACTTTTAGGCGTAGTAATTATGTGTGTGTATGTGGAGTTTCAACTGAGACCCAGTCAAATGCATTTAATAATTTGTTGTATTTATCTCTGCTAGAGTCTACCAACATGTTTTTATTTACCTGTTTTTTTCGTCCGCTGTACTCATAACTAATTAGCCAAATTTGCTCTATGATCATGAGTTTTTGTGTGGTTTTAAATGTTTTGTAAACTTGCCTCTAGTTGTTCATGGCTGCATTATAATTTTAATTTTGTAACGCTTATATATATAGGTCAGCATGAGGTTATTCGGCAAATGTCGTAATGTGGGAATTACTATTTTAAAAAATATATCGGCTATGTAGACTTTGAATAAACTCAACAAGGATGTGGGATAAATCTCAATTTAAATAAAAAATTTAAATTATTGCAGATTTTTTATAAACTCAAGAACATTGTTGTGTAGTTCAACCAGAAAACAGGTTCGGTGCCCCCAACCGCATTTGTAACCAATCGAATGGGTTGGTTGTGGTAGCCGAGATTTTCAGTTGTGATAACAGAAAACCAATTGAGAGAGGATTAAGTAGACTGTGAGAATGGAGTTTGAGTTGTGTCAAGAATAATTCGGTAGTCACTACCGAAAAATCCTTTCGATGTAACTAAACCATTCGATTGGCAGCAAATTGAGTTGTCAGCACCGAATCTGTTTTCTGGGTGTTTTAACAAATAACAACACCTAAGGTATGCGTTTTTAAGAGACGTATAAGGAAAATATAACGAAAACAATTTCGGAGGATACATTATGGTGCCACAGTTTTCTTATTTTTTGTCGAAAAATTACTCGCAATTGTCGTTTTTCCCATTTATTATGGAAAAAATCGTTATACATTCTTTTAATAATTATGGTCAATCGGATCATTTTGAAGTTTAAAGTAAGCACATGATAATTACCTACCCGGTTTAAAAAAAATTATATGGAGCTTTATAAAGTTTTATCATAACTCTAATTTTATCATATTAGATTTATTTTGATACAGTTAGAGTGATTTAATGCAGTTTTATCCGAATTTTGCCCTATTCAATTTTACTAATTATACGTTATACCATAAAAGTTTATCTAATTTGATATAAAATGGTATATTAATGATTTAATATATAAATATTGATTGTTTCTTGCAATTTTCAAAATAATCATTGGCATCCATCTTGGTAGTTTTAACAATTAGGCATTGGAATCCAATGTATATCCGTTTCAAAACCCTTTCAAATTGATCACTAATACAAAAACTATTGACAAAAAAAAAAAAAAAAATACCGGTAATCCAAATCCCTTTCCTTTAAAACTGATATTGTACCGGTATGGAAACGGGTTTTAACAAAATCAGGTTCTTTTACGTTTGTAACAAAAAATATATTTTTTTATACTACATTTATACTTGAGCAAAAACTACTTAGTTTTTGTACAAAACTAGTTTTTGCTTGTTTTTTTTTTTGCATGCTTTTTGACAAGTTAAAAACCACAAGAGTCAAATACCACGTAGTTTTTGCTCAGGTATAAATGCAGTATTGACCAAAATATCCAAAACTGTAAATCAATTTATCGGCTTTTGTTAGGAAAAATCGTATTGGTAACTTGAAGTACAGTTATTAATTATACCCTACACCACTACGTGGGCAGGGTATAATAAGTTTGCGCTGATGTTTTTAACATCAAAAACTATTGGACCTAGACTCAAAATCACTCTTTTTTCGATTTATCTATGTCCGTCTGTCTGTCCATGCATTCTTGTGCGCACTCTTCAGGTATCAAATATTAAGATATTTTGATGAAATTTGGTACACAGACCTATGTCGGCCCAAGGACGAACCTAGTGCCCGTATAAGGGTCCCCCCAAAATTGGCTTGTTAACAGGCTTCAGGTCGAAAATACGAATATATTTCAATAAAATTTGGTACGCTGACTAACATGGCCCTAAGGCCAAAGTATATTGATTCTAGATAGGATCGGTCCATATTTGGACCTATCGCCCATATGGGCTATATTTACGATTTTCTCTTCTTTTATCATTTTATAGAAAATTTTGACACAAGTCCCACTTTAACCCACTTGAATTTCGGATCCAAACAATAGTTAGCTTTTACCCAGACTTACATATATATGTTAGGTATTGTATAGTCGGCATGCCCGACTTTTAACTTTTTTACTCGTTTTTATTTGGGCTTCGAAGCCTTGAGCATTTTTTAACAACAACACATGGTATATTACGAAAAATACCGCAATAACACCAGAACATACCAGTACTGATGTTTCGAATAAAAAACCTTTAACGATACCAATACCAAAACAAATAATAGATACCAATAACTATAGTTGTTTCGGTTGCCAACCTTGTTTAAAACATAAGGAAAGAATTTGCGACCTTTGGTTTTCATACACCCAGAAAACAGATTCGGTGCTGATAACTCAATTTGTTGCCAATCGAGTGGTTCAGTTGCATCAAATTAATTTTTCCGTTGAGACTACCATTCTTTATACAACTGAAATTCCGTTGTCACACTCAAATTGGTCCTGCCTCAATTGTTTTTCTGTTGTCACGATTAAAAAACTCGGCTGCCACGAATCATTCAATTGGCTACAAATGTTGTCAGCACCGAATCTGTTTTTTAAGTGTGTGTATTATTGACGGTTGTCAAAGTGACACAGTATGGTGCTTATACTCTTACTTTAATTAATAAAAATCTATCTCATCTAAATTTTCAATATATATTACTAGCAGCTGCCTGCAACATTCTTGAGAGACAACTTTAAAAGTGGCGTCCATTAAATATTTTCTATTGAACTTCATCGATGAAAATTTGCTGTAGGAGAAGCTCTATTCTATGATGCAGTCGAGTAGGGAAAGCTCTCTTCTATGATGCAGTCGATAAAAAATAGTCTTTGATTTTCGTCATCTCTTAAGATACCAAAATTGATTCATACTCCCTCCAGTTGGAACACTTCAGATACCTCTAGTGCAGATTTGGGAGAAGAGGCAAATGTTTTGCTCACGAAATAATTAAACCCGTTTCTTATTTTGGGGAGTAGCCTGTTCTTATTTCATCATGAAATCTGCAAATATTTAATATTATATATTAAAAACTATATATTTAATACTGTTAAATATTACCTCACCACATGCATTTCTGTTTTTTTTTTTTTTAGTTAACGAAAATTAAATATAATTAAAGTTTCGTCACTCCATTGGAGAAACTAGCAAATATAGGTTGTGCCAGTAAATTCGATCCATATATATTATTTTGTGTTGTTTCGTTGATAGTTTAGTTTCTACGCTTCGGCTAATCAGGCCAGCAAGCAACCCCCTCTAACGCTGGGGTAGTGCGTTTATTCCCCAATAAAAAAAAAGGATTTCAAGCACATTTATATAGCGAGCCGTTTGCTCCAAATCAGACACCCGCTTGCAGCCGCCCCTAGCATGGAGTCCCAGACGCTGCAGAAAACATACCGCTGACCATCACTGTTTGGTTCATCCGCTTTTGGAAAGGTTTCCCTGTTCCTATACAAGTTATGTGCCCTTCTGTTCACTTATACCGGTGAACTCTCGGTCCCCCTGTACTACGTTAGCCGCCCGTCCTAGGTCGTTGCCCGCTCTCTACCACGCGGAGGTGTGGTTTGAATACTTCCCATCCTTGAATATAATATAATAGCTTCTCCGGGGCTTTAGATCCGATTTAATAGTACTGATGGCATTTCGTTCTTTTCCCATATCCAATTATTTCGCTTGGAAATTTGGGGCTATTTTTCATTATACAAAATTACCTCAATTCAAAAGAGGAAAAATAACTCCAAAATGCACAAGAATTAGGGGCCATTTTTAAAATGAAAAATATACCAAATGCAAATAGGAAAAATTAGCCCAATTAAACTTGAAAAATTGCCCCAAATTTACGTGTTGTTGTCTTCGGTAGAAAAGTTTGGGGTCTTTTTTTCATTTTCGTTTTGGGCCATTTTTCTTTGGAACCATTTCTCAAGGAGCCCAAGCAGCAATTTCAAAATGATGGCAGGCAGCAAAATTCATCCAAAAGCAAGGAAATTGGATATCACACGAGTTGAGGCCGAGAGACGCTGAAAGACGATTTTGCATATCAGAAATGCTGCTTGAAGGACTTAAAAATAAGTAATTTTTTCATCGAATTATTACTGACGATGAAAAATGGATCCATTAGAATAACTCGAAGTCGAAAGAGCTCTGCCAACCAGCCAAATCTACGTCAAAGCCGAATATCCATGGCGCCATGGTAATGATCTGTATTTGGTGGAACCAGAAAGGTCCCATCTATTATGAGCTACCGAAGTTAGCCCAGATGATCACAGGGACCTGTACTGAACACAATTGATTCGTTTAAAGTGATCATTGGTCGAAAAACGAGCAGAATATGCGACCAGACTTGAAGTTGTAATAACATATTCCATCATGACTACGCTCGACCACGTATCACAAGACCGGTTAAATACTATTTAGAAATTAGTGTTTGGGAAGTTTTGCCTCACCCGCCTTATAGTCCAGACCTTGCGCCGTCCGATCCATGCAGAATACTCTCGCTGGAATACGCTTCACTTCAGAACAGGGTATCCGAAATTGGCTTTATTTTATTGGCAGATTGTCTATATATGATAATTTTTTTTCTTCTTTCTCTTTTAATATGATATTCAATAAAATATAGTAGTGGTATTCATCTAACTGTATTTATGTCCTCGTAAACCGTGTATTTTTGTAATCGCGTATATTTGTAACTTTACCTATTTATTTGAATGAACGCACCTTTTAAAACAATTCACATTTCAATTTTGCATTTAGCCACTTTTTTGATCTTTTCATAAAACATGAATTTTTTAAATTTGTATCGTTTAAAAACAAAGAAAACAGAAAATAAGAAACAACAAACAGAACAATACAAAATCATTTTATTTTTGACAATATTCAAATGTGTGTATAAATACGAAAAAGTTTACACACAAAAATGTAAGCGTATATTTACGAGGGCTCGTAAACTAGTTTTGACATTAATCGAGTAAACTTACAACAACTTACACAGTATACGAGGCGTAAATTCTTTAAGTGTATACCTTAGTATTCAGAAAATTAGAAATAAATAAAAAATGTATTCTTAAAAAAAGGGAAGTCTCTCTTTAGCAAAAAAATTTAAATTTTGTGATTAAGGCTCGTTTGCTCGTACTTGTGGCTCGTTGTGACCATCATACGACAATTTTTATAAATGAAGGTCACAATTTTTCATTCAAAACAATAATAAAATTTAAAAAAAATCAAATTTTATTTGTCAATTTTATGATTGTGTTGATACCAGGTTTTAGTTTTTTTTTTAAGTTTTCAAACAAAAATTTGTATAAGTATAATTTATTGGGACTGTGCAACAAACAAATATATGGGGAATACAGTCACTACTAAGAGTCACAGACTTTTTGTAGGAATAGGCACGTAAATCTACAAATTACAGAAAATTTACTTTAATTTAACAACTCTAATATTTGTACCACTTGAATATCCTGGTGTAGACCATTTTCACATGTCATGGTACAGATATTTTCAGATGGCTGCTATTTTCAGCATTTTCCCCCACCACGGAACAGGTAACCGGGTAGACACTTTTAGACCCCTCCTATTTTCAATAGAAATTGGACAGGTCCTATGAAACTGATGCTGTTTTTACGGATCAAAAGACAGATCAGAAGATAGGATATTTCAGACCGGTTCCATTTTAACCGTCCACGAGATAGGTGTTCATATTACAACTGATCCCCGCTTTCTCTCAGGAAAGTTACAATAAAAATACAGCAACATCAAATGTTCTATCCTCTTTTATTGCATTTTTCGAAGGAAAAGAAGCAAGTAACGCTAAAAATGTGCTTCTCGTTCTTCATTCTTTCTAAAATCGTATTTTTTTATGTTACTGTAGATATCGTAAAGAGGCTGAAATTTTTGGAAATTGGTTTTATCCAAAAAATTCGTAGGTTCCTAAAAGGCCTGTAGAAAGAAACCTGTAATCAAATTTCGTACCTAATTTCATTTTCCTTATTTTTCTGAACGATTTTAAAACTATTGCAATAATTATTTTAACCTCTAACCGGCCTAAGCTTTTTTGCAATGAAATTTATACCATGTGTTCCTCACGAAAAATAAACAAAAAGTTCTTCTAGAACATTTTTTTTTTCGTTGTCTATTTTAGGCGATATGGGCCAAAAGCGAGGAAATTTCGAAAACTAGATTATAAAAATTACTAGGTAAAGCACCGTAAGTTGTTTCAATTTCACGTGGAAAAAATATTATACTCCATATAAAAAAAATTATTTTTCACGATAATGAGTTTCACGTGAAAATTGTGTAGATTTTGTTTTCACGCAAATTTAATATACAAGACTATTATTTTTCTTCGGAAAAAGTGACATTTTGTGTTTATTGTGATTGTGTCTTTGTTACTCTAAAAAATGCTTATAAATTTACTGCTATGAAGTTTGTAAGTTTTTATGGAAATTTATATAAAATGCTTAAATTTAGGCGTTTAAGTGTTTTAAAAAACCAATTACACACTTTTTGCTACAAATGTAAGTACAATATATATATACGAGGGCGACCGCAAAAGTAACTGACCTAACATAAAAAGAACCGTTTTTTTGGAATTATTATTATTTATTTTTCAACATAATCTCCTTCCAACTCAATACACTTCATCAAACGTTTTTCAAGTTTTTTAATTCCATCCGAAAAATAAGATTTTTCAAGACCTTCAAAATATGCCTCAGTTTCAGCAATAACCTCGCTATTGGACGAAAATTTTTTGCCACCGAGAAATTTTTTTGAATTTGGAAACAAGAAATAATCAGAAGGAGCTAAATCTGGACTATATGGTGGATGCGGAGCAATTTCAAATCGTAATTCGGTCAGTTTTTGTTGAGTTAAAAATGCGATTTTTTGGGGCAAAGTCAACAAACGCGGCACCCATCTTGCAGATAGCTTTTTCATATGGAGTTCATCATGTAAAATACTCCAAACTTGTTTTTCGTGTATTTTAACAATATCAGCAAGTTCTCTGAGCTTTATTCGTCTATCTTTAGTCACTTCATTAAATATTTTTCTAATGTTTTCAATAGAAGTAGCAGTTTTCGGCCTTCCAGAGCGTTGTTCATCTTCCGTACTTGAACGACCCATTTCAAATTGTTGAACCCAGGATTTCATGGTGGAGTATGATGGTGCATTATCACCATGAACAGAATCCAATTCATCTTTGATTAATTGTGGCGTATAACCTTTCATATAAAAGTGTTTAATTACTGCACGAAACTCTTTATTTTCCATTTTTCAAAAATTACAAATTTTGTTTACTTCAATCACCTGTAACAAAGAAAATAATCGTTAAATATTTCGGAAATTTTGACAGATGGCTTATAAAAGATTGCTTAAAAAAAAAAAAAAAAAGTTGATGTAAAACAGAAAATGTGCCAGGCCAGTTACTTTTGCGGTCGCCCTCGTATTTGTTCGTAGAAACATGTTGCAGACATTAAATGTTTACAAAGCAGCACAATGTGTGTAAAATTCTGTTTAATACATTTTGAAACCAAACAAAATAAAGAAACATTTTGAAAATTGTTAAGCTACAATTTTATTTTTAGTCACAAATTGGTAAACAATAATTTATTAAATATAAAATTTAACAAATTTATCTGTTTTTACAAAATTTTTAGCGTTAATTTTTAAAATTGACGTGTTAACATCTTTAATCCAGAAATTTATTCTATATTTATCGATGTCTCTGGGATTATAATATATCGACAATGAACTTAAGATTTGGAGTTTTTGGTGTTGGATTAAATTTCTTGGTGTGGACATCATCTCAGGCAAGTCATTGGACATAGGTAAGCTGTTTTTTCAGTAAATTGAAACATTTAAACCGAAAAATATTTGCCAGTGTGGATGCCAAGGATATTTTCTGGAGAAGATTAAACTAAAGAGGATTGTTTTTGTTATTTATGAAATAAAATGTAGTGTTATTGTTTACTTTATTTTTTGCTTCTTTTATTAAAAATCGCTACAAATTCATTTTATTGTCTTTATAATTTTCGAGGGTTTTAATAGGGCCCATTTGTATAACTGAAAGCGATTGTGTGGTATATATGAATATGAACCATGTATTTCTAAGTATAAAAAATTAACCACTTGTATTATGTATTTAATTTCAGGCACATGCAATTAAAATTTGCACACAATGTGTCTGTATTTGAAACATTTTAATATAAAATTTACTAGCTTTTGTGTCTATTACTTTTAGGCACATTATTTTCAAAATTACACACTTTTAGTATTTCTAATGTTTAAATGGTAGGCATTCAGTTACCTACCATTATGGTAGTAAATTTAAATAAAAATTTATTAGAGTGTATTCAAACTTATAAGCTTTGCTACTTATAGTAAATATATTCTTTTTACCAAATTTCAGGAAAATCCGTCCATTCGTTTTCAAGTTAAGGCGATGTCCTTTAAAGGTATCCTTATGGAATCCTGTGTATCATTGGAACGAAATAATCAATTTTTTGAATAGTTTAAGCTTCAATTTTACTTTGTGTTCACTATCAATTGTTTTAGCCGATTTAAATATGTTTTTAAGATTTTTGGAAATTTTGTTTGTTTTAAAATATTTATTTTTCGAAATTTTTCCAAATTTAGTTTTTCACAATTTCTCGCTTCCAAACCGTGCACTGTATACAAAAAAATTCTTCACAAAAATATAATAAATTTTGTTTTTTATTGAAAAACTTAACTTCTTATTATTAAATACTTATTTAGCGCATTTGTAGTCAATTTAATATACCCCGCCTGGAGGCAGGCTTGCCGATTGAAAATGTTGAATTCGAATCTAATAGTATTTGATCAGTATTTTTTGTTAAATTGAAAATGTTCGTTACTTCAAAATTGTTCTCCAAACAAATTGTATCGTTTCCGGATCTACAAAATTGTATTGGCCTTTTATTAATATAATAAAACCACTTCTTAAACTTTATATTATTCCTTTAATGTTATATTAAAGGTAAGGCTATCTCATTTATTTTGGTTTAAGGATAATGGTATTGCAGTTATTCCGTTAACGTTATTTTATGGATAACAGTATTTCATTTATTTACGTAACGGTATTTTAAAGGCATCGTTATTTAATTTATTTTGGTATCGCAATTTTAACCATAACATTTTTTCAGCTACTTTGGTAAAGGCATTTTAATTATACGGGCTACTTCGTCAACGATATTTTAAGGGTGGCTATATTGAGTTGAGAGGGGCACCTGCCAACCCTAAATAATTATTGCTTCCCTCAGCCTACTAAAACGTTTGCCCTTTTACCCCATATTACCCTCCATAATTTTAATAAGATTTCGCAGCATGCTAACTTCATTAAACCCACTATGATTGTTGTGGAAATTGGACTTGTTAAAAATACAAACAAATTTTTACTAAAGTGGCTTTCGAATGATATTCAAACTAATTTTATATTTCTAAATTAATTTATACAAACCAAAAAATTGTTATTGGATAAAAACCCAGTAGCAAAAATAATAGTTGCAAACCAGTTATGTAGTAGTTTATTTGAACCAGAAAAGTAGTACGAGATTTACCACCTCCCCATACAAACACCTGTAGAATTTACCACTGAGATGTCATACAGATGGTAGCCATTGTCGGCGAACTTCCACTTTGGTACTAGTTGTAGAACTCGTTGAAAAATAACAATTTGACTATGAAAAATAGGGAGCAAAATTTATACTAAGTGACACTCGCGGAACCAGTTCTGAAGTGACTCCTTTGAAATAGTACTGTACCAGTTGGTCAAGATCTTACTTATGTAGACAAAAATCAATGGGTTTTACTTTGATGAAACGTAGATTAGCTCATTTTACTGATTTTTTTTTTTATGATTTCTAATCACAATACAAAACTTTAGTGTATATGAGTGATATCAAAAAATGTGATAAAAACCGTGTAACCACCTAATTTCTAATGCATGGATTACATTTGAGTTACATATTTCGATATATATCAGCGCATTGTCACGTGTTTTACAAAATTTATAACAATCTGACCAATTTTTGACCATAAAATTTGTGACCAATTTTATAGGCCAAATGTAAACTCCGTAACAAGTAACTCATAAGGTTTTTTAACTTTAATAGCTTATATTTTAATAACCAATAAAGCTAAACATCAACTGTAAGAATTTTTATGAAGAGGAAAAGTGCTATTTTTAATAAAAATTAATACATTTTACAAACTTTTTCGTATATCTTAGCTATCACGACTTCAACTCTATAACGATTTTTCGTCATAATTTTTGATAAAAATGAATATACCAGAATTTTGGAGTTATCTATTATTTATATTCCGAAAAGTATAATGTTATTTATAGAGCAATTCCATATGAAAGCGATCACCTTTTGGACGACCCCTCTCCGATTCTAAAATAAATAGTCTCAATCGATTGCCCAGCAAAAAATAATGTACCTACATATATTTTTTTTTTTTTTATAGTGACTGGTTTAGTGGTGGTGTACACCACTGTCATGTGACAAAATTGAAGAATTCTTCATAAGGGACCTCATTGAAAGTTGTTTAAAAAAAAACTACTAAAGCGATCGCAACGAGTGATAGCTCGTTGGAAAGGTATTGAATCAGGCTTTAATTGAAAAATAAAATTTTCCTAATTTTTCTCAGAAATTTACCTTTTTTCCCATGAATTTTCCCATGAAAATTAAATTTTCCGATTTTCCACAGAAGCTCCTAAATTTTCCGGCTAATTTTTTTTTTTGTATTCCTCATAATTTTTGCTTTAAGAATCAGCAATAAAAAAATAGGCCCCGACTCCTTGTTTGGACAGGAGAGGAGCATTTAAGAGACCACCTTGTTCTCATTTTAAAAATTATTTTACAGTTAAAAATACATTTATGAAGAAAAAATCTTTCTTATTTTGCTGCTTATACTTAATTACAATATTTATTAAAAATTTCAATTGTCTTGGCATCATTATAAAATTAAAGTAACTTTAAATTTAGCACGTCGGCAGACGAAGAGTACCGCTTTACATTAATTGACATATCAGAAATATTTGGTATGAAGCAATGAAACTTTTGCGTTCCAGTTATAGTTTTGACATTATTATATCTGTTTTGAATTCGTCGCTCCATGGCATTGTGTTCTTTTTGAGTACATAAAACTGTGTTAATGGCAATTTCCTTGCTTTGAATCCACGAAAACAAATGTTGTACATTTAAGATCTGGTCAGTATATGGCCTTTGCAAACTTGCCTTAGTCGCCATGCGTTTTAGGGTTCCCCCTAACGCATCGCATGGGCCCTTACCGTGGGACGTCGCAAAAAAGTGCCACTCGACCTTGCAGTTTTGTTCTTCTTCAATTATGCAAAGATTGTAAACTTTTTTTTTATTCTTGTACTGAGAAGCCGCGCCGTCTGAGAAAAACGTTACTTTGTCGATTGCATCGAATTTTGATCTTAAGAATTCAAACAGTTTCATTTGAAATAAATAAACGGACACATAATTATGAGCTAAACTCTCCGCGACAACAACAAGGCTTACGGTCTGTAGTTCGTTATCTTCGTTTTTGAAATAAATGCAAAAAGGATGCACCGTGCACTGGTCGTTTGCCCAGTGATAAGCCTGAATTTCATCCTGAACGAGAAAAGTGTAATTCTCGGCAAAGTCGCTTATCACAATGAATTCATTTTGGGCTAATTTCTCCTTACTTTCCTTTAGAAATTTCGATTGCATCTCGGATATGAAATGGTGCGCCTTCAGTTCATTCAACTTGAATCCGAATTCCTCGATGAATTCCGGAATCTGCTTTACCACGGTCTCAAGGGAACATCTGCCGCTGCTAATTATCCACTGTTTGAAATGCACCTCCTGAATTAACAGCTGTTCAAACTTTTCCGCCAAATATTGCTCTAGCTCGTCAATCTTCGGACAATTGTCGCATTTGGACAGATGACAATTTTCCGTGGGGTATGCGCACAACGACTTCGACAAGAGGTCCCTATATGTTTCAATTTCACCGTGAAATACTTTCAATTTCTTGCATGGAAAGAACATTAATTTGATGTTTTGATGAAACATGCAAACGCAGACTGAATGCGTTCCGTGCCTGTCTAATGCCAGCACGCATTCTTTTGGTCGTAGGATGGCAAACTTAGAAAATCCCACTTTTTCTGCTGGGTATTTCTCTTTGAACTGATGGTATGCTTCGGATAGATTACATAATAATAATCTGCGCTGCTTGTGTACTTTTTCTCCATCTTCACGTGTGATAACATAGTCACGTGTACCTGGGCAGGCGCGGCTGTTGTCATCATTGCAGTAAAAATCTTGAATCAATTTCACCGTTGCTTCGCTGAGGGTCCTTGAGCCAAATTTCTTGGTGGGAGTCGCCAATATGCCCTTCTGTCGAACTAATTCTTTGCTTCTTCTCGCGATGTAAAAAGATGTTTGAAACTGTTCAGAAATCTTGCGTATAGACCATGATTGAGGCAGCACAGATAAAATGAAATATTTCTCCGGAAAAGTGGTCGCTAAATTGAATTTTCTTTTCAACTGCTCAATCATTTGTTTGCCGTCATCAACGTCATCTGCTTGACTGCATTCGTTATCAGAGCCTTCATCAAATATTGTCGCGATTGCACTCATAACCTTGCCTTTTTTCTCTTTGCTGTATTTTTCACTTCGCAACTTTCTTTTTGTAATAGGCGATTCACCTAAAGTGGTAATAGCCTCATTCAAAGGACTCAAAGACATATTGACCATCGGAATGTCTGCCTCACTCTCAGATGAAACATTTTGTTCAATTGTCATTTCACTCTCGGATTGTGGTTGCATTTGTTTCAATGCATTTGCTTGTTGAGACAAATCGATTTTACACTTGGGGCAAATGAATTCTGCTTCTTCACCGTATTGTATATTTAATTCATTCATGTATCGCTTCGAAACACCAGTTAATTTTAATACTTTTATCTTTTTCGAACGATGTCCACTCTTGTTAAACGGATTGCAGCAAAATTTATTCATTTTACTTTAAATTGTCTTTACAGCTTCACTCTTTACTTTACAAAAAAAACACTTTAACACTTTCACGTTTAGTATTCAACTAAAATTTGACTCAAAGTGTGTGAAGTATTTATATTTATTTTTTGGTAAAAAAATAGGTAAAAAAAAATAAGCGATATTTGCTTTTCTTTAATAGGAAAATTTGCGTGAACTACTGGTCATAAAATGTTTTTTAAAGAGGGACTTAATTGGTTACTGCCAATAAGCCGACCACAGGTCATAAAATGTTTTGTAAATTTTTTAAATTACCAGGTAATAAATATTTCGCCATATTTATGGAAAATCCGTGTTTTATGACTTGTTTCTGCACGTGTCATTTTAGGCGAAATATTTATTACCTGGTAATTTAAAAAATTTACAAAACATTTTATGACCTGTAGCCTCAGTCGGGTTTGGTGTGCCATTATATGCCACTGCTGCTATTATCCATGGATTTATGGCCGATCTTGTGAAGGCAGGCAGACCATATCCACTACACACTCAACTTGGGGCTCTTAAAAAAAATTGATGTTTTCTGCATAAATGTATTTTTAACTGTAAAATAATTTTTAAAATTTATTTTTAATAATAAAATAAAATAATGTTAAATAATTACAAATAATTCAATTATAAAAAATATAAAAACAATGAGAACAAGGTGGTCTCTTAAATGCTCCTCTCCTGTCCAAACAAGGAGTCGGGGCCCATTTTTTTATTGCTGATTCTTAAAGCAAAAATTATGAGGAATCCAAAAAAAAAAAAAAAATTAGCCGGAAAATTTAGGAACTTCTGTGGAAAATCGGAAAATTTAATTTTCATGGGAAAATTTAATTTTCATGGGAAAATTTAATTTTCATGGGAAAAAAGGTAAATTTCTGAGAAAAATTAGGAAAATTTTATTTTTCAATTAAAGCCTGATTCAATACCTTTCCAACGAGCTATCACTCGTTGCCATTCGTTTTTTTTAAAACAACTTTCAATGAGGTCCCTTATGAAGAATTCTTCAATTTTGTCACATGACAGTGGTGTACACCACCACTAAACCAGTCACTATAAAAAAAAAAAAATATATATATAGGTACATTATTTTTTGCTGGGCAATCGATTAAGACTATTTATTTTAAAATCGGAGAGGGGTCGTCCAAAAATTTGCCAATTTTGATCGTTTTCATATGGAATTGCTCTATACTCGAATGATCGTTGGACTGTAAGTAATCATCCAGTGTAACAGACTTGAAGCTTTTCTGCAGCATGTAACATTCTCGAGATAAAAAAGGATGTATTTAATAAGATTTGAAAAAATGTTGTAAACTCCATTCCTAATTTTTACACCAAAAAATTTAACGAGTAAGAAAAACAATGTCATATTTGGATTCACCTTGTAGGCATCATGCGATTTTGTTTCGGTAAAAAAATTCTGACAAAGCGTTTCTGTAAGAAAACGAAAAAAGTAGCCAAATGTAAACTCCGTAACTGTAAACTCCGTAACCACAATTGTTTGCATCAGATTTCATTCAAATAAATGTAGATAAATGTTTAAAATATTTTAAAATAACCATAAACAGAGGTGATTCAACTAATATTTATGCGTCAAAAGACGATTCAACTAATAATTTTGCGTCAAATCAAAAAAAGTTACCCTAAGCTGCTGGAGCGAAAAACGATTGATTTTTCATTTCATTGGTTTTGAATCGATATTTCGAGTCATTACTGACATTAGTTTGACAAATTAAATTTGTTTCACACTATTTAATAATTTTTTGATCGCGAAATGTTATGTTTTTAATATATTATTTTGTAACTGCGCAACCGCTGTTTGGATTTTAAAAAATTTTATATTTTTGAAAAGCATTTAAAAGGACCAAAAACACAAAATTAAAAAAAAAATATTTTCGCGGAATGAATTGTATTTTTATTCGCGAAACCGCCAATTTGATAAACACAAATTATATATCATTGGAAATCAAGTTGAAAACCCAAATACGAAAAACTAATAAATTGAAGAAAATTCGTACGCAATTTTTTTTGTTATATCTTTTGCTTGCAGAAATGTAAACTCCGTTATAACAAAAAATATTAAAATTGTGCAAAAAAAGTTATTGCGACAACTTGTAGAAGAGATTTTTTGCAATTACGTTTATAATGACTAAACTTACTGATTCCATTAAGAAAAAACCGAAATATTAACACTTTTTGCTTCTCACAAATTTGGCCCAAAAATTTATCACAGTTTTTGATTTCACCCGTATATGCTAGCTCAGACAATATTATTAAAAACAAATGTAAACAAAACTAGAATTTCAAAACTAGTTTTAAAATTTAATATTTTGAAATAGTTTTTGCTTATTTCCAATTAAATTAAACGATACAGAAATGTTTCGAAATTATTGTTTTAGGAAGATTTAGATTAGATTTACCAATTTAAATCTGCAGTGAGCCTTTAGTACCATTAATGTACCAGTTCTTTTGCACCTCAATTCAAGTCACAATAAAAAATGTAAGTGCTTATTTGCAAACTCTGAGTTTTTATTAATAACAAATGTAAACAAAATATAAATCTAAAATCTCGTATTTTAATTTAGGTATTTTTTTAAATATCATCGAAAACAGATTTTCCTTGTTGTTTAGTAAAAAATTTAAATCTTGCATTAACCCAGCATAAAAATGTATGATCTATTTGTACTTCTTCTTTAAAATTAACACTAATGATTTTACCATTGAGTTTTCATAAGGGAGGAGTAATCCCATTATCGAACTTGCGACCTCATGATTGCTTTTCTGGATCTCTACCGCTGAGCTATTCTTTGATATCAAAGTTGACTGGCATAAAACACACCTTTGTCATTGCGAGATATTGTGCTTTATTCTCTTCAATAAAATAACTTTTAAGAGAAGTGCAAAATGTGCACTGCAATTCAGTATTGTTTTCTGTACTATATTCATAAGCGCAAAAAATGCAATTTTTTATCATTTGCGAAAAAGGAGACACGGATGAGATTGGAAGACAAACAAAAATCTAAAAATAGTATGTTTGTTTGTGTTTGTTTGATCACTTCTGAAAGTTAAAAACAATAACAGAAAGCTGAATAGGAAAGAAAACTACGAATTAGCTACACTGCATTCAAGGCCTTACTTGGGTTAGATGGCTAAGCTGTCGAACTTAAGTATAGTTGCGTTGGTAATGTAGGAATAGGCACAGGTTCTATTCTTACAGCCGATGGGTTGTTGAAAAATTATCATATAGAGACAATGTGACAATAGAATATAAACAATAATATAATTTAATGGAAAATCACTGATGAAGCCTGTCCATACTAAAAGGCTGAAACTAGATCTAGTCGGATTCGCAAATTAATGTGTTTATAATTTTTAGAGAAAAATCTTTATTCTTCTTCTTAACCTCAAACCTACTAAATTTATTTTATATATTTTTAAAAATTGGAAAATTAAAAAATATATTAAATTTAGATCAAAATTTCTTACCATTATTTAATTTTGGACAAATTTTTACATATGTCGATTTAAGCCAGGCATCGGCAAACATATATAACCTTATTTTGTGCTTGTATGAGTGAGTTGCAGCCTCTCTCACAATGCACTGACAAAGAACGCTGATAAACTTATATTTTTTTGGTCCCGCCTACCACAATCAGTTGTCAAAGTCTTCTTGTTTCGGAAAAAATTTGATTTTGTTGTACAGTGATATTAGTAGACTGGAAAAAACTCGTAAAATTTGTATAGAAATTATACTTTAGTTAATTAATTTGCTGAATATCTTAATAAGAAAAAGGGATACCTAAAAATTACAGCACTTTGTACGGGAACATCTTCTAATTCTTCACTAAAATTCGTTGCATTGAACGTCTGCCGATGCCTCATTGTGTGCATAGTCGTTTCGTCGATGTTTGTGGATTGTCTCTGGCGTCCTCCGCCACATCAGCGATGTTCTCGATTGAACATGCAATACGAGGCCATCCAGTTTTTGCCACAGCCATCCTTGTATTACATTTTTGTAAATACAAGCATTTGGATTCAATTTAATTTATATGAATTCCCAAATACTTTTTCTTTTAACAATATTTTTAAACCAACTTTTTAATATCTGTTGCGTACGGATTACATATGACCATAAAATGATTTTATAGTTAAAACGTGCTACATATCGTATAGGATTAGTCCTTTTATTTGATAAAGGTACAATTTTAAACTTTATATAAATGTACTTTAAGAAAATAAAAAATTGGTTTTTTAATGGCAGTAATATGTGGAGCATGAATAACATGAGCTAAAGTAAAAAAAGTATTGAATACTAATAAACTAGTGTTTCCAATTATTCGATATAGCCGGTTAACCGGTTAATGCATTATTCGAAAAATCACTAAAATTAATTAATCGAGAAATTAAAATTAATGTATTTTCTTAACTTTTTTGAGGTTAAGAAGAAAAACAAACCCTTTTTTTCAAATCAGACTAGATTTAGTTTCTACCTTTTTTTTATATGGACAGGCGTCGCACAATGCTTCGTCTCAGGCAGAAAAATAAAAAAAAATTAAGATTAAAGACACATTTTTTGAATAATAATAAAGTTACTTAAATAAATTTGAAAAAAAAAAATATTTGGTGTAACTGCTTTTGCCGCTACGAGAGGGCGCTAAACTCAGAAAATTTTATACAAAAATGACTGAACAGAAAAATGAGTTTTAATTATTTCACGAAAATAATTCTCAAATATAAATTTTTTTAAAAACTGTTTCAATGAAAGGGAATTTTTTGTCCCCTTTTTAAAAAGGGACAAACAAGACCCGTAAGTTGAAAAGCTTGAGGGTTAAAATGTTCCACAAAACTATTCCTAGTAGTGTTTTACATAAGTTCGCTGAACACATCCTATACCTTAAATGGAAGATTCCCATGAATTCTCTCTAAAATCCAGGTTTGTGGGACATTTGAGCGCTAATTCTGAACAAGTACGAAATTAACCATTAAATACATTTTAAGTTTTTACTTATTACTGGCACTTAAGTTAAATTTTCAATGCTGATGTCTTCAAAGACTTATAGTAGAATTTCATGGCAAATATTTTTGCGGAACATTTTAACCCTCTTACTCTTCAATTTACGTTTTATTTTTGTCGGTTTTAAAATGGGGCCAAAACAGTCCCTTTAATTGAAGAGTTAGAAGGTTAAAATGTTCCACAAAAATATTCCTCGTAGTGTTTTACATAAGTTCGCTGAACATACCCTATGCCTAGAATGGGGAATTCACATGGTGTGCTAATTTAATCCTATTTATTTTTTTTTTTGTTTTAGAAAAATCATTTTAAGCGTTTAAAACTAATTTTTTGTGAAAGGCATTTTTTTTCTTATTAATGAATCGATTTCACCCAAATATGACTTGCCCTTATATTAATTCACGTGCTAACTTTCATGGACATCGCATAATTTTTGCAGGTTTTCTAAATATTTTAAAATAAAGGATATATGGCAGGACTAGAGTCTTTGCTTCGATTTTGATAAAAATTGAAACAAACGTTTCCAGTTTTATGTTCATCTCAATGTAGCAAATTTATGTAGCTAATATAATAATATTAAATTTCAGGACTTATGGGAGGTGGGCGTGTCCTTGGCCCGATATTTCCAAAAATTAAAATTTTTCTTACCTAAGGGGTTCTAGTCAGTGTACCAAATTTCAAAATTCTCTCTCCACTCCTTCTATTTTTGTCCAATCGTTATGTGGGATCAAAGCACTGTGCGTCGTCAATGTTCCATTAAATTGTGTTATTTATTTAACGGCCAGTTTATCTAAAAAGAAACTAAAACTAAACGAACGAAAGGGAAACGAACGATCACGTAAGAAATTTGGTTTATGTAAAACGATTATAATTTTTCGTCTAGACTTACGTGTGTTACGTTACATTTCATTTGGGTTTTGTAAATAAACGGATTGCCAACAATTTTTTTTTTAATTTTTCAAAGTTTTCTTAAATATTTTGGTTAAAATATTAATTGATGGTAACCCTTTTTTATTGATTTGATAAATCTTTATAAATAAATAATCAAAACAAAATATAAAAAATATTGAAATTAATTTAAAAAAATTTTTAAAATTAATATTTATAAAAAAAGTAAATACAAAAAATTGATTAATATTGAATAAAATAGTACAATAATAAGGGTTTTCACAAGGGGTGTACTATTTGTTGTATCGTTGTATCGTCCTAACAAAAAACAGAGTTGTTAAAAATTAAATTCAAAAAATACAACATTTGAGAATAGCACGATACAACATTTTTACGTATGTTTAGTGTACTATGTTTGAATGTGCTAACCGATAGAAAACTGAATAGAAAATCGTTGTTAAACACAAATAAAAATTTTAACAACTCTGTTTTTTGTTAGGACGATACAACGATACAACAGATAGCACACCCCTTATGAACAACCTAAATGTAAGAATATAAAAAGTTCAAGAACGTCAAATCGTTTTATTTATCAAAAAAAAAAAAAAAATCAACTTATAGAACGGCTTTTTTAAGTTCCATAAAATGAGTGTGTTTCTTCAGGTTTGTATATAATTGAAAAATGTAAAATATATACGAGTACTTAGCAAAAAATTGCATATGGTTCATAATTTTTCTTTAAACGAAAACAAATTGGTTATCGTCTGATTTTGACTAAGCTGGCAATTTGCTTCGTTTTATATGAACCAAAATTATAAGGAACGTTTTATGTATATACTTACGTTATCGTTCGGTAAAAATTTTCTTTCGTTATACATGAACCAAAAGCAGTTTTCGTTCGTTATTTTAACGAAAATTTATTTTCGTTCGTGATAGATAAACATGCTGTAAATGTTTTTATTGTCAGATTGTCTCTATATGATAATTTTTTTTTTGAAAAACTCGTCGGCTATAGGAATCGAACACATACTCCCATATTACAAACATAACTACGCTAAAGTGCGACAGCTTAACCATCTCACCCAAGTAAGGCCTTGAATGCAATGTAACTAATTCATTGTTTTCTTTCCTATTCAGCTTTCTGTTATTATTTTTACGCAGACGAGATCAACGCAGACACATACAAACATTCTATTTTTAGATTTTTATTTATCTTCCAATCTCCTCCGTGTTTTAGTGGACGAATTCCAGCGAAATTTCATAGACTAAATATAAAAAAAGCAACAGATGTGAAATCCTTTAATGCAATTAATGTATATCCCGATAAAATAAAATTTAAAAAACTAACATGCAGGTACTTGTGCAAATTTAAATGTTACTGACACTTTAGAAAACATTGTTTTCTATTTTTGTTTCTACATTAATGCATGTCACTACATTGTTAGATCTGTCAAACCAACAGAGTAGTACATTGGAAGATGACAAAGTAAATTTTCTGTTGTTGTTTTTTCTTTGATATTTTAAATGTTTAATTACGCTCCTAGACGAGAACAAGAAATTCTCATTGAGGTTTTAATTTAACTTCACAAATATTTCCAGAAATCCTAAAAACGTCGTTCCCTGACGATTTCCTTAGGCAAGAATGAAATCCGGATAGGGACATGCCTACAACGGATTATTTTTCACAATTTGTTATATACGTTTGGGATTTTAGCATATTTAATTCCTTTAACCCAAACAGATTTGTTTGTTCGAACTTTATCACATATATTCAAAAGTGAGAGCAGTTTTTCAGCTTTTCCAAATTTTATGTTTGCAATAACAAAATTTTAAAAATTAATAAGCACTCTGTGTTAAAATAAATACACTCACAATATTTTATCGTTAGAAACAACCTAAAATACATATTAAATTAATTGAAAACACAATTAAAAAAATTACTACTGATTTTTTATTATATTCAAATCATTTTGCTATTTACTTTCAAACATTGTTTAAACAATCCATAAAATTTCATCAATCATCAATTTTTAATTTTTTTGTTTTGTTTTTCATATTTGAAAGTTTTTTTTTCTTTGAATTTTCAAAACACTACACACACAACACACACACGCTCATATTTTTATTGGCTATGTTTGTGTGTATGAGTAAAGAATTTCCTGTAATTTGAATTTAAATAATTTTGTATATAAATAAACCATTTTAACAAAAAAGAAAAGCAAAAATATTTGAATTTTTTGTTTTAAAACAGAAAACAACGAAATTATTTAAATTATTTTTTTATAAAAATAGAATTCTAAAAATGGAATATTTGACTGAAAATATCAATTCCTAAAGACGATACATATTTTTTGTAGTTTGTTTTTTATTGACTGATAAAAAAAGTTAAACAATATGTTTCAATAGTATTAATATAGTATTAACATTTTTTTCACAAATAGAAACTTTGTTATTTTATTTAAAAAAAAATCTAAAATATTTTATTCAAAATTAATTGCGATAATGTAAAACAAATCCGTTCTAAGAGTCTTTTAAAATGGATTCGACGTGTTTTGCTGCTTCAATGTCGACTTGCTTGGAGTTTCTCAAAAAATGGTATCTAAATGCAACGAGCATATAATTAAAAGAGGTACCAATTCACCCAACCTCTGTTAAATCACTCTCTTCTTAATTTGTATCGAAAAATCATACCAAATGAATAACACATGTCTGGAAAAGCTAACATTTTTCGATACAAAATGTCGATCTTCGAAAGAGAGCGATGAATACCGCCTGCTAAAGGCTTCTCTTTCAATCGATTTTAAAACAATTTGATCGTATTTTAGTTAGTATTTGTTTTTTTCTAAGCATTTCGTGCAATTTTTGTAGCAAAAGTTAAGAAAATTATTAAGTTTTGGGAAAAAATAAAGCAAAAAATACATATTAGAATTCTAACCGGTTAATCAACCTATTTGAACCGATTATTCGGGTCGAATAATTATTTGAGTTTTAAATTATTTGTTTCGACATTAACCGAAATAGAGACGATTAATCGATGAATCGGTTAATCGATTAACCGAATTAGCAACACTATTATAAACGAAGAACTTGTGGAATTTCTTATTTCCAAATTGTATATTATTAAGGACTTTGCATGAGTTGAACATGCAGGAGTTAGTTTGGGAATGAGTAAGGTTCTTATAATTGTACATTTAACTAAAGTAAAGTTTTTGAAGTACTTCGATCAAAATCACCTTATTATACTTTTGTGCTACAATAATATTAGAAAAACGTTTCTAATTTATCCACGTACAATGGAAATTTTCTTTAACAATGATACGAAAGGAAAAACTTTTCTAATAATGTGTTAAGACTGACATAAAGTTTTGCAAGCTTTTGATTGACTCACTAAGCATTAGTTACAAACAAAATATATTTTTTATAATCTAAACGTGGTATGTATAGAAGCGAAACTCATATATTTATTAGTTAAAAAAAAGGAAAGTAATACTGAGTTTGACTAAATTTTTTGTCTTTTATATTTTTTTTCTAGTTATTACCTATTGTGCGCTGTAGAGTGCAGGAGTTTGTTAATTTTTTTTTTTTGTATATGCTTCTGTGAAGATTTTTCTACTTTTCAGCTGTAAGGCAAAAATCAAAACTTAAATATTGTACAGCATGTTAAGAAATTTTACCCATATATATTTCGATGAATATATAGAAACCACCAACAAGCTGTAATAACCATACACTCAGTCAGTCAAATATTTGCATACAATTTTCATAAGGATATCCTTTTACCCAAAAATCGCCAATATTTTGCAGTCTATTGTGGTAGAGGGCGGTATGCAAATACAATATTACGAGTAAAACGAGTAAAGAAGTTTAAGTTGGGCATGTCGAATTTGGTTCAAAGCCAACTAATGTGTGGATCCGAAATTTTAATGGATTGAAAAGCAGTTGTGGCAAAATTTGTCTAATAATTGGTACACTTAGAATATTATGTAGCTAAATACTGCTAAAGTTTAATAAAATTAAACTTTTATTTTCATTTGCTTTCGACTGTTAATAAAATAAATTACAAAATTAATCAAAACCAAGGTTCTATTCTCTTGGTTCCAAAGCTATAAAGAATTAATTCCTTTTTGTAATGAATTCCCAAAAATTTAATCCAATTTTTTATATCAAGGAATGAATTCATTAATAAGACATAAGCAGGAATTAAATTTTGTGAATGAATTCAAAGAATTCAAATTTAGAAATGAATTCCCTGAGCAAAGCATAAAGCATTAAAATTAAAGAATTCATTCAACATGAGTTAATTCAGTTTTAATTCAAGGAATTAATTCAATTCTAGTTAATTCAACTTTTGGCCAAGGAATTAATTCCTTAGGGAATGAATTCCATGGAATTCATTCCCTTGTACATTTAATTCCCTGAAGGAATTAACTTTTTCGTTTAATTCCCTAAGGAATAACAATTTTTTTTAATTCCCTAAAGAATTAAATTTTTCTTTTAATTCCCTAATGCATTAAAATTTTCGATTAATTCCCTAAGGAATTACTCTGTTTTTGTTAGGAAGATACAACGATACAACAAATAGGACACCCCTTGTGAACTACCTTAATGTAAAAAAAAAAACCCTGCCAAAATATGTTATATACAAATTTATCGCAAAGAATATTACTTTGAGATTAAAAGATATTTTACAAGTAAAATATGGGAAAAGTTTTTTTTAGTAGAATTTTTAATTGATCTATCTAAATAAATAAAATACATCCAAATAAAATAAAAAAAAAAAAATTGAAAGCAAAATTTTTACTATGGTCGATACCCCCCTTAAAATCGTGCATTGAATTGCAATGGCGAACGAACAATGTGGTATCGATTAAGTTAGCCGTAGTTGTTGTTAAGTTAGCTAAATATGCAAAAACTTCTCAAAAAATTGCGATTTCATACATTTCCCCACTTCTCAAAATAGAATGTTTCCCTGTTCCCCATGTTCCCCTGAGACTTCCTGTTCCTACAAAGTAGGTTATCTGTATTGGTAGTATCAGATGTAGTTTCTGTTTACTTATAATTTTTTGACTTGCTATGGATTTTATTTTTATTTTTTGACATCTAAGTAACCAAAAAATACAAAAAAAAAAACTTCTTGGCAATGACTATATTTGGAAACATTTTTTTTTTTTGTTATTTCATTTTTTTTTTTTTTTTTTTTAGTTTTTGTAGATATTTTTTAAAACTGTGTGCATGTTACATAAAGAAATGCAACCATTTATACAAAACGATGATGGCGATGATGTTCAAGAAGGCTATGGTTCGTTTTATCATGCTGAAAAGCATTGTCAGCATCTCTTATATTGATATTGTTATCAATTTGAAAATGCCAAAGAAAAATGATTTTTAAACAGCAGTACATATTTATATATCAAATAGTAGTTTTTATTTATTAAAATTTTAAATATTTAGATATGTTTGAACAGTGTCTAAGAATCGATTGTCAGTATGGCGTATGAGCAACATTAAATAAAATAATAAATAATACTTATACGTAGTGGTTGATTTATATATGAAATAATTGAGTCATTTGTTATGTTATGGATTTCTTAGGAATAACCCAGCAAAACCTTGGTAATATGTTGGTATTACAGAACACATTACCTGGTAATACCATACCCCTTACCATTGCATTATTTCATAACTAAAATGTAATGTCTTACGTATAATGTGTTGCATAACTACTGGGTAGTAATAGCAACTTATTATCAATGATATATTTAAACACCTCAAAGAAAAGAGTTACTTGTAATCAGTGTTGCCAAAACTTATTTAGGAAAAAATTTTAGATTTTTTGCACAAAAATGCTAAAAAATGCTAAAAACTAAAAAAATATGCTAGAAAAAATATGCTAAAAAAATGTTTCAATTTCAATTTCAAAAAAATACTATTTTAGTGACTTTTTACAATTAGACTGAAAATAAGTCATCTCTAATTATGAATTCAATTCATTTTATTAACTAAAATTACATAAAAGAAAAATGAAAAACATCTCAAAAGTTAATTCTTGTAAAAAAGTTCAAAAATCCTTTAAAATAAATTTATTATTATTTGATTTCCCAACTGTGTCACTGAAAATAAGTATGTTATCTCAAAAAGTTAAAGGCGGATAAACAAAAGTACCTCAAAATATTTTATTTCTAAAATAGGTGGTAGTGTGGAATACTTTGGCGTGTAATATGAATTTGCCATTCAGCCTTAATTTCTCTACTCCAAATTAATTTAATGGTTTTTATTGTACGCTCTGTTTACCGTTTTCAAATTTCTGCATCTTTGGGCTTACCTGCATGAAATTCCTTAAAAAAATAATTTTCGCTATCAGGGTTAATACTTTTTGTGGTGTTGGTTGACGTTGTAAGATTTTTGATATGATTAAATGAAAAGTGTACAGGTGGTACAGTAAAAAAATCAAAATTCACTGAAATTCTTAAAAGATAGGAATTTATCACAAACGCTATCCACATTACCCTCTATGACCCAAACCTAAAAAAAAAATCATTAAAAATTGCAAATATTAAAAACGAACCTTATCAACATTTTGCAATTCTATTAATTCTATTTTCAACTCTATTCTTTAAATTATTATTATTATTTCTTTTTTTACCAAAAATTGGAGTATTTTTGTGCAAAATCACTCCCTCACCATAACAAAAAAAAAAAAAGTAAAAAGAGTAAAAAAGTTAAAGCCGGGCATGCCGATTTAAAATTTTAATATTTATAAAGCAATATTTTTTTATATTTTTGGGATCATTTTTGAATTTCAATCAATCCAACCCTGGATTTTTTTTTCGCGATTTTTGTTTTTTTTCGAAAGAAATTTTTTTTCTTAACTCTATTAAATATTTTTCTAAACCCTATTGAATATATACAAAATAACATAACACATACTTTTCATTTGCAGGAAAATATGTTTTTGCTAATTTCGTGAAAAAATGACAGCTTCCTTAATGTTTTACATATTTCATTAAATTTGATAAATTTATAATTAAAAATCCCAGAAATATAAAAATAAAATTTTTTTTGGTACCCGTCAAAATTTTTGATTGCGAATATCGCGAATACGACAGCTAACCTTGAAAAACTGCTATCACCATTGAATTCAGCGTACTCGAATTAGCTATACCAGTACGGTTCCCAGCTAGTTAAAATTTGCGACTGCACATTGTAATTAATTTGTACGTATAAAAATAGTTCCTAGTACTTACTCTAAAAGTAAAAAAAATATTTCTTTTTTCATATTACATTTCAATCCAAATTAATGTTGAATATTCTAAAAAAAAACAGAAAATAAAACTGTAAAAATGCTAAAAATATGCTCAATTTTGTTGGAAAAATGCTGAAAAAAATGCCATATGCTAGATACATTTTTTTCATGCTAAATGAATTAAAAAAATGCTAAATCTAGCATTAAATATGCTAAATTGGCAACACTGCTTGTAATACAGAACATGAGTTCTAAATAATAGCAGCGACTTATTACAAATGGGATATTTTAAAACCGTCAAATAAGGAGTTACTTTTAATGTGATACGTGATCACTTAATAGAAATAGCCACTTATTACCGATGGTGTATTCAAATACCTCAAAATAAGCAGTTATTTGTAATGCGATTAGGGTTTGGGGTTCGGGAAATCCCGGGAAAAGTTTGCCGGGAATTCCCGGGAAAATAATATATTTTTCCCGGGAAAACGGGAAATTTTAAAAATATAAAATTTTTTAAATTGGTTTTGATTCGAATAGGATTTTTTAATTTTAGTCATAAAAAACATTTTAAATACCAAAACAAAAATGTCATTGTTAAAATCTTTTAAAAGGGAACACATTTATTTGACACACAAATAAAATCTTTGCCAAGTAATTAGGAGCATTTCAACTAATAAAGATTTTTCGAATAACTTATTCAAAATTTAAGTAGTAAAACCTAAAAACTTGGTAAAATGTTTAAAAGAAATATGAAAAAAAAGCTTTGTTTCTTACAAATACACGCCCTTACTATCTAAATTTTTCAAATGTATAATTTAGGTAAAGTCGACTTTAGTTAAAATATTGGGTGGCAGTATACCTTGACTTGGTTTATTTTTGAAGCATTCTGATTGGTTAATTTATTTTCAACCAATCAAAATATTTGAAAATATAAATATTTTTGTAAGGTTTTCATACACAAAATGAACAAAACCGTTTGATTAAAAATAAAGTCGACTTTAAATTTAAAATACTCTTTTATATTAAGGGCCAATAATTTTATAAGTAACGTTTTCATTAATAAATGTGAAAAGAAAAGACTGGTTAACGGTGGTATCTAAATTTGGTTATCCGACATCTGGTAAAAAAAAAAAATTGATGGTCATGCAACTTCTCTTGAAGAAAACAACAACAAGAATAATGTTTCAGCTAAAATTAGAAAAGTACATGAAGAAAAAAGTGTAAGCTGAATAGGTTTTATGGTAGGGCAACATTTCCTGAAATGGTATCCAAATTAGCCGCAGTCAATCCGCACCAAACTAGATCTTCGTTTATTCGAGAAAGTTTTTATAATAAAAACCTGGATTTGCAAAAAAATTAAACCGATGTAAAGAACATTATATTAAATTACTACAATCATGTAAAAGATATCATGATGAAAGAAATATCGAGCAATATTTCTAACAATAGGAGATTTACTATAATCTTAGATGTATGGACAAGAATATAACAACAATGTATAAATGGAAATAATTCATTTTATAACCTGGGGTTGGTTTATATATCACGAAGATGTAATTCAGATGAAATAAGAAGAATTGTAGAAATAAGACTAGAAGAGTTTTATTTGTCTTTGGAAAATAACATTGTGGCCACCATATCTAATGGGCCAAATGTGATGAAACGGTTTGTTTCCGACAGTCCAGTAGTAGGTGCTTTCTGCTGGAATTATGCAATTCATTTGGCAGTGCTGCGAGTAATTTATGTGAAATCAAATGTTCAACATTCTGATATTTTTTCCTTTGAATTCTCACTACACAGACTGCATTTGTACTGAAATAGTTTTTTTTTAACAAAAATTACTTATATAGGTTGTTTTCATTAACAATTTTGTTCAAAAATATTTCCCGGGAATCAAATTTTTTCATTCCCGTTTCCCGGGAAATAAAAAAGTCCGGGAAATCCCAAACCCTAAATGCGATACATGAGTGTTATTTTCTATTTAAAATATTCGATAAAAATAATTTATATGTTTTATAAATATTGACTGAAATATCTTTTATGTTTTTTGTTAACTTTATATTAATCTGAGTAAATATTAATTAAATATGAATATGCTTCGTTTTAGCATTTATAAAAAACCAACACGATAACGTCTTATTTTAATTTTTTTTGTAAGAAGTAAGTATATATTTTTATACAGTAAGTAAGCGCATAATTTTAATGTGTTATTTCAGACCTGTTTGTAACACATTTTTTTGGCCTTACTTTAAGCTGTTATGTAAGTAGTATTGTGCTCAGTATTCTTAAGATAAAAGAAAAAAAAATGGACAAATTATTTTTAAATCACATCAAATAAAAATTTTGTCTTTCCATAATGTAATTTTAAACCTGTCTACACTATAGGAATTTTAACAAAAAATAGAAACAGAAACAAAAAAAAACCTTTTTCCAAATAACTATGTATGTAGTTTAGAGCACATATACGTGCAAAAGTGTTATTTTTCTAGTTCCCGTCTCATTTTCGGATAGATTGAGAGTAAAAAAATAAGATCTGTGCAAAAGTTGGGTTTCTGCGATTTAAACCGGCCAGGCTGTCTACATTTATGTCTACAAAGTTACCCTAAAAAACGTTCATGGATTTATCCATCTATAACTTTTAATCTAGAAGCTTCTGGTGATTAAGCTACATAGCTGTTGTTTATCAGAGTGCTCACTAAACAACCCAGTCAGAAAAATACAAACGGGAAAGCGGTGGCAAAGCACTTTAACAGGTGGTACAAGTATTGGCAAAAAGTGCTTTCCCATTCCCAAAATGATAACATCATTAGACAAAAGGACCGGCTGTTCAAAAAGCGCCGGAAAAGCACTGGAGGAACAAAATTTTTAAACCTTGGCAAAACGCTGGCAAAACCAATAAATAGGTGGTCTGGAAATATATTTTCCAAAAAAAAATTTAAAAAAAAGTTCATATGTATTTTTTTTTGGTCCTGCCGTGATTTGAACCCAGGCCATTAGATTGGCAGACGATTGCTCTACCCACTGAGCTAACGAGACATATAATATTTAATGGCTAAACACATAAATGAGTGACAATAGCTGGACAACTACTGGCTGTGCCAAAATGCTAGTACTGGCAAACAATTTTTTGTAACTAGTATGGCAGTGTTGGGAGGGCAAAAAAAAAGTTGGTCTTGAAGGAGCTTTCCCACAAACAAAAAAATTGATTTTATAAAACAAAAAAAATTTTAAATTAAAAAAAATCCCAAAAACTTTTTTTGTTTGCAACCGGATTTGAACTCGGAACCTTCCGACTACAAACATTTTTTAACGAAGCATCAGCATTTTTATAAAATCATTGGTTTTCCAGTGAATTGATTTTTGTACGTCTGGTAGCATTGGCTAGATAGCACTGGATAACCACTGGTTGCAAACCTTGGCATATCACTCTAAGCCAATTCTTTGCCAGTGGTTTTTTTTATAAACCACCGAAATTTTTGTAAAAAAAATACTGGTAAAACGATTTTCGCAAACGCTGGCAAAGCGTCCCAAATGAGTGTTCTGCCAGTCATTTATTTTTAATACCATGGTTACCCAGTGGTATGCCAGTGCTTGATTTTTTGTACCACTGGCGATTTCTGACTGGGAAGCTTTATTACATTGAGCATTAATTGTAATTAATAATTAATAATGCTTTCGTTTAATACCGACATTTAAAAAAGTCGTAAAAATACTTAAAAATTTATTATACGTAATTAGATACCACTACTTTACTAGATCAGTCACAACAACAGAGTAGTGAGCTGGAAGATGACAAAGCAAACTGTGATAATTTTATGTTGTCTTTGTTTTTTCTTTGGGATTTAAGATGTTTGTTAACGCTCCTACTTGAAACATGAAATTGTCATTGAGTTGAAGCTAACAAATATTTCTAGAAATTCTAAAAGTCGCCCCAAATATTGGGCAAAATTGTTCGATTGAATACCCTAGTTAATACACAATGTGAATATCTTGTATTGAAAATATTTAAGAGTACCTTGAAATGTATGTAATTGCTTACATCCAGAAGTGGATTTGCAATTAAAGAAGAAGAAGAATCGTATACAATTTTTACTAATTTATAGTATCATTTTGCGTGATAGGTGCAAAATGAATTAAAATATTATTGATATTATCAATTTCGTAATTGAAACTCGTTTTTAATTTTTTGTGTGCAACATTTAAAAAAATCTTAAAAAAATAATTAAAAATTGGTTATACGTAAAGAGATGTCATATTAATAAGAAATGTATTTTTTAAATATTTTCGTAATTTTTTTTAGTAATATCGATTAATTGTATTAAATTATCCGATTTACCCGTTATTCGAAATATGGAGTTTTTAAATTATTCGAACAATATTTGTGGAAAATTATTCGATTAATCGAATAACGATCCATCGATTTATTACTCTAGTATGTATTTACTTACAGCTCGATATAAAGGATAAAATGAAAACTTTTATTGATACTTAAATACTAAGCAAACATTGTACGAGTACTGAAATATTATTCAACTAAAAACATTTACAGTAGAGTGGGTCGAATTTTTAAAAAAATTCGATTCTGTTCATCGTAGAAAAATTATCTTAAGGCGATGTATCATGCGATATTAGCCAGCAAAGAAGTTAAGAAGTGCTTCACAATTATTGTGCATCCAATAAAAGAATGCGGGAAAATTATATGGGTGAAATCAAAAAATGTGATAAATTTTTGGGCCAAATTTGTGAGAAGCAAAAAGTGTTAATATTTCGGTTGTTTCTTATAGGAATCAGTAAGTTTAGACATTATAAACCTAATTGCAAAAAATCTCTTCTACAAGTTGTAGCAATAACTTTTTTTGCACAATTTTAATTTTTTTTTTTGTTGTAACGGAGTTTACATTTCTGCAAGCAAAAGATGTAACAAAAAAAATTGCGTACGAATTTTCTTCAATTTATTAGTTTTTCGTATTTGGGTTTTCAACTTGATTTCCAATGATATATAATTTGTGTTTATCAAATTGGCGGTTTCGCGAATAAAAATACAATTCATTCCGCGAAAAAAATTTTAATTTTTTTTTTAATTTTGTATTTTTGGTCCTTTTAAATGATCTTCAAAAATATAAAATTTTTTAAAATCCAAACAGCGGTTGCGCAGTTACAAAAATATATATGAAAAACATAACATTTCACGATCAAAAAATTCTTAAATTGTGTGAAACAAATTTAATTTGTCAAACTAATGTCAGTAATGACTCGAAATATCGATTCAAAACCAATGAAATACAAAATCAATCGTTTTTCGCTCCAGCAGCTTAGGGTAAAAAACTGATAACTTTTTTTGATTTAACGCAAAATTATTAGTTGAATCGTCTTTTGACGCATAAATATTAGTTGAATCACCTCTGTTTATGGTTATTTTAAAATATTTTAAACATTTATCTACATTTATTTGAATGAAATCTGATGCAAACAATTGTGGTTACGGAGTTTACATTTGGTTACTTTTTTCGTTTTCTTTCAGAAACGCTTTGTCAGAATTTTTTTTTATGAAACAAAATCGCATGATGCCTACAAGGTGAATCCAAATATGACATTGTTTTTCTTACTCGTTAAATAATTTGGTGTAAAAATTAGGAAAGGAGTTTACAACATTTTTTCAAATCTTATTAAAGACATTTTTTCATCTCGAGAATGTTAGATGCTGCATAAAAGCTTCAAGTCTGTCATACTGGATGATTACTTACAGTCCAACGATCATTTGAGTATAAATAACATTATACTTTTCGGAATATAAATAATAGATAACTCCAAAATTCTGGTATATGCATTTTTATCAAAAATTATGACGAAAAATCGTTAAAGAGTTGAAGTCGTGATAGCTAAGATATACGAAAAAGTTTGTAAAATGTATTAATTTTTATTAAAAACGGCACTTTTCCTCTTCATAAAAATTCTTACAGTTAGTGTTTAGCTTTATTGGTTATTAAAATATAAGCTATTAAAGTTAAAAAACCTTATGAGTTACTTGTTACGGAGTTTACATTTGGCCTATAAAATTGGTCACAAATTTTATGTATTAACCAAAAATTGGTCAGATTGTTATAAATTTTGTAAAACAGGTGACAATGTGCTGATATATATCGAAATATGTAACTCAAATGTAATCCATGCATTAGAAATTCGGTGGTTACACGGTTTTTATCACATTTTTTGATACCACCCATATAATAAAAATACAACAACACATAGAAACTTGACGCACAAGCATAATTTCTTTTTATAAAAATTTGTTAAATTTACAACGATATCGTTTAATTCTCTATAAAACAACCGATGAAATTGCAAATAATATGCACACGATGGAATCGCCATTAATATGTACGTGTCACAGGAAAGAACCGATATCATTATAAATTTAACAAATTTTCCGCAGAAAGCTAAGCTTGTGTGTCAAGTTTTTATAAGTTTTTGTATTTGTATTATCTTATTTTTGCATTTGCCAATTTCGAATTAATTTAAAAAGTGGATGTTCTTTTTGTCCTTGCTGAAGGATAAGATATAAACCAACTTTAAGGTTTTATTTTTATCGATGTGGAATGTCTTTTGACTACATTTCTTCAGTGGCACCACTTCAGAGTCGAAATCTTCTCAGCACTGCCAACCCTAGTGTACAGGTAAGTATATATGTATTATGCAAAACACAACAAAACTTCATCATAAAAATTCAAATTAGTTTTACATGCAACTACTAACATAAATATTTGGCTCAGCTCCCAAAAATATATTCATACTTTTACTAGGTACATTAGACCGTACCACCTTAAAGGCAAAAAAAAAATATACGCTACACCTTCGAGTATAAAGTATTATTGCAAGGCAATTTCGGACATTTTTTTTCCTGACCATAGGGCGCCTTTTTTTATCTTTCGTTATATCGGCATTTACAGTCGGATTTTAAAGTTTGATATATCGATTTTTTTTGCCTCGAGGTGACCAGTGTTTGGCTATAAAAAGGTGACCCTCTACGTTCGGCAACAAAAACGAAAAAAAAGCTGATGGAATAACCGAAAAACTTCTTTAGAAAAATTTTATGATTTTTTGTGAGCTTTAGTTTTTGTCATCATAAAAGCATAGCATATGTAGGAACTGAGATCAGGTGGGTAAATACTAGAACGGGATAGTTGAGGTCAATGGTCCTTAGAGCAAAACACTGGTTTCCTCAAAACAAAAACATCAATGTATCATATTTTAAGATCCGACTGTAAATGCCAAAGATATAAAGAAAAATTTAAAAAAGGGATCCTTGCGTTCGGTAAAAATTTTTTTTTTATTTCAAACCTCCTTTCAAAAGTAATTTAGATTCGATGCTGTACAGCGAACTTTTTTTTTTTGAGGTACGGTCTAATGTACATTCCAGATGGTTTTGTTTATATATATTTTTTCTTTCATCTGTTATAAGAAAAAATATGCCTTAACAAATTATTATTACTTGTCTTTGATTAGAATTTGATTAAAGTTTTTTTTTTGTAACAAAAAAGCCGAAAATTTGTTTTAGTGGTAAAAAAAAACCAAATATTAAAACTGACAAACATGTATTTTTCAGGTGCGCTTTTTTCCAAAGTACCAGTATAGCACAGTTGCCGTTTTCTAATTTGTTATTGTTAACAACTACCAGAAATGTAAGGCTAAAGTTTTTTTCAACAACATCCAGGTCAGTAATTTGCATCAACGTTAATAACATCCAAAGAAGTGATTTTTCAGAAGTTTATACACACAAAATTATTAGCCTGAAATATCTAATTCATGATTTTATTGAAACAAAAATTATATTTAAGGAAATATTTCATTGATTCACCCAGCTAAAAATCTACATATATGGATACATACAGGTGTAATTTATGTTGGTGCATTATGATAAACTTGAAGGCTTTTCCATGCATGGATACATAATTCTCCACAAATGCATCCACATATGTCAGCTAGACCGTACCACCGTACAGGAAAAAAAAGTGTGCGGTACACCTTCGAATATAAAGTATTATTGCAAAGCAATTTCTCCTTTTATACGTTTTTTTATATCTTCGGCATTTACAGTCGGATTTTAAAGTGCGACATATCAATTTTTTTGTGTTTTGCTATAAAGGAAAAAAATTTAGAAAGGTGAACCCTACGTTCGGTTACGAAAACAAAAATTTCTGCTGGAATTATCGATAATTCTTTGCAAGCTTTATTTTCTGACATTAGGGTTGTGGGAACTGAGATATGGTGGGTAAATATTAGAACGGGATACTTGAGGTCAATGTTCCCCTCGATTCAAAAACATCGATGTATCATACCTTAAGATCCGACTGTAAACGCCAAAGACATAACGAAAAATTTAAAAAGGCGTAGGGGCCGGCAAAAAAAAATCGAAGCCTCCTTGCAAAAATAATTTAGATTCGACTGTGTACGGCGAACTCTATTTTTATGGAACTGAGGTATGGCCCATATCTCGAAAACTAAGAGAGATGGAGCAAAATTTACGCAAATTTCGACCCCTAACCGTATAATACCCCAGCAAAAGGGCCTATCTCTATCCCAAAATGGACCACGGTAGGGCTATGGATCCTAGGGAATTTCTAGTATAAATATTCCACTTCATAAAATGGCCCATATCTCGAAAACTAAGCGAGATAGAGCAAAACGGATAAAATGTTTGCTCCGTCGGAGTGCCCTTACATGACTTTAGTTGGTATACACTAGTCCCGGGGAGGGTCCCGGGACCTTAATTTGGACAAATTTTACGACTCAATATAATTAGAAATAGAACTGTAGTTTTACTAATTGCTTATTTAAATTTATATTTGTTAAATTTAATAAGAAAATTTGTTAAAATCACCAAATTTTATTTTAAGCCAAAACACACGAATAAATTTTGTTAAAGTAACAAATTTTTCTGTCCAGCCAACAGACGTATCTGAGTGTATCTTTGAGTGTGCTAACAAATAGAAACCCCAATAGAAAATCTTTGTTAAAGTCAAATATAAATTTCAGCAACTCTATTTTTTGTTAGGACTATACAACAGATAGTACACCTCTTAGGAACAACTTAATTGTTATATTTTGTGTACTATTTAACATTAGACCGACTCACCAAAAAAAGGGCCCCCCCTCAAAATAAACCTTGGTTTGTTTTATGATGATTCCCAAAATATTTCGGATCTAGCAATGAGATCTCACGAGCTGGAAAATTTTTAAAAATTGTAATTTTTTTTAGTTTTTGTAAGTATTTTGCATTTTAGCTGAAGACAACATGGGTATCACATGAAAGGTTTTTTGAGACGCGTCTTTTGTATGGCGGTGTTTGCGATTGAAATTTCTAACTTACATATCATAATCTATAGTCGATTTAAGTGAACACGTGATTAAGATATTTTTGAAATTCGCAATTGTTCGCATTTTATCCGAAATTCAATATGGTGGAAACAATATGTTCTAAATAGGGCAATATGGATACCAGAGCATTTCTTTTGACAAGTAAATCATTGCTGAGTGGATATAATTTAGATTTTTGCAAATTTAAAACATTTTTCATGGTGCTCTGGATTAAATTTTGATAAAATTTGGAGTTACCCCAATTCAATAAAACAATTTTATGAAATTTTTTGTAGGTTTATTATTAAATGAAATATTTTATTGAATCTGTAATTTTTTTAAGAAAAATCTTAATATAGGCTGACCTAAATAAAATTTTATAATCCCGAGTAAAAAAGTTTTGATATAATCATATTTTATTTTATGTAATTGCATATAGTAACATATGCTTTTAAATTCAAGCATATATACTTTTATATAGTCATATATTAGAAATTTTTTTTTTAAAGGTTTTAATATGGAGACATATGTGATTTTATATTATTACATACTGGCATACATATGTGCTATATATAAGTACATAAAGTAACATATAAAAGATATAATAACTTATACGTTTATATATAATTTAGTATGACACTATACATAATAATATAAAACTATGTGGATCCATATAAGAAATATTTTATAATCTGTGTAAGTTATGATTATATATTGACGAATATGAACCCATATATAACTTATAACGTTCTTTATAAAATCATCTATAATTACACTGTGAGACAAATGGTAGGTGTCAGTGATCGGGAAGGGTTCAAACTACCGGGGAAAGTTATATCGGTAAAAAAGAAGTTATACGTGTCCCGGCGTTTCGCTGGGTCACCCCTAGGAATCGAGATATATCGATTTGGTCTTTTTGACATTTGACATAACTCGAGAACCACTAGTCCGATTTTGCTCAAACAATTTTAAAAAAATTAAAAATTACAATTCCTTTAATCTGTTCATATAACGTTTTTCTATATACTCAACAGTTTTACCCGTAAAAATAAATGTATGAAGAAAAAAATATTTTTTGCCTAAAATATTAAAAAAAAAGCAATAAACCAAAGGTTATTGATTTTTATGGTAGCGGTAACAAATATTTATTTTTACCGGCAAAACTGTTGAGTATATAGAAAAACGTTATATGAACAGATTAAAGGAATTGTAATTTCTAATTATTTTAAAATTGTTTGAGCAAAATCGGACTAGTGGTTCTCGAGTTATGTCAAAAAAAAAGATATATCTCGATTAAAAGAAAAGTGCGCCGTACACCCTCCAATATAAAGTATTTTTGCAAGGCAAATTCAAAAATTTTTTACATTTTTCGTTATATATTTGGCATTTGCAGTCGGATCTTAAAGTATGATACATCGATGTTTTTCTCTCGTGGAGACCAGTGTTTTTCTCTAAGGGCCATTGACCTCAAGTATCCCGTTCTGGTAGTTACCCACATCTTAGTTGCTACAACCGTCATGTACAACCCTAATCTCAGAAAATTAAAGTTTGCAAAAGATCGTTTAACTTTTGGTAAGGAAATTTTTCGATAAACCCTGCAGACATTTTTTTTTATTTTTTAGTTGCCGAATGTAGGGGTAGCCTTTTTAAATTCTTTTTTCATTGGATTTTACGTTTATAGCAAAACACTGGTCTTCTCGAGGCAAAACAAATGATATATCACACTTTAAAATCCTACTTTAAACGCCGAAGCTATAACGAAAAATTCAAAAAGGCGACCTCTACGTTCGGCAAAAAAAAATTCTTTTTTGAAATTGCCTTGCAAAATTCTTCATATTGGAGGGTGTACGGCGAACTTTTTTTGCGGTACGATCTAATGGACACGTATGGAAAAGCATACGTATTTGTTTATGGGAATGCACGAATATAAAAACTATATGGAAATTTTGTATAATCCAACTCGCGCTTTTTTGGTGGAATATTTTTTTCGCGAAAAAAAGTTATTATAAAATTTTATTTAGGTCAGCCTGTATTAAGATTTTTCTTAAAAAAATTACAGACGCACGTATTTCAATAAAATATTTCATTTAATAATAAACCTACAAAAAATTTCATAAAATTTTTTCATTGAATTGGGGTAACTCCAAATTTTATCAAAATTTAATCCAGAGCACCATGAAAAATGTTTTGAATTTGCAAAAATCCACTCATCGATGATTTACTTGTCAAAAGAAATGCTCTGGTATCCATATTGCCCTATTTAGAACATATTCTTTCCACCATATTGAATTTCTGATAAAACGCGAACAATCGCGAATTTCAAAAATATCTGAAGCACTTATTCACTCAAATCGACTGTAGATTATGATATGTAAGTTAGAAATTTCAATCACAAACATCTCCATACAAAAGACGCGTCTCAAAAAAACCTTTTATATGATACCCATATTGAGTATGTGACTTCAGCTAAAATGCAAAATACTTACAAAAACTAAAAAAAAATACTCGTGAGATCTCATTGTTAGATCCGAAATATTTTGGGAATCATCACAAAACAAACCAAGGTTTAGTTTTTTTAGGTTTATTTTGAGGGGGGCCCTTTTTTTGGTGAGTCGGTCTAATGTTTAATAGTACACAAAATATAACAACAAAGTTGTTCCTAAGAGGTGTACTATCTGTTGTATCGTCCTAACAAAAAAACAGAGTTGCTAATATTTATATTTGACTTTAACAAAGATTTTCTATTGGGGTTTCTATTTGTTAGCACACTCAAAGATACACTCAAAATAATACGTCTGTTGGCTGGACAGAAAAATTTGTTACTTTAACAAAATGTATTCCTGTGTTTTGGCTTAAAATAAAATTTGGTGATTTTAACAAATTTTCTTGTTAAATTTAACAAATAAAAATCTAAGTAAGCAATTAGTAAAACTACAGTTCTATTACTAATTATACTGAGTCGTAAAATTTGTCCAAATTAAGGTCCCGGTACCCTCCCCGGGACTAGTTTATACCATCTAAAGTCATGTAAGGGCACTCCGACGGAGCAAACATTTTATCCGTTTTGCTCTATCTCGCTTAGTTTTCGAGATATGGGCCATTTTATGAAGTGGAATATTTTTACTAGAAATTCCCTAGGATCCATGGCCCTACCGTGGTCCATTTTGGGATAGAGATAAGCCCTTTTGCTGGGGTATTATACGGTTAGGGGTCGAAATTTGCGTCAATTTTGCTCTATCTCTCTTAGTTTTCGAGATATGAGCCATTTTAAAAAATCGGGAAGGAAAGAAATAGAGCCATCTTTAGAACTTCGGATACATTGGTGGCGCCATCTACCGGGTAATAACAGAAATATGAAAATATTATATTTTAACAATAAATTTTGTAAAATTTAACGAATAGGTTCTTAAAAATTAATTATAAAAATTGAAAATAAATCAGTGTTTCGAATAAAAATTTGTTAAAGATTAGTCAAAACGATTTTTTTTTTTAAAGAGAAGCAACACTTAGGAAATTCTTGCTATTAATAAACATGTTGCTTCCTTTGGAAAGCGAATAGAGAAGAAGTGAAAGGTGGTGAAAGATGAAGGGCTTCAAATATGGCAACACGAGATGTTGAATTTTTAGTACAGTTGTTGCGCGCCATCTGATGGTGAGTTGGCCAACTTCGTAGAAGCTTTTTAGTTCATAGCCCTATTACATTATTTTACTTTGAAGGGGTTAAGTGCTATGGGAACACCGAAGGAGGACGATGCGGTAAGTATGAGGGATAGAAAAAACTCATACATATTATTATTTCTCGTAAATTGATCTTGCCTTGGTTGGGGCTCGAAACCGCAACCTAACGTGTAACAGTCCAACGCGCTAACCATTACACCACAGCGCCCGTTTGACAGATTTTTCTACCGACGTATTATTTTAAGTGTAATGATGACATTTTTGATTAAAGTTTTTGAAGGAATTACCTGCACCTAAAAGCTCAAAATAAAAATAAAATAAAAAAACAAATGTTCTTCTCTACGATTATTCTACCTTAAAATTGTTATATGCCCTCTAACATAATTATTAATCGTAGTGGTAGGAAAAAAGTAAACAGACTGAAAAAAGTAAGCGCGCCAAATTGTGTTGCCTGAAGGCAACCTATTTTCCATTAAAACACAAAATAAATCGCTCCCTTTTGTGCAGCTATTGCTAGGGGATACCAGACAAAGAATGCAACCAGTTTTATGTAACAAACTCTTTGTTTTTATGTGTGAAAGTTTACTCAAGTTTTTGGCTTCAGTTTCCTGCAACCAAGTGGAAAATTAAATTCACTGAATACCCACCAGACTAAAATGGGAGTGAACAAAAATACATATTATAAAATGCACTTTCGAGTAATAAAAAAAGAAAACGTACAAAAGAAACTAAATAAACAAAAAATTAAACTGAAAAAAAACAACCAACAAATAAACAATGATGTCAATTAAGCATTTTTACGTTATGGATTTTTTTGTTTGTTTTATATTCACTGATAGCAGTGCTTCGGTGTGTGCATAAAATGGATATTGACAAAAAATTCTTGTTGTAACTTAGATAACACTGTGCAACATCATAAAATTCTTCTGTTGCAATAATATTTTTAAATTAACTTTGGTGTTTTGAATCCATATTACACATGAAACATTTTTCAATGGACGATTTTAGAGAAATCATGGGGATAATATTTTTTGTCGATTTTGCCCATACTTGGGATTTTTCCATTGACAAGAAATTTCATTACTTGGCTAATGCTAATACCTAAGAATTTCATTACTATTTAATGTTACTGAAATTTTCTGGCATTAGAATTTTTTTATACTAATGCTATCATTAGCACTAATGCTTTAAACACTAATTACAATTGAGAAAAAATTCAGAATTTGTTTACAGAAAAGAAATGTTTAGTTAGCTTTGTATTGACCGTTTTATAAAAATGGATCCCTCGGAATCTCTCCCTGGCCCACTTGTATTATACGAGTGTGTCAGGGGTATGGCATCACCAAAAAAATAATTTATAAAAACATGGGTATCACTAGATCAGAGACTATTAATTATAGAGATAGGAAATCAAAACTTACACTACTCACCGGTAGATGGCGCTGAAATTTAGTATTACCTCAACAACTATTTAGTATCAGCTGAGCCTATATTTAAAAACTCAAAAACTGCTGAAAACTGCTTAAAAATCAAGAAAAACAAACACGGAATGTATTCAAATAATAAAATTTGATATATCTGTTTGTTGTTTGCTTTCTTGTTTTGTTATTATTCAAATTTAAATAAAAAAAGAAAATTGTCAATTTTTTGTACAAAGTGCCACCTAGGGATAACGAAGTCGTTATAACTTTTGTTTTTGGTGATGCCATACCCCTGCACTAGATGGCACTTTATTAAAAAAATTGACAATTTTTTTTTTTAAATAATAATAACAAACAACAAAGCAAAAAAACACACGTATATCTCAAATCTTTTTATTTGAATATATTTCGCGCATGGTTTTTACTTATTTTGAGCAGTTTTCAGTAGTTTTTGCGTTTTAAATATGGGCACAGCTGATACTAAACTGATACTAAATAGTTGCTCAGTTAACACTAAATTTCAGCGCCCTCTACCGGTGAGTAGTGTAGATTTTGATTTCCTTTCTCTATCATTAATACTCTCTGGAGTGTGATAAAGCCCCATCGGAGCAAAAATTTTGTTCTTTTTGTGCATATCTCGCTTAGTTTTCAAAATATTAGCATTTTTCAAAAATCGCCATTTTACAAAATGGTCAATATTTCGTAAACTAATCGAGATATCAAAAAAAGAAAATACTATAAAACTGTAACGACGAGTTTTCCTCCGTTTGCTGGGGTGAGCTCGCGGGGTTAGGGTTCGACGCAGGAATTTATTTTGTTCCAGTGACAAAGAGAAAAGGCGTTTTTAAAACTTCCTGGTGAAAAATGTTCATACACGCTCAAACATGTTCGTATATGGTTTATGTATGGACACATATGAACAAATATGGATTTTTTCTGAACATATAAGGAAGTATATGTGATTCCATATATGGAAAAAGATTTCATATACGGACATATCTGCTACTTCATATATGGAAAAGGCACTCATATATGGACAAATATGGAAGTATATGATATTCAATTTATGCAAAAGTGACTTGTATATGAACATATTTGCAAGAATACATTTTTCCATATGTATAAAAGGAACTCATATATGGATAAATATGGAATTATATTTAATTCCATGAATAAAAATAGGAACAAATGTAGCGCCTCATTCGAATGTCATACATAAATTTATATCTATAGTACAACCTTATAATAAAGGACAGCAACGTTCGCATGTATTCTCATGTTTTTAATAAATGTATATGTTCATATATGTCCATATATGAACATATACTTAGGTGTTACCTCATTTTTCGGATCCATACATATATGGTTGAACCATAAATGTTCATATATGGACATTTTTCACCGGGTTTATAAAAATTAAATTTATTGATTCACTTATATCTAATTATGAAACACCCAATGCTAAATTTAATAAAGTGGAAAGAGAGAGGAGCGGTTCGTCTCTCGTTGGATCTAATGTTGCCGGGTGTACGGGGATTCTACGTCCTTCTTAAGAACGGCAGGCTTCCTGGATGCAAATGTACAAGGATACGGTGGGAAGTGACCAACAAACGGCATGCCTCCTGCTAGCAAATGTTCAAGGATACGATGGGAAGTGACCAACGAACGGCACGCTTCCTGCTAGTAAATTTTCAAGGATACGGTGGGAAGTGACCAACGAATGGTACGCTTCCTGCTAGCAAATATTCCCAGGACCTCGTAGGATCTTTGCAGGGCCTCGAAGGATATTCGCAGGACCTCGAAGGATATTCGCAGGACCTCGGAGGATCTTCGCAGGACCTCGAAGGATATTTGCAGGACCTCGGAGGATATTCGAAGGATATTCGCAGGCCCTCGAAGGATATTCGCAGGACTTCGAAGGATATTCAGGGGATGTGGCACACGTCCTTGTCAGGATGAGTATCCAAGAGCTAAAAATAGAAAATATGATTAGTAGTACCTTGTGAACCCTTTGGCGGCTGCCAGCAACTGATCTCGAGTTCTGTGATGCTGCGCTTTATATACCCTTGCGTGTATCGAGGGCCGTTTGATAATTATCCAGAAAAACTACGAGGGGTGTTTGGGAATTCCTAGGGTAAATTGCAACGTGTGTAGACAGAAACGAGTGGAGGACTTCTGTCGTTACAAAACAAATGAAGTAACCTCGGGAGGGATCTCGAGGTACTTATTTTGATAAAAAAGTCACGCTGTATGTTAATTTTTATTAGCATATAAATTGTTAAAAAAAAATAAAAATATTACCCTGTGGCTTTTGTATAAAAACGGATCCCTCGGGAGCTCTCCCGGACCTATTATATTACAGGAGTATGATAGCGTTCCAAGGGGGAAAAATGTTGTCCTCTCTCACCTATCTGCCTTAGTTTTTGAGATACAAAACGACCAATATCTCAAAAACTAAGCTAGATAACGAAAAACGGGAAACATATTTGCAAAACTCAACTATCGAGCACACTTCAATAAAACAAACGAGATAAGGCATGGAGGGACCCTGAGCTACCAATTTTGATAAAACAGTCAGAGGGTGACTTATAGTTTTTCTCAATTTATGTGATACTAGAAATTAAAACACTCTGATAGAGTCTGTTAATTTGTGTAATCACATAAATTTTAAAAAAATTAAAATTGTGCGTTTTATAGAAATGTATTCCTCGGGAGGGCTCCCGGACCTGACCTATTTATATTACAGGAGTTTGGTAATGCTCCCATGGAGCAAAAATTTTCTCCGTTTTAGAAAATGGCCTCGAAAACTGAGCGATATAACTAGGGTTTGGGGTTCGGGAATTCCCGGTCGGGAATTCCCGGGAAATCCCGGGAAAAGTTTGCCGGGAATTCCCGGGAAAATAATATATTTATCCCGGGAAAACGGGAAATTTTAAAAATATAAAATTTTTTAAATTATTTTTGTTTCGAATAGGATTTTTTAATTTTAGTCATAAAAAACATTTTAAATGCCAAAACAAAAATGTCATTGTTAAAGTCTTTTAAAAGGGAATACATTTATTTGACACACAAATAAAATATTTGCCAAGTAATAAGGAGCATTTCAACTAATAAAGATTTTTCGCATAACTTATTCAAAATTTAAGTAGTAAAGGTGCTTTCACAATGGTGGAGTGGCCCTACTCTGCAGCACAGATTCAAATATTAACTGTTCACAATGCAGAGTAGAGTTACTTCAAAAAAATACGTGACGTTTCAGTACTTACGCAGTTTTTGCGAATATCTTGGCATGGCTTTCACTGAAATTATTATAAAATAATTTTTTATTTTGTAAATTACACGTAATTGAAAACATTTGTTTATATTTTTTAATATTTTTTTATAATTTGTTGTCAATTAGAGATGTGAACAAATTAGGGATGTGTTTTTTTAGTTATATTTGTCATGTTAAACAGTTAACAGAGTGATGTTAACTCTAGAGGGCAACAAATCCGTACTCCAGAGTCAAACAACTTTAACTCTGGAGTGGAATAAAAAAAGATAGCAAAATACAAAAATGTATTAGTAAGAAAGAGAAAAGAACTAAATTTGCTAAAGATTGGAGTACTCCATCATTGTAAACGCACCTTTAAACCTAAAAACTTGGTAAAATATTTAAAAGAAATATGAAAAAAAGCTTTGTTTCTTACAAATAATCGCCCTTACTATCTAAATTTTTCAAATGTATAATTTAGGTAAAGTCGACTTTAGTTAAAATATTGGGTGGCAGTATACCTTGACTTGGTTTATTTTTGGAGCATTCTGATTGGTTAATTTATTTTCAACCAATCAAAATATTTGAAAATATAAATATTTTTGTAAGGTTTTCATACACAAAATGAACAAAACCGTTTGATTAAAAATAAAGTCGACTTTAAATTTAAAATACGCCTTTATATTAAGGTCAATAATTTTATAAGTAACGTTTTCATTAATAAATGTGAAAAGAAAAGACTAACGGTTAACGGTGGTATCTTAATTTGGTTATCCGACATCTAAATTTGGTTCACAAAAAAAAAAAAAAAAAATTGATGGTCATGCTTCTCTTCTTTTGAAGAAAACAACAAGAATAACGTTTCAGCTAAAATTAGCAAAGTACCTGAAGAAAAAAGTGTAAGCTGAATAGGTATTAAATGTTTTATGGTAGGGCAAACATTTCCTGAAATGGTATCCAAATTAGCTGCAGTCAATCCGCACCATAACTAGATCTTCGTTTATTCGAGAAAGTTTTTATAATAAAAACCTGGCATTGCAAAAAAATGAAACCGATGTAAAGAACATTATATTAAATTACTACAATCATGTACAAGATCTCATGATAAAAGATATATCGAGCAATATTTCTAACAATAGGAGATTTACTATAATCTTAGATGAATGGACAGGAATATCACAAAAGAGATATTTGAAAATATGTATAAACGGAAATAATTCATTTTATAACCTGGGGTTGGTTTATATATCAGGAAGATGTAATGCTGATGAAATAAAAAGAATTATAGAAATAAAAATAGAAGAGTTTTATTTGTCTTTCGAAAATAACATTGTGGCCACCATATCTAATGAGCCAAGTGTGATAAAACGTTTTGTTTCCGACAGTCCAGTAGTAGGTGCCTGCTGGAATCATGCAATTCATTTGGCAGTGCTGCGTGTAATTTATATGAAATCAAATGTTCAACATTCTGATATTTTTTACTTTGAATTCTCACTACACAGACTGCATTTGTACTGAAATAGTGTTTTTTTAACAAAAATTACTTATATAGGTGGTTTTCATTAACAATTTTGGAATCCCGGGAATCAAATTTTTTCATTCCCGTTTCCCGGGAAATAAAAAAGTCCGGGAAATCCCAAACCCTAGATATAACGCAAAACTTAATTTTTTTTTTTGCAAAGCTTGGCAAAGACCTAACTTCGATTATACTAATGAGTTATAATGAGCTATAAAGTGACAGATTGTTTTTTTAACTAATTTATGTGATACCAAAAATTAACCAATCGTCGTTTGATAACACTGTGTTCGAATTTGACACTTTTTTTATACAAAAAAAGTTCGCCGTACACTGTCCAATCTAAATTATTTTTGCAAGGAGATTTCAGAAAAAATTTTATATTTTTTTCCCCGAACGTAGGGGTCGCCTTTTTACATTTTTCGTTATATCTATGGCATTTACAGTCGGATCTAAAAGAGTGATACATTGATGTTTTTCTCTCGAGGAGACCAGTGTAATTCTCTGAGGGCGATTGACCTCAAGTATCCCGTTCTAGTAGTTACCCACCATCTTAGTTGCTACCATCCTAATGTACACTCCAAATGTCAGAAAATTAAAGTATGCAAAAAATCATTAAACTTTTGCTAAGGAAGTTTTTCGGTAAACCCCGTAGAATTTGTTTTAGTTTTTTGGTTGCCGAACGTAGGGGTCGCCTTTTTAAATTTTTTTTCATTGGATTTTACCTTTATAGCAAAACACTGGTCTCGTCGAGGCAAAAAAAAAAATTGATATATTCCACTTTCAAATGCGATTTTAAATGCCGAACCTATAACGAAAAATTTAAAAAAGCGACCCCTACGTTCGGCAAAAAAATTTTTTTTTTTGGAATTGCCTTGGAAAAATACTTTGTATTTGAAGGTAATTTTCCTACAAAAAGATATACATAAATGTATTTAAAATTGGTTAAATTTATAATATTTGATTATATATTAGGGTGTCCCTTATAAAGTCTTTGGTCGATTTTCGACACGCATACCCCCCAATTTTTTTAACAAATGGTCCCAAATTAACAAAATTGATTTTTTTGGAAAACGTTAACCCGTGCCGAGTTGCGGCCGAAAATGGCCCAATTTGGAAAAATAGTGTATTCCCAGTGTAGAAACGGTAATGACCCGGTGAAAAATGTTCATATACGCTCAAACATGTTCATATATGGTTTATGTATGGACACATATGAACAAATATGGTTTTTTTATGAACATATATGGATTTTATATGAACATATATGGAAGTATATGTGATTCCATATATAGAAAAAATTTCATATACAGACATATATGGAAGCATCTGTTATTTCATATATGGAAATGGCACTCATATATGGACAAATATGAAAGTATATGTTATTCAATTTATGCAAAAGGGACTTGTATATGAACATATTTCGAAGAATACATTTATGCATATATGTAAAAGGAACTCATATTTGGATAAATATGGAATTATATTTAATGCCATGAATAAAAAAAGGAACATATGTAGCGCCTAATTTGAATGTCATACATAAATTTATATCTATCGTACAACCTTATAATAAAGGACAGCAACGTTCGCATGTATTCGCATATATTTAATAAATTTATATGTTCATATATGTCCATATATGAACATATACTTAGGTGTTACCTCATTTTTCGGATCCATACATATATGGTTGAACCATAAATGTTCATATATGGACATTTTTCACCGGGGACATATCATTTTTTTTTGGACTACCAGTAATAACACCCACTTACCTTCTGCATTATTTTAAAACATATAATAATGAGTTACTGATAATGACTTATTTTTATCATTATTTCAAACAGAAAATAATTTTATTGATTTTTTTGAAAATTTTTTGGAATCTATTTTTAGACTCAATATTTTTTAAACACTGGTAAGGATATACACTCGCTAAAAACAAGGAAAAATTTGGTCATGTTTAAAGTGCTGCAATTTTAAGTCTGGCGACTATTTGTAGATAAAAATAATGCAAGACTTAAGGAAATTTTATAGGAATTTCAAAAATATACAGTTTGTACAGAACCGATCAGTACTGCCTAAATTTTACTATGTAAGTTGATAAAAGGTTGATATCGCTAATTTTTCGTTAAAAGCCACGCCCACTTAAAACAAGTGAAAACAATGAAAAAAACAAATATTACGTTAGAATTCTGTATAATTTTCTGAACGATCTCCTTGCCTTTCGCGGCGAATTTAGCCACTATTTTGATCTTTAAAAATAAAGGCAACAACATTAAAATTAAAAATTGACTTAATTTCGTGAGCACGAGTAACCACATATTTTTTGATTTTTTGTATGTTGGCGAGTAAGCTTACTTGTGTGCAGCAGCTCAATTATGTTTTTATCTATTAAATATTACATGTCGATTTAGCTCAGATGGTAGAGCTATTGACTGGCAATCTGTAGACCCAGGTTCGATTCCCCCACCAGCAAATTTTATTTAAGGGGGTACATGACATTGGCCGTTTTTTGAAATCGACTTTTTTTTATAATTTTGAATTTATAAAAAAATGTATCCGGCTGTAACTTTCGGGTTCGAAAGTTACAGCCGGATAAGTGAGAGCGCATTTTTAATTTTACGTACGGCAGCTGGTATATACACAAACTTTGAACGCGTTTATCTCGAAACCATGTTTTTCGTACTGGTTGCGGCAGTAGCGGGTTCATTTTTTATAAATTTTTAAAGTCAATATTTTTTTACAAAAACACACTTTCAAATTTGGAACATCACCTAAAATGGAAAAACAAATTTTAAAAAAAGTTCGTGTCATACGATAACCAATTTTGTTAAGATTTAAAAAGTCATTTTTATCCAGATCGGACAATTTTTGCGACTCCCAGCGCTGCAACCACGAGGCCCCGTTTTTTCTCTGCCGCCAGTTTGGAGCTCTATAAAACCATGTTGAAGTGAAAAATATATTTTTTTAATTTTTTTCTTGTAATTTGTTCAATTCTCTACAATAATAAAAAAACATTTGGAAAAATGTTTGTTTTTGACTGAGTTATGAATTTCTAAAAAAAGGTATGTTTTCTCTGACGCGAATGTCACGCCCTCCTTAAAAAAAAATGCAATAAAAAATATTTTTTTTTATATAATTTATTTTTTTGAAAATCTATTTTTAGACTCATTATTTTAGTCAGTACTTGTAAGCACATAGATAACGATATATTTTTTGATTTTTCGTATGCTGGTGTGTAACCATAACTCATTATTTTTCGCGACATCGCCATATAAAGGTAATAAGAAATGTAATAACAAAAGTAACTAGTTACCATTACCAACCCAGTGTAGAAAATCATTACCAGATATATGGTTATGTAACTACATACTTGGTAATGGTAACTAGTGTAATACGCCCGCTAATGCTTGAGTAGATTTTTCTACAAATTATTCAAATTCTAATATAATAAATTGCGGTATGAGTTTATGTCAAGTCTGGCATGGTAAAATAAAACGAAACCCTGGCTAGCTCTGTCAGGTTGGTAAGTTCCTTGACCCGTGCTCATGGCGTATTGACATATTCCTAAACTCTCCATGCCACAATAAAACCAAGAGTTTAGATAAAAAAAAAATTAATAATATAAAAAAAGTAAAATTTATTCGTTCTTTCAAAAATGTTTTCCCGAATGAACTGCATTGGCAGCTAACGGTGTGGTATGATAAGATGTTGTGTCATACCGGGGTACATTTGACCCACCCTTGCGCCATTGACAGCATGGGTACCCTACTATTTAACTGTCCCTAAATATGACCATTTTCCCCACTTACCCGGTTTTCCCTAACATCCTCCTAATTAAAAGATTATTGGCTCATTTTAATTTTAATTTAATGTTTTATTTTAAAAGTAGCCGTTGTATATGAAAACATTTTGATTTAATTGTAAGGTAAGCATAAAAAAATAAGTACAGAGGTAAGTATTAAAGATAAGTTATAATATAATTGGTAAGGGAAAAAAATTATGATACATTTAATGATAATTATAATATTAATAATAATTTTTGAAATGACTATACTAATAATTTTTTCTAATGGTACAATAAGGAATATGGTTATATTAATATTTACGTAGCATTACTCCAGTGGTTGCCGTTATGTTCACCGATGGTGTTGTTGGTTGTATTGATGACGTTGTTTATGTTGTTGTTAGCTTAGTAGGTGCAGTTGTTGTTGATTTTGTAGTTTAGGTTTCTTTTTATTTTCTTTGTTAATGTTTTGTTAGTTTTTGTACAGTCAATCAATTTGGTTTTTATGTTTTATAAGTTTGTATAATTTTTTGTTCAAAATTTGGTTACTTTAATATTGTACCGAAATATAAATGTAACGGTTTTACTCTTTTGTTTCTCATTCTTTACTTTAACCTTTTTTAACCTTCAACAGTTCAAGCAAACACAGCATATTATTTAATTTAGTCAAATTTTTATTTGTTGGGTTTTTTATGTTTCCAACTTTGCATATTACATGGTATCCTTAGTATTTTGGTTATTCACTTAAATATTTTTGTTAGTTTTCTTTTTTCTTTCCATTTTTAATATATATGTATGTATGTATATAATATTCAATTTTTTTTTTTTTTTAATGAGACTTTTAACTTTGTATTAAAAATTTTTTTTTTCAAATCTTTACTTGCAAAACTATAACACTATTTTATTACTAATTTACAGTTACTTTGTAAAATTTTCACTCTATTACCAACTCATTAATGGTTTTGGCTACAATTTAGCAATTAAATATTTTGTTTTAATTTTTTTATTAATTGATCTTCTTTTTTTTTTCTTACACTTATAATTTTTATTCTACGTTTAAATTTTGTTTTATTGTATATAATGATGATGATGGGATTTTTTTTTTTTTCCAATATTTTCTTATAAGCTTGTAGTTTACTAATACACATTCTTTACATAATTTATATACACCTTATACACTTTTTCGTTCGTTGTGTATTCATTAACAGATAAATTTTACAATATTAGTTTGGATGATTTCATATTCATTTTTTTTAAATTACTTTTTCTATAACTAATTCATACAAACGTCTAACAAGACTCCTCTCATCCAACTAACTACTTTTCCTTCAACCTCACACTAACTTCTTGCTTCATCCATTCTTGTTTTCTTTTCCTATCACTACACTCAAGATCAGTGCTGCCAGACCTTTTGGTGCAACCGATCGTCTACACCTTCCCTTAAATCGTCAATACCTATAACGATTTTTAAAACACAATCGTCAAATCCATTTGCAAGATTGCAAGAAGATCGTCAAAATTGTAAGGGGGAAAACAAAATCCGTAACACTAGTTACTTTTGTTATTACATTTCTTATTACTTTTATATGGCGATGTCGCGAAAAATAATGAGTTATGGTTACACACCAGCACACGAAAAATCAAAAAATATATCGTTACCTATGTGCTTACCAGTACTGACAAAAATAATGAGTCTAAAAATAGATTTTGAAAAAAATAAATTATATAAAAAAAAATATTTTTTGTTGTATTTTTTTTTTAATAAAAATTTCCTGGTGCGGGAACCGAACCTGGGTCTACAGATTACCAGTTAATAGCTCTACCATCTGAGCTATATGGACATGTAATATTTAATAGATAAAAACATAATTGACCTGCTGCACACAAGTAAGCTTACTCGCCAACATACAAAAAATCAAAAAATATGTGGTTACATATATCCTTACCAGTGTTCAAAAAATATTGAGTCTAAAAATAGATTTCAAAAAATTAAAAAAAATCTAGAAAATTATTTTCTATTTGAAATAATGATAAAAATAAGTCATTATCAGTAAATCATTATTATATGTTTTAAAATAATACAGAAGGTAAGTGGGTGTCATTACTATTAGTCCAAAAAATAATGATATGTCATTACCGTTTCTACACTGGGAAGTATGTAGTTATATAACCACATATCTGGTAATGATTTTCTACACTGGGTTATTATTAATTTCAAAAATTAAATTAATTCTAAATTTTGAAAAATTTAGTATTTTGTTTCATTTATTCAATTAATATATTCAAAGTGATTCAGACATGGAATTTTGACTTCATCGGATATCATTAACCTACTTTAGCCTGGAATCCAAAATGACCCACGAATGTGATAAAAATGCAAAAATGTGTTTTTTTTTAATTAATTATAAAGATTATTTAAAATACCTAAGTTGGACATGTCGATTGCTATTTGTACAACATGACAGTTGTTATTAAAGAAAAAAAAAAATAAATTGGAAAAATGATAATTCGAGTTTGTGTTTGGAGCGACTGCTTTCCAGGACACTTTACAAAAATTGCTCATTTTGTCAAAAATTAAACAAACTTTTAATGTTTCCATCAAATTTTACATAGTTTTCGGAAAAGTATCACTTAAATTTGGTAAGACTATAATTATCTTTACATTTGTTTAACAAATCGTTAACCCTCAGTGGCCTGGGGTCAGAAAAGACCCATGAAACTCAATATTAATTATGACTACGAGATTGTAAAGCCATTAGATTGATAAAAAAATATCAACTGGATAGAAATAATTATTTTATGTAATGTGATCCAAATGGGGTTAATTTTTATACTTTTGGCCAAAAACGCCCCACTAGGAAATTTACTTTGAATGAATAAAAAAAAAATTTTTCCACTTGATAAAAATTATTATTTTGAGTAACTTGATACATATAGGATTAATGTTCTCACTTTTCACAAAAAAGACCCACTAGGAAATTTACGATATAACATTTTTCAGATTTTTATTAAATTTGATATATATTAGAGTCGGTCTAATATTCATATATACATTAGATCGACTCACGAAAAAAGTTAAAAAAGTGCCCCCCTCAAAATAAACCTTGGTTTGTGTTTTGATGATTTCCAAAATATTTCGAGTCTAGCAATGCGATCTCACGAGCTGGACAATTTTTCAAAAAGGTCTGTTTTTTAATTTTTGTAAGAATTTTGCATTTTAGCTGAAGACAACATACCCGATATGGGTATCATATGAAAGGTTTTTTTTGAGGCGCGTCCAGCGGTATATCTCTATATATAAAAGAATAACGTGACTGACTGACTGAATGACTGACTGACTGACTCAACATCGCCCAGCCCAAACCGCTGAAGCTAGGAAGTTGAAATTTGGTATGTAGGTTCCTCTTTCGGGGTAGACGTCCACTAAGACGGGATTTTTGGAAATTCCTACCGGAACGGGCAAAAAGGGGGAAAGTGTCCCCCTTGACGGTCTACCAAAACCCCTTTGGCTAGAAAGCTGAAATTTAAGATATGTGTTCCTTGGAGTAGGGGCTAACTTTTCTGGAAAGTACTTTCTAGAATTTTGGACAGGGACGTTGTAAAAATGGGGGTTAAAAAGGGGAAAAAGGCCCCCCTTGACGGCCTGCCAAACCGCTGGAGGTAGGAAGTTGAAATTTGGTATAAAGGTTCCTCCACTATCGTAGACATCCACCAAGACGGGAGTTTTGGAAATTTTTACAGGGACGGGCAAAACGGGGAAAAAGTCTCCCCCTTGACGGCCTGCTCAAACTGCTGGAGCTATGAAGTTGAAATTTGGTATGTAGGTTCCTCGACCGGTGTAGACGTCCGTTGAGACGGCATTTTTGGAAATTCTTATCGGGAGGGGCAAAAAGGGGACAAAAAAAGTACCTTTTTCCAAAAAAGTACCTTTTCCCAAAAAAAGTACCTTTTCCCAAAAAAAGTACCTTTTTCCAAAAAAAGTACCTTTTTCCAAAAAAAAGTACCTTTTTCCAAAAAAAGTACCTTTTTCCAAAAAAAGTACCTTTTTCCAAAAAAAGTACCCTTTTCCAAAAAAAGTACCTTTTTCCAAAAAAAGTACCTTTTTCCAAAAAAAGTACCTTTTTCCAAAAAAAGTACCTTTTTCCAAAAAAAGTACCTTTTTCCAAAAAAAGTACCTTTTTCCAAAAAAGTACCCTTCTCCAAAAAAAAGTACCTTTTTCCAAAAAAAGTACCTTTTTCCAAAAAAAGGACCTTTTTCAAAAAAAAGTACCTTTTTCCAAAAAAAGGACCTTTTTCAAAAAAAAGTACCTTTTTCCAAAAAAAGTACCTTTTTCCAAAAAAAGTACCTTTTTCCAAAAAAGCACCTTTTTCCAAAAAAAGTACCTTTTTTCAAAAGAAGTACCTTTTTCCAAAAAAAGTACCTTTTTCCAAAAAAAGTACCTTTTTCCAAAAAAAGTACCTTTTTCCAAAAAAGTACCTTTTTCCAAAAAAAGTACCTTTTTCCAAAAAAAATTCCTTTTTCCAAAAAAAGTACCTTTTTCCAAAAAAAGTACCTTTTTTAAAAAAAGTACCTTTTTCCAAAAAATTTACCTTTTTCTAAAAAAATGTACCTTTTCCAAAAAAAAAAGTACCTTTTCCCAAAAAACATACATTTTTCCAAAAAAATAACTTATTCAAAAAAAGTACCTTTTCCCAAAAAAGTACCTTTTTCTAAAAAAATGTTCCTTTTCCCAAAAAACATACATTTTTTCAAAAAAATACCTTTTTCAAAAAAAGTACCTTTTCCAAAAAAAAGTACCTTTTCCCAAAAAAAGTAACTTTTTCTAAAAAAATTTTCCTTTTCCAAAAGAAGTACCTTTTCCAAAAAAAGTACCTTTTTCCAAAAAACATACATTTTTCCAAAAAAAAAACAACTTTTTAAAAAAAAATACCTTTTGCAAAAAAAGTACAAATAAAGTACTTTGTAAAAACAAAGTATCTTTTTCCAAAAAATTTCGTTTTTCCAAAAAGTACCATTTAAAATAATATATAATTTCAAAAAAACTACTTTTTTTCCTACACCCACGGATATCTCCACTAAAACAAGGTTTCTTGATGTTCCGCATAGACGTGCGCTAAGACGGGATTTTTGGAAATTCCTACCGGAACGGGCAAAAAGGGGAAAAGTCTCCCCATAAACAGTCTCACAAATTGGAAAAGTGCCTGCCCAAACCACTGGAGGTAAGAAGTTGAAATTTGGTATAAAGGTTCCTCCACTGTAGTAGACATCGACTAAGTTTGTATTTTTGGAATTCCCTACAGGATATCCCAAAAGGAAACTCGGTATGTGAGTTCCTCCTTCTGTGTAGGCGTCCGCTTAGACGGAATTTTTGAAATTCCTATCGGGAGGGGAAATAAGGTAAAAGTCTCCTCCTGACGGCTTGCCCAATCCCTTTTGGCCAACCTAAAATTTTAAATATGTATTCCTTGGAGTAGGACTAACTCACCGGCAATTGTTCTATTTTGGAACAGGAACATAGTAAAAATGGTGGTTGAAAGGGAAAAATGTCCCCACTAACGGCCTGCCCAAACCGCTTAGGCAATGCAGTTGAAATTTGGTATGAATGTTCCTCATCCATCGCAGATAGCCGCGAAGATGGAATTTTTGTAAATTCCTAAAGGGAGGGGCAAAAAGAAGAAAAGCCTCACCTTGGGGGCCGGTAAAAACCCCTTCGGCTAGAAACCTGAAGCTTAAAATGTGGGTCCCTGGAGTGAGGGCTAACGTATTAGAAAGATACTTTTTGAATTTTGGACAGGGTCGTTATAAAATGGGAGCTCAAAAAGGGAAAGTTGCCCCTTAACGACCTGTCCAAACTGCTGGAACTAGGAAGCTGAAATTCGGTACTTAAGTTCCTCTCAGCCTGCTCAAACTGCTGGAACTAGGAGGCTGGAATTCCCTGTCGATGGATTTTCGGAAATTCCTACCGACAGGGGCACAAATAGTAAAAGTTGGCTAGAAACCTGAAATGTAAAACATATGTTACTTGGAGTAACTGCTCACTTACCGAGACGGTGCTTTTTGGACAGGGACATTGCAAAAATGGGGATTAATGAAGCGAAAAGTGCCGCTTAAAGGCCTGCCCAAACCGCTGGAGGTAGGAAGTTGAAATTTGGTATTAAAGTTCCTCCTCTATTGTAGACATACGCTAAGATGAGATTTTTGGAAATTTCTACAGGTAGGGTCAAAAACAGGAAAAGTCTCCCCCTTAACGGCCTGGCCAAACTGCTGGAACAAGGGATCTTAAATTGGGTTCCTTCTCCAACGTTGACGTCCCCTAAGATTTTTGGAAATTCATACCAGGAGGGGTAAAAAGTGAAAAAACTTCCCCCTTGATGGCCTGGCCAAACTGCTGGATATAGAGACCTAAAATTATGTATGTAGTAGGTTCCTCCTCCAACGCAGACGTCCTCTAAGACGGAATTTTTGGAAATTCCTACCGGGAGGGGTAAAAACGGAATAATTCTCCACCTTGATGGCCTAACCGAACCCTTCGGCTAGAAACCTGTAATATATAATATGTTTTCCTTGGAGTATGGGCTAACTTATCGACAAGGCATTTCTAGGACTTTGGACAGGAACGTGGTAAAAATGGTGGTTCAAAAGGGGAAAATTGCCCCCCCCCCCCCTTAACGTCTGCGTCTTTAGCTAGAAACCTAAAACTTAAAGAACAAGTGTATATGAAACACTAAAATTAAGAAACTAAATAGGAAACGAGTGGGATTGAAACACTACACAAGTGGAATGAAATGGATATAAACGTTGAACGAGTGGAATTGAAATTATAGACAATGCAAATGGATTGGAAGAGGGAATTACCTGTTCAAACACTATCAACGGAATATGAAACTTATGTAGCATTGAAACATACTCCCCAAAAAGTTAAACAAATTTTCTGAAAGAGAAAAAACCTTAGAAAAGGAATGGAACTTATATATTCCGATATTTAAACTTCATGTAACGAAGCACCGGTGGAAGAAACCGACGCAGTAAATTTTCCAACTGAATTTGTGAATTTACTTGAATTGCCAGGTCTACCTTTACATAAACTGGAATTAAAAAAAAAAAACTTTAAGACACGCTAACAACGTAGCTTTGCCCGCTATTTTTAATATTATAAAATACTTTCCAACCCTGCTTTACGTTATTTATTTTCATTCAAAACACAAATGAACAAAACTACTTACGGGTCTATCTACCTAAGTTCCCACTTTACCAAATTATCTTAACATACACACGTATATTGCAATTTATTATGGATTCATTACTAACAATCCACTTTCATGAGAAAAAGTGATCAAATATTTATTTATTTATTTTAAACCCATTGTTGTGCAGAATTATTTATTTGTGGTGGCTGGGTGAAGGCTTTAAATAAAAAAACTTTAAATAAAAAAACGAATTTAATAAAAATTGTGGGGGGCGCAGCCCCCCCCCCCCCCCTTAACCTTTAAGGCACGCTAACAACGTAGCGGGCTGCGCCCGCTAGTATAACATATTCAAGCATACCCAGACATGTCCTATTCTTAAGGATATTCTATAAAAAAAAACAATGCTTTGACTCTTTTGTACGGAGATGTTTGTGATTGAAATGTCAAACTTATATAAAGGGTGGTCCAATAATAAAGAATATTAAGATACATAATTCTCTGAAAACTTTTTGTTTTATTTACAATTATCATCGTGCGTTTTGTTTGGACCACACTTTATAATTTATTTCAAGTCCCGTTACATTAACAACATCAAAGATCAACTATTCATGCTTTTAACAAAATATTATATTTTGATTAACGAATTGTGTAATTTAGCAGGCAGAAAACTTTTGAAGTTGTATTTTACCTAAGTACTTTGGTAATTATGTACTTTTTATTTTTTGCGTGTTCGCTTATGACGAAATACTTTTCCTGGGGCCCCGGTGTTCGTCTTAAGTGAGTTTTACTGAAAATATAAGTGCGTATGCATAATAATTTGAAAACCTTTTAGCACGTTTATATTTGTATTAAAAATTTTTTTTATAAGTCACTTATAAATTTTAAAAGTTTGTTATTTATTTTGTTTTCAAAGAAAAAAAGGAGGGCTTATTCTTCTTCTTAACCTCAAACCTACTAAATTAGAATTAATAATAATACATATTAATGACAATGTTAATTGTATTTGGTCTATTGGACGCGTTTGAAAAAACAAACATTACTATAAAAAATAAACATGCCCTGTTGGCTGTCCGTCTCCAATATACACAAATTGCCTGCACTTGTACGTACAAACCATTCGTAAATGTTGTAATAATTGTGAAAAGGTGACACGGAGGAAATAGAAGATAAACAGAGAAAATCTGAAGTAGAATGTTTGTATACATATGTCTGTTTGATCATTTCTGAAATTATTCATATAGAGACAATCTGACAATAAAAATATAAACAATAATACAATTTAATGGAAGATCACTGATGAAGCCTGTCCATAAAAAGGCAGAAACTAGATCTAGTCTGATTTGCAAATTTAATGTGTTTATAACTTTTGAGGAGGGTTTCTTCTTCTTCTTAACCTCAAACATACAAAAACTTGTTTGTTCGAACTTTAATCACAAAGTATTAGTATGAGTTTGATATAATTTTGTTTAAATTTTTTTTATTGTTACTTTAACCCTTAAATGCATGATGTAGCCATTTGGCAGCATACCAGGTTTTTAATAAAAAAACCCACTTGATACACAAAACTGCAATTTTGGGCATTGGGGCCCCTTCTGTACAAATTGTTCTTATATTTAGCTCAGATTTTTTAAACAGTTATAGGAAAAATCTTGGTTTTGCTTTATATGTTTGTGAAAAATCCAAAACAAACGTTTTTTTTTTTACAAAAAGTGTAATATTCAAAAATGTTTATTTAAACATTTAAAGTGGTATTCTCGCAATAAAATTCATTTTGGCGACACAAAATCACCTTTTTATTTAAAATAATTTTTTTTGTTGTTATTTTTCTTGAAATGTACACGCCTTTAGAAATCATATATAAAAAATGGTTAAAATCGAAGAGATCATGCATTTAAGGGTTAAACTTCGGAGAATACAGAATTTCTCATTGATTTTAAAACTGGGGATCAGTATAAACTCTTATGTTTCGCACATAAGTAATTAAACTTACTCTAATCATAACCTTTTTTAGTTATAATCTTGCGTGAGTAGTGTTGAGGGGGGAGGGTAACGCCCTCCGAAATAGACTGTCTATCCTGTTTGTAAGAACAAACTTTGATAACTAATACCGCCGGTTTTCATTTAAATAAATAAAAACTAAAAATATCGAACTAGAGGCTGAAAAATATCTGCTCTCACTAAATTACATAAAAACTTTAAAATGTATTTAGTGCAAAAACTATGCCTAAATTACAAGAATTGCCTATATGAGGTATAAAGATGCCTTTTTTTCAAAAAAATTCAAAAACACAAAAAAAACTCACCCTTCAAGTAGGTACGAAATAACAACCACCAAAAGTCAGGTAGCAAGTAAAACAAGTATATACCAGCCGCCGTACGTAGGTAGCGCGAAAATTAAAAATGCGCTCTCACTAATCCGGCTGTAACTTTTGAACCCGTAGGAATTTTTCCATCAAATTTTGTTTTATTAGAATCTTAAGAATATTTACTAAAATACAAAATTATAAAAGAAGTCGCTTTCAAAAACGGCCAATGTCATGTCCCCCCTTAAGTAGTTTTAAATTTTTTTAATGTACATATTCAGCAGCTTTTAAGGAAAAAATATTGTGAGTGCACAAATTAAACTGTAGTTTTGTTAATTTTATTTTTAAATTTAAAGATGTTGAATTCGTCAAAACCAAAAAAACCTGGTTGTAAGCCAAAAAAAACAACAATTTTTTTTTTAAATTAACAAAGTTATCTATTGAGATAACAAACATATTATTTGAATGTATTTGCAATAAGGATTTAATTTTTTGCATTTTTTGAAATGTAATTTCACTCTGGTTTTAGAAATTTGTGAGCACATTTTTAAATAGTTTTGATGTCTTCATAATCTAACCTTTCATTCGAGCATTGCCATGTCTGTAATTTTTCAAGAATATTTCTTGAATATTTCTTGAAAAATTACAGACATGGCAATCTTGCTGTCATAAATATCACTGTGAGACAAATGGTAGGGGTCATGATCGGGAAGGGTTCAAACTACCGGGGAAAGTTATATCGGTAAAAAAGAAGTTATACGTGTCCCGGCGTTTCGCTGGGTCACCCCTAGGATTCGAGATATATCGATTTGACCTTTGGTGGTCTTTTTTTTTTGACATAACTCGAGAACCACTTGTCTGATTTTGCTCAAACAATTTTAAAAAAATTAAAAATTACAATTCCTTTAATCTGTTCATATAACGTTTTTCTATATACTCAACAGTTTTGCCGGTAAAAATAAATGTATGAAGAAAAAAATATTTTTTGCCTAAAATATTAAAAAAAAGTAATAAACAAAAGGTTATTGATTTTTATGGTAGCGGTAACAAACATTTATTTTTACCGGCAAAACTGTTGAGTATATAGAAAAACGTTATATGAACAGATTAAAGGAATTGTAATTTTAAATTTTTTTAAAATTGTTTGAGAAAAATCGGACTAGTGGTTCTCGAGTTATGTAAAAAAAAAAGATATATCTCGATTCCTAGGGGTGACCCAGCGAAACGCCGGGACACGTATAACTTGTTTTTGACCGATATAACATTTCCCGTTGTTGTCATCCCATCCCGATTTTGACTGTCGAATAGTGTATGTGATACTTTTAAAATTCATAGTTAAGGGGTTTTATTCAAACTGAGCCATGGAAAATATTTTTAATATCAGAAAAATATTGCCCATATTTTCTTTTCCTTAAAAATTTATATCCCTTTAATGCAATAAGGCTAATAAAATTAATTCAATAGACAAAAAAAAAAACACAAAACACAGGTTTTTTCAAGTCCTTTTCATTCGTTTTGTAAAGAAATCAACACTTTTAGTAAAAATGTCAATCTCGATAAAAACTATTTAATTCATACTTAAGATATTTCAAACTCTTCATCTTGATGTAAGTACGTTTTCAAGTCAAATGAAAACATTAAATTTTAATTTAAATAAAAAGACAAATGATTTGAAATTAAAACTTTTTATGTTGTTTAAAGGATTAACAACATTTATCATTTAAAAACATACTTGTAATGTACCAGCATACTGTTAATTTACAAAATGATAAATGTAGAGTGACTTAATTGATATTTTGTCCTTGTCGTAATTTGTTTGTTATCTAACTTGAACTCATCTCTCTCCTACAGTGACCAATTTTGTAACAATATATTTGAATTTTTAATGTTTTGTGGTGATATGAATTCGCAGGGAAAGAAGCCATACTAAGAGTAATATATTCAATTTGTTAATAAATTCGATATCTATACAAACTTCCAGTATTTTCATTCATTCTTATCAACGTTAAGTACTTAAAGTCTTAAAAAAATTATCAAAAACTTTAAATGTTCCCTGAAAATCCTCAAATTAGTTTTGAAATTATTATTAGCTGTATTTGCACTCATACTTATCAACGTTAGGTATTTAAAGGAAATCTACCTTTAATAGATTAAAGTATAAAAAAATTAGAAATAGCTAATGTTCATAACACTATGCGATAGTCAAAATCGGGATGGGATGAAACCAACGGGAAATGTTATATCGGTCAAAAACAAGTTATACGTGTCCCGGCGTTTCGCTGGGTCACCCTTAAGAATCGAGATATATCTTTTTTTTGACATAACTTGAGAACCACTAGTCCAATTTTGCTCAAACAATTTTAAAAAAATTAAAAATTACAATTCCTTTAATCTGTTCATATAACGTTTTTCTATATCCTCAACAGTTTTGCCGGTAAAAATAAATGTTTGTTACCGCTACCATAAAAATCAATAACCTTTTGTTTATTACTTTTTTTTAATATTTTAGGCAAAAAATATTTTTTTCTTCATACATTTATTTTTACCGGATTAAAGGAATTGTAATTTTTAATTTTTTTAAAATTGTTTCAGCAAAATCGGAATAGTGGTTCTCGAGTTATGTCAAAAAAAAGACCACCAAAGGTTAAACCGATATATCTCGATTCCTAGGGGTGACCCAGCGAAACGCCGGGACACGTATAACTTCTTTTTTACCGATATAACTTTCCCCGGTAGTTTGAATCCTTCCCGATCACTGACCCCTACCATTTGTCTCACAGTGTAATAGTTGCGGTATAATCGAATGTGTGCCAACAAAAATTTTTTAGAAAGTAACGCAAAGAAGTTATGTTGTAAGAAAAATCTATAAACGTTGAGATTTCAGCGTTGATAAATATCCATGTTGCAAGTTAACGTGCATACGAAAAGTAATGTGTTAGTTTTCATCTCAAACAAGTTTTCGTGTACTTTGAGTTGTTTCTTTTTTTTATTATTATTATTATTATTATTATTATTGATTTGTCCTTAAGACCAAACGAAAATCCCCAAATTCTAGGACAATATTCCAGGTATGGCAAGCCTGAGTTATAACGCGGATTCATACAACGGCGCTTAAAAAGAGATTTTCAAGACATATTATGCTTTGAATTGATTTGCGTTTTACTTATCTGTATGAAGATTATAACAAAAATCGGCAGACCCTCGGCCACTTTTTTGGTTTTTAAACAACACGGAATTTGTGATATGGGTTTTTTAAGAAACTTTACATCTGGAGGAAAATGTATCTTTAATTTTTTTTTTAATATTCAATTTCGAAGGCATGCCATTTTAAGAATGACAAATATGTATGTTGCATTGCAATTTTCCATAGATTGGTTAGTTGCAAATAGGACCAAAGTTAAAAAAAAAAATATTGGACTTGATTTTCAGTTCGGCAATATATAGATTGGACATAAAAATAAAATACGCTGTAGTCGTTGTTAGTTTTTTAAAAACCCAGTCGGAAATTCCACACAGACGTCTTCATGATGGCTTAGCGGGATGTCGTTGCTAACTTGCTGATCTGCTCCCATACAAAATATCTAGAGACTCCTCCTGACCTTTTCATACAAATGTAAATATGTATGTCATCACGACAATTCAGCAAGAGGTCAATGTGATGAATAAATGATGACATATCTTCAGAAAGCCATCACTGACATTTCCAGCACGAGTCAGTAAGTTGTCATCACCACCTCAACTTTCATAACCGCTAAAAATAATTTTGTATCCTTCCTACTTGCAATACTCATCTTTCTTTTTCTTGTATTAAAAATTCAGAGTTTTCTATATGGTATTACACTCACCAGGCCTCGAACCAGAAGACTTGTGTTTGTTAGTTCATCGCCCTATCCGTTCTCCTAAACCATAATAATACAAATAAATAGTTTTAAAAAGTTCCCCATATTCCATTTTTAAAATTCATATTTTATTTGAATCTACGTATAATCACATTCAAATTATGTTAATTTTATTTGAATGTTTCTTTAAAATTTAAATTTGTTTTAAATTCAAATTAAGTACATACAAGTTTTGAATCGATTATGGTGTAAATGTCTAGACCATCAGACAATGGGTCATATGAATAAAACTTAGCAATTACTTCGAAGTAATTACTTTGGGCTTAGGAATGGATTTTAACTCCAAATTTACCAATTGGCTGGTAGAATAGCATGAAACGTAAACGAAAATTAAAAAATTAGGTTTCTAGTCTACACCCAAGCGGACTGGATTTGTGAAGTAATTTCTTAAAAAACGCTATATTTCCCCCTACTAGTAATAACCAGGGCAAGCTTTTTTTGGCATTTGCCATTAAATGCCATTTTTGCCATTTTTTCACTTATTTTGTAAAAATTACATTTCTACAAATCCTTGCTAAAAAAAGCCATTTTGTCTATTTTTTTAGACTTTTCATTAAAAAAAAATGCTATAAAATTCAGTAAAAACTCAATCTTTGTAAATAATTTTTGGAAAAAATTTACAAAAAAACGATTTTTTTTTTATATTTAATAAAATTTCAGATTTTTTTCAATCATACTAATATACGGCGAATGCACTTTAGCAGTTCAACGGAAAATACCTTCATTATTGTATTTTTGTTAAAAACATTCAGAAAAAGACTGTACTCAACTATTATACTTTAAAATTAATTTTTGGAATAAACGTGAAATGGAATAGTGAAATTGGCACAAAACGTTTTTTGTGCCAATTTCACTATTTTTTCGTGCCAATTTCAACTTTTTTTGTGCCATTTTCAACTTGCCCTTTTAATAACTATTTTTTATTCCTATGAGCCAATGACATGTTTTTAGTTTTGAAATCGCTGTCCCGGCAAAAATATTTTTATTTTCTGTTTTTTATAGACTTATTAAGACGCGATACCGACAAATAGGCAGTAAGTCACCGCTAATTAAGAAAAAATTATTGTGATGATGACAAATAACTACCCTACGGGAAATTTTAACAAACTGTCACCGAACTGGCCCCTTTATATGAAATAGACTGGTCACTTTTACATGGCGTTGTCATAGGAGGTGGAAATTGACCCCTTGTGACATGTCACAAGACAAATCCCATGACAGGTCCCTGAAATTGAGAGTTCAGTAACCTGTCCTAGGATTTGTCTTGTGACATGTCACAAGGGGTCAATTTCCACCTCCTATGACAACGCCATGTAAAAGTGACCAGTCTATTTCATATAACGGGGCCAGTTCGGTGACAGTTTGTTAAAATTTCCCGTAGGGTAGTTAGTCAGCACGAGTTACGAATAAATGCTTGTGACGATGACAAATAGGCAGTTTGTCAGGCTCATTTCAGAAAAAGTAAAAAGTGCCGACATCACTTTAAGACATCTTTGGTAAATGTCCGCGCCTGCTCACTGGTCACCAGGGGTACGGCATCACCAAAAAAATAAGTTATAAAAACATCGTTATCACTAGATGGCACTTTGTTCAAAAAATTGATAATTTAATTTTTTTATTTAAATTTAAATAATAACAAACAACAAAGCAAAAAAACAAACGGATATTTCAAATTTTATTATTTTATAGGATCTCAGCTGATACTAAACTGATACTAAATAGTTACTCAGGTAATACTAAATTACAGAGCCGTCTATCGGTGAATAGTGTAAGTTTTGATTTCCAATCTCTATAATTAATAGTCTCTGTGGTCACATAAACGGCGCTGCTGACATTGTCTTTAAGGCACATTTCCAGTTGGGTATTCATACACTGGAAAAACGGGTTCAAACAATTTCCCTCATTCACGAATGCCGTAGTTTAGCTTCAGATTAGTGCAAAAATGTAAAATGTCAATATTCAAATGTGAATAGCTTTTACCAGAGACTATTAATTATAGAGATATGGAATCAAAACTTACACTACTCACCGGTAGAGGGCGCCGAAATTTAGTATTACCTGAGCAACTATTTAGTATTAGTTTAGTAACAGCTGATCCTATATTTAAAAACTCAAAAACTGCTCAAAATAAGGAAAAACCAGCGTGAATATATTCAAATAATAAAATTTGATATATCCGTGTGTTTTTTCCTTTGTTGTTTGTTTATATTTAAATATAAATAAAAAAAGAAAATTGTCAATTTTTTAAAGAAAGTTCCATCTTTTGATAACGATATTTTTATAACTTATTTTTTTGGTGATGCCATACCCCTGGCTTTTGCACCTCGTTTACCTTGGATCGCGTGTACCTTGGAACTTTGCATTTTTCTCTTATTTGTTAATGTTTTACTGTAAAGTCTTCCTCTATGAAGTTTTTTACTTTACCCAATTATCATTTTAAACTACTCAGAGTTTTAGATAAGTCCATAGGAGACCCTAAAATTGCGTGCGTGTACCTTGGATCGACAAAGGTAAATTTTTGAAAAAAATTTAAACTCATTTTTTAAAAATAATCAAGATATTATAAGATATGCGCTTAAATCAATATAAAGTTTGTCGTTTTCTAAATGCAGTAACCAGTAAAATTCGTAACTATATTGTACAAATAAGAAAAAAATGATCTTTTTTGCAAAAATTAAAATGCGTGTACTTTGGAACTTTTGGAATATTTCCTCTTCTGTGTATTCAACAAATTCCAGGATATGATTAATTGAAGCTCCATAGGCTAATTGTACTTTTTGAATTTAATTCGCTACAAAATAACTATTGATTTAAGATTTTCGCCATTTTTTTAAAAATGATGTTTTTATGCAAATATTGCATTGTCTCATTTCAAATAAACATCAACTCTACTGCAAATAATCCAACAAATTTCATTATGGGGTAATATTTTTTTTAAGAAATTCCCTTAATTTTTTACGAGTTCCAAGGTACACGCCAATTTGTAATTTTGAAACTTTTTCGCTTTTCTAAAAAAATTGTAATTTCGTAAAATGCATAAGAATTATTAAAGTTTTTATTATTTGCAATCTATAACAACACCAACACTAATATTTCTGCATTTAAACATTTTTCGCATCTATCTTAATCTTAGAGATATTGGCACAGAATTTTCAAAAGTACCAAGGTACACGACTCTCTATATTCAGGGCTTTACTATCAGATTATGAAAATGTTACATTTTTTTAATATCGGTGCATAAATCGGAAAATGACAAGTTTCCAAAATTTGACCATCGGCGAGGTGCACTATTTTGAGTCTTAGGGCATAGGTCGTGGTGGGTCTATGTGGTTGTTTTTCAAAACTTTAGCTCGAGATTGCGTTTGCTATGTGTGTGTGTAATTTAATGGCAATCCCACGTGTCGGTAAGAAATGGTTGAATTATTTCCAAAATATCTTAAATACAGCCCACTGTGGTCCTCCGAGTGATTTCCGTAGTCTAGGAGAGCCTTCAACATTCTTTATATTCCCAACAAAGCTCCTACAACTTTGCCTTTTCACCTTTCCCAATTCCCTTTTAAAAGTTCTTAATTTTTTCTGTATTTATATAATACGCCTTCTTTGTCCTTACTAGCCTTGCAAATAACTTTTCCTGAGTAATAGCGTCATTAATTCAACCAGATCCCACCAAAATTGATTTTTTCTAGTCTTCGATTTGCTTCGCGGATATAGTTTTTAAAAGTTGCGATAAGATTTCCTTCTATTAAACAAATTGAGGATTTCAGTTTAGCGCTACTTTCGAAGCCGTCTTTTCAGGATTATCTATATTCCTTCCAGTTTGTTCTTAGTTTGAGTAATACATTTTAAATAAATTCATTAAATATTTTTTTATTTCTTAATTCTTTGAAGTTTGTGTATTTCAAAACTAAACATGATTCTATAAAAATCTGTTTGTAAAGCTTGGGATGCTTCCCATGTAAAAGGAAAATGTTTGCTTAAGAAAAAGACAAATAAATTTGAAACACAAAATATTTTACTTCTTTAACATCATTTTCTTATTTCAAAATGTCTAAAGATAATACTTTTTTTAAACTAAGAAGAAACTGAAAATGTCTGCTAGTTTATTGAGATACATAATTCCCGTGTAAAAAAGATCAGATCTGGCCAGATCTCAGCACATCTTACCAGATCTAATTAGATCTCAAAATTGGGGACAAATTTGAGATCTAATTAGATCTGATCAGATTTAGGCATATCTGGCCAGATCTTTGTAGATCTTACCAGATCTAGTTAGATCTCAAAATTGGGGACAAATTTGAGATCTGATCAGATCTAGGCATATCTGGCGCATTTGTCCAGATCACTTTAGATTTGAACAAATTTGGCACTAGATCTGATCAGATCTTGCCATAAGGTATTATCACATTTGCCATATCTGATCATATTTGATGTGATCTGGTACAGGATCTAATTAGATTCAATCATATCTATTGAGAACCAAAAAGATCTGGTCAGATCTAAACTTTTTTACACGGGTTGTGAAAATGTGTTTAAGGTAGATGATATTTTGTTAAACAAGGTCATAGATGTTATAAAAAATGTTAGTTTTAATATCCAAAATAATGATCATAAAGGCTAAACAAAAATTTTTTTGATAAAACATATGTGGTTCAAAAATACGGCCTTAATAGAGTACCATAATATATAGTGGACGAAATAGTTATAGGTAACTTATTAATATTTAAATAACTTGTAACTTTTTAATAATTGAAAACAGAATTAAAAAGACGGCTACTGATTTTCCATTATATTCAAAGCATTTTGCTATTTATTTCGAAATATTTTTTAACTAATCTCTAAAAGAAATAACAACAATCGAAAAGTCTGTTAAAACTATCCTCAATACTTAACTGAGAAACCGTTAGCAAAAAACGATTCTGTGGATTGTTTTTTCATATATGATAGTATTTGTTTGAATTTTTAAAACACTACACCAAGGGTGGGCACGGATTTGTCACCTAGGGCCATGTTATGATTTTTAATAAATTATACAGGGCCGCAACATAAATTAAAAAATGAGTAAAACAACAATTTTTTTACTAAAATGAAAGCAGATTGAACTAATGTTTAAATTTTTATTTTCCTTGTGAGAAATAAATCGATTCTCAAATCCATTTTTTCCAAAACTGCTTCCACAAGAATTCATAGGAACTTTGTTTAAATTCTGTTTTGGTGTATTTGAATTATATAAGTATTGTAGAATTAAAAACTATCCCCAGTGTTGCGCAATAGGGCAACAAATATTTGATAAAAATTTTGACATATCCGACAACAAAAATATGTGTAACAAATCATACTGTCCTGGATTCGAATTTTTATTTAATAATTTAATTACACAGAACTACACTAAAAATGCATCGGACATTCGACATATCAATTCTGATGGATTTTGTAATGCACATCACGAATATGAATACCAAATTCTAAAATTAGCTCCAGTTTTCGAAATATTCACAAATTTAAATTTTTAGCAAAAAGCCAGGTTTTTCTTTAAAATTCATTACACTATGCGATAGTCAAAATCGGGATGGGATGAAACCAACGGGAAATGTTATATCGGTCAAAAACAAGTTATACGTGTCCCGGCGTTTCGCTGGGTCACCCCTAGGAATCGAGATATATATTTTTTTTGACATATCTCGAGAACCACTAGTCCGATTTTGCTCAAACAATTTTAAAAAAATTAAAAGTTACAATTCCTTTAATCTGTTCATATAACGTTTTCTATATAGTCAGTTTTGCCGGTAAAAATAAATGTTTGTTACCGCTAACATAAAAATCAATAACCTTTTGTTTATTACTTTTTTTTAATATTTAAGGCAAAAAATATTTTTTCTTCATACATTTATTTTTACCGGCAAAACTGTTGAGTATATAGAAAAACGTTATATGAACAGATTAAAGGAATTGTAATTTTTAATTTTTTTAAAATTGTTTGAGCAAAATCGGACTAGTGGTTCTCGAGTTATGTCAAAAAAAAGACCACCAAAGGTCAAATCGATATATCTCGATTCCTAGGGTTGACCCAGCGAAACGCCGGGACACGTATAACTTCTTTTTTACCGATATAACTTTCCCCGGTAGTTTGAACCCTTCCCGATTACTGACCCCTACCATTTGTCTCACAGTGTTATTTAAGAACGACAACGAACCGTTAAATTTAAATGTTTATTATTAAATTATATTTTTCACTGTATCTTGTGTGTTAAGATGAATGAGGCGTATGTATAGTTGATCTCTTATTTGGTAAATGAATGTTTTTCGTTCGATTTTAGATCATATATATTAATATCTCTTTCTGTTTAAGTTATTTTGCAAATTAAAGAAAGATGAATAAAAATTTTTTGAAATAATTCGTTAAGGCCAGCAGGACAGAAATATTTCTTAAACTATAGCTAACTTTAAAATTCTAAGACCATATTCGTGATCTGCGTCACAAAGTCTATTAGAAATGATGTGTCGCTATCCCGATGCATTAAATTTTTCTTATTTTGTTCTACTGTGTTATTTATTTAAACCCATTTTTCGCCGACCGATGATTATAATCACCAGCAATTTTACAGTTCATAACTTGCTAATAAAATATTTTTTGCATTAAAGGAATTGAAAATGCTAAAGTGCCAAAACATATTTAATAAATTGTGAAAAATAATCTGCATGCCCCCATCCGGATTTCATTCTTGCCTAAGGAAAATTCAGGGGACGACGTTTTTAGAATTTTTAGAAATATTTGTCAAGTTAAATTACAAACTCAATGAGAATTTCTTGTTCTCGTCTAGGAGCGTTCTTAAACATTTAAAATATCAAAGAAAAAACAAAAACAACAACTAAAATTTTTTTACCACAATTTGCTTTGTCATCTTCCGATATAATACTCTGTTGTTTTGACAGATCTAGTAATGTAGTGACATCCATTCATGTATAAACAACAATAGAAACAAAATTTTCTAAAGTTATTTAACTTATTTTTTGTATCAATTATTATGGGTCCTGTTTCATTTATGATACACTCAGTATAAAACCGCTTTCTATTTACACTTCAAAAATATCAGTCGTATATACATATTCCGCCAATGGTGATTACAATCTCCACTAATTTTCCGGAAAATTGGAAAATTCACTGACTTAAAAATTTAAAATTGTCCTAATTAGGACCAGAATAGCTTTGATATACATAATTTTTTATCAAAATCTGTCGAAGAGAACTGGTAGTGGCGAAAAATGGGTTAAACAAAAAAAATCCAGCTCCTTTAAAAGCACAATATGCACTAAAGGGTGCGATGGTTACACACTTAAGGATTTAGTCAGTAATTTGATGTATTAAAACGCCCACTTAATTTTTTTGAAGTTTTCATACAAAAATTTGAATAAATATAATTTGTTGTGACTTTGTAATAACAAATACATGGGGAATACAGTAATATCTTAGGGTCGCAGATTTTTCGTAGGAATAGGTACCTAATTTTCTTAATAAAGTAAAATTTAAGTTTGTAATCGTGCTTTGTGCTGACTATAAAACTCGCCCATTCAACAAAAAGCTGGTAATGTGTACCGAAATTTTTGATGTTATTATTGGAAATTTAACTATTATGAGCATTGCGGTATATTTTGCTAATTTTAGGAAGTCATGTCTACGGATTTGCAGTGCAATGAAATTAGTAGAAAAAATTCGTAGTCTCTGCTAAATTTTTGTACAACTTATAATTTAGAAATTATTTGCCAAAATTAGCAATAAATTTTACTGAATATTAGTATCACTCGAAGACAATCCTCCATCATATTTATAAAAAGCTTCATTAATGTGATGAAAAACAAAAACAAATCTTGACAAAAGTGATAAAGTATTTTTTTTTTAAATGCGAAATGACATGTTTTTATATTTACGAAATAATACACTGTGTTCGTTTAATCAAAATTCTTACTACTTTTACTACAACTGGAAAGTTTTGTTTACATTTTGTATTGAATTTTTCCAGCTGTAGTAATAGTAGTAACAGGAGTATGGCATCGCCAAAAAAATAAGTTATAAAAATATCGTTATCCCTAGATGGCACTTTGTTCAAAAAATTGACACTTTTTTTATATTTAAATTTAAATAATAACAAACAACAAAGCAAAAAAACAAACGGAAATCCCAAATTTTATTATTTGAATATATTCCGCGCTTGTTGCTTCTTTATTTTGAACAGTGTTCAGCAGTTTTTTAGTTTTAAAATATAGGCTCAGCTGATACTAAACTGATACTAGATAGTTGCTCTGGTAATACTAGATTTCAGCGCCCTTGCCGGTGAGTAATGTAAGTTTTGATTTCCTATCTATATAATTTCTGGCAAAAGTAATTGTCGATATAAACTGTTTCGTAAAAGTAGATGAATTTATTTTGTAAAGAATTAAGGGCCAGTTTTATATTCAGAACCAAAAACCTCAGATGTTAGTGCCCATATAACTGTTAATTTATTATCATAATTCATTATGATAGTAAATATTGTTAATAAATAAATAAATAAATAAATAAATTCAGAACCAAGATCGATTGTTGTCTTTAATACTTCTTAAGTAACAAATTTCTAAACCTAATGGTAAGACTGATTTTGCCTTTAATTGCTCTTAAGTAAGGAATTTTCAAATTGATTGGCACTAGTTTTTTATCCAAAAATTTTCGAAATAAAAAACTTCAAAAAATGTGAAATAAAATATTAAAAAAAATGTTTTTAAATAAAAAAAAAACGAAATGTAAATTTCATCAGCGACCGCACAAAAATCAGCAAAGGGCCGCATTTGCCCACCGTTGCATTACACACACAACACATAGACTCATATTTGCATATGCTGTGCATGTGTGTATGAGAGAAGAATTTCTTGTATTTTGAATTGAAATAATTTTGTATATAAACAAACTATTTTTACAAAAAAAAAAAAACAAATTAAAATTATTTGAATTTTTTATTTTAAAATACACTGACGGAGCCGTTATAATTATGCGCTACTATTTCACTCCTGTAAAATGTTTTTTTTTTAATTTTTGTTATTTTATGAGGCATTTTCAATACTTTCATTTACAAGGATAATAACTACAGGCAAAGGTGCACTTAATCGGGCGTTCCTAAAAAAAAATATAAATGACCTGGCTTTTGAAGCCCTAAAAACCGTTACGAGTAGTATATTGTGGGCCCTCCAATGAATTGATTGCAAAAATTCTTTTTTTTATGATCCATTGAACGCGGTTACATCTAGACCCATTTTAAGTATATTTTGATAACAAAAACGGAGGAAAAGGTGGAAAATTGTACGAAATTCATAATTTATCTCACAAAAATTTAGAACAAATCAGATGAATTTTGTAACGTGCGATCCTTGCCTCTCACAAATATGTTAAATATCGGTTGGCGCAGAGACATATAATATAAAGATGCAACATCGATAATTTTGTAAACAAACTGTAGATGTCGCTAGCATGTGGGAAATTTTATCAAAAGAGTATTTTATTTTGGGAAATTTTCTCAAGGGAGAATTTTCTTATGTCAAATGAGGTTTTACAGAGTTGCTAGGTAAGGGGATTTGGGCCCAAATTAGGGACTTCGACGTTTTGGGGACAGATTAAAATAATTTGTAAATTTTAAAAGATTTAGTTTTTGACCCAAAATAAGAAGAATTTTAGTATAAGTTATATGCGTATTATTTCAAATTAAATTCGATCAAATTAGGTCTGTTAAAGAATTTGAAGAAATGAATGATTGAAGAAATGTTCCCCAAATATTTATAAATCTTGAAAAAACGAAAAGCAACCAAGCTCAATAATTAATCACAAAATTTTCTATTTTCCAAATACAGAAATTGTTACATGCAACGGACTCAGAAAAAATAAATTTTGTGTAGGCTCAAAAAGTACCAGGGGTTTTCATATAACCTCTTATGTAGCTTCTGAATCGTGTAAACTCGACTTATGCAAACTTAATGTTCAAAAGAGTTTACGAGCCCTAGAACTTACACCTTACTAGATTTATACATTTTTGTGTAGAATTTTTTCTCTCGAAAATTTATTTATTATATGACATTTCAGCTTAATTGTGATTTGTCTTTCACAATTTTAACAAAGATTTGAGGCCTTTAAAGTTCGAGTGAAAACGTAAACATTTCTTCGTAAAATATTCAATTTTATTTAATTTGCTCACTCATTTCTTAATAAGTTTCTGAACTTAAGAGCGATGCTAATTTAGCTCCTTTTTTGAGTTTTTGTTTTAATTAAAATGAATTGGGTATACCATTGGGGATTTAAACATTTAAAATGGGAATAAGCTAAATCTTTTTGGGCAGCACTGCTCCCCAATAAAACGAAACAGTATTGCCAGAAAAAACAAAACAGCAGCCAGCGCCATCTGTTGCATTAAAAACCGGTGTTGCCATTCATCAGGACCATGGGAGACCGCTGGGTTGGCGACAACGCGAGATTTTTTCAACAAAAAAATTTTAAATCGTTGGGTACGTAAATTTTTCGGTTTAAGCCTCATTCATACTGAACCCAAAACTAGAAGTTTTCGTTTTTTTTTTTAGTTTTCGATTTGAAATTTATATGGGATTTGACAATGGAAAACGGAATAAATTTGAAAATTGAAAAATAAATTTGAAAATTGAAAAATAAATTTGGATTCAGTATGAGTGAGGTATTATTTATTTATTTTTATTCTGTTAAATTAAAGTTTATATGTGAATTCGAAAGTAGCACCGCAGGAAAAAAATTTTTAGAACAAATCGCGAGATTTTTTCAAAACTTTTTTATTTTTTTTTCAAAAATAGACCGGCTTTTTGTAAAAAAACACGCGATTTTTTGATTTTTTTTGCTCTGTTTGAGTAAAAAATTCAAATTTTATGTGTATTCAAAAGTGGAGCCGCAGGGAATTTTTTTAATTTTTAATTTTGAAGAATTTTCCCCCTTTTTAATGCCTTTTCCTGTATTTTAAAAAGAAGCCCATACTTGTAATCGTAAGCAAATTTAATCTCAAGCAAACGACAAAAAAACATATATGACATGAAGTTCCTTGCCCTGGTAATTACGTGTATAATTAAATCTGTGCAATTTTCACAAAACACCTTAAGTCGACTAGGCAATATTTTCTAAGATTTTTTTGTCTGTAAGCTCATATTTTATATACTAAATTGTATGAGAGCTCTTCAATCCAAAATTGTTAAATTATCTATATGAAAATGTTTTTTTTTTTGTGTGCCACGGCCGGGAATCAAACTGACAACCTTCTTCATATACCACGGCTCGCAGCAGCAAATCGTAATGATCCAGCAAACGAACTTAACGATCATGCTTCACAAATCACTTTTTCATTGCTAATTAACATTAAAAAATCAACTGAAAATATAACTTGAATTTAACGAAATGTTAGTGGTCCTCTTTAAAAGTGAAATTTTATTTGTTTTTAAATATGTACATTTGCAGAAATCTTTACACATATAATATTTTTGATGTTTATTACTTCTATTCTAAAAAATTTTCATTTCATCTCTAATTCAAAATATTTCAAAACTGAGATAAAATAATTTTTTTTTGGAAAATCAATCAATCAGTCTTTTAGAATTTTCCCTCTGTTGTATGCTGGCTACCAAACAAATAAAATAAAATGCAAAACTACACTCTTTTTTATAAATTAATGCTTTGCATTCATTTTGAATACTACAGCTCTTATTTCTTGTTTAACATTCATTTTATTATCATTGCTCTGTTGCACATACAAGAAAATTGTCATTTAAGACATTACTTGATATAAAACATGACCACAATTTTTCTCATTAATGTAGTCGGTTGACATTTTCAATTCTGCTCTACAAATAATGAGTAGACATTTTACAATTTCATTTAATTTTAACTCTTCATGGATGTCATTAAATTTGTGTATTGTGACTGAAGTTGGTAGCTGGTGGATAGTAAAATGTCATTTTAACTGACTCAGTTACTATGTCTCATTTTCTATATTAATGTGCGTTAAATGTTTAAATATAAGGCATTACATAACAACTGTCCAGTTTAATAAATGATGGAGTAGGAGTCTTATAATATTTATTATTCAGCATGCTACGAACTAAATATGAAAGAACTTTTTTCAAAGGGCGAAGTAAAAGTGTTTGTGCTAACTGTACTTAAATGGTTAAGTACTGGACTATACATACATGACTTAAAAAAATTAGTATAAGTTTTTAAAATAAATAATTAAATAAAAATCTCAAATGTTTATCACGTCCAAAGTTTTTTTTGGGAGAACAAAAAAAAAAAAAAAATTTTATTTTTCACAATTTGTTAAATATGTTTGGGATTTTAGCACATTTAAGTGCCTATTCCTACGAAAATTCTGTGACTCTTAGTTATGACTGTATTTCCTATATATTTGTTGTTGCAAAGTCTTAATAAATTATATTTATTAAAATTTTTGTTTGAAAACTTCAAAAAATTAAGACCTGGTATCGATATAATCATAACATTGACAAATAAAATTTGAATTTTTTGAATTTTATTGTTGTTTTGTATGAAAAGTTATGACTCTCAGTCTTAAAAATGGGCTTAAGACGGTCACAATGAGTCACAAGTAGGAATAGGCACCTTAATTCCTTTAATGCAATTACTTAAGTTATATCCGGATAAAAATAAATAAAACGAGTAAAAAGGTTAAAGTCGGGCATGCCGACTATACAATACCCTACACCAGTCTGGGTAAAAGCCAACTAATGTTTGGATCCGAAATTCGAATGGGTTAAAATGGGGCTTGTGTCAAAATTTTCTATAATGTGAGTCAGCGCACCAAATTTCATTAAAATATCTTAATATTTGCGACCTGCAGTTTGTAACCAAGCCAATTTTGGGGGGACCCTTATATGGGCACTAGATCTAAACATGGACCGATGATCACCAAAATCAATAGGCTTCGTCCTTTGGCCGACGTAAGTCGGTGTACCAAATTTCATCAAAATATCTTAATATTTGCGACCTGCAGCGTATAAACAATATAATTTTGGTAGGACCCTTATATGGGCACTAGATCTAAACATGGACCGCTGTTCACCAAAATCAATAGGCTTCGCCCTTGGGCCGACATAAGTCGGTGTACCAAATATCATCAAAATATCTTAATATTTGCGACCTGCAGCGTAGAAACCATATAATTTTAGTAGGACCCTTATATGGGCACTAGATCTAAACATGGACCGATGATCACCAAAATCAATAGGCTTCGTCCTTTGGCCGACGTAAGTCGGTGTACCAAATTTCATCAAAATATCTTAATATTTGCGACCTGCAGCGTATAAACAATATAATTTTGGTAGGACCCTTATATGGGCACTAGGTCTAAACATGGACCGATGTTCACCAAAATCAATAGGCTGCGTTACTGGGCCAATATAGGTCTGTGTACCAAATTTCATCAAAATATCTTATTATTTGCGACCTGCAGCGTATAAACAATATAATTTTGGTAGGACCCTTATATGGGCACTAGGTCTAAACATGGACCGATGTTCACCAAAATCAATAGGCTGCGTTATTGGGCCAATATAGGTCTGTGTACCAAATTTCATCAAAATATCTTAATATTTGCGACCTGCAGCGTATAAACCATATAATTTTGGTAGGACCCTTATATGGGCACTAGGTCTAAACATGGACCGATGTTCACCAAAATCAATAGGCTTCGTCGTTGGGCTGACATAACCCGGTATACCATATTTTATCAAAATATCTTAATATTTGCGACCTGCAGCTTATAAACAATATAATTTTGGTAGGACCCTTATATGGGCACTAGGTCTAAACATGGCCCGATGTTTACCAAGATCAATGGGCGTCGTCCTTGGGCCGACATAAGTTGGTGTACCAAGTTTAATCAAAATATCTTAATATTTGCGACCTGTAGAGTGCGCACTAGAATGCATGGACAGACAGACAGACGGACGGACGGACATCGTTAAAACGAAATAAAAAAAAAAATTCTAAGCCGATCGGTATACTATAAGGTGGGTTTAGGACCAATATTTTTTGGTGTTACAAACATCAGCACAAACTTATAATACCCTGACCACATAGTGGTGTAGGGTATAAAAATTAATATGCAAGTGCTTGTGCCAATTTAAATGTTACTGACGCTTTAGAAAACATTGTTTTCTATTGGTGGTTATACATGAATGAATGTCACTACATTGCTAGATCTGTCAAAACAATAGAGTAGTATATTGGAAGATGACAGAGTAAATTGTGGTAAATTCTTTGTTGTTGTTTGTTTTTTCTTTTATTTTTTTAATGTTTAATAACGCTCCTAGACGAAAACAAGAAATTCTCATTGAGTTTGTAATTTCCCTACGGGAAATTTTAACAAACTGTCACCGAACTGACTCCTTTATATGAAATAGTCTGGTCACTTTTACATGGCGTTGTCATAGGAGGTGGAAATTGACCCCTTGTGACATCTCAAAAGACAAATCCTAGGACATGTTAAGGAATTCTCATAAAAAACAAAGTTCAGGGACCTGTCCTAGGATTTGTCTTGTGACATGTCACAAGGGGTCAATTTCCGCCTCCTATGACAATGCCATGTAAAAGTGACCAGTCTTTTTCATATAAAGGGGCCAGTTCCGTGACAGTTTGTTAAAATTTTCCGTATGCTTAACTTAACAAATTTTTCCAGAAATTCTAAAAACATCGTCCCCTGACGATTTCCTTAGGCAAGATTATTTTTAACAATTTGTTAAATACGTTTGGGATTTTAGTACATTTAATTCCATTAATGCAAAAAAAAACAAAAATGATTGTTCGACGGTCTACAGTCCGAGATACTACACAATTAAATTGTTTTTAAAAAACTTTGGACATCACAACTGAAATACTGTGTTTCGAAATTTATTTGTATAAAAATACTATAAAAACAAATATATAATTTGCGATTAAATTAATACATAATAATTTAAAGAAAAAAAGTTTTGCCATTTAAAATATTCATATTTCTTTTAAAATAAAATCAATATTCTAATAAAAGCAAAAACACTATTTTCTTGAAGCAAACCTAAGATGCTGCGAACTCTTTTCTATTGGAATTCCTAAAACACTAGCGTCTGTTTTTCTATATAAAACCCCCAGATTATGAGAATTTTCCTATAAAAAAGCCTCTGATTCTGAGAAAATTTTTATATAGAAAAACCCCTGGATTCTGGAGGCATTTTATATTAAAGACCACCAGAATTGGAATACGTTTTTTCTATATAAAATCCTCAGATTCGGAACACTGTTTTCTAAAGAAAAACACTCAAATACAGCGGACACACATGGAAAACACTCAGATTCTTAAAACTTTTTCCTATTGAAAAATCCACAGAAAATAAATCGGTTGGAATTCTATCGGAAACAACGAAATTTTTTCTTTATTCAATAATTTTAATTGCAGTTAGTTAAAATTCATCATCAGAAAAGTTAATTTAATTATGAATAAAAAATATATACCTAACACTGTCACATTATATAATGTATTGGCGTTTCTAAACAATATTGAAAAAGTACAAACTTCTACATTACCACCAATACCAACAACCACCAATTTATCGAAGATTTAGTCATTTGTATAAAATGTCGGCCGCAAAGATCTAGTATCCATTCTGTTTTAATAATATCGATCACTCTATTCAAAGTATTTGTTTTTTCAATCGATTTAAATATTTTTTAACAACTTCAGTACAATCAAACAATAATTTCCATTAGTACCGAACTAATAATAATAATAATAACATATTGAGATTGGGAACAGAAATATTAATTATTATAATACAATTTTGGAATAAGGAGTGAGATTATAAAAATGTTAACACACATAAAGTTAAATAAAAAACAAACCACTGAATTTTAAGACTTCAAACTAAATTTTTATCTAAATCTAACGCATGGAATTCTAACTACTACGAACAAAGTTATCCACTTTTTCCGGAAACCCTCCCATTAAAGCTTTTATGATAGTTTCTGTCACCTTTCTAGAGCAGGTGGTCCATCTACGTTTGAAATATTGCATGTCCTGGGAGACCCTTTTTGTGCCCTTTAATTCTCTTATAACAAGAGCCCCATATCTCTCCACTGGCCTGAGCTGTGGGCAGTTTGGTGGATTTGCCTCTGTTGGTACTAGAACCACATTATTATCATTATACCACTCCAGCGCTTTTTTGCTGTAGTGACAAGATGCTAAATCGGGCCAAAGGTAAGTGGATACATTGTGCTGACTCAAAAATGGAAGAAGTCTCTTCTGAAAACACTCCTTGATATAAATTTCGCTGTTTATAGAGCCAGATGTCACAAATGACTGGCTTCTTTGGCCGCAGCTACATATGGCTTGGCATACTAGGAATTTTTTAGGGAATTTCGTTTGCTTTTTCGACCTAAATTTTTCCGCAACATTTCCTCGAACATCGGAAACATAAAATTCTTGACCAGGGAGCTGCGAAAAATCAGCCAGAACATAAGTTTTTTCGTGTATTACACAAAAGTTGTATTTTTGTATAAAATTTGATTTCAATTTTCGAGCTCTGGTTTTGGCCTCCAAATTTTTAAAAGCGTTTCTATCGGGAACTTTTTGAACTTTGTAAGACGTTAGTCCTGCCTTACGTTTCACTTTACGTATAAAAAAGTCCGAGCATTGGTCTAACCGAGCTGTTTTTCTGCCAGATGTGCTAGGAGCTCTCTTAAGGATGCTTTTAACTTTATATGCCTTACCAATGTTACGATAACCAGTCGTTGTTGCTGTTCCCGGCTTTCTTTCAATTTTTAGGTGTTCCAGATACCTTTTTACCACTTTTGAAACTGTTTGGCGGCATACATTAGTCTCTTTTGCAATTTTTTTGTATGTCCATGTTTGGTTTTGTTGAAAATATTTAATTATTTTTGAACGCACTTTTCTTTCATCGTACATTCTGTAAAAAATTGCTAATTTATCATGGTGTAAATTAATTTATTTACTGACATATTTTTAAAATGTAAACTGCCGAAAAAAAAAATATGAGAAGCTTTAACCAAAGTTATAGGCAAAAATTTGTGTTAACATTTTTATGATCTCACTACTTATATCATATTTTTTTTGAGTGTAGCTTGCTAATTTCATTTTGAGCTTATGTATATTATTTGTTGTAGGGGTTTGGGAGTTATTTGTAAGAATTTTTTTATCCAAATATTCATCAAACACGACAGCTTTTCCTATATGCGAACGTGTCTATTGATCATTACTTCCCCTTATGGGGTAATTTTGGAAGAGCTCTGCCTGACTTTGTTGCTTTCCGCAGAGAATAATCATTAATTTTGTCAGCAGATAAACTCATTATATGCTTATGTATTGTTTGGTGTTGGATATTCTTTAAGGCCCAACTATATTTGGCGATGTTGAATTAAGGAAAGGAACGATAGTATGCAAATACATTAAAGTACTTTAAACTTAAGTAAACTTTCGCAAAGTTCCATCTATATTAATTTTTGTCAATTTTCAATCGAAACTCATCGCACCCAACTTACACAAATTAAAAAAACATGTCAAACAAACAAAAGGAATTTAAAAAATAACAAATAAAAAAATGTGAAGTTAATTCGCGAATCTGGGGAAAATTTATAAATTTAGGTAAATCGAATATGGGCTTTCTGTATTTTGGAGAAAAATTAAGTCAAATTTTTAACAAAATTAACATAAGGTAAGTCAATTATGGTTAAATATTTAGCCTTCGTTTGCGTTGCTGAGATGGTTTTGTCAGCAGGGTTTCTAGTTTAGTTCCGCCTACTTCGAAGCCTTCTCTTTTCTGTGAGCATTATTTTAACTTCTTTTGTATAGATATAATCAGTGTTGCAAACTTTTGGAGTGTAAAAAGCGCAAATATTTTGCAAAAAGTTGCAAAAAGCTTTGTTTTTTCGCTTAAAAAAGCATAAAAAGCGTAAATTTAAAAACTAAAAACAGAAACTAACACTTAACATACAAAGGTTTCCATATTTCCCTTGGCCCTTACTATAAAAAAGTATTTTAAATTTAAAGTCGACTTTATTTTTAATCATACGGTTTTGTTCGTTTTGTGTATGAAAACCTTACAAAAATATTTATATTTTCCAAAATTTTGATTGCCCGTGTAAAAAACATCAGACTTGGCCAGATATCAGTAGATCTTACCAGATCTAGGCATATCTGGCTAGATCTCAGTAGATCTTACCAGATCTAATTAGATCTCAAAATTGGGGACAAATTTGAGATCTAATTATCAGATCTGATCAGATCTAGGCATATTTGGCGAAATTGTCCAGATCACTTTAGATTTGAACAGATTTGGCACTAGATCTGATCAGATCTTGCCATAAGGTATTATCACATATGCCATATCTGATCATATTTCATGAGATCTGGTACAGGATCTAATTAGATTCAATCATACCTATTTAGATCCAAAAAGATCTGATCAGATCTTAACTTTTTTACACGGGTGGTTGAAAATAAATTAATCAATCAGAATGCTCCAAAAATAAACTAAGTCAAGGCAATTGCCATCCAATATTTTAACTAAAGTAGACTTTAACTAAAATATACATTTGAAAATTTTAGATAGTAAGGGCGTTTAATTACACTGTGAGACAAATGGTAGGGGTCAGTGATCGGGAAGGGTTCAAACTACCGGGGAAAGTTATATCGGTAAAAAAGAAGTTGTATGTGTCCCGGCGTTTCGCTGGGTCAACCCTAGGAATCGAGATATATCGATTTGACCTTTGGTGGTCTTTTTTTGACATAACTCGAGAACCACTAAGTCCGATTTTGCTCAAACAATTTTAAAAAAATTAAAAATTGCAATTCCTTTAATCTGTTCATATAACGTTTTTCTATATACTCAACAGTTTTGCCGGTAAAAATAAATGTATGAAGAAAAAAATATTTTTTGCCTAAAATATTAAAAAAAAGTAATAAACAAAAGGTTATTGATTTTTATGGTAGCGGTAACAAACATTTATTTTTAACGGCAAAACTGTTGAGTATATAGAAAAACGTTATATGAACAGATTAAAGGAATTGTAATTTTTAATTTTTTTAAAATTGTTTGAGCAAAATCGGACTTAGTGGTTCTCGAGTTATGTCAAAAAAAAGATATATCTCGATTCCTAGAGGTGACCCAGCGAAACGCCGGGACACGTATAACTTGTTTTTGATCGATATAACATTTCCCGTTGGTTTCATCCCATCCCGATTTTGACTGTCGCATAGTGTAATGAATACATCATCCAATTCGTTTGGGTCTTCTTCAGTTGGACTTAAATTTGGCCATAAAACAGCTTTTAAATAATATGTCGATTTTTTATAAGCCTTGTTTGACGAAATATTTCCGCAAACATATGGGGCTAGATCATAATTGTGACAACAATAATTCATGCGACGTAGTCCATAGTTAATATGAAGTATCGAATTAATCGAATTCAAGGATAATATGTTTCTAATTTTTGATTTGTATAAATTTATGGAACTAAAAACTAGCTCAACTTCTGCCTTTGAATATGGCAAGCTCAATATTATTAAAAGAAATTTCGATGACTCCATAAATGGATGTCCAATTGAATCCTTAAATTCGTGGATTTTCTCTCAAAAACAGATCTGTTCTTTCTTTATTTTTCCATTCACAGCACTTAGTAGTTTCTAGACCGTTTTCAATTTCAGAAACTTTATCTACATCTGCAATGAAATTTTTAACGAATGAAATTATATCCTTTTTATCGTAGCTACAAAATAAGTATATTATCAACACTGAATAAGGATACCTTTTGCACACAATTTCTAAATTACTTGGAAGTCTAGCTCTAATTTCATAAATAAGGTTTTTTAGAAAAACGGACACAATTTTCCTTGAGTAGTATTTTTTCATCATCAGAAATCAAATATTCTTTAGAAGCCTTTTCAAAACTGTACCCAAGGTAACAAAATTCATCTAAATCAACTTTTATATAGCGAAAATTTTCACAGTTTATTATAATTTTGTTGGTTAAAATTTTAAGTAACCGATACAAATCATTATATAGCCTAACGTGGTCAGCGTTGTCTGCTACAAATGCTAAATTTACTTTTTGGACCTCTCCCAATACTGAACTGAAATACGAAAGATAAATAAAGTTTATATTGTCGTTAAACATTTCCTTTATTAATAGAGAAATATATCCATTGTCTTTTATAATATTAAAATGTGTTTTAAGTTCCTGCCACATATCCAATATAAAGATAGCCATCTGGTGTTTGATATATGTGTCACTTTGTTAGGGTCAAATGAATCACCATTAATGAGCTTGCAAATTTTTGCATATGCCTTTTGACGTACAGTTGAATGGGAAAACCAATTATATGTTTCTTTTATTAAAAACTCTCATAATGGTGGAATTATCTATACCAATAGCTACAAGTTTTTTAAAACTAATTCCATAGTGATTAATTAAACGTTCAAGACCCTCTAACAGAGTATCAGCATTGCCTTCCACCAAGTCAATCAAGCCTAGAAATGTGGTTACAAATTGCTTTTTTTTTAACTACTGTAATATCTAATGACCACTCCTAAAAGTTTTTACTGTGAAATATCGGTTCCCTCATCCAAAATCAAGCTAAAGTATTCATTGTTTATATCCTTCAACAAGTCGCTTATAAAATGGGGTGCTAGCAAATTATTAATAATATTAGAACATTTGGTGCAATGAAGTGAAAATTTCGATGACTTTCTGTCAGAAAACTCGACATTACAAACTTTAGCCAAATGATTCACTGACTGAAGTGACGAGTGAACTGCTACGTATAGGCACAGCCTTTCTTGGGCTTTTTGCTCTTCAGATACTTTTTTTGAGCAAAAGTTATGTATGTTTGGTTGTGATAGGGGTATCCCATTAAAAGGTTTTATATATGTTTTTTAGTTTTGGTATGACGATTTAAGTCACTGGAACGTGCAAACATTTCTTACAATATAAACATGATGCTTTTGCTGTATCTTTTGCTGGACTTAGCCATTTTTTGAATATTGGGTCACTTTCCCAAGCCTTACGATATTTTTGAGGGTAGAGATCAGGAATTTTGATTTCGTCTTGTTGGCCCACCTAAATATATAATAAACTATTCAATTTTTATCTTATTTATCTGCATATAAATTTAATTATTAAAAATATACTTCAAAGCAATTCCTTAGGGCAGTGCTACACGTTCAATATACATATGTATATTGACCGCGATCCATCGCGATATTTATTAAACGTGTAGCATGGATCGCGATCCATATCGCAGAATAGCCCAATATTCTGAAATCCAGATCACAGATCACGGATCACGCGATAATATTGAACGTATAGCATAGTTTGTGATATCAATTCGCGATACAATAATAAAAAGTGAAAGAATTAAGAAAATAAAACAAATAAAATAAAATACGCAGTGCAACTAAAAAAGGTAAAATATTTATAATGGCACAAGATAGTGAAACCGAGTATGTGCTGCCGGTAGAATCAGCGCGTGCTGCCGGTAGAATTAAAAAACAACCAGCACAGCACATAAATAATGTAATTATTGAACATGTAGCATACACCCGCGGTCCATCAATCCATTAAAATGGATCGCGATCCAAATATCACAATATGTATTGAACGTGTAGCACTGCCCTTATTATTTTGTTGATATTTTATATCTTGGGTTGAAATAGTGCATAACTTTCTTTTAATTTTAACTAAAAGTATCACGACTATTTAACTAAAAGTATCACGACTATTTATATTTTTTATTCACGTTAATTTTATATTTTCTCCAATTTGCGCAATATTCTGTATTCTTTGTTTTTTTCATATTTTTTTAATAAAAGTGCCGTTTTTTCCTTAAAAAAGGGATGCCAAATTACAAAAAAATAAACACTTCTTCATAGGAGATTAATCACAACTGGTTTGATTGTCGACCGACGACAGCAAAAGTCGTCGCGATTAATTTAAATTCATCGACAATCGACCGTCGACGTTTTTTGACGTTTAGAAAAACAGAAAGCAAAACAGGAATATGTTTGTAAATATTTGTTTCGCCACAATTCTTTACCAATTCAATTGATTTTGCATTAATTCTTGTTGTTTCACATTCTACTTTATTTAATTTTTCTTTTTTGCGTTAAATTATGTGTTTTTATTTTCAGATATATTTCTTCTGTCAAAAAAATAAATTTTTTTTAAACAAAGTACGAATTCTTGCAGCTATAATACGAATTTCTATAACTCTGTTCTAATGGCAACCCTTTATTAGTTAAAAATATGGCAACAATTTGACAAATATGTTGAGTGTGTGTTAGTGTGTCATCACGAAAATAGAATATATTCTCCTAGCGGGCGCAGCCCGCTACGTTGTTAGCGTGCCTTAAAGTTAAGGGGGGGGGGGAGCTGGGCCCCCGCCCCCACTCCAGGGAATACATATTTAAAATTTTAGGTTGGCCAGAAGGGATTGGGCAGGCCGTCAAGGAGAATACTTTTCCCCTTATCTCCCTCCCGATAGGAATTTCAAAAATTCCGTCTAAGCGGACGCCTACACAGAAGGAGGAACTCACATACCGAATTTCGGCTACATAGTTTCAGCAGTTTGGGCAGGCCGTCAAGGGGGAAACATCCCCCTTTTGGGATATCCTGTAGGGAATTCCAAAAGTACAAATTTAGTCGATGTCTACTGCAGTGGAGGAATCTTTATGCCAAATTTCAACTTCCTATCTCCAGTAGTTTGGGCAGGCAGTTAATGGGGACACTTTTCCAATTTGTGAGACCGTCTATGGGGACGTCTTTGCCGAATATATTTGGAAATTCCGGTAGGAATTTCAAAAAATCCCATCTTAGCGGACGTCTATGCCGAATATCAAGAAACCTTGCTTTAGTGGAGATATCCGTGGGGGGAGGAAAAAAAGTACTTTTTGTGAAATTATATTTTTTTAAATGGAATTTTTTGGAAAAAGCGAAATTTTTTGGAGAAAGATACTTTATTTTTAGAAAGTACTTTATGGAAGAAGGTACTTTTTTTGAAAAAGTTATTTTTAGGAAAAATTTTTTTTTTTTGGAAAGGGTCTGTTTGTCCGTTGACTGTATTAATTTATACCACAAAAATGAAACCGATAGCACGATTGCACAGGGGCAAGACGAAATGAAACAAAACTTGTTTTCGATCGAACGTTATAAACACAATGACCTAAACTTTATTAGAGATTTTGAGTTTTATACCCTAAAAGAGTTCTAAAACTGTAACTATGTGAAATGATAGACACAAAATACAAAAAATATTGGAAAATAAAGTACAGTGGTGAACAAATTATCTTGACATATTAAAACATTTAAACAATTTAATTTAATTATTCTTTTTATAGGCAACTTAACTGAATTTTAAGAAAAAGTTGTACTAAAATACAAATTGACCACATTTAGGAAAAGGTATTTTTTCGGAAAAATGTATTTTTTTCTGGAAAAAGGTACTTTTTTTGGAAAAAGGTAAATTTTTTTAGAAATAAGTACTTTTTTTGGAAAAAGGTACTTTTTTTGGAAAAAGGTACTTTTTTTTGGAAAAAAGTACTTTTTTGGAAAAAGGTATATTCCACTTAAAAAAATTAGTAACCTTTTTTTTAGAATAATTTAATTACAAAAATACGAATATGAAAAATTGTTAAAAATAAAAGCACTAATCAAAAAATAAGAAAGGACTTATTTAGTGCTTTTTTTTCTTTTGGCACCATGGGCAAAATATCGGCGTTTTGGGTCATCAAAAAGCACCATAAATAGTGCTTAAAACACCGAATTGCCATCACTGGTAGGGAATGCAAAATCCCGCACTTTTTCATTTCCCGGGAAAGCGGGAAACTTATTTTGAATTCCCGGGATCCCGCGATCCCGCAAGGGAAATAAATTAGAAAATATTTTATAATTTAACAATTTTTATAAAGAAAATGTCTTAAAGGCCTCAAATTTTCATGACCATGAAAAAGCTCAGGTGGTTTTTCTTAGAATTTTCGTAGTGGGAAAGAATTAATTTTATATTAGAAATTATTGTATATAATACCGAATTTAGACTGAGCAAATACCAGCTGGTTTTTGTACAAAACTAAATTGCAAAAGCCGAGTCATTTACACTGGTTATTTAGTTTTTCTTTGTCACAACACTTTTTTATTATACACTTTTCTTTATTTTTTTATTGTTAAATTAATGTAAAGAAAATATTAATACATTTGAAAACGAATAACAGAAGACATTCGTAAAAGAGAAAAAAATGTAGAAAATAATTTAAAAAAATTGCAAAAATTTGAGAAAATCGGAAAAATTTTAGAAAATTGTAAAAAAATTAAAAATTATGGGTAATTTAACTTATACTGAATTTAGATTTAGCAAAAACTACCTAGTTTTCGTACAAAACGTGTTTTTTTTTATATATGCATTTTGACAAATAAAAGCTAGCAGGAGCCAAAAACCAGGTAGTTTTTCCTCGTTCTAAATGCAGTATTACTTGAAAGTTTTTAAAAATCAATGGACAAATTTGTCTTTAATTCTGTACAGAATAAGTGCGATTAAAATTTTTTTGTACAAACACTGTCTAATTGAGTGGTTTTCTTAAAAAATATATTTTTTAACAGACTCTAAAAGGAACTCAAAGAGTTCGATCTAGTATACAAGAGTTACTCGAAAATCTTACTACATTTACATACTACAATTGTTGTTTTGTTTACTTTTTGAATTTTTCCAGTTGCGGTAAAATTAGTAAATTGTAGTAAGTAAACGAACAAGCCTAATGTAAAATTTTAACTATTTTCAAAACATTGGAAAATTTTGCATAAGAAAATTTTAAATAATTAACTTTATTATTTTAACTGCATTTTTTGAAATCCCGGGATTCCCGGTCCAAATTCCCGGGAATGCGGGAAATGAAAAAAAAAGATATATATCGATTCCTAGGGGTGACCCAGCGAAACGCCGGGACACGTATAACTTGTTTTTGACCGATATGACATTTCCCGTTGGTTTCATCCCATCCCGATTTTGACTATATAGATTTTGTTTTTGTCGCATAGTGTAATTAATAAAAATAGCGTCAATATAGGTAGAGATGCAAATCCGTTTTTGTTTCAAAAAACGGTACGAATACGGACCGAAAACGGCATTCTAAAAATGGAGTCACTCCGTTATTCACACGACATAATGGTCCGGAAACGGTCCGGCATTGACGGACTTTCAACGGACTAGTCCGTTTTTTACATGACATAACGGTACGTAAACGGTCCGTCATTGACGGACTTTAAACGGACTTGTCAGTTTTTAACACGACCTTACGGTCCGTAAACGGTCCGTCATTGAGGGGCTTTCAACGGATTCGAATCAGTTTCGATGTTCCTTAACTGGTCCGTATACGGATCCAGAAAAAGGTACGTAAACGGAGTCGGATTCCGTTTATGACGGATCGAAAACGGTGCGTAACCGGAACGAATTGTTTGTTGGGGTATGATTAAAAATAAAGTCGACTTTAAATTTAAAATACTCTTTTATAGTAAGGGCCAATGTCTTCATGCTTCATGTTTGAAACTCATTTTTATGCCTTAAATATCCACATATTTATTAATAAAATTTTACCAATTTTTCCCCTCTTCATATGGCATGAAAATTTCATAGAAATCTTACACCGATAAAATTCCATAGTTATATAGTTAACAAAATCTATAGTTGAAATTAAATAATATATAAATAACTAGCATAATCAAAAACAACTACTGTTTTGGTCGAAATCAATAAAATTTTGGTAACCCTGTAAATGCACATTTCAATTAATTTTAAGTTAGCAAAATAGTTTAAAAATATATTTTTTATGAAAAACAGAAAAGTGAAAATGATTTGGTAAGTTCTTATTTATATATGTTTTAAACCATCTAAAATTAATATCTAATGTGCTTTTATGTTTTGCAGATAAAATTTTTGGAATATGGGATGAAAAATTGTTCAAGATTAAATAACGAATAAGAACAAAGAATCCTTTCGTATGTGTTTTAAATTTCGATGTCTTGGCATAAAGTTGCCTGATGGATTTAGAAAATCTGGTTACAGATCGATTAATATAAGCTAAAAGAAGTTTAAAAACTTCAAAATTGGGTTTTAAGTATGTGTGAAATTCTTATTTACATTTATAGAATTGTGTTATATATATGTATTTGTTCCTTTTACTCCTGCAAGGAGCATAGGGAATTCTGTTGGTTTTGTTATATTTCCTTTTCAAATGCTATGTCATTTAAAATTATTCCTAATAAAAAAATTGTCATAATGTTTGTGAATTCCCTTTTAAATTAGAACAAAGCGATATCTGTAGTGTCAATTAACTATTTTTTATGTGATATAAATGATTTCTATTAATTTTTTAATATCTAAAAAACTTAGTTATCAGCAACTAAATCAATTCAACTATATATTAGTTAGGGGTATTTCACCTATGCTATAGTTAAAATATTCGTTATAAACAACTAAGGAATTTTTAGGGTGTAGGAAACTGCTCAATATTTTTTCCAAATAAATTTCACATTGATCCTGTAGCGGGGAAGTTGTTATGGAAAGCCTCATATGCATGTGATGTAGATAAGTTTAAATACGTATTTCTGAATATAATTCTAAGAAAGTATGAATATGTTCAAAATTACATACCTAAGACAAAAAGTTTTTGGAAATTGTACAAAAGGTTTTAAAAATTAATGTGTAAATTCATAAATGCTTTATAAAATTTTAGGAGGCCTATGAAACAAATTGTGTATGTAAAATTTATTTTGTAAGCCTTCTCTAAAAGCATGTATGAAGCATTTATGAATTTGTACATGAATAGGTAAAATTACTAATGACCAACTTTGTAGTCAGAACTAAGAAAGAATTTTGTCTCAAACTTTACTTAAGCCAGAAATTATCAAACAAACTTTCTTACTTAAGTAATATTTAAATCAAAAGTTCTGAATAAAAAACTGGCCCTAAGATAGATTATAAATTTTAATGGTATAAATATTTTACAAATTTTTTGTGCATATTGTAAGTTGCATATGTTTGTAATTATAAATGCATACGGTGTTATATTTCAGCTCTTATTTTAACCATATACATAATTACCAAGCCTTTATGCATGTATTAATTTGTATTAAGTTATATGCGTTTATATTTGTAAAGGGGTTTTAATATTACAACAAGTACTAGACGGTAGACCAACAACTGTTCTATATCATTATGTATCCTATTTAGTGCTTTCCTTGGATATACATATTTGCAAAGTACTATTTGAATGCTTCACTTGCCAAATCGATTAACTCCATAATGAAAAATGAATGAATATCAATGAGAAAAATGACAAAATAGTAAATAATGTTTTTTTATATTCTTCCTAAATTATAAATTTTGTTTTTTAGTAGTATTACCCCTAAATTCATAAACTCTTTGTAAAATTATTGGAGGTTTATTGAACAAATTTTGTATGAAAATGACGTTTTGTAAACCTGCTATAACTTTACAAAGCATTTATGAATTGAGGGGTTAGTATTTATTATCAGAGAAATTTGTATTAAATATTTTAATGTTAAATTGTTTTGAAATTATAGTTTTATAAAATTCTGAGAGTGGAGTTAATCGATTTGGCAAGTGAAACATTCATTTATGCTTGTATGCGGTTACAGTTATCCTGTCTTTGTGGTAATTATTTTTAATTGTAACTAATTCGACTGTGCAATTTTGAATGCTTATCATGCTTGAAAGGTTTAAAAAATGTTTCAATTTTCTTTATCTTTTGTAGGAAGTTTATTTTAAATATTAGGTAAATATAAATTATGTATCAGAACATCTGTTAACGACAATATAGAAATATAAAATTTCCAATTATAAAGGTACGTTTACAATGGTAGAGTGACTCTACTCTGCAGCAAAGATTCAAATGTTAACTGTTCAAAATGCAGAGTAGAGTTACTTCAAAAGAATATTTGACATTTCAATACTTACGCAGTTTTTAGCGAATATCTCTAGACGATTTCCATTGCATGTAATATAAAATTATTTTTATACCCTACATCACTATGTGGTCATTATACCCTACACCACTATGTGGTCAGGGTATTATAAGTTTGTGCTGATGTTTGTAACACCAAAAAATATTGGTCGTAGACCCACCTTATAGTATACCGATCGGTTCATAATTTTTTTTTATTTCGATTTAACGATGTCCGTCTGTCCGTCCGACCGTCTGTCTGTCTGTCCATGCAATCTTGTGCGCACTCTACAGGTCGCAAATATTAAGATATTTGGTACACAGACCTATGTTGGCCCAAGGACGAACAAGTTTGATTTTGGTGAACATCGGTCCATGTTTAGACCTAGTGCCAGTGATGCCAACTTTTGAAGGCAGGAAAGCACCGTGAGGATTGTGAAAACGGGTAAAAAGGGTAAAAATTTACCAAAAATGGGGTAAAAAAGCACGATACTAATTTTTTTTAAAAATTTAAGTCAAGAATTTAAAAACACATTTTAGCTTTGTAAAATCGTGTAAAAAAAGTTCAAAAAATAACCAAAATAGGGGTAAAAAAGCACCAAACTAAAATCTAAAAATTTTGAAGTTTAAATATATCGAAGTTGCTATTTAAAATTGTACTACAAACATTGTGAAAAAATGTATTTTTTGTTTAGTTCGTATTATTTTTTCAACTTTGACAGAAAATTGAAGAAAAATTAAAAAAAAAACGAGAACAAATACCAAAAATATAAACTGTACAAAAAGCACTAAAAGCACTGACAGAAATCTGAAAAAGCACTGTAAATACCCGCTTTTTTAAACGGGTATTTCTAAAAAATCACCCGGTACAAGAAGGAAAAAAGCACCAAAAAATACCCAAAAAGCACTGAAATGGCAACACTGCCTAGTGCCCATATAAGGGTCCTACCAAAATTATATTGTTTATACGCTGCAGGTCGTAAATATTAAGATATTTTGACGAAATTCGGTACACAGACCTATGTTAGCCCAATAACGCAGCCTATTGATTTTGGTGAACATCGGTCGATGTTTAGACCTAGTGCCCATATAAGGGTCCTACCAAAATTATACTGTTTATACGCTGCAGGTCGTAAATATTAAGATATTTTGATGAAATTTGGTACACAGACCTATATTGGCCCAATAACGCAGCCTGTTGATTTTGGTGAACATCGGTCCATGTTTAGAACTAGTGCCCATATAAGGGTCCCCCCAAAATTGGCTTGTTTACAAACTGCAGGTCGCAAATATTAAGATATTTTAATGAAATTTGGTGCGCTGACTCATATTATAGAAAATTTTGACACAAGCCCCATTTTAACCCATTCGAATTTCGGATCTAAACATTAGTTGGCTTTTACCCAGACTGGTGTAGGGTATTCTATAGTCGGCATGCCCGACTTTAACCTTTTTACTCGTTTATTTTATATATTTCTCCTAATTGAAATCATTTGTTTTTTTTGTTACTATTTTCAATATTTTTTTTTATAATTTGTTGACAATTAGAGATGTGAACAAATTAGTGATGTATATTTTTAGGTATATTTGTCATGTTAAACAGTTAACAGACCAATGTTAACTCTAGAGTGGAGCAAATTTGTACTCCAGAGTCAAACAAGTTTTACTCTGGAGTGGAATAAAAAGAGATAGCAAAATATAAAAAACTTAGTATGAAAGAGAAGAAAACTAAATTTGCTACAGATTGGAGTACTCCATCATTGTAAACTCATCTTAATTGACAAAATATAAATTTTTATTGAGATATTTGAATTGATTTTTAGAATATGCGAGCTATTTATCAGAAACTTAAAACAATATCGAGAAAATTCAAATCCGTAAACAAAATCTGATCTGATCAAATATCATTCGATCTGAATGTACCAGATTTAATTAAGGAGTAAGATCATAAAAATGTTAACACACATAAAGTTAAATAGAAAACAAACCACTAAATTTTAAGACTTCAAACCAAATTTTTATTAAATGAAATTTAATACAATATCAAACAAAAAAAACCGCATGGAATTCTAACCACTACGAACAAAGTTATCCACTTTTTCCGGAAACCCTCCCATTAAGGCTTTTATGGTAGTTTCTGTCACCTTTTTAGAGCAGGTGGTCCATCTACGTTTGAAATCTTGCATGTCCTGGGGGACCTTTTTCGTGCCCTTTAATTCCCTTTTAACAAGAGCTTAATATCTCTCCACTGGCCTGAGCTCCGGGCAGTTTGGTGGATTTGTCTCTCTTGGTTCAAAAACCACATTATTATCATTATACCACTCCAGCGCTTTCTTGCTGTAGTGACAAGATGCTAAATCGGGCCAAAAGTAAGTGGATACATTGTGCTGACTCAAAAATGGAAGAAGTCTCTTCTGCAAACACTTCTTGATATAAATTTCGATGTTTATAGAGCCAAATGTCACAAATGACTGGCTTCTTTCGCTGCAGCTATATATGGCTTGTCATACTAGGAATTTTTTAGGGAATTTCGTTTACTTTTTCGACCTAAATTTTTCCGCAACATATCCTCGAACATCTGAAACATAAAATTCTCGACCAGGGAGCTGCGAAAAATCAGCCAGAACATAAGTTTTGTCGTGTATTACACAAAAGTTGTACTTTTGTATAAAATTTGATTTCAATTTTCAAGCTCTGGTTTTGGCCTCCAAATTTTTAAAAGCGTTTCTATCGGGAATTTTTTGAACTTTGTAAGACTTTAGTCCTACCTTACGTTTCACTTTACGTATAAAAAAGTCCGAGCATTGGGCTAACCGAGCTGTTTTTCTGCCAGATATGCTAGGAGCTCTCTTAAGGATGCTTTTAACTTTATATGCCTATAACCAGTCGTTGTTCCTGTTCCCGGCTTCCTTTCAATTGTTAGGTGTTCCAGATACCTTTTTACCACTTTTGAAACTGTTTGGCGGCATACATTAGTTTCTTTGGCAATTTTTTGTATGTCCATGTTTGGTTTTGCTGAAAATATTTAATTATTTTTGAACGCACTTTTCTTTCATCGTCCCTTCTGTAAAAAATTGCAAACTAAAACTCATGATGTAAATTAATTTAGTAACTGATCTGTGTCACTAGCTGTTACAAGAGGCGTTCCGCAAGGATCTATATTAGGCCCGCTCTTGTTTTCATTATACTCTAATGATCTCCCGGATATTCTAACATACTGTAAAGTTAGAATGTATGCTGATGATGTTCAACTTTACATTAGTTGCAATGAAACCTTGCTTGATCAGTGTGTAAGAACTTTGAATTTGGAACTTGATCGCATTCATGTGTGGGCAACGGCTAATGGTCTGGGGATTAACCCTAAAAAATCTAAGTGTCTTATTATACAAAAACGATTAGCGAAGAAAATAATTATTCCCAACATTTCAATAAATAATCAACGTATTGAAATTGTAAGTACCGCTAAGAATCTAGGAATCTTTTTTAATAATACCCTTACCTGGTCTGATCATATTAAATATGCATGTGGTCGAACTTTCTCCATGATGAGAACATTCTGGCGAACCCAACACTGTACACCATTAAAAATTAGAATACTGCTTGCTAAAACTTACCTTATTCCAATTTTGTTGTACGGGTGTGAACTCTTTGCCAGTTGTGACTCAATAAGTGAAAATAAATTAAACGTCGTTTTCAATAATATCGTTCGCTATGTATATGGTTTAAAAAGACGTGCACGAGTATCTGCGTTTTCCAAAAAATTATATGGCCTCAGTCTCAAAGATTTACTGAAAACTCGAATTTTGACTTTCTTACATAAAATCATTTATTTGCATCAACCTGTACATCTTTATGAGAAACTAATTTTTTCAGACCCTATTTGTAGGGGTAAAAGACTGAAAGCATTTAAATATAAAAGCCTTATATCAACTTGGCAATTCTATATCAATGCCATCCATCTCTGGAACTCAATTCCTTATTGTTATCAAATCTTAAGTAACGCACTGCGGTTCAAAAAAACCATAATTACCTATTTTTCAAACGTATTTGATTAAATTAAATTATTTTCTTTTGTATTATGTTTATTATTTTTCAAATTGTTAGTTTTTAATTGTAAGTCAAAAAACAAAAAAAAAAAATTATTATTTTATTTTTATTTTTTTTTATTATTATTATTATTATTTGTGCCTTTGCTATTATAAACAGACAACTTTTTGAACTTATAAATGGCTTATAAATCGAATATTTCATTTTAAAAACGTGTTACAAGGTTTTGAAATTATTATGCATAGGTACCATATTATATATACATATGTATGTTTGATTACTTTATTTTTTTCTTCATAATTAGTTCTTAAGTTATTAAATTATAAAAACTTTATTTAACGAATAATCAGTTCTTCACTGCAATATAAGACTTTAAGTCTTGTGTGTGGAACAACAAAATAAATAAATAAATAAATATTTTAAAATGTAAACTGCCGAAACAAAAATATGAAAAGCTTTAAACCAAAGTTATAGGCAAAAATGTGTGTTAACATTTTTATGATCTCACTCCTTAGGTCTTAAAATTAGGGACGAATTTGAGATCTAATTACATCTGATCAGATTGGTTCACCATATATAATAATATAAAGACTTTTAATATCGTACATTTATTAGATGTCTAATTTGCTGTTGCCATTTTCAGCAACTATGTTCTGATATTGATAATGATAGCGACTTTAGTCTTTTAAAGAGCTCAAAAAATATTAGTGGTATTCATTAAACGTCGTATCTTTCTGTTATATAGCGTAAACCTTGTATTTATACTAGGGTATTCAATCGATTAATCGTTATTCGATTAATCGAACAGTTTTTCTCAAAACTTGTTCGAATAATTTAAAATGTCCAATTTTCTAATAACGAATAATTAGAATAATTTCATACGATTAATCGGAATTGGTAGAAAATTACAAAAATTTAAAAAAAAATAAATTTTTTATTAAAGTAAATGTGCTTAAATCTTAAAATTTTTTTAAAAAAATTGTGATAAATAATTTGCTGTAGGTTTGTACATATCCGAATTTCATTCTGTCCAAAGAAAATAATTAGGAGACGACTTTTAGAATTTCTAGAAATATTTGTGAGCTTCAAGTCAATGAGAATTTCATGTTTTCAAGTAGGAACGTTAATAAACATCTTAAATCCCAAAGAAACAACAAAAACAACATAAAATTATCACAGTTTTCTTTGCCATCTTCCAAATTACTACTCTGTTGTCGTGACTTATCTAGTAAAGTAGTGGTATCTATTTACGTATAATAAATTTTTATTTATTTTTTACGACTTCTTAAACGTTGATATTAAATGAAAGCATTAATAATTATTGTAATTAATGATTATTATAATTATTAATAATAATTAATTCTCAATTAAATAAAGCTTGGTTAGTGAGCACTCTGAATTAATAAAATAAAAAAAAATTAAGGGATGGAGGCACGGAAAAGTAGTGGGAAAATCAATTCTCAATAGATTCGTCTCTACATTTACGGTTTTATGTATTCAATGCATACGAAAGAGATACAAATTAATGTACAGGGTCTTGTGTTGTTCTCCCAGATTTAGATAAAATTTTAATATGTGTAAGAGGGGACAGAAAAAATAAAAATAGTGACAAAATCTGATCTTAATTATTACATTTTTTTATTTTTACGAATTTCAGAAGAGTTACTGAATTTATTTTTGTTCCTTTTTTAAATAAAATTATTAAAAACGCACCAAGTTTATGCATATTATTTTACAGAAAATTTTTTCGATTAATCGATTAATTTTAAAATTTTGTTCGCTTAACCGGCTAAGAAAAAACCGAATAATTATTTGCACGATTAATCGATTAAAATAAAAAGCCGATTAATTGAATACTCTAATTTATAAACAATAAATGTCAAAAATAGTTTACAAGCCCTGGTAAATTTATGGACCCATTTTTATGTGTAAACTGTTTGGTATTTATACGAGGGCCACTATTTATATTTGGGGAAAAGCAAATAACAAACATTTCCAAATAAAAATGGCTTTATTGTTTTTCAAAAAATTCCCCTTTATGATCAATATACTTTTGCATTCGTTCAAACCATTTGTCATAGCAGTTTTTCCATTCCTCTAGAGACACCTCCAAAACATGGTTTTTGAACGCTTCACCTGCTTCTTCGGCGCTCGTAAATCGCTGACCACACAGTTTACCTTTGATATTCGGAAACAAGAAGAAGTTACTGGGTGCCAAGTCAGGATTGTACGGAGGATGAGTCATCAATTCGATGTTTTGCCTGATCAAAAATTCAAATGTTTGACGAGATGTGCGAAAGCACGCATTGTCATGATGGAGAATCATTCGTCTTTGGGGGTTAGTTTTACGAATTGACCATCCGACGTTGCTCAAACGGAACAGTGGCCACATGACCCATTCGGCCGTAGAAATAGGCGACCATTTGCTTGCCTGTGCTTCTTCCATGAACAACTTTTGTTGGATTACGCTCTTCTTGGAATACCCACACTGTCGATTGCTCTTTTGTTTCCGGCTCATGCGCATATATCCATGATTCGTCACCTATAACGATTTTATACACATCTTTTGAAGCACCATGGTCGAACTTTTTAATCATTCCCTTACACAAATCGACGCGAGCCTTTTTTGAGCGATTGATAAATTATGGGATATCCAACGAGGCCAAATTTTTTTAAAAACTAAGTGTTCTTGCAAAATCGAATGTATTGAAGTGGAACTAATGTGCAAGGATGCCTCTATCCAATGATATGTCACATGACGATCTTGCATTATCAGTTCACGCGCTACATCGATGTTTTGCGGCACAACAACCGATTTTGGACGACCTTCACGGAATTCGTCGACGTCCGAACTACCACCACGATTGAATTGACTATACCAGCGATATACTGTCGTTTTTGATGCTGCTTTATCGCCATACAAAGAACTGAGTTCATCGACACATTCTTGTTGAGATAATCCACGTCGAAAGTTGTGAAAAATAATACCACGAAAACCTTCGCTTGAAGTTTCGATTTTTTGGCTAAATTGAATTTCTTAACTCACTGTAAACAAAACAAATAGCACTTGTACATCAAAACATTGTGAGTATGTTTATGTTAAAAAATTTCAAATTTTATAATGGTGTTGCCAGATTTTACCTATTGACATTAGTGTTGCCAGTTCCCGAAATATAAATAGTACTCCTCGTATACACATTTGAAAATTGTCAAATATGAAATTTATTTGATTTTCTTTTATTTGTTTTTATAAATTTTATTTTAGAATCAATAGGAAAACATCAATATAAATAAACCCGTGTGTTATATTTAGAAATTCCAAAAAAAAAAAATTAAATTTTATTGTAAAAAAACAATTTAGTACAATGTGCGTTCATCTAAATATTCGTGTAAACTCACAAAATTACCACTTATGTAAATAAGTGCGGTTTAATGAATACCACTATTATTTTTAAATACAATACGAGTAGATATTTTAAATTATCTAATGATTTAATTGCTATAGTGTCAATTTTGTCATATGTAATAAAGGAGTTGAAAATACAATTCCGAATTTGCGTTCTTCACAATGCTGTCCTTAGTGTCTAAAACATTATGTGCCAAGTTTAAGCTAAATCCGTTTTTATTTAGAGGTACACTCATAGAAATAAATCTGTAAAATTAGCAGAAAAAGTTACTAAAAATTAGTTAAAAATGATGCTGCAGAAACAACGGCTAAAATTATCAGATTTTATTATTAAATACTAATAAAATAAGAACAGCAAAATTAAAACTGTTAAATTTACAGGATTTTAGTTGTATTTAAGTTAACTTTTAGTTAATTGAAAATAGCAAATTGTTCCGTAAAATCTGTAGAAAATTTTGTTAAACATTAGTGGACTAAAAATAGCAAAAATAAACTGTTATATCTACAAAATTTTTACTATTTTTGAGCTAAATTTAGTTGAATGCAAATAGCAGTATATTCTGCTAAAATCAGCAGAAATATTTGCTAAAAAATTGTAAACCGCTGTTTTCAAATGGCTCGATATTTATTAGCATTAAAAAAAAAATCGAAAAAAAACTTCGAAATTTTTAAATTTTTTGGTGATTTCAGCAGGTTAATTTGCTATCTTCCATTAACAAAAATTTAGCTGAAATATAACTAAAATTCTGTATATTTAACAGTTTTATTTTTGCTGTTCCTATATTACTATTATACAGGAAAAATAATCTGCTAATTTAGCAGTTTTTTTCTGCAGCATCATTTTTAACTAATTTTTAGTAGTTTTAACTAAATTTTTTACGGACTTTTTTCTATTAGTGTAGGTTTGAGATTAGGAAGAAGAATAAACATTTGTTCAAAAGTTATAAACACATTTTTAATTTGCAAATCAGACTAGATCTAGTTTCTGCCTTTTATATGGACAGGTTTTATCAGTGAATTTCCTTCTTTTTTATCTACATTTGTAAGTCAATGAGACTGCTCTATCTAGCTTAGTTTTCGAGATATGGGCCATTTTATGAAGTGGAAAGTTTTTATTAAAAATTTCCGAGGATAGAGATAACCCCTTTCGTCGGGATATTATACGGTGAGGGGTAGTCGAAATTTTAATCAATTTTGCTCTATCACTCTTAGTTTTCGGGATATGGGGGGCCAGTATACAATGTAGTGTTAAATTAAGATAACTAAAGTCTTCAGTTAAATCAGTGCTTCAACTAAAAATTTGTTAAAAATTAGTCAAATCGATTTGAAACCCATTTGACAGATTTTTTGACTGACGTATTATTTTAAGTGCAGTAATATATTAAATAGGTCTTCATTTGTTCACTTTCGGGACATTTTTCTGATGTTATGCTCTCTGTAGTATCTGTAATCCTTACCCCTTTTTTCCTCAGCTGCCTCTGATAGATCTCCGAGTGGTACCAAATGATAATTAATATTACCTTCTCCATGATAAAGAATATTATGAACCGTTGGAAACATATTTCTTCATTTGTATGTACCCAGGTAGAAAAATACAAACGGCAAGACGTTGGCAAATCAATGTACAAGCGCTGGCAGAGCGTCTGTTTTTCGAAAATTAAAGTACTGGGTCAACGGTTTTTTATTCAATTCTTCATGAATAAATCTGTAAAATCCTAATCCCGAAAAAAAGAGAAACGTAAATTTTAGTATAGCAGCACTGTATCTAATAAGCGAATACATCTCTGCTTAAAACTAGAAATTCAATAGATTTTCACACAAATTTTACCATAAGAACAATTTTCCAGTTTTATCAATAGACTTGAAAACTGGTATTTAAATAGGGTGAACATTAAGTGATCAGTTTATGTATTTTTTACATACAGTCATAAATTTCGTAAAACAAGTACTGGCAAAATCCTTTTTGCAAATGTTGGCAAAGCGCTGCAATCCAATGTTTTGCCAGTAGTATTTTTTCATATACAGTAGTAAATTTTGTGAAACAAGTACTGCCAAAGTCCTTTTACCTATCGTTGGTAAATCGTTTTGAACCGATGTTTTGCCGGTGGTTTTTTTTTCATAAACAGTGGTAAACTTTGTAAAACAAGTATTGGGAAAGCACTCTTTCCAAAGGTTGGCAAAGAGTTCTAAATTAGTGCTTTTGCAATGCTTTTTTTTGTACCATTGTAAAGCAACGCTTTGCCAGTGCTTTGTTTTTTGTACCGTCGGCATTTTCCACCTGGGTAGTGGTATAAATGTTTGCAGTTTCCTTTAAATATTCAACAAATTTTCTAGCATCAATTTCTTTATTGCATGCAATTACTTGAATGATTATTTTGAATCTAGAAATCAGGTTCAAACCTACTCCTGTTATTTGAGACACTCTTTCTGGATCTGGAAAAATCTTCTTGCTGTGTTGCCATCATTGGAATTGCCTAACCCTTGTTTTGGCTGATCGATGATCAATCTAAATTTGCGAAATTCATCTTGACTAGGTTTTTTTTTTGAATTCCTTAAATCTATGTTGTCATTATTTTTTCTTACTGGTCCAGTAAGTCCGAAATCAAAATCATAACCGATTTTCAGAATGTGTTCCATAAATCTTATCCTTGCATGTAGTGCTGATAATCCAAATTCGTATGCCTCAATAAGGTTCTCGTCAAAAGGATAAGGTCACTTACATTTTGTTCTGTTTCTGCAAAAAATACAAAGAGTATTGAAAAAAAATTGTTGCTCAAAACTTGTTTATATATGACTTATTTGATTACATTTGTTTACCGTTAAATCAATTTATAAATCAAAATATTAATAATGTGCATTTTGAACCAGTTCCACGGATCTTATGCGGAATGTATTACTGAAGGATAATCAATTTAAGAACAAGTTTCAGAACTAACTCAAGGGTAACTGGTTCTAATTTTGAGCTATAGAAGCCAACAGAAAATTGTCCTGCGTTGTTTGTGTTGATTGATGTATGTTTCAGAAATAGTTTTGTTATTACCCACGAAAATTTCTTGTTCCAAAGAATCGGTTGTAGAATAGCTAATTTTCCTTTACAACCATTTCTACTGTCAATTATAACACCGATTATTTTTGTTTGAAATTGTCCCAAAAGCAACCACTTCTATAGCTCCAAAGTGGAACCGGTTACCCTAGAATCAGTTCTAGAACTGATTCTACGTCAGTAATACCTTCCATATGAGATCCGTGGAACTGGTTCAGGAAGCAGTTCCTGGAACCGGTTGCATTGGAACCAGTTTCAGAATTGATGTAGTTGGCTACCGATTGTAAAAAAATTTCCTGGGTATTTTCTGCTCCTGAATCATTATCGAATAAAAGGGCTGCATAATTATTTTATTGAAGGCATTGACTTAGCCGGTATGCTGTTGAAGTCATTTGTTTTGTGGTTGCAGTTCTGATTTACTTTTTATTTTGTATTGCTGGTTGTATTGTTATCCTGGAAAATTTCCTGTTCCAAAGAATCGATTGTTGAATAGCTACTTTGCGTTTACAACCCCTTCTTCGTGTAATTCTAACACACATTGAACACATGGTCACATTGAACACACAGTGTACAGTGCTTCGCAATTTAACTTAGAAACGTTACTTATTCAAACTTACATCAATCAGTATTGCCTTAAACTAAGTTAATGGTTGTTAAAAATTAAAAAATAAATACAAACCCACATTACAAAAAAAAATATTTCAAATTTCACTTCTAGTTTCTGTTTATATTACATTTTTTCCTGCTCTCTACTCGTTGAAAAATGTTCATATCATCAAACTTTGTATGGTTTTATGTGTACATTTTTATATGCATTTTTAACATATATTTATTACAATTTTACGGACCATAATCATACGTGTATTGGTTATAAAATGATTTTTAAATTGTGCTAAAGAAAAATATGTATATATAGCATCCTTAATATTTTCCTGTCTTCAGCATTCTATAGCAACATATGGCATACTATTTATAGAGCTGCAGAGAACGCTATTGCTTATCGCCAACTTAAATGCAAAAAGTCCTAATGATATATTTGTGCAAAAAATATTTGATTATATAATATCGTATAATGAATGAGTACATTATTCGATATCAAAGTGGCCTCAATGCGGAAAATATTGTCCTGGTTCAACATAAATGCCCTGCAAAATTTCACAATTAGATTAAACAAAGTTTCTTTAAATACGAATATGTAAATTCATTAATGCTTTATAATGTTATAGGAGGCTTATGAAACAGATTTTGTATAAAATATTTTTTTCGTAAACTTCATTTAACTTTACAAAGTTTGTATAAATGAACGCTCAAAAATTTGCATAATTATATTTAGTATAGAATTAAGTTCCCAGCTAAAAATTTATATATAAGAATTCATACATGTTCATGCATGCTCATAAACATGCATTCATGTCCATACATGGATACATAAATCTCCACACATGCATCATATATGTCCACACATTTGCATTAACGAAATTTGAGGCAATATATACATGGGTGTACATTAGGGTGTCCCTTAAAAATAGATTCGTCATTACACCACCCAGTTTTATTGGAAATGGTCCCAAAAGGAGGGAAATTAATTTTTTTTTTGGAAAACGTTAACCCGTGCCGAAAGTTGGACGAAAATGGCCCATTTTGGAAAAAAGTTTATTATTGTTAAAAATTCCCAAAATGCGAAATTTTGAAAAAAATTATCTTTTTTTTTTTTTTTTTTAATAATAAATACAGCATTTATTTACTTCAAATTACATAACCAAAGCCCTGGGGGCCATATATGATTAATAAAAGCTACTACAAAAAAATAATTTAAATAGAGATAATAAAAATAAATAATAATAAAAATAAATAATAATAAAAATAAATAATAATAAAAATAAATAATAATAAAAATAAATAATAATAAAAATAAGTAAAAAATACAGTAAAACTATCATATAAAAAAAATACTGAAAACATAAAAAAATAAAAGGTCGAGAGAGATAAAAATAGTAGCACAAATAAAAAGCTACAACTCAATAATAGCTACATAATCCTTAGGCTAAAGACCTGGGGTGAAAAAGCAAAACCTCTAGGTATAGAGGTAGATCGTTCCATATTCTTGAAAGCCTAATCTGAAATGATCGCTCGAACATAGTAGTATGATGTGTTGGATAAACCAGTTGGGGGTTTCTTTCCGAGTTGCACAAAAGAAAGTTGTCAACTATATAGGCCGGAAACCCATTAACCATTGCTTTGTAAAAAAATATCAATAACCTCATACCTACATAATTAACAAACGAGCACCCAAGAAATTGGATTACGTACGGAGTCACATGAGAGCGAAGTCTTAGGCCAAAAACATATCTAATAATTCTATTGACAATCTTGGTAAACCTATTAATTTCACCGCCTGTGGTACCAGAAAATACCTCGACACATTATAATATATGAGGCATCAACAAGGCATGTGCCACGCGCATCCTAATTGAGAGAGGCAGATACAAGTCAAGAGAATACAACCTTCTCAACAAGAATGATATTTTCGAAGAAACGTTATTAATATGCGATGAGAAATTTAAATGATTGTCAATTAAAACTCCAAGACACTTAATCTTATCCACAAATTAAACTCTCATGCCATCAAGAGTAACCATTATAGTATCAGTATCGAAACCAAAACCCATTAACTTCGTCTTTCTTGGATTGACAACAAAACCATTGCCAGAAGACCAAGATATAACCTCATGTATGATGAAATTTACACCCTCTTCCAAGACATCTACAAATTGCGAATCGGCATAGCAAAGAAACTGAACATCATCCGCATAAACGTAATACTGACATGATAGACCATTCCCAAATGTAAGAAGATCATTCAAGTAAATCATGAACAGCAGTGGGCCAATAACAGACCCCTGAGGTACACCACTGGTTATTAGTTTCGTTAAAGAAAAAAAATCGCCAATCGAAACAAACTGACTTCTACAACTCAGATAAGAGGATATAAGTTTACAAGCTTGTGATGAAAAATCAAACAAATTAAACAGTTTGTCCACAAGTTTCGAATGTATCACTCGGTCAAAAGCTTTAGATAAATCCAGTGAAAGAAGAACTACATTTTTACCATTATCCAAAAATTTTCTAATCGAATCCGTTAGACCAAGAAGAAGGGCACCAGTAACCCACGACGATAGCCTGACTGAGATGAGTGTATTAAAGAGTTACTATCAAGGTGTAGGATCATTTGATCCTTTACAATTTGCTCAACCACCTTCGACAGAATCGGAAGGACAGATATCGGACGCAAATTATCCAAAGAGTTGGAAAGATCTTCCTTTTTTATGGGTATCACCCTAGCTTTCTTCCAATCGTTAGGAAAGACGGAAGTAGTAAAAATAGAATTAACCAAACGAAGAATATGGGAAGACACAAACGGCAAAACTAAATTAATAAATTTTAATGGTAAAAAATCATTACCTGCAGCATTAGATTTAATCTTCCCCAATGCTGCACGCAATTCTCCCAGATTCACACAACGAAACGAAAAACCACCACCTAAAGTACCCCCTGAAAAATTCATAGAATTGCGATTATCATCTATCTGACACGAAACAAAATAGTCATTTACCTCGTCAGCATTAGCAGAGATAAACTGATTATCAGTCTCCAAACAACCATTTCCCCTTAAATAGCTCCACATTTGTCTAGGACTAAGATCCCTAAACATGCTTGAATAGGCACGCCTCTTAGCTACCCTAATAACTCTCTTTGCACGATTTTTGTGCTCACAATAAACAGCCCAATTCAGTGAACTTCTGTTCAGAAGATAATATTTGTAGGCTAAGTCTCGTAAATATAAATGATAGACAATATTAGGGGAGTTAAACCAGTCAACAGACTTAAAAACTATCTTATGCCGTACGACAGGCACTAAGGAGTGTAAATAATAGAGGTTAGCCATAAAAATCTCCAATTGAAGATTTACATTATTCGTTGCATACATTCCACTAAAATCAAGAGAATGAACAGTTCGTTCTAAAACTTCCATATTCACAGAATTATAGTCCAAGTAGGACACATATTGTTGGGAAGTAGGTTTCGGAATATCGACAGCAATAAAAACGAGTAAAAAGGTTAAAGTCGGGCATCCCGACTATACAATACCCTACACCAGTCTGGTGTATTGTTTGGATCCGAAATTCGAATGGGTTAAAATGGGGCTTATGTCAAAATTTTCTATAATGTGAGTCAGCGCACCAAATTTCATTAAAATATCTTAATATTTGCGACCTGCAGTTTGTAACCAAGCCAATTTTGGGGGGACCCTTATATGGGCACTAGTTCTAAACATGGACCGATGTTCACCAAAATCAATAGGCTTCGTCCTTGGGCCAACATAGGTCTGTGTACCAAATTTCATCAAAATATCTTAATATTTCCGAACTGCAGCGTATAAACAATATAATTTTGGTGGGACCCTTATATGAGCACTAGGTCTAAACATGGACCGGTGTTAACCAAAATCAATAGGCTTCATCCTTGGGCTGACATAGGTCGGTGTACCAAATTTCATCAAAATATCTGAAAATTTGCGACCTGCAGCGTATAAACATTATAATTTTGGTAGGACCCTTATATGGGCACTAGGTCTAAACATGGACCGATGTTCACCAAAATCAATAGGCTGCGTTATTGGCCCAATGTAGGTCTGTGTACCAAATTTCATCAAAATATCTTAATATTTACGACCTGCAGCGTATAAACAGTATAATTTTGATAGGACCCTTATATGGGCACTAGGTCTAAACATGGACCGATGTTCACCAAAATCAATAGGCTGCATTATTGGGCCAATATAGGTCTGTGTACCAAATTTCATCAAAATATCTTAATATTTACGACCTGCAGCATATAAACAGTATAATTTTGGTAGGACCCTTATATGGGCACTAGGTCTAGACATGGACCGATGTTCACCAAAATCAATAGGCTGCATTATTGGGCCAATATAGGTCTGTGTACCAAATTTCATCAAAATATCTTAATATTTACGACCTGCAGCATATAAACAGTATAATTTTGGTAGGACCCTTATATGGGCACTAGGTCTAAACATGGACCGATGTTCAAAAAAATCAAACTTGTTCGTCCTTGGGCCAACATAGGTCTGCGTACCAAATTTCATCAAAATATCTTAATAGTTGCGACCTGTAGAGTGCGCACAAGATTGCATGGACAGACAGACAGACGGACGGACGGACGGACGGACGGACGGACAGACGGACATCGTTAAATCGAAATAAAAAAAAAATTCTGAACCGATCGGTATACTATAAGGTGGGTCTACGACCAATATTTTTTGGTGTTACAAACATCAGCACAAACTTATAATATCCTGACCACATAGTGGTGTAGGGTATAATTAGTGAATGGTGCGATACTCCTGGACACTGCATTTGACCAGAAGTACTCACAACAAGAGAGGGACTCACTAGAAAATAATCAATAAGGGACGTAGAATCCTTATTAATATCATAATGAGTGGGGGCTGAGTTGTGATGGCACACTAAGTCCAGCCTACTACACATTAGCCGAACCAAATTAGATTTCCTACTACAAAACATATTCATATTAAAATCACCCATAATGCAAACATTTGCATATTCAACAAGAATATCTCCCATAGATTCCTCAAAAACATTTAAATTACCTTTAGGCAAGTAACTCACACCAATTAAAATTTTCATGCCCCGAAAGAGCACTTCAGCGAATATAGTTTCTGATTCCCCATACCTATCAGACCTAAAAACTACCCTATATTCAATCCTCTTCGAAATAAGTAAAGCCACTCCACCACCCCTTTTAGGCTTTGGGCGATCACTTCTACAAATATCATATCCCGGAATATTAACGCTCTCGGACAATATATCAGGTTTAAGCCATTTATTTTGTGACTTCATCGGATATCATTAACCCACTTTTGCCTGGAATCAAAAACGACACACGAATTGGATAAAAATGCAAAAATGGGTTTTTTTTTAAATCAATTTTAAAGATTTTTTTAAAATGCCTAATTTGGAGATGTTGTTTGATATTTGTACACAACACTTTACTATAAAAAATAAAAATGCCCTGTTGGGTGTCCATCTCCAATATACAGAAATTGCCTGCACTTGTACGTACAAACCATACGTCAATCTGGCAATATTTGTAAAAAGGTGACACGGGGGAAATAAGAAGATAAACAGAGAAAATCTGAAGTAGAATGTTTGTATATGTCTGTTTGATCACTTCTGAAATTATTCATATAGAGACAATCTGACAATAAAAATATAAACAATAATACAATTTAATGGAAGATCACTGATGAAGCCTGTCCATAAAAAGGCAGAAACTAGGTCTAGTCTGATTTGCAAATTTAATGTGTTTATAACTTTTGAGGAAGGTTTATTCTTCTTCTTAACCTCAAACCTACTAAATTAGAATTAATAAAAATACATATTAATGACAATATTAATTGTATTTGGTCTATACGACGCGTTTGAAAAAACAACACTTTACTGTAAAAATTATAATTCGAGTTTGTGTTTGGAGTGACTGCTTTCTAGGACATTTTACAAAAATTGCTTATTTTGTCAAAAATTTAAAAAAAATTTAATGTTTTCTTAAAATTTTACATAGTTTTCGGAGAAATATCACTTAGATTTGGTTACACTATAATTATCTTTACATTTTTTTAAAAACATCTTTAACCTTCAGTGGCCTGGGGTCAGAAAAACCCATGAAACTTAATATATTTTTTTTATTTTTTAAGAGAAGAAATTCTTCCTATTAATTAACGTGTTGCTTCATTCGAAAAGGGGATAGAGAAGTGAAAGGTGGTGAAAGATGAAGGGCTTCAAATATGGCAACACTGTAATAGCGCGAGATGTTGAATTTTAGAACAGTTGTTGCGCGCCATCTGATGGTGAGTTGGCGAACTTTGTTGAAGCTTTTTAGTTCATAGCCCTGTTATATTATTTTACTTCGGTGGGGTTAATGCTATGGGAACACCGAAGGAGGACGCTGCGATATGTATGAGGGATAGAAAAAACTCATACGTATTACGATTTTCCATAAATTGATGTTGCTCGAACACGCAACCTCACGTGTAACAGTCCAACGCGCTAACCATTACACCACAGCGCCCAATAATTATAACCACGAGATTGTAAAGCCATTAAAAGAATTTCAACTGGATACAAATAATTATATTATGTAACATGATCCATGTGGGCCTTTTGGCCTAAAACGCCGCACTAGGAAATTTACAGAATAAATCTTATAAATGTTATTCTGTAAATTTCCTAGTGGGTCGTTTTTTTGTGAAAAGTGAGAACATTAACCCTATATGGATCAAGTTAGGCAAAATAATAATTTTTATCAAGTGGAAAAAATTTTTTTGTTATTCATTTAAAATGATATTTTTCCGAAAATTAATAAAGATGTTACTCTGCAAATTTCCTAATGGGGCGTTTTTGGTCACAAGAATAAAAGTAAACCCCATATGGATCATGTTACATAAAATAATTGTTTTTATCCAGTTGAGATTTTTTATACCCTACACCACTATGTGGTCAGGGTATTATAATTTTGTGCTGATGTTTGTAACACCAAAAAATATTGGTCCTAAACCCACCTTATAGTATACCGATCGGTTCAGAATTTTTTTTTTCGATTTAACGATGTCCGTCTGTCCGTCTGTCTGTCTGTCCATGCATTCTTGTGCGCACTCTACAGGTCGCAAATATTAAGATATTTTGATGAAACTTGGTACACAGACCTATATTGGCCCAATAACGCAGCCTATTGATTTTGGTGAACATCGGTACATGTTTAGACCTAGTGCCCATATAAGGGTCCCCCCAAAATTATATTGTTTATACGCTGCAGGTCGCAAATATTAAGATATTTTGATGAAATTTGGTACACAGATGTATGTTGGCCCAATAACGCAGCCTATTGATTTCGGTGAACATCGCTCCATGTTTAGACCTAGTGCCCATATAAGGGTCCTACCAAAATTATACTGTTTATACGCTGCAGGTCGCAAATATTAAGATATTTTGATGAAATTTGGTACACAGACCTATGTTGGCCCAATAACGCAGCCTATTGATTTTGGTGAACATCGCTCTATGTTTAGACCTAGTGCCCATATAAGGGTCCCCCCAAAATTATATTGTTTATACGCTGCAGGTCGCAAATATTAAGATATTTTGATGAAATTTGGTACACAGACCTATGTTGGCCCAATAACGCAGCCTATTGATTTTGGTGAACATCGCTCCATGTTTAGACCTAGTGCCCATATAAGGGTCCCCCCAAAATTATATTGCTTATACGCTGCAGGTCGCAAATATTAAGATATTTTGATGAAATTTGGTACACAGACCTATATTGGCCCAATAACGCAGCCTATTGATTTTGGTGAACATCGGTCTATGTTTAGACCTAGTGCCCATATAAGGGTCCTACCAAAATTATACTGTTTATACGCTGCAGGTCGCAAATATTATGATATTTTTATGAAATTTGGTACATAGGCCTATGTTGGCCCAAGGACGAAGCCTATTGATTTTGGTGAACATCGCTCCATGTTTAGACCTAGTGCCCATAAAAGGGTCCCCCCAAAATTATATTGTTTATACGCTGCAGGTCGCAAATATTAAGATATTTTGATGAAATTTGGTACACAGACCTATGTTGGCCCAATAACGCAGCCTATTGATTTTGGTGAACATCGCTCCATGTTTAGACCTAGTGCCCATATAAGGGTCCCCCCAAAATTATATTGTTTATACGCTGCAGGTCGCAAATATTAAGATATTTTGATGAAATTTGGTACACAGACCTATGTTGGCCCAATAACGCAGCCTATTGATTTTGGTGAACATCGCTCCATGTTTAGACCTAGTGCCCATATAAGGGTCCCCCCAAAATTATATTGTTTATACGCTGCAGGTCGCAAATATTAAGATATTTTGATGAAATTTGGTACACAGACCTACGTTGGCGCAATAACGCAGCCTATTGATTTTGGTGAACATCGCTCCATGTTTAGAGTGCCCATATAAGGGTCCCCCCAAAATTATATTGTTTATACGCTGCAGGTCGCAAATGTTAAGATATTTTGATGAAATTTGGTGCACAGACCTATGTTGGCCCAAGGACGAAGTCTATTGATTTTGATGAACATCGGTCCATGTTTAGACCTAGTGCCCATATAAGGGTCCCCCCAAAATTGGCGTGCTTACGAACTTCAGGTCGCAAATATTAAGATATTTTAATGAAATTTGGTGCGCTGACTCCCATTATAGAAAATTTTGACACAAGCCCCATTTTAACCCATTCGGATTTCGGATCCAAACATTAGTTGGCTGGTGTAGGGTATTGTATAGTCGGCATGCCCGACTTTAATCTTTTTACTCGTTTTTTATTAATTTAGTGGCTTTACAATCTCGTAATCATAATTAATATTAAGTTTCATGTATTTTTTTTGACCCCAGGCCACTAAGGGTTAAAGATTTTTTTAAAAAAATGTAAAGATAATTAAAGTCTAACCAAATTTAAGTGATAGTTTTCCGAAAACTATGTAAAATTTGATGAAAACTTTCAAATTTTTTTACATTTTTGACAAAATAAGCAATTTTTGTAAAATGTCCTGGAATGCAGTCGCTCCAAACACAAACTCGAATTATCATATTTCCAATTTATTTTTTTTTTCTTTAACATCAACTATTATGTGGTACAACTGGTAATCGACATCTTCTAACTAGGCATTTTAAAAAATCTTTAAAATTAATTTAAAAAAAACACGTTTTTGCATTTTTATCAAATTCGTGGGTCATTTTGGATTCCAGGCTAAAGTGGGTTAATGAAGTCAGAATTCCATGTCTGAATTCTTTTGACTATATTAGATGAATAAATGAAACAAAATACTAAATTTTTGAAAATGCAGAATTTTGGGAATTTTTAGTAATACACTTTTTTCCAAATTGGGCCATTTTCGGCCGCAACTCGGCACGGGTTAACGTTTTCCAAAAAAAAAATCGATTTTGGTAATTTGGGACCAATTATAAAAAATTGGGGGTATGCGTGTCGAAAATCGACCAAACACTTTATAAGGGACACCCTAGTGTACGTACACTTTTAAATTAAGTGTGTGTAGTAGTTCGCGAGATTTTCACACATGCGTGTAACTGAAAGTGTTTTTTCTTAGTTCTGTTTTTGTGATTTCGATTTTGTTTTGAATAAATGCAGACTTTAAAGCAGGCGACTCTAAGCAGTTGTACGCTAGGTAGTAGTAATACGAGATCCTTTATAGGATGGAACGTTGGAAGTTGCCGAAACAAAATTAAAAATCTATTTATTTTTTAGGCAGATAAAGGAGATAGAGCAAAAAGCAAACCTGAATGGCTTAAATCATTCACAATAGGGCTATTTAGAGGTATTTTTTGTTGACCTGGATTTAACAACCTGGATTTAACAACCATGAACTTATAACATTCATAAATGCCTTCATATGGTGCGTGTATTTGTATGGATATTTGTTTTCTTAAAAGTGGAAAATGCACACAAATATACATACATATTAGCAATTACTGCAAATACAAGCACGCATTCACAAATTTCGATATATACAACAAATTGTTATTCATGTCGTATTGTATAAGGCTGCGGCATTTTCAATTGCCCTTGTAGCGTTGAATAGCTTTTGAATTAGTTCTTGGTTTTGAGTCATACTTTACAGAATACACTTCTACATCGATTTACATACGCACGTATGGTTTAAAGGTATAAAAAGCATTAATTGAATACTTAAAAAAAAAAATATTTATTCCACACAGCGATTTTGTAAGAGCTTATTTTATTAATTGTTTTCTATGTCAAGTCAAGTTTATAGCGTAAATCGAGTCGTGTATATGGGAACTCATTGCGTTTATTATATTCACGCTCAGAAGTAAATCTCATTAATTTGTTCATGGATATTATTTAAATTTACTGTTGAGTTTTCCTGCTTGCTTAAGAGAAAACAATTAAATTGCCATTTTCATTGGCCATAAAATGCGTAGAAATTATAATAATATGATATGATTAGAAATCTTTGTATTTGCCTTTTAAATTTTAACACGTTAGCACCAAGCAAAGCTGCGAAAGACTTAATTAAATTTAAGATTAAGTCACTAAAAACTGAACTCAGATGAATGAATATTTTCACGTTACTTAAGATTAAAAAGTGTAAAGCGTTAATTGAATATTTAAAAGCAAAAAAATAGTTATGCCACTCAGCGATTTTGAAGAGCATATTATATTAATTGATTTATATAAAGTCAAATTTATCGCAAAATAAGTAAAATAATAAAATAAATTTATAATGGACCCTCAACAAAAAATTACACTCATAAAAAATATCGACGTTTTTCCATAGATTTTATATATTTTCATATCCTACAGACGAATATCAAACGAAAAAAGTTTCTTCATATCGTCCTTTCAAGTACTTTATTTATACCTCATCCCTAGAAAAATACGTTGCTCTCTATATTATATAGAAGTCCTTAAAAACCTTTCAGTGTTTATAAGTTGGAACTGTAAATAACACCACTAGTTGTAGAATTCGAATTTTATAATTATCTAAAATGTTCAAGTAATTTATCTGATAAACAATTTAATTTCAACATTTGTGATTTTGATGCTTTAAATTCTAGTTTGTGTAGTATAAATTGGCTAGATGTTATATCTACTGATTCTGTAAATAATTCATATAAATTATTCTTGGATACTTTCTTGGATAAATGTAAGGAAAATATTCCATTTAAAAAAGAAAAATATTCTAGTCATCCCTGGTATACTAAGGGATTAAAAAAGTTAAAAAATAAGAGGAATAAGCTTCATAAACGCTATGGTGAGACTGGTTGTCCAGAAGTGAAACAACAATATCTTCTGTGCCAAAAGGAATTTAATTTTCTTAATAAATTTTTGTATAAACAATATTTACTAAAAGTTGAAAGTAATATTAAATCTAATCCAAAATCGTTTTGGACATTTATTCGGTCTAAGAAACAAAATACTGGTATTCCATCGTCCATGGTCTATGGAAATCTATCATCTGAGAATTCAGATGATATTGTTAAATTTTCTGATTATTTTAGATCAAATTTTGAAAATGTGACTACTAATCCTATTGCTTATAATACACTCTCTAATTCTTCAGATGTAATTCTCGGAAGAATTTTACTATCTCAAGAAGATGTTTTTCATAGCATTAATGACGTTAGGAATTCTTTTCGTGCATATGCTGATGGCTTGTGTGCTTTTTTGCTAAAGAAATGCGCAGAGACAATTTCATTTCCATTGATGACTATTTTTAATAGATCACTTTCGGAGGGTATTTTTGCCGATCGGTGGAAGTATACTTATATTACACCAGTATTCAAATCTGGACGTAGGGAAGATGTTACTTGTTATAGATCAATTTCGAAATTAACAGTGGTATCGAAAATTTTTGAAAATGCTATATATAAGAAATTATATTTTGCAACTAAATCTATTATAATAGCTCAGCAGCATGGTTTTCGTTGTGGTAGATCCACAATTTCAAATTTAACTGTATTTACGGATAATTGTATATCACAGTTTGAAGCTGGTTTACAGGTTGATGCTGTTTATACAGACATGTCAAAAGCGTTTGACAAATTGTCACATGAAGTTTTATTAGAAAAATTGCAATGCTTGGGAATTCACTCATCTTTGTTCCGTTGGTTTTCATCTTATTTACGGAATAGAATATGTGTAGTGAAAATTGAAGAGTTTGAATCACTAACATATATTCAAAATTCTGGAGTACCCCAGGGTAGTATTTTGGGTCCGTTATTATTTAACATATTTATAAATGATATATTTTTGTGCTTTAAGCACTCGGAATTTCTACTCTATGCTGATGATTTGAAAGTATTTACAACTGTAAGTTGTTTAAATGATTCAATAAGATTCCAAAATGATCTTGATGATTTGAATGCGTGGTGTTCTAATAATTACTTAAATTTTAATATGAATAAGTGCTCTCATGTTACATATTCTAGAATTCGTAATCCTATACATACTTCATATATTATCGGGGGTAAATTAGTTAAAACTGTTAGCGAAGTTGAGGAGTTGGGAATTGTATTTGATTCAAAATTTACTTTTTTGCCTCACTTGGATAAGTTGATTCCTAAAGCTTATGCTACTCTTGCATTTATTAGGAGAAATTGTAATGATTTTTCTGATCCATATACATTTAAATTTTTATATACACACAGAAAACGGATTCGTTGTGTCAACCGAATTTGATGCCAATGGCCTTGCAACTCTCTCAATATTTTTTATTTGAAAAAATATTATGCGGCTTGGAACAGGAACGAACTCCGACTGGTTAATCAGGGATGGAAAAGGCTCACTTAATCAAAGAGTATACATAATAAAGAGAATGGGGGACTCTCTATCACTGAGAAAGCATTTGTTCTATTATGTGCCTTGGAACAGGAACATACTCAAACCAATATCACCCAGCAAACATGGCAACACGAAGAATATTCTCCGAACATATCGCCAGGAAGAAAACATTTATTGCCTGCAATATCAATTTCGTATTCCGGAAGTTTCCTCCGTCGGAAACAACTGTTACACTAAAACAATACTTCCAGGCAATATGAAAGCAATAACTCATATGGAAGATGAAAGGGATATCGCTAAATAAACTCCCAGTACAATAATTTAATTTTTTCATTATTAAATTTAAGCCTGAAAAACAATATCTGCATACATAATCCATTTACCAACTTATAAATTATTTTGATTTCATCTTAGCCGATTTTTCCCGCGCAATTAATCTTAACTTTTCACGAGATTATTTCCTATATATCTTTTGATTGGTTTTGTACAAATTTAGTTTTAATTTTTTCCAAATTGATAAAAGATTTCAAACAAATTTGCTTTGTCTTCCAAATGATACAAAGATGATATTGCCGAAATATTGTCATAAAAAGTTATGAAAAAGATAAAATTTTTGAATTACTTTTTTCTAAATATCGTCGAATTATCTTCCAAGCGAGCGGCCCTATGCTCCTTGCAGGAGTAAAAGGAACAAATATATATATATATCTTCCAAGTGATAAAAGGAAGACAATTTCAAAGTAAATACTACTTGATTATTTGCATTCAAATGAAATATCTTCTTGGAAAGTATCTTTTAAATGTTTGCAGGGTCATTATGTGCGCTCTTTGTATGACTCAAAACATCGATTGTAACCAGGAATGGAAAATAATAATTTAGTTATAAATATCAAGAATGGAACTATACTATGAAATTATACTATTCCAACAGTATTATAGCCCTAGATTATGAATTTTAAAAAACCATACGTAAAAAATTGCAAAATAATATCGGAATGCGAAAAAAGGATTTGGGGTTCAAAAAATTAATTAAATAATTTACATTTTGCAAACGATGCCAAAATTTTCTTTTCTGCAACTAACCAGCAAACTTTGTTTTATGAAATGGGCATTATACTCCGTAGATTATAAATTTAAAAAAGCGCACTTAAAAAATTGCAAAATAATAGAGGAACGCGAAAAAAGACTTTGTGGTAGAAAAAAATAATTAAAAAACTCAATCAGCGATTAACAATCTGAAAATGAATACAATGACGCAAAAATTTTCCTTTTTGCAAATATTTTTTTCGCGATTTATTTTTTTGCAAACTAAGCACCAAAGTTTTGTGTATAAAATTGGTACTATAGACCCTAGATTATAAATTTAAAAAACCCACACTTAAAAAATTGCAAAATAATCGCGGAAAGCGAAAAAAGGCTTTATGGTACAAAAAATTAATTAAAAAACCTAATCAGCGATTTACATTCTGCAAACAAATATATTGATGAAAAAATTTTTCCTTTTTGCAAATTTTATTTTTCGCGATTTTTTTTGCAACTAGCCACCAAACTTTGTTGTATGAAATGTGTATTATAGCCCCTAGATCATAAATAAAAAAAAACGCAAATAAGAATTGCAAAATAATAGCGGAATTCGAAAATTTGGTACAAAAATTGAATCCCTAGGTTATATATTTAAAAAAAACCACACTTATAAAGTTGCAAAATAACGGCGGAATTCGAAAAAGGCTTTATGGTACAGAAAATGAATTAAGAGGTAATCAGCGATCGACATTCTGCAAACGAATATATTGTTGTAAAAATTTCTCTTTTTGCAAATGTTTTTTTTTTTTCGCAATTTGTGCTAATATTTGCTAATATCTAAATTTTTAATTTTAATTTTTTTAACGAGCCAAAGAGGAAGCTATTTTTTAGTTACTTACATTTTTAAATATGTAAGAGCAATCTAACATTTTTTGGTATAAGAGCTCGATTAAGTCAAAGGCCTTGCAACTCTCTCAATATTTTTTATTTGAAAAAATATTAGGCGGCTTGGAACAGGAACGAACTCCGACTGGTTAATCAGGGATGGAAAAGGCTCACTTAATCGGGCTCTTATACCAAAAAATGTTCGATCGCTCTTACATATTTAAAAATGTAAGTAACTAAAAAATAGCTTTCTCTTTGGCTCGTTAAAAAACATAAAAATTAAATATTTAGATATTAGCAAATATTAGCACAAATTGCGAAAAAAAACATTTGCAAAAAGCGAAATTTTTGCAACAATATATTCGCTTGCAGAATGTCGATCGCTGATTACATCTTTTAATTCATTTTCTGTACCATCAAGCCTTTTTCGAATTCCGCCGTTATTTTGCAATTTTTAAGTGCGGTTTTTTTAAATATATAACCTAGGGATTAAATTTTTGTACCATAAAGTCTTTTTTCAAATTCCGCTATTATTTTACAATTCTTTACGTGCGTTTTTTTAATTTATAATCTAGGGGCTATAATACACATTTCAGACAACAAAGTTTGGTGGCTAGTTGCAAAAAAAATCGCGAAAAATAAAATTTGCAAAAAGGAAAATTTATGCATCAATATATTTGTTTGTAGAATCTAAATCGCTGATTACGTTTCCTAATTAATTATTTGTACCATAAAGCCTTTTTTCACTTTCCGCGATTATTTTGCAATTTTTTTAGTGTGATTTTTTTAAATTTATAATCTAGGGTCTATAGTACCAATTTTATATACAAAAGTTTGGTGCTTAGTTTGCAAAAAAAAAATAAATCGCGAAAAAAATATTTGCAAAAAGGAAAATTTTTGCGTCAGTGTATTCAAAACTGTTGACTGTTGATCGCTGATTGAGTTTTTTAATTATTTTTTTCTACCACAAAGTCTTTTTTCGCGTTCCTCTATTATTTTGCAATTTTTTAAGTGCGGTTTTTTAAATTTATAATCTCGGAGTATAATGCCCATTTCATAAAACAAAGTTTGGTGGTTAGTTGCAAAAGAAGAAAATTTTGGCATCGTTTGCAGAATGTATATCTTTTAATTAATTTTTTGAACCCCAAAACCTTTTTTCGCATTCCGATATTATTTTGCAATTTTTTACGTATGGTTGTTTAAAATTCATAATCTAGGGCTATAATACTTTTGGAATAGTATCATTCCATAGTATAGTTCCATTCTTGATATTTATAACTAAATTATTATTTTCCATTCCTGGTTACAATCGATGTTTTGAGTCATACAAAGAGCGCACATAATGACCCTGCAAACATTTAAAAGATACTTTCCAAGAAGATATTTCATTTGAATGCAAATAATCAAGTAGTATTTACTTTGAAATTGTCTTCCTTTTATCACTTGGAAGATATATATATATATTTGTTCCTTTTACTCCTGCAAGGAGCATAGGGCCGCTCGCTTGGAAGATAATTCGACGATATTTAGAAAAAAGTAATTCAAAAATTTTATCTTTTTCATAACTTTTTATGACAATATTTCGGCAATATCATCTTTGTATCATTTGGAAGACAAAGCAAATTTGTTTGAAATCTTTTATCAATTTGGAAAAAATTAAAACTAAATTTGTACAAAACCAATCAAAAGATATATAGGAAATAATCTCGTGAAAAGTTAAGATTAATTGCGCGGGAAAAATCGGCTAAGATGAAATCAAAATAATTTATAAGTTGGTAAATGGATTATGTATGCAGATATTGTTTTTCAGGCTTAAATTTAATAATGAAAAAATTAAATTATTGTACTGGGAGTTTATTTAGCGATATCCCTTTCATCTTCCATATGAGTTATTGCTTTCATATTGCCTGGAAGTATTGTTTTAGTGTAACAGTTGTTTCCGACGGAGGAAACTTCCGGAATACGAAATTGATATTGCAGGCAATAAATGTTTTCTTCCTGGCGATATGTTCGGAGAATATTCTTCGTGTTGCCATGTTTGCTGGGTGATATTGGTTTGAGTATGTTCCTGTTCCAAGGCACATAATAGAACAAATGCTTTCTCAGTGATAGAGAGTCCCCCAATCTCTTTATTATGTATACTCTTTGGTTACAATCGATGTTTTGAGTCATACAAAGAGCGCACATAATGACCCTGCAAACATTTAAAAGATACCTACCAAGAATATATTAAAGCGATATCTTCTATTTGTCATTTGAATGAAAATAATCAAGTAGTATTTACTTTGAAATTGTCTTCCTTTTATCACTTGGAAGATAATTCGGCGATATTTGGAAAAAAATAATTCAAAGATTTTATCTTTTGTCATAACTTTTTATGACAATTAGGTTGTTCATAAGGAGTGTGCTATCTGTTGTATCGTTGTATCGTCCTAACAAAAAACAGAGTTGTTAAAATTTTTATTTGTGGTTAACAACGATTTTCTATTCAGTTTTCTATCGGTTAGCACACTCAAACATAGGACACTAAACATACGTTAAAATGTTGTATCGTGCTATTCTCAAATGTTGTATTTTTTCAATTTAATTTTTAACAACTCTGTTTTTTGTTAGGACGATACAACGATACAACAAATAGTACACCCCTTGTGAAAACCCCTAATATTTCGGCAATATCATCTTTGTATCATTTGGAAAATAAAGCAAATTTGTTTGAAATCTTTTATCAATTTAGAAAAAATTAAAACTAAATTTGTACAAAAACAATCAAAAGATATATAGGAAATAAACTCGTGAAAAGTTAAGATTAATTGCGCGGGAAAAATCGGCTAAGATGAAATCAAGATAATTTATAAGTTGGTCAATGGATTATGTATACAGATATTGTTTTTCAGGCTTAAATTTAATAATGAAAAAATTAAATCGTTTTTTTTTATTGTACCGGGAGTTTATTTAGCGATATCCCTTTTATCTTCCATATGAGTTATTGCTTTCATATTGCCTGGAAGTATTGTTTTAGAGAAACAGTTGTTTCCGACGGAGGAAACTTCCGGAATACGAAATTGATATTGCCGGCAATAAATGTTTTCTTCCTGGCGATATGTTCGCAGAATCTTCTTCGTATTGCCATGTTTGCTGGCTGATATTGGTTTGAGTATGTTCCTGTTCCAAGGCACATAATAGAACAAATGTTTTCTCTGTGATAGAGAGTCCCCCAATCTCTTTATTATGTATACTCTTTGTTGATGCCAACCGAATTTTGGTAGTTGAATGAACTATCGTATTATTCGGTTGTAGATACAGAATTATTTTATTATTCATGCAAATATAAAAGTTGCTCTAACCGAATTGATTTGGTAAACCTGACCAAATTTATTTATGTAATAAAAACACTGTTTCCAACTATTTTTTTTTTGTTTATTAATAAAAAAAATGTTAAGGAAAAGTAAAAATTTTATAACAATTTATTTTTGAATTAGAGAAAATATATATAATCCATAAAGATGAAAAAATATATATGGATACAAAGATATATATGGAAGAAAGATAAAGTTTAGGATTTCAGTCCATGGGAAAGAGATAATCTGAACATTTTTAGTGGAAAAAACATTCCACTTTCAAGCTCTTTTTCGTGGCAAAAACTTTAGATTCTTAGCAATTTCTCCTCTAAAAAAAAAGTTTCGGATGACAGTTTTCTTCATTTTATAATCCTCATATTCTCCGAGCTTTTCCTTATGATAAATTCAGGACTTTTGAAACATTTTTCTATGCATTCGTTCTTAACACGACTCATAATGTGAATGCGATCGCCCGTTGTAGGTTCTTTATCGCTGTTTTCCAAGTTCGTTAATACCCCAATATTCTACACTTCCAAAGCGGAACATCCACATTTAATTTCTGTTAAAAGTGTTCATCTATGTAGATTAAAGAATAACAATTGGTAAACATAACGTACTAACAGATTATCTTTTTTACTCACCTTTTTGTTCATCATTTATTTTTAGAAATTTTATTTTGTTTTAATTTTAGAATTTAATTTTTTTGACATTAAGTTGAATTGACTTTAAGAGAGTCGACTTTCAGTTATGTAGGTGTTTTTATGGTGATGGTAACCAAAAGTAATAGAAACCATTTTTGTATTTTTTATGTTTTTATACCACAACCAAAAATCTATTGGAAAAAATTTTTTTAATCGGTAATCATAATCATCATTCGGTAGAAAATAATTAGTAACACATTAGTAACAACTACCACTATAACATTGATTGTTACAACTAAAATATAATTGTTATTTACAATGAACTGTAAAACATTATACATTTTAGGTTTTTAAAATAGTTGTCACAATCGAATTAAATTATTAATTTAAATTAGTGCATGAATTCGTGGGAAGAACTGATTACACTATGGAACATTTTTGGGATTATTGTCTGGGGGGTGAGAAATTCCAAGTCAGGGTGATGGTACTAGGTCAGTATAGTAAAACCCTCAAAGGGTTTGGCGTTCGTATGTGTCATTTTTTTTATGACCTTTTAAATTTTTTCCTTATCTTGATGTTTTTTCGCTTAGTTGTAACATTTTGGCAAAAACGTAGTTTAACATAACTCGAGAACCACTTGTCCGATTTTGATGAAACAAATTTAGAAAAATTTGGAATTACAATTTCTCTAATCTGTTTCTATACCGTTTTCCTATATGTGCAACACTTTCGAAGTTAAAAATGAATGTATGAAGGGAAAAAAGTATTTTTTGCCTAAAAATTTAAATATTTTTTTTTAAAAATTCATAAAAAATCCAAAATGGAAAAAAGTGCCAAAACTAATTACTTTCGCGTAAAGTCACATAACTCATGAGCAAAAAAAGGCATAGATCATGAAAATCGATGCACGCGTTTCTCATTTATTCACAATTAGGTAAATGTATGAATTTCAAAAATTTGCTCCAGATATGCACAACATTATTTGGCGAAAACATTGACACTCACAAGCCGAACTCTCTCATATTTTTCTACTGTACTAAAAGAGAAATATTGATGTGGCAACACTGGTTCTGTAATGTTCACATAAAACATGCATTGTCATTATACTTCTTCTCTTTCTCACACTGGTTCTGTGATTTTTGTCATTCAACAAGTGCCGACGAACGCCAACAGTAAAAGTGATTTTTCATTTTTCATTTTTCATTCATTTCCCATGATTTTCGATCTTAACAAATTAATTTTTTCCAATCAGGCGTACTAAATGGTCCAGATATACGAAAGCTGATTAAAAGTGACGCATTCAACAATATTTTGATTGACGCTGAATTGAATGCATGTCAGGCAATCAAAGAAGTAATAGAAGGCTTGTTGGGAAAGCATCGTTCTAACAACTACGATGTTTCTGTCGCAAGGATGTTAAGAGCATTCTCGGAAATTGGTGTCCACATGTCCTTGAAAATCCATTATTTACATCATCATCTGGACTACTTCAGCAAACAATTGGCTACCGAATCTGATGAACAAGGTGAACGCTATCATCAAGTTGCTATGCCATTTGAAATGAGGTAATACTGATTTTTTATTTTTTCAAACTCATTTTAATAAAACAAAAACTTACAGATATAGAGGCAAAAAGTCGCCGAGTGCAATAATTGCGGAAATTTGCTGGTGGAGTAAGTTAGTGTGGCAACACAAGGATGATCTTGATGATAAAGAATTTTCAGGAGATGCAGAAGGGCCAACAGTGGAGTCACACATTGACATTATGTGTGGTTCAGAAACTGATGATAGCGATGAATGCGATGCCACTAGTCCCGAACAACCACCATCGAAAAAGTCTAGGCAATATTTATTAAAATAAATAAAAATAAATAAATAAAATAAAAATAAAAAATTATAAAAATGTTTACTTAATTGTTTTAGTAGTTTATGGCCAGAAGTCTGGAGTTATTGGGGAAAATTTATGAAAAAGGCGATAAATGACACTTTTTTGAATATAAACAAATATCAATATTCTTGTCAAAATGGGATACCTTCACTTAATTGTAAATAAAAGCAGAACGCGTTAAATTTTGTTTATAGGTTATGTGACTTTACATGAAATTAATAACACTTGATCCTTTTTTCCGTTTTGGATTTTTTATGAATTTAAAAAAAAAAAATTTTAATTTTTAGGCAAAAAAATAATTTTTTTTCTCTACAAATTTATTTTTACCGGCAAAACTGTTGATTATAAAGAAAAACGTTATATAAACGGATTAAAGAAATTCTAATTCTAAATTTTTCTAAATTTGTTTCATCAAAATCGGACAAGTGGTTCTCGAGTTATGTTAAACTACGTTTTTGCCAAAATGTTACAACTAAGCGAAAAAACATCAAGATAAGGAAAAAATTTAAAAGGTCATAAAAAAAATGACACATACGAACGCCAAACCCTTTGAGGGTTTTACTATACTGACCTAGTACCATCACCCTGACTTAGAATTTCTCACCCCCCAGATTGGCTGTTGTACTGTGTTATTAGGCATATATAACCTTCACAAAGTCACAATATCAAATTATTAATAATTACTGAAATCTTGTTGCTATTGCAGATGATTTAATTTAAATAAAATTAATATTGTAATAGCAAAATAAGGATAATTCTGACCGATTTAAAACTGATTTATTTTCTGTGTGTACCTCATATGTTAGATCCAAATTGGAATATGGTGCAATAATTTGGAGCCCCCATTCTGACGTGCATATTTCTCGTATTGAGAGGATACAGAGAAGATTTATTAAATTCGCACTGCCACATTTGAATTATGTTGATCCGCTTCCTTCGTACCAAGTTCGTTATATGCATTTATGAATGGAAACGTTAGAGATGCGACGTAAAATGCAGTCAATGTTATTTGTGTTTGATTTAGTTAATGGCAATATTCATTGCTCGGGTCTTTTGGAAAAGATTCCTTTCATTGTACCTTGTAGATCACTACGTCATAATGAATTATTTTATGAAGGTTTGCATCGTTTCAATTATATTTTAAATAGTCCCCTGATTAGAACTTTTAAAGATTATAATATGTTAAATTCAAAGCAAATTGTAGAATTTAATTCATCAAAATCTGACTTTAAAAATATGCTGTTATCTAATTTTGTAAAATTAAAATGAAAAATGTATAATTATTATATTAAAGTAACTATAAGTAATTAAGATATTCATATTCTGCAAAGAACATTGTTCTATAGACTTTAAGAAATTAATAAAAAAAAATATTAATAAATTAATAAAATTAAAAGGGTGCTAAAAATCACCTTGCAAAAAAGGTTGCTGAAATTAGCAGATTTTTTCTTTTTTTGTTAATATTAGTAATATAAGAAAAATAAAGCTGCAAAATACACAACATTTTAGCAAAATTTTAGTTTAATATTAAGGAACTGAAAAATGAGAATTTACCCTGTTAAAATCAACAAGAATTTTGCTAAATATTAGTAAACCAAAACCCAGGAAACAGATTCGGTGTTGACAACCCCATTTGTTGCCAATCGAATTGTTCGATTTCATTAAATGGATTTCTCGGTTGCGGCTACCGAATTATTTTTGATACAACTGAAATTCCATTGCCACAGTCAAATTAGTGCTGTCTTAATTGGTTTTCTGATGCCACAACTAAAAAATTCGGCTACCACAAACGGACCATGCGATTGGCTACAAATGCGGTTATCAGAACTAAATCTGTTTTCTGGTTGTAGGAAATGCTTAGCGAACTTATATAAAATACTACGAGAAATATTTTTGTGGAACATTTTAATCCTCTTCATAGGGAATCATGTCAATCTTCCATTTTAGGTATAGGATGTCTACAGTGAAATTATGTAAAACACTACGGGCAACTTTTTTGTGAACGTTTTAACCCTCTAAATTTCAATTAAAGGGAATTTTTTGGCTCCTTTTTAAAAAGGGGCAAAAACGAAAAACGACTCTTCGACTTTAAGCTGCGTTGAAATTCAAATTTGTTGTAAATTTTTGGGTATTTTATACAAGCAAAAAAAAAAAAAAAAAAAGAAAAGAAAACCATACAATATTTTTCTAATAAATTCCAAAATTTGCTCGGAGATAAACTGCGGCGAATTGAGGTAACGTGAAATCTATTTTCAATAAATCTTCTTATAACACATCATCTTTCAAATTAAGTAGTTGTGTACACTAGCAATATTTAGCTGTACTTTACTTTGCTAGAATGTTCAACAATAATTCGTAGACTTTTTCGTAATATCTATTAATTAATATTTTTAAATATTTTTAAACTTCTCCCAAAAAAGAAAAAAAGCTATAAATTTGACAGCCTCAGTTCACGGTTTACAATTCTTACCATGTAATTTTTAGGCCTAATGAATGCTACAATAACATTGTGGAACAAATTCAGGTTAGCAAAAGTTATGTCGATTCTGAGAGTGAGGGGTGAAAATAGAGGCTAAATTAGAAGACCCGTATCGCGGTGTTTGCTTATGTTAGTTCGAATTTTTTCATATTGTTTATATGGTTTTTTGGCTATAACTCGTCGACTAATTGATATTTTTTAAATATGTAAAAGCCAAATTATTGCTAGAGACTTGTGCAACAATTAAAATTTAAAAAAAAAAATTATTTAATTGATTTTTTTTTAATTGTTGTTCAGGTCTCTAGCTATAATCTGCCTTTTACAGATTTAAAAAATATCAATTAGTCGAGGAGTTATAGCCAAAAAACCATATAAAAAATTCGAACTAACATAAGCAAATGCCGCGATACGGGTCTTCTAATTTAGCCTCTATTTTCAACCCTCACTCTCAGAATCGACTTAACTTTTGCTAACCTGAATTTGTTCCACAGTGTAATTTGACTGGTGATTGGAAATCGGGAGAAAAAAGTATTTCTTAATACAAAAATTACCAGTCAAAAATGCATAAATATTAGGCGTGTTCGTACAAGTTACTACTTTTACTACAGCTGGAAAAATTCAATACAAAAAGTAAACAAAAATTTTCAATTGTAGTAAAAGTAGTAAGAATTTCAAGTAAACAAGCACACTGATTTTTACTTGAAATATGTATATATATGTTAACCATGTTAAGGAGGTACTGTTATATTAAGCTCTTTTTCAATAGAAAATTTAAGCTTAATAAAAGCTTTCAGTGAAAACAACATGTATGATATGTGAGGTAACGGAAAAATCGGTTTCAAATTATATTATTTAAATTCGCACATTCGTTATACGGCACAAAATGGTACCATTTCGATTTGCTTTTCAAAGTTAGGTACAAATCCTCTTTTAGTTTCTGCTCCATTTTTGTGCTTTGTTTTTTGAAAAGAATACTAAAAATTTAACATTTCGTTAATGTGTTGCATTCTTTGGAAAACGATATAGGAGGGATGAAAGGTTTTGAAATATAAATGGCTTCAAATATGCCAACACTGCTATAGCGCGAGATATTAACAGGTCCAGAAAAAACACAACTCAAAAATAAAAGTAGTTCAAATTTGGCATTTCCATCAATGAATTTAACACCTGCGTGTCATACAAAAGATCCGATACTGCTGTAAATTTAATAATTTTTCAGTAGAAAACTATGCTTGTGCGTCATGTCGCTATTTGTTGTTGTATTTGTTTTATTTTATTTTTGTATATTATTTTATTGGATAAAATAGTCATTCTTTTTAAAGTACTCCTTAATATTTTTGCTGGATAACTAAACAGATCCGATTTTTTTTAAGCTTTATATCACTTTTTGCTGCACGGAAAATTATTGGATTTTCCGTTTCGTTTCTACATCACTTTTAGCTCCAAAAATCTATGAAAAGCTACAAAATTGAACATAAAATGGCTTTGCATACCAAAATTATAGTACGATTCATTTAGCATTTAGACACAATAATAGTACCCAGCAAAAAAAGAGATGCCGAAGCAGTAGAAAAAGCACAACAATTGATGATCTAGATGTGCTTCTTTTTTAACATAAACACTAATGATTTTAACATTGAGTTGCCATAGGGGAAGAGTTCTCCCACTTCAACATTTTTTCAGTACTTTTTGAACGAGTGCAAAGGAAGCTCTTTTTCACCAATTAAAAGTTAAAAAAAAAAATCTTCGCAAAAAAAATTATATTTTATTTATTTTACAAAAGTTTTTTTTATTGCCGCCACCGGGTATCGAACTTGGGTCCTCACGATTGCTAGTCTAGCGCTCTACTGCTGAGCTATTCTTTGATATGAAAGTTGACTGGCATAAAAACACCACTTTGTTACTGCGAGATATTGTTCTTTATTCTTTTCAATAAAAGTACTTATTAAAAAAGTGTAAAATGCGCACTCCAAATTAATATTGTTTTCAGTGCTATTTTTGCAGGTGCATAAACAACAATTTCTCACCATTTTTTTTCTATCGAACATGCGACCCCCTGTTTCGAAATGCCAAGTGATACCAAAATCACTTTTTACGATCACTTTTTAGAGCAATTACTCTTACGAAAGCAATACTTAAGTGATTATTTGGATGTTGTTCAGAAGTAATTCTAAAAAAGCTGTACAAATATACTAACGAATACTTTCGAAGTAATGAAAGAAGTGATTTTTTCAAGTTGTTCAGAATAACTTCTAAAAAAGCAGTAAAAGTACACAGAAGTAGTTTGTAAAGCACTACTTGCAATTTTTTTTGCTGGGTAGTATTACTGATACATACCAATCAGCCAGAACTGCAACAAATTATTTCTCAAACTGCGGATGTGCACTTCAAAAATATAAAATTTTAAGTTCTTCACGGATAGATATGTTATTGTCATATCTTCTTTATTTCTGAAGGCACACTAATTAATTTAACATTTTAACCCTCTAACTCTTCAACTTATGGGCCGTTTGTGTCGCTATTTAAAAAGGGGCCAAAGAAGCCCCTTTAATTGAAGAGTAAGTGGGTTTTAATGTTCCACAAAAAAGTTTCTTGTAGTGTTTTACTTAAGTTAACTAAACATATCCTATACCTAAAATAGACGATTCATATGGTTTCCTATGCTGATTCACAATAAACATTTTCAAAAGTCCCTTCCAAAAACTTAAGCCCAAACGTAAAATTCTAAAATGAAGACACACGTATATATTTATTTGGTATATATTTCAGTTGTCAGAACGTTGTTATTTTGTAAAAATTTTATTTTATCGTACATTCTTTTTTGTGGAATAAATCAGTATGGTTCTTGATTTTTATTTTTTTTTTTCTTAAAAAGTTGTCACGCAAACTTGTCAGTTCAAAAAAGGGCAAAAATATCCAATTTGCTTAAAGATTTAAAATTTATTTCATTGAAATTTTAAAAAGGGCCACGATAAGAGTTACAGTTTTTAGTTGTTTTATTTAATCTTCATTTTATGGTACTAAAGAATTAAATGTGCTAAAATTATACAAATTATTTGACAAATTTTTAAAAATAATCTGTTGAAAGCATCTCTCTCTCCGGATTTCATTCATAAAGGAAACATACACGTTCAATATTATTAATAAATGTTTTTAAAATCAACGAATCAGAACAAAGTATTTAAAAATAAAATTTTCTGATTGGTTGATTTTTGAAAAATTGTTGCAATTACATTTTGTAATGGTAATGACTTTTTAATTTCCATTATCAAATCTTATCTCTTTGAATCTTTATAAATTGTTCATTTTCACAATAAATTACGATTTGAATGAAATAAAAACTTGATATAATTTTATTAGATACTTTCAAGTACAAATTAAAATTTAACAAAAAATATAAAATTTTTGGGAAACCGAAATAAGTTATTTATTTTATTGGCGCCTGAAACCCCATATTTATCAATAATACCTGTATTGAGGTCCTTTGTATAAAATGCCCAAAAAATTAAAAACAATACGAAAGCAGCAATTTTGCAATCCTATTTACCCCTGTAACATCACAGAAAAAAAAAGAAGTCAACATAAAATTTATATTCTCTGAGGGAAATGTTTTTAGTTTATCTGTTATTTAAGTAAATTAATGTTATTTTAGTTTGACTCAAGATCATAAATTAATATCACTTTCTTTTTAAATTATTTTCAAATCAAAGAAAGATGATACAATTTTTACAAGTAAATCACAAAGAATAAAAATTATTGAAAAAATTCGATAAGACCAGCAAGGCAGAATGCGCATTTTCGGCTTTCGCTACAAATTTTGTTTGTAATTTCTTTGTAATTTACTTGTAAAAATTGTATCATCTTTCTTTGATTTGAAAATAATTTAAACAGAAAGTGATATTAATTTATGATCTTGGGTAAAACTAAAATAACATTTATTTATATTCTCTCTCATAAAACGAATATTGTAAAATTCGACATGTAAATAAGAATCATTATTTCATTCATTATTTGTCTGTTAAAAAATGCACAGATTCTTAATATATTTTCATAATAAAAAACCACCACATTCTAGAGTCTTTTCAATATATGAAGGTATGCCTTAGATGCTAAGAACAATACTCTGAATCCAAGGCCATTTTCATAAAGGAGACCAATTCATTTTTCTGTAGTAAAGGATGAGATATACCCATTTTTCTGTAAGAAAGTAAATTTTCTAAAGATTTGGAGATTTTCAATACGAAAAAGTTTTCTATAGTAAAACTTAGAATTATAGGGGTTCACTAGGTTTTTATAAAAGAAGAATTATTCAGATAAAAAGGTCAATTTTATACAGAAAAACTAAGATTTTAAAGAGTGGTTCCTATTAGAAAACTTCAGAATTACAAAGCCTATTTCCTACAAGAATTCATAGTTATAGAATATAGTTATATTAAAAACGTTATATAAAAACGCATAACTGATTTAAATTGTTTATCATTAAGTTTATTATTGTATATTTTCCTTTTTATTTATTGATATTAAAGATGTTATAACTACAGTCTTTTATTTAATAAATATTTTTAATATGAAAAATGTCCAAGCATTTAAATATACGACTTCAAGCATTTCACTCATAAATTTACGTCGAATCTAAATTATTTTTGCAAGGAGGTTTCGATTTTTTTTTTTTGCCGAACGTTGGGGTCCCCTCTTTAAATTTTTCGTTATATTTTTGGCAAAAATATAAACAATAATACAATTTAATGGAAAATCACTGATGAAGCCTGTCCATTAGAGCGTACCACCTTACAGGCAAAAAAAAGTGCGCCGTACACCCTCCAATATGAAGTAATTTTGCAAGGCGGTTTCAAAAAAAAAATTTTTAATTTTTTTTTGCCGAACGTAGGGGTCGCCATTTTACATTTTTCGTTATATCTTTGGTATATACAGTCGGATCTTAAATTATGATACATCTTAAAGTTTTTTTCTCAATGAGACCAGTGTTTTGCTCTAAGGACATTTTGACCTCAAGTATCCCGTTCTAGTAGTTACCCACCAGATCTCCGTTGCTACCACCCTAATGTCAGAAAATTAAAGCTCGCAAAAAATCAGTAAACTTTTGCTAAGGAAGTTTTTCGCTAAACCCAGTAGAAATTTTTTTTATATATTGGTTGCCGAACGTAGGGGTCGCCTTTTTAAATTTCTTTTAATGAATTTTTGCTATATAGCAAAACACTGGTCTCCTCGAGGCAAAAAAACCGATATATCACACTTTAAAATCCGATTTTAAATGCCAAAGCTATAACAAAAAATTAAAAAAGGCAACCCCTACGGTCGGCAAAAAAAAACAAACATGTTTTTTGAAATCGCCTTCCAAAAATACTTCATATTGGAGAGGGTTCGACGAACTTTTTTTTTGAGGTACGGTCTACTGTCCATAGAAAGAGGCGGAAACTGGATCTAGTCTGATATGCAGATTTAATGTGTTTATAACTTTTGAAGAAAATGTTTATTCTTTTTCTTAACCTCAAACCTACTAAATTAGAATTAACAAAAATACATATTAATTACAATATTAATTGTATTTGGTCTATACGATGCGTTAGGAAAAACAACACTTTACTACAAAAATATTTTTAATTTATACTTTTATTTAAGATATGCAGCTATGGCCTGAATATATGTGTTACACAGACATCTATTAAAGTGATGTATGATTATTAAACCCTTTTGGTATTATGATTACATTTATATTTTGGATTTTTGTCTGTCCTGCTTTGAAACAAGCCTAACTGTATGCTTTTCTGCCAGTTTGACTTGCCTGCTTACTAAAGTTTTATTTCACTTCTATATTTTGCAGCTTTAATTACACTGTGGTCCACATATTTGTATACGCCAAAGTTTAGATCTCAATAACAAATAAAACAGCGTATTTGAAAGACTATAGAAATCGGAAAAATATCAAAATATATTAAAAATTTAGTATCTTGGTAAAAACTCCGTATACTTTTATACCAATTATATATAAATAATAGTTCACGAGTCGTTCACACGTGTGTGTATGTGTGAAAGGTTTTTGTTTAGTTTCGATTTTGTGATTTCCATTTTATTTCGTATACATTCATGGTGTATAGAATGAATTCCTAGCATTCGTATATGCCTGAATATGGTGCGTGCATTTATATGAGTGTTTGTTTTCTTAAAAGTGGAAAATGTACACATACACACATAATTCTTGACAAATACTGGTACAAGCATACATGCACACACTTCGACATATATGTACATTAGGCCGGGTCGATTTGTGGGGAGGCAAAAAAATCGCCCGTGGCTCAGAGAAAATCGTATTCTAGGGATCAAAATAAGAAAATTTGCCGAAGGAACCATACCTCTAAAACGAATTCTACTACCCCCCAACTGTTGACTTTTGTCCCGTAGGGTCAAGTTTTGAAAAATCACACTTTGACCCATTTAGAGTGCCCCAATCGAGTCCAAATGTATGACCGACCCCCACTAACTTTGGAGGGCCGATCCACCCATGCCAGTGGCACACCCCCTGGAACTCCCCTGGGGAGTTCCCCATACAAACATTTTAAAAAATCACCATTTTTGGCACTTTATTTTATTATTTTTTATTTATTTTATTTATTTTTATTATTTTATTTATTTTTTCTCCTTAGAAATTTATTTAGTCAGAACATATGTAAATGAAAAATTAATTTAACTTAGTAATAGAAAAGAAAAAATAAAAAATTACTGTTTGAAGTCTTTTTTGCTTTCAAGTCTGGGCAATTTCGCACGGCTCTCTAATGTCGTCGCCATAACAGCCTCTACATTTTCCGGTATAACTCGTTTGGAAACGCTAGCTAGCAATTCAACGTGTCGTTCTGTTTCTTGTATGTGTGATGGAATTTTTGGATCATTAAACGGTGGATCATCTTGATTTAAATATTCTTTCAAAGTATCGTATGGAATGCTTCGCGTGAATGGTGGTTCAAATACGTCATTTATGTCATTCATATTGATCATTTCCGTGTAACTTGTGCAATAAAAGTTTATATCTGGTTTTTTATAAGCTCTAAGTCCCGTTGGGTCGTCAACATCGGTTCGATAGCGTAAAATTATCTTGATAGCACAGTCGCGCTTTTCTTTGCTATCATCAAACAACATTGATAACAAGATATTTTCCGAATGCGCATAATATGAATTATCTGTAATTACTTTATTGACAATTTTGCGTAAACGAGGTTCTAGAAATCTTGACCAACTAATGAATTTGAAAAATAATCTACTACCGTACACGACAGAGCTGTAATACTTGATATTGAAGTACATTGGCACATAACATGTAATTATAAATTCAACCAGTATTCTTAAATTTGCATCTGGATTTTCCGTTGTCACATATAATCGTAATAGTCTAGCGGCCTTGGTGAGCCACCGAGAATGTACAATTTTCCCTGGTTTGATGTTTGCCAGATCCACTGAAACCACGCCGCTAGAAATTGCATGGGCCATGTCGTATAAGTACTTGGAATCGGTGGAAAATTCAATTTTTTCTGGAGCAGGGGGCATATTTTTTAACTCAATTTTCTGAAAGCCGTCCACCACCTGAAAATATATAAAAATAAAACAATTAAAAACGGTTGACAATTATAATAAATGAGTGATAGCAATAACTTACCGGAAGAGTTTCACAAGTTTCGATTTGACGGCTCAATTTTCCGGTTGCCGATCTTGGTCCAGTGCTGGTTGATTTATCCAAAGCTTCAAACAAATGCCGAAACGGAAGTTCGTTGAAGTGTAGAAGGCAAACGAACCAATGCAATGGTCTTTTTAACAGCAATTCGAATCGTCGTATAATTCCACCGTTTGGGCCAGTGTTTGTTGGCTCACCGTCAGTGCATATGCCAATTAATGCATCCAGTGATATATTTTTATCGTTGAAAAAATCATTTAATTTGGTTGTTTTGTATTCAGCGGTTTCATGTTCCAGTCTTACGTAACCAATCAATTCAGAATTCGGTTCTCTCAAAATAACAAGATGAGGTTCTTTTACCATTCTAGTATGATACTTCTCATCAATTGTATCTCTCGTTAAAGTATCATCTTTTCTGCCATCGAATGAAAATGCTAACAAATTGGTATCATCTAACCGTTTGCGAAGCACTTCTTGTCTGCATTTCTCTTTTTCTCGGCGAACTTTCGATTTATCTATGATGAGAGGTTTGCCATGGATATCTTTCATTTTAAAATCTTGGAAAAGAGCTGTTCCCATTGCTGATGCTACTCTATCAGGCACGCCAAATCTGTCACATACCAAGGCAAAGTTAAAACAATCGTATCTCTGTGTGTATTGTGAACTTGTGCTTATATCCAAATCTTCTTGAACCGGTGGCGGTGCGTATGTTGAATCATCGGGATCTTGGTATGTTGGCATTGATGACATAGACGTTGCTCCTTGCTCTTCAATTTCCATCGCAAATCCATCCATTGTTAGACTTCTCTGATTATGTTGATCGTGCATAAACTCTTTGAGGCGTTCGGGAACCAAACCGCATGCACATGGAGCTGCCTTCAAATCGCATTTACATGTTCCAATGAAAAAAATTGTTTCAAGAGATTTTACATACTCTGTAAATTGTTGGGGTTTGTTTCTTCTCTTGATTTGCTCTTGATATTTGTCAAGCAATCTATTCAATTTATTACATACACTTTTTTTCAGCATTATTTCCATACCAAGTTTTTCCCAAATTCCAATCAACTTATCTTGTACTTGAATAGTGAATGCTTTATAGGACAACTTTTTTTGTTCGCTCAAGTAAAAATAATATCTCAAGATATCCAGATGGGTTGGTAAATTAAGATCAGTCAAATCAGTAGACACACCAAAAACAGTAACATCATGCCTGGGTATATGACTCATTGGGTTTTCGATAGTTGTTGATGTTGTTATTGCTTCATCTTGCGGTGTAGAGGATGGTGGATTCATTGTAAACTTCTTGATTTGGAATGATTTTTTTTTAAATATTTTTTTATCTCAAATTAGCACTTCACACTTCGAGTTCTTCACAACGACTTAATGCATTCACAAAAACTGTTGCGTTATATATGGTCTAGGAGACGAGGTAATAAGAATGAAATGGTAATTTCAATTCTACCTGTAACCGATTTTGTTGTCAAAACTGCCCATAAAGTACTTACATGTAAATTAAACGTTAATCTGACTACAAATTCTGTTAAGCAATTGCGCCTTTTATTACTTCTGGAAAATCCTTTATGATAATTTTATGCTCAATTCTACCTGTAACCGATTTTGTTGTCAAAACTGCCCATAAAGTACTTACATGTAAATTAAACGTTAATCTGACCACAAATTCTGTTAAGAAAGTGCGCCTTTTATTACTTCTGGAAAATCCTTTATGATAATTTTATGCTCAATTCTACCTGTAACCGATTTAGCTTAAGTAAGTTTACGACATGCAGCTGTGTCTTGTGGCGGCTTAAAAAACCCACACAACCTATTTTACGACCTGCAACAGAACGACACGTTCAATTGCTAGCTAGCGTTTCCAAACGAGTTATACCGGAAAATGTAGAGGCTGTTATGGTGACGACATTAGAGAGCCGTGCGAAATTGCCCAGACTTGAAAGCAAAAAAGACTTCAAACAGTAATTTTTTTTATTTCCTTTTCTATTACTAAGTTAAATTAATTTTTTCATTTACATATGTTCTGACTAAATAAATTTCTAAAGAGAAAAAATAAATAAAATAATAAAAATAAATAAAATAAATAAAAAATAATAAAATAAAGTGCCAAAAATGGTGATTTTTTAAAATGTTTGTATGGGGAACTCCCCAGGGGAGTTCCAGGGGGTGTGCCACTGGCATGGGTGGATCGGCCGTCCAAAGTTAGTGGGGGTCGGTCATACATTTGGACTCGATTGGGGCACTCTAAATGGGTCAAAGTGGGATTTTTCAAAACTTGACCCTACGGGACAAAAGTCAACAGTTGGGGGTAGTAGAATAGAATCCCTAGAATACGATTTTCACTGAGCCATGGGCGATTATTAAATCGACCCGCCCTAATGTACATAGATGCATGCCAATGCATAAATACCAAATTATTATGCATGTCGTATTGTATAATGTTGCGGAATTTTCAATTGCCCTTATAGCTTTGGATAACTTTTGAATTAGTATTTGGTTTTGAGTAATACTTTAGAGACTACACCTTTGTGTCGAAATACATGGTACATAGTAGAGCCCCCCATTACCCGGTTTTACGGTCGACCGGTCTACCCGGTCAGACCGGGTTTAAAACCGGTCGACCGGTCTTTACGGTCTACCCGGTCTTTACGGTCTAGACCGGTCGACCGGACGACCGGTCGACCGGGTAGACCGGTCGACCGGACGACCGGTCGACCGGGTAGACCGGTCTACCCGGTCAGACCGGGTTTTAATACTATTTACAAAAGGCAGGTTTTTGGTACTTTTTAGCATAATATACTACAAAATATAAAAATTGCTAAAATTATGTAAATTTTATATAAAAAAATCGAAAATTTTTAAAAATTTATAAAAATCAATAAATTTTTAAAAAAATTGATAAATTTTTAAAAAATTGACGAATTTTTAAAAAATTTACAAATTTTTAAAAAATTTACAAATTTTTGAAAAATTGATAGATTTTTGAAAAATTGATAAATTTTTGAAAAATTGATAAATTTTTGAAAAATTGATAAATTTTTGAAAAATTGATAAATTTTTTAAAAATCGATAAATTTTTGAAAAATCAGCAAAATTTTGAAAAATCGATAAAATTTTGAAAAATCGATAAAATTTTGAAAAATCGATAAAATTTTTAAAAATCGATAAAATTTTAAAAAATCGATAAATTTTTAAAAAATCGATAAATTTTTGAAAAATCGATATATTGAAAAATTTTACAAAAAACCGATAAACTTTCAAAAATACCAATAAATTTTATAGAAATTGATAAATTTGTAAAAATCAATTCATTCATGGATATATTTATAATAATGTATAACAAAATAATGCGTATTTCGTATTATATTTATATGAGAGACCCACGGTCTTTTTCGGTCCCATGTACGGCGTTTTTTTGTTTGGGGTCGTTATGGGCTAAAATTTTGCAGAAATAATCTAGACGTAATTCTGACTTAGAACTGTAAACTTTTTTTCAATGTGTGGAGCAAAAATATTCCGAAACTGGTTCTTGAATTCAGAAAGTCCTGCACTTTGCATACATTTATATGAAAATGCCACGGTCTTTTTCGGTCCCATGTACGGCGTTTTTTTGTTTGGGGTCGTTATAGGCTAAAATTTTGCAGAAATAATCTAGACGTAATTCTGACTTAGAACTGTAAACTTTTTTTCAATGTGTGGAACAAAAATATTCCGAAACTGGTTCTTGAATTCAGAAAGTCCTGCACTTTGCATACATTTATATGAAAATGCCACGGTCTTTTTCGGTCCCATGTACGGCGTTTTTTTGTTTGGGGTCGTTATGGGCTAAAATTTTGCAGAAATAATCTAGACGTAATTCTGACTTAGAACTGTAAACTTTTTTTCAATGTGTGGAGCAAAAATATTCCGAAACTGGTTCTTGAATTCAGAAAGTCCTGCACTTTGCATACATTTATATGAAAATGCCACGGTCTTTTTCGGTCCCATGTACGGCGTTTTTTTGTTTGGGGTCGTTATAGGCTAAAATTTTGCAGAAATAATCTAGACGTAATTCTGACTTAGAACTGTAAACTTTTTTTCAATGTGTGGAACAAAAATATTCCGAAACTGGTTCTTGAATTCAGAAAGTCCTGCACTTTGCATACATTTATATGAAAATGCCACGGTCTTTTTCGGTCCCATGTACGGCGTTTTTTTGTTTGGGGTCGTTATGGGCTAAAATTTTGCAGAAATAATCTAGACGTAATTCTGACTTAGAACTGTAAACTTTTTTTCAATGTGTGGAGCAAAAATATTCCGAAACTGGTTCTTGAATTCAGAAAGTCCTGCACTTTGCATACATTTATATGAAAATGCCACGGTCTTTTTCGGTCCCATGTACGGCGTTTTTTTGTTTGGGGTCGTTATGGGCTAAAATTTTGCAGAAATAATCTAGACGTAATTCTGACTTAGAACTGTAAACTTTTTTTCAATGTGTGGAGCAAAAATATTCCGAAACTGGTTCTTGAATTCAGAAAGTCCTGCACTTTGCATACATTTATATGAAAATGCCACGGTCTTTTTCGGTCCCATGTACGGCGTTTTTTTGTTTGGGGTCGTTATGGGCTAAAATTTTGCAGAAATAATCTAGACGTAATTCTGACTTAGAACTGTAAACTTTTTTTTCAATGTGTGGAGCAAAAATATTCCGAAACTGGTTCTTGAATTCAGAAAGTCCTGCACTTTGCATACATTTATATGAAAATGCCACGGTCTTTTTCGGTCCCATGTACGGCGTTTTTTTGTTTGGGGTCGTTATGGGCTAAAATTTTGCAGAAATAATCTAGACGTATTTCTGACTTAGAAGTGTAAACTTTTTTTCAATGTGTGGAGCAAAAATATTCCGAAACTGGTTCTTGAATTCAGAAAGTCCTGCACTTTGCATACATTTATATGAAAATGCCACGGTCTTTTTCGGTCCCATGTACGGCGTTTTTTTGTTTGGGGTCGTTATGGGCTAAAATTTTGCAGAAATAATCTAGACGTAATTCTGACTTAGAACTGTAAACTTGTTTTCAATGTATGGAGCAAAAATATTCCGAAACTGGTTCTTGAATTCAGAAAGTGCTGCACTTTGCATACATTTATATGAAAATGCCACGGTCTTTTTCGGTCCCATGTACGGCGTTTTTTTGTTCGGGGTCGTTATGAGCTAAAATTTTGCAGAATTAATCCAGACGTAATTCTGACTTAGAACTGTACATTTTTTTTCAATGTGTGGAGCAAAAATATTCCGAAACTGGCTCTTGAATTCTGAAAGTCCTGCACTTTTCATACATTTATATGAAAATGAGACGGTCTTTTTCGGTCCCATGTATGGAGTTTTTTTTTGTTGTGGGTTAACATTTTGCAAAAATAATCTAGACGTAATTCTGACTTGGTTGTTCCAAAACTGTTATCCGTTTTCATTTATCTGATTTAGTTTTCAAGATACGGGCGATAAACCAAATAAAAGCCCTTTTCTCTCTAGGAGGCTTAGTTTTCGAGAAAAACGCGATCTTAAAATCTAGCAATGTAAGTCGAAATTTAGTTTCGGTATCGGGGTATTATGGGCGGGTTGTGACTTCTGGTGTAAACATTTTTCCTCTAGCTCTCTTAGTTTTCGAGATATGGACCATCAAAATTTTATTAAAGCGATTTTCGCATTTATTTTTCCACATATAATTCATTATGACTTCCTTGTTCCAAAACTGCTGTCCGTTTTCATTTATCTCACTTAGTTTTCCAGATACGGGCGATATTCCCAATAAAAGCTCTTTTCTCTCTAGGAGGCTTAGTTTTCGAGAAAAACGCGATCTTAAAATCTAGCAATGTAAGTCGAAATTTAGCTTCGGTATCGGGGTATTATGGGCGGGTTTTGACTTCTGGTGTAAACATTTTTTCTCTAGCTCTCTTAGTTTTCGAGATATGGACCATCAAAATTTTATTAAAGCGATTTTCGTATTTATTTTTCCACATATAATTCATTATGACTTCCTTGTTCCAAAACTGCTGTCCGTTTTCATTTATCTCACTTAGTTTTCCAGATACGGGCGATATTCCAAATAAAAGCCCTTTTCTCTCTAGGAGGCTTAGTTTTCGAGAAAAACGCTTAAAATTAGCAATGTAAGTCGAAATTTAGTTTCGGTATCGGGGTATTATGGGCGGGTTTTGACCTCAGGTGCAAACATTTTTGCAGTAGCTCTTTTAGTTTTCGAGATCTGTTCGCTTAATGAAAAATAATCAATACAATTTTCATTGTCCATATCTCGAAAACTAAGAGAGCTAGAGAAAAAAATGTTTACACCAGTAGTCAAAACCCGCCCATAATACCCCGATACCGAAACTAAATTTCGACTTACATTGCTAGATTTTAAGATCGCGTTTTTCTCGAAAACTAAGCCTCCTAGAGAGAAAAGGGCTTTTATTTGGAATATCGCCCGTATCTGGAAAACTAAGTGAGATAAATGAAAACGGACAGCAGTTTTGGAAAAAGGAAGTCATAATGAATTATATGTGGAAAAATAAATGCGAAAATCGCTTTAATAAAATTTTGATGGTCCATATCTCGAAAACTAAGAGAGCTAGAGGAAAAATGTTTACACCAGAAGTCAAAACCCGCCCATAATACCCCGATACCGAAACTAAATTTCGACTTACACTGCTAGATTTTAAGATTGCGTTTTTCTCGAAAACTAAGCCTCCTAGAGAGAAAAGGGCTTTTATTTGGAATATCGCCCGTATCTGGAAAACTAAGTGAGATAAATGAAAACGGACAGCAGTTTTGGAACAAGGAAGTCATAATGAATTATATGTGGAAAAATAAATGCGAAAATCGCTTTAATAAAATTTTGATGGTCCATATCTCGAAAACTAAGAGAGCTAGAGGAAAAATGTTTACACCAGAAGTCACAACCCGCCCATAATACCCCGATACCGAAACTAAATTTCGACTTACATTGCTAGATTTTAAGATCGCGTTTTTCTCGAAAACTAAGCCTCCTAGAGAGAAAAGGGCTTTTATTTGGAATATCGCCCGTATCTGGAAAACTAATGCCGTTTTCTTTTCTGAAAAAAGTGTTGCATTTTTTCTGCCCTTTTTTTAAAAAATGTATTTTTGTGCATAGAAATAATAAGTAAATATAGGCATATTAGGTATAAAATTAAAGGTATTTTAAAGACCTATTTAACTATGCTTCAAAAATGTCCAACAATATTCAACTTATTTAACAAAACACCAAAATATAGAAAAATGTGACATTTTGTTAAATTGCACGAAAATTAGGGAATAATTAGACATATTTTATACACGGTTAGATTGATATCTGAAATACCTTTAATTTGATACCAAATTTGTCTATGTTTACCTTTTATTACTATACACAAAAAGGCATTTTGTAAAAAAAGGGCAGAAAAAAGGCAACATTTTTTTCAGAAAAGAAAACACCATAAGTGAGATAAATGAAAACGGACAGCAGTTTTGGAACAAGGAAGTCATAATGAATTATATGTGGAAAAATAAATGCGAAAATCGCTTTAATAAAATTTTGATGGTCCATATCTCGAAAACTAAGAGAGCTAGAGGAAAAATGTTTACACCAGAAGTCAAAACCCGCCCATAATACCCCGATACCGAAACTAAATTTCGACTTACATTGCTAGATTTTAAGATTGCGTTTTTCTCGAAAACTAAGCCTCCTAGAGAGAAAAGGGCTTTTATTTGGTTTATCGCCCGTATCTTGAAAACTAAATCAGATAAATGAAAACGGATAACAGTTTTGGAACAACCAAGTCAGAATTACGTCTAGATTATTTTTGCAAAATGTTAACCCACAACAAAAAAAACTCCATACATGGGACCGAAAAAGACCGTCTCATTTTCATATAAATGTATGAAAAGTGCAGGACTTTCTGAATTCAAGAACCAGTTTCGGAATATTTTTGCTCCACACATTGAAAAAAAGTTTACAGTTCTAAGTCAGAATTACGTCTAGATTATTTCTGCAAAATTTTAGCCCATAACGACCCCAAACAAAAAAACGCCGTACATGGGACCGAAAAAGACCGTGGCATTTTCATATAAATGTATGCAAAGTGCAGGACTTTCTGAATTCAAGAACCAGTTTCGGAATATTTTTGCTCCACACATTGAAAAAAAGTTTACAGTTCTAAGTCAGAATTACGTCTAGATTATTTCTGCAAAATTTTAGCCCATAACGACCCCAAACAAAAAAACGCCGTACATGGGACCGAAAAAGACCGTGGCATTTTCATATAAATGTATGCAAAGTGCAGGACTTTCTGAATTCAAGAACCAGTTTCGGAATATTTTTGCTCCACACATTGAAAAAAAGTTTACAGTTCTAAGTCAGAATTACGTCTAGATTATTTCTGCAAAATTTTAGCCCATAACGACCCCAAACAAAAAAACGCCGTACATGGGACCGAAAAAGACCGTGGCATTTTCATATAAATGTATGCAAAGTGCAGGACTTTCTGAATTCAAGAACCAGTTTCGGAATATTTTTGTTCCACACATTGAAAAAAAGTTTACAGTTCTAAGTCAGAATTACGTCTAGATTATTTCTGCAAAATTTTAGCCCATAACGACCCCGAACAAAAAAACGCCGTACATGGGACCGAAAAAGACCGTGGGTCTCTTATATAAATATAATACGAAATACGCATTATTTTGTTATACATTATCCATGAATGAATTGATTTTTACAAATTTATCAATTTTTATAAAATTTATTGGTATTTTTGAAAGTTTATCGGTTTTTTGTAAAATTTTTCAATATATCGATTTTTCAAAAATTTATCGATTTTTTAAAAATTTATCGATTTTTTAAAATTTTATCGATTTTTAAAAATTTTATCGATTTTTAAAAATTTTATCGATTTTTCAAAATTTTATCGATTTTTCAAAATTTTATCGATTTTTCAAAATTTTGCTGATTTTTCAAAAATTTATCGATTTTTAAAAAATTTATCAATTTTTCAAAAATTTATCAATTTTTCAAAAATTTATCAATTTTTCAAAAATCTATCAATTTTTCAAAAATTTGTAAATTTTTTAAAAATTCGTCAATTTTTTAAAAATTTATCAATTTTTTAAAAAATTTATTGATTTTTATAAATTTTTAAAAATTTTCGATTTTTTTATATAAAATTTACATCATTTTAGCAATTTTTATATTTTGTAGTATATTATGCTAAAAAGTACCAAAAACCTGCCTTTTGTAAATAGTATTAACACCCGGTCTGACCGGGTAGACCGGTCTACCCGGTCGACCGGTCGTCCGGTCGACCGGTCTAGACCGTAAAGACCGGGTAGACCGTAAAGACCGGTCGACCGGTTTTAAAACCCGGTCTACCCGGTCTTTCGGTCTTTCGGTCTACCCGGTCGACCGGTTCTGACCGTAGCCTCTAGTACATAGGATTAAACATATTTTCCAAATAATATTTTATAACTGAAAAAACTGCAACTAGACTTTGTAATTTTGTAAAATTACATAACATTATTTGATTCAAATACTGTCAAATTTACATATCAATCGAGTCATACCTGTATCTTTGAAATATAATGCATGGTAATTTGTGGCATGTAAACTTAAGCGATATTTATGTGTATTTGGGTGTTTATACATTTTATCGCAATTATTTTTTCTGCTTTCCTGTATATTAAAATTAGGGTTATCAAATTGGATATATTGGTATGTGTAGAAAGAATAATATGACATGATAATAGCCTTTGTATTTGTCTTTGAAATAACGTGATGCCCAAAGTCTGATATTTAATTTGAAATCTTTACCTTCATATATAAGATTCTACAAAATTGGTGCAAGCTGAATGCTAGTCTGGATAAAAATACTGTTTCAGGCATTTTTTTTTATTTATTTTTTTTATTTTTTACAACAAAATTCAAAATTCATAACTATAGTGGTCCGAAAAAAATAAAAGTTGGAACTGCACAATCCTAACAAGATGTCAAATGCCGGCACCGGGTATCAAACTTGCGACCTCACTATTGCTAGTCTAGCGCTCTACCGCTGAGCTATTCTTTGATATGAAAGTTGACTGGCATAAAAGCACCACTTTGTTACTGCGAGATATTGTTTCTTATTCTCTTCAGTAAAAGTACTTACTAAACAAGTTCAATATTTTTACAGGTGCATGAAGAGCAATTTCTTACCATTTTTTCTTATATATACATATTTTTCAAAATATAAAAATAAAAAAAATATTGAATTTAAACAAATTAATAATAAATATTAAAAAAATTAATAGAATAAAAAAAATTAAAAAAAAAAAATATTGGTCCCGCCAGGAATCGAACCCGCGACCCTCTATTTGGAAATGCCAAATGATACCAAAATCACTTTTTATGATCACTTCTAGAGCAATTACTCTTTAGAAGCAATACTTAAGTGATTTTTTGGATGTTGTTCGGAAGTAAGTAAATGGAAGCAATGAAAGAAGTGATTTTTTGAAGCTGGTCTGAATAACTTCTAAAAGAGCAGTAAAAATACCCTAACGGATACTTGTGAAGCAGTGAAAGAAGTAGTTTGTAAAGCATTACTTCCAATTGTTTTTTTGCTGGGCTTATATGGATTTTAAAGTCTTTGGGCTATACCTAAAAAGTGTTATTTGTTTTTAACAAAAGAACTAAACAACAACAACAAAAAAATAGTACCAAACTCAGTTGTCAGTGAATTGATTTTGAAAATCTGTTTCAATTAGTACTACTTTTTAGGGAATTTCTTTGAAATAAATGATAAAATAATAGAAAAAATTAAATGTAAAAAAATTAAAATGTTTGGCTACATCATTTGTACCTAAACATCGAAGATGGTATATATGAGAGTGTTTGAAATGATATTTTGCATAAAAAATAACAACGTTAATGTAATTGGATAATGAAAGTTTTTAAATGGTAAACCAAAAACTTAAAAATACACAAAAGAACCTAGACGGTGGCCAGGTTAACTTATTTTTAAATTGCACTTTAAATCATTTTCTCATTTGAATTTTCAACAGAAAAAATTTCCTTCCAGGCCTTCTTTGCAAGCAAGTGTGATTAAGCCTTCAACTACCCTTAGACACTACAGTCTACACATCTTTAAAAAAATATATACAACATATGAAAATGCAAAAGAACTGAATATTTATTGTAAAATATTTTTATCAGGATCTTGGCCACCGAAATAAAATCATGATACATTTTGTTTTATTCTATTAAAAAAAGAAAAATTGGGGAATCAATTCTTCGAAGCTCTGATGATGAAACAAGAAAATCCTGAAACCCCGGGATTTAACTTTTGAAATCCCGAATTTCGGGATTTGTAAAAACCAGTCCCATTCGGCATCCCTTGCTGGCAACACCGACCGCTGCCATAGGAGGATCAAAAACTTGCTAAGCACTACTCAAAATTGATTAATTTATCGAAACACTCAGCGCCCAAACCATAAAAGGCCCAGACGAAGGGCCCCATCAGGAGAAAATAAAAGGAGATAAAATTTTGTTGCAAACTGAATTTAAACAGTTTAGCAGGGTGGTATAAATATTCGCAATATTTGTTTAGCAAGTTCATTCTCGATAATCTAGGAGTCTTTTTTGTTTATTTGCTAAACCAATGAGGCCAGAAATAAAAAACTCGCCGTATATTTAGCTTCAATTAGTGCCGGTAACTTATCTAAAAAATAACCAGAGTTAAACTGCAACCATAGATAATTCCATATAAAATTGCCATTCATAACTACACTGAACCAAAAACAGCTGTGAAATCAACTAAAATCCATATTAAATTGATGAATGGGTTATCACTATACAACTAACGAAACCTGTCCATCAATTTAACGCATTGTTTAGTAGATTTATATTTTGACGTTTAACTATTTTATGTGGTATTATTTTGACAAAATATCATCAAATGTATTAACAAAAGTTAGTTGTCTTAACAATTATATTTAATTAAATTATATAATGATTTTGTTGTTTTACCAATGCATTTTATTAAATTCAACAATGCATTTTTTGAATTAATTAATTTTTTATCGACTTATTATTAATTTTTAGACTTATATTTCATTATTTTTTATAATGAATTTGATAAAATATAAAAAATGATGAAATACTAAATTGAAATTATAGTAAGCACATACAAAAAACTCTTTATTTAAAACACATGTACCATTTTATATACAAAAACATATAACTTTATTTAAATTAATAATTCAAATACATTATATTTATAACTTTTATTAATAACAAAAGATAGATAATATCAAAATTAATGACAGAAATTTAAATGTACGATTTAATTGATAACGCTCAAAATTATATAAATTTATTTAAATTAATAAATCTTCAATTAGCAATTCACTTTAAGTCACTGAATTTGTTAATTATCTATACTTTAAAAAACAAACACACTTAATGTCAATTTATTGATATTTCCGACAATTACAAATACACATGCTAGCACGAGTAAAGACGCGACAAAACTAACCTCACTAAACTTTTTTCCACAGATTTAATACTTTTTTTCAAATTGAAGAAAAAGTATATCAAATTGACGTTATTGCCTTTTTACAAAATTTTTTAGAGTTAATAAATTAAATTTTGTTAAAAAATGGACAAAAAATTATCAAAACAACAATTGTTTTGTAGCGAATTATTGACGGAAATAAGTATGTTCATTTAAAAAAAAGTAGTTGATTTAAAAAAAACACACATTAATTTGAATAAAAAATATATTGTTTTAACAATTCGTTTCATCAAAAAGTAACAAAATTTTTATGTTGATTTCACTTACGACTTTTGGTTCAGTGTAAGTTAAGCATTAAGTTTTGGTTATTTCGAGATAAGTTAGAGCAACCAAAGGATTTTGGGAAACTAAAATGTTTTAGGGGTAAAAAGAGGTTGAAAGCTTTAGAAATTCGACTTTTGAACGTCATTTTCATGTCATATACTTTTTTTCTAACTGGAGGACCATTAATAAGAATCGGAACTCGGAAGAGTCTGGATCGACAAAAAAATATTCGGTAGTGAAGGGTTAAGAAAGACCAGTTGGTAAAAGAAATATTATTTTGTTAAAATAAACTCGTTTTCAAACAGAACTTTCCTAAGCAGCACAAGTACCATTGAAATACATACTTTAGTCATTATTTCAAGTGCAACACTGTTGACTATATTTTATCAGATTTATGTTGTCTTTGTTGCTTTATTTTCACAAAGAGTTTTTATGCTCAAAGTTGTTACTGCCAAATTTGTGTTGCAATTGTTGTTGTCCGAGTAATTTAAGAAGTGTTTGAAGAAATGTATTTTTACACCAAAACTTAATAAGAGAGAAAAATAAATTCTTTTTATTCCCGATTCATTCTTTGTCTTATTTTTTTTTCTAGCGCTTAAATGACTTAAAATATGCAAACCCAAGTAAAAAAAAATGATATGGAGCCATATAAAGTTATATTTAATTATATATAATCTTTTATGTAATTAGATATAATTATATCCGAAAAATGAGAACGTCTTATTGCATCATATTGTATCGAATTGTATACAATTGTATACAATTTGGTACAATTTGATACAATTTTATGCAATTTGATACAATTGTATCCGAATTTTGTCCTCATCCAATTACATAAAACTATATCTTTTTGTATAAAATTATATAAAATGTTATAAAAGTGGACATAGTTTGATACAATTATACCTAAATATTGACCCTATATTTTTACCATAATATATATGACCATATCAAACAATATACAAAATTATATTTTTAAATAAAAAAAGATATACAATATCTGGAGATCAGACCTGAGGGATTTCAATTACAATTACTTGTAATTTGTAATTGAAATTACAAGTAAAAAGTGTTTTTTGTTAAAATTTTGTAGAAAAATCTGACTGGGATAGGTTGCATAGGCATGGATGCGTATAAAAAGAATACGTCATGTTGGGCTTACCCCTAACTTGTGCTTTTTGTCATTATTTATTTTCCCAAAAAATGTAATTGACATTTTTCAAATTACAAATTAATTGTAATTGTTCTTTTTTGAATTACAATTACAAATAATTTGTAATTGTAATTACAAATAATTTGTAATTGTAATTGAGTTTTTTTCAATTACAATTACATGTAATTGTGTAAATTCATGTGTAATTAATTACAAAATGTAATGATTAACCCCCAGGTCTACTGGATATCCTATAATTTCGATAAATCTTCCATTACTTTCATCCAGATTTACCATGACAGTGCATGAAACATGAACAAATTTTTATTTGTTTTTAGTAATTTTAAAATAAGGTTAACAACACTGAAATTTTTAACTTAATAGGATTGTGATATACAACCAAGATTTAAGAGATCAGTCAAGTGTGCGTTATAGTATAGAGAATTCCATATTAAAGCTTCAGTATTGTTAATTTTATGGGCGCGTTAGCCATTTTGACTCACGCTCCTAAACAAAAACAAATTACTCACGCACGAGCATTTCGTGTCTTACTCACGCAGACATGAGTATATTAAAAACTTACTCACAATCAGAAAATTCTCACGCAAAACAGTAAAAATTTCTAAAACATATGATGCAAAAAATAAACTCACACACGAATCATGCACGGGTTATACATTCTTACTCACGCTCACGTACGAATTATATATTCTCACGCTCACGCGCGAATTACTTTGGTATAGTAATTATTACTCATGATCACTTGTGAATAACTTCACTCACGATCGTGTCATGCGCCAATCGCTAGTAATTACTAAATCTTAAACTAGTTCAAAATCATTTTTAATATGGAACCACATTTAATACAATACGGTTTTAAAAGGACCTTATATATTTTTATATAAAATCACTTTGAAAAAATTGCTAATGTGGGATGATATATAATTATAGATGATTTTATAAAGAACGTTATATCGTTATATATAAAAGAAAGCATAAAATATTGTAGATATGAAACCATACTAAGTTATATATGGGTTCATATCCGTCAATATATAATCATATATAACACCTATTATATAATATTTCTTAAATGGCTCCATATATAGTTTTATATTATTATGTGTAGTGTCATACTAAATTATATATAAACGTATATGTAATTATATCTTTTATATGTTACTTTATGTACTTATATATAGCACATACACTTATATGTAGGCCAGTATGTAATAATATAAAATCACATATGTCTCAATATTAAAACCTTTGAGGAAAAAATATTTAATAAATGACTATATAAAAGTATATATGCTTCAATTTAAAAGCATATGTGGCCATATGTAACTATAAGTTACTATATGTAATTACATAAAATAATATATGATTATATCAAAACTTTTTTACTCGGGAAGTTATTCTTTGTCTTTTTATGTATTTTTTTGTTGTTGTATTTTTGGTAAACAGAACAACATTTTAAAAATGCCACTAATAAGTTTAGTATAGAAGCATTCAAAGAAAAGAAAGGACTTTAATTGCAATACTTGAAATAAGAATTACTGCAAACACAAAAACGCATTAGAACTACACGAGAGACAAAAGTGTTGACAAGTTTTTTGTTATAACCTTTACAATAAACGGATTTAGGCACAAGTTTAAACGGAAATAGTTGCCACAATTGCGAGAAAATTAGACCAGCAAATGTCTGTTTTGCCAAACATTTTTAAAATATTTTTTTTTTTTTGGTTTTTTATGAACTACAAAACTTTCTCTGACATTTTCCTATCAGCAGGCGCTGATACAAGGGGGCTATGGGGACTAAAGCCTTCCCCTTTGAGGACCAAACAAAATTTTTTTTTCAGATTTTTGCTTTAATGGACAACATGATTAATTTTTTAAACATACGCTTAGAATTTCACATTTTTATTTCGAGATTTTGTGTAGATTCTTGGATTCAAGAATATGTTTTGTTTAGAAAAATATTTTTGAAGATATAAAATATTTTTTGTAATGTGTTTTTCTTTTATAGAATTATTGTGAAATCATTAACCATTTTTTTTGCAATTGAACAAATGTTTTGAGGCATTTAACTTAAAAATTAATATTTAGGATCAGTTTTATTGTGAGAACTTAAATCATTTCCAAACGAAATTTCTTACTTAAGAAGTATTAAAGAAAACTTTTATGTTCTGAAGTGAGCTTAAACGAACTTCTTTAATAATTGTTTGAATTTAATCGTCTTGCGATGTCCATCTCAATCTTATAATCTTAGAAAAAAATTCACTTTATTATTTGGTTTTATTTAATATCGGCCCTCAGATTTTTTGATATGAAAATTTTCAAATTCTAAAACTTTTTCGAAAGACATTCTTCATATTTCTTACATTTTATCGTAGAAAAATTTTACCTTAAAAAAAGACTGTTAATTCTAAGGCATTTAAAAAATAACAGAGGGGCAATTCTATAACTTTTAAACGATAAAATTCGGTAGTTACATTGTCAAGTTTTCATAGTAAACTGACAATTTAACTACGGAATTTTGTCATTAAAAAGCTAGAGAATCCCACTACAATTCGAAGTCATATTTTTATAAAAAAAAATCACATATTTAATTAAAAATTATCCGATTTTAAATATTTTTATGTTCAAATTCATAAATGCTATTTAAAGCTTTGAAATAAATAAATTTTGTATGCAAAATTTGTTTTGTAAACCAGACAATACTGTCAAGATTGTTAATCGCACTTTCTGCCAACGGATAACCTACCATCGGCAACGGTATGCCAACATTGTGCCGATCGTATTTTTCTGCTTGGGAGGCTTTGAGTTCAATGAACGTATTTTTTGTTTTTTTTAATTCAGTGAACGTATTTTTTTTTTTAATTCACTGAAGGTAATTTTATTTTTGTTAATTCCCTGAACGTAATTTTATTTTATTTGTAATTCACTGAACGTAATTTTATTTTTTTTATTTAATTCACTGAACGAAAATGAAATTGAACGAATTGAGTGGTGAATTAATTCAGTAGGGAATTAATTCACTTTTTCTCCGTTCGATTTATAAAATTGAACGCGTTCACCAGTGAATTAATTCATTTGATTTAATAAAAAGAACTATATCAATTGAATTAATTCGTAACAAAATAAATCGAACGAAATCAAATATGAATTAATTCCATTCAATATATGGTGCTTTGTGAATTAATTCATCGAATTTTTAATTCAGAATTTAAAAATTGTATTAAGGAATTAATTCTTCAAAGCTCTGATTCTAAGGAACCCAGTAGCAAATGGTCGAACTAGTTCTAAAAAGTACTAGTTTTTTGACTAGTAACTATAAAACTAGTTCTCAAAATACCCATTTTAAACCAGCTGTGAACTAGTTTAATACGATCTATGTCGAGACAAACAAACAAATTAACTAAATTATTATGCGAAATTTGAAATTCTCATTTTGTTTACATTTGTATAAAACCGAGTTTGCAAATAAGCACTTGAATTTTTTTTTTACTGTGAGTTGACTTGAGGTGCAAATCAACTGGTACAGTTCTGGTACCAAAGAGTCACTCCGGAACTAGTTTGGTAAATTTCTCATAAGTACCAGTACAGCTCCCTCTTTTTATTCTTAAAACAATAATTTTGAACCATTTGTGTACTTATTAGTTTCATTGAAACAATGCGAGACTATGTCGAAAGATTAAATTTAAATAAATTTTAAAATTCTAGTTTTGTTTACATTTGTTTTTAATAATATAGTCTGAGTTTGCACTTAACACTAAAATTTTTTATTGTGATTAGAAATCATAAACACAAAATATTTTAGATTTCAATTGGTAAATGGACCTAATTATCTCAGTAAGAAAACCATCGGTCTCATCTACGTTTCATCAAAGAAAAAGCTTTTGTTTTTATCTATATCAATTAGGTCTTTACCAACTGGTACAGTACTATTTCCAAAGAGTCACTTCGGAACTGGTTCTGCGAGTGTCACATTAGCACCAGTTTTTCTTCCTATTTTTCGTCCTTAAATTGCAGTTTCCAAACTAGTTCTGCAACTAGTTCTAAAGTGGGAGTTTGGCGACAATTGTCCCCATCCCTATGACACCTCCATGTTAAAGTCTATATGTATTTGTATGAAGAGGCGGTAGAACTCGTACTAGTTGCCTGGTTCAACTAAACTAGTACATAACTCGTTCTGAACTAGTATTTTTTGCTACTGGGTTCATAAAGCATTTATGAATTTACACATAAGTGTTTTTTCGTATTATTTAAAAAAAAAATGCAGATAAATTAAATATCATTTCATATTTTCCAGTGTTTTTAAGTTTTTTTATTCCAAAAAAACTGGCGTTTTTAAAATCATTTACAGTGGGTCTCATACTGTAGGTTTAACTTTAATTTAACTATTAAACAAAGGAAAATGTCAGAAAATTGTATACAAAACAACAACAAATTTTTGGGTTAACTATAAGTTAGAGCTTAAACCTGCAGTATGAGACCCACCGTTAGTTAGTTAAAATTTGTATTAAATTTGACAAGTAAACACAAGTAATTTTCAAAAACTAGTAAATAATTTTTGATTAATTGTAAATGTAATATTAAAAGTATGTTAATTTTAATTTAAAATTTAATACACAATATAAAAAAATACAGACGGCCCTATACTCCTTGTAGGAGTAAAGTGAATCTATATAAAAAAATATTAAAATTATTAAAATAAATACTTTTAATATACACTGAGAGAATTATCTGCAGGATATTAATGAGTTTTGCATAAAACCAATGCAGTTTCACTTTTCATTGAATTAATGGAATTTTTGATAAAATTTTGTGAAAATCTTCATTTTAAATTAAAAATAAATAATTAAAACAATTAATTTTTATTATTTCTTTTAATTTATTTTATTTTCCGATATTTCGACCAACTTCGTTGGTCATCATCCGGGAATCTAGATTAGATCCGATATTTCGACCAACTTCGTATAATAAAATAAATTAAAAGAAATAATAAAAATTAATTGTTTTAATTATTTATTTTTTATTTGAAATAATCGACCTCAAGCCGAACAAACAACAAAACTCACATCAAAATCAAAGGTCCACCATACATATTGTCAACAATCTTCATTTTAGTTATTAAAAGATTTATACACTGAATGAAAAATTTTTATGAAATATGTGAAGTTTTTTCATAAATTTTAGGAAATTTTTAATTTATTTCGTTAAAAAAACTTCATTAGTTTTATAAGAAATTTCATTAAAACTCGTCGAGAAAAATTCGCTCCTTGCCTCGACCGATATGTTTTTCCTAAAATAACACATTTTTTAATAAAAAAAAGTAATGTCTTTTACAAAACTCATTACCGGGTTATATGAAGGCTTTATTTAGATTATATGCCGACTTATTCCGGATAGCTGTGTGATAGATCAGAATGTTATTAAGATCGGAAGGAACACATCGGGATCATTTCCTCGTTAGTTGTTTATTTTTTTTTTAAGTTTTAAGGTTTTGTTTCCAAAAGTTTCGCATTGAAAAGATTTAAAATTTTAGGACATTCTTTTTGTAACATTATTTTTTTATTTAAACAGAGATTGATATTTTCTTGTATAATTTAATTAAGAAATTTTGTTCTCAGATAGATTTATTTCTTTAATATTTCTCAAATAAAAAATTTTCAAAAATGCTAGTTCTGATTTTAAAACTGCCTTCCTTAAGCAGTTCTTCTATAATAAACCTATTACATTAGGAAACATTTTTGTATTCGAAAAACTGTTTAACACTGGAACATTTTTCATATTCTAGATTTGTATGAAAGTTGTAGGATTTGGAGTATATTTTCTTATAAAAGAATCACAGACTGCAAAAAATTTCACAATTTAAGGCATATTCCTATTATCATATTCTGAGAATTTTTCATATCAGAATCTCTATTGTTTCCTACGAAAATATAATTTAATTTTTAAATACTTTTTATCCGTACCAAGTTTGCCAATTTATTAATATTTTCTTTTAAAAGGTGTTCGGATTGTGTATAGTATTCGATATTTAACGAACAAATTTGTTGAATATAGAAAATGTATCGTTAACTTATTACAATAGATTTTACTTCTAAATTTATGTTAACACTTTTTTAGTTAACCCTTAGATTTTCAATTTTTAATTTTATTGGTTTTTCTAATAAAAAACAAAAAAATTACCGAGTAAGCTCTATGTTGACTTAGCCGACAGTTGTCTTGAGTTAAGCAGAGTTTCATTTGATTTCACGTCTGAAAAATCAAATTAAAAATCCTGCGAAATGATATGATTGTCAAAAAAAGCTTTTATAAGTGTTTACACCATCAAATGCAATCAGATGGAAACAGCTGTTACAATCGGATTCTCATAATTTTATGAAATATTTCAAAAACAAGCTGAGTATCAGAATTTTAAACGGATTTTCAGTACGTATCAGACAAAATGTGTATAACTATAAGATTCAGGTTATCTGCCTCTATTTTGTAACCACAGGAGTGGTAAACATATGCTAAAACAAGTATAAAAACTTCTGCTTTGAGTTCACAAAATATCTATAAATATGACTACCGTATAAGATATAAAAAAAAGTTTAGCCCCCCCCCCCCCTCCTTGAGCGAATCCAGGATCCGCGCCTGCCTATCATGTCTAATTAACCCTCTAACCGGCCTAAGCTTTTTTGCAATGAAATTTATACCATGTGTTCCTCACGAAAAATAAACAATAAGTTCTTCTACAAAATTTTTTTTCGTTGCCTACTTTACGCGATATGGTTTAAGGGTGAATCTCGAAAACTAGCGCATAAATTACTTCTCTTACCAAGATGTAATTGCAATAAAAAAATTACATTTTTTGTGCTGTTACTTAGAAGGATGTAGCGATTTTCGTTTTTCGAAAAACGCGAAATTGAGCAAAAACGCACCAAAACTTCAATTTATATTATTCAAACTTATAAACTTTGCTACCTATACCAAATATTATCGTTTTACCAAATTTCAGAAAAATCCGTCCATTCGTTTTGAAGTTAAGGCGATGTCTTTTAAAGGTATCCTTATGGAATCCTGTGTGTCCTTGGACCAAAGTAAGGAACTTTTTGAATAGCTTAAGCTCCAATCTTACTTCGTAATCACTATCAATTATTTTATTCAATTTAAATATGTTTTTAAGATTTTTGAAAATCTTGGTTGTTTTAAAATATTTAATTTTTCAAATTTTACGAAATTTTATCTTTGACACTTTCTCGCTTCCATACCGTGCATTGTATACGAAAAAATTCTTCACAAAAAATTTAATAAATTTTGTTTTCTGTTGAAAAAGCATAATTTCTTATTATAAAATACTTCTTTGGCGCATTTCTGGTCAATATAATATACCCCGCCTGGAAGCGGGCTTGCCGGTTAGAGGGTTAAAGTTGTCTGGTAAACCCATTTTTCTTGTACAATTAATATAATTTGGAAATTATGTTTATTAACTTTTAAACACACACATGGTCGCTAACTAGAAGTCTTTAGTTTAGGGTAGATTTAAAACGTTTTTACCTATTTTAAGTATGATGCAGATTTTGTAACAGATTTTTCTTAAAAAAATTTTTTTTAAAACAATCATTTTTGAAATACATTCATTTGTATTTTTCGTTCTTGAATTTTAACGTCAAAAATGATCATTTTAAAATAACCGATACCTCCATTGCAAAGGTTGTGAAAAATACAATAAGAATTGATTTTTATATTTTTACTTTTACGAAGTTTAAATATAATTTTAAATGATTAACAAAATGGTATTTTAACTATGTATATATTTTTCGTATCGACCGTTCCTCCTCATATGTTACAGTTAATGTTCACCATAGCGTATAAGTGATTTTATATGATCAGTACATTACTCATACGTCATGGGTTACAGTGTTATATTTATTAGCATGGCAAGGGTTGTCATATGGATATATTTAATAACATAAGCTTGATAACAGCATAAACTAAATATTTTTGGGAATCAACATAACCTGGTTACGCATATTTCTACACATTTTCTTATAAATCCGTATTTTAGAATATGTTGTTATAAATGCTTATTCTAACTTTTTTAACTATATTTTTAGTATTTCATTAATATTGAGGTTTTGCAAAATTAATATCTGTAAAAAAAATTCATTAACAATGGTGGCAACTTCTTTTCTGATTTTTGTCTATGGGACAAAGCACAAGGACACCTCTGCGTGAGATAATCAGCAATCAAACCGCTCGTGCAGAATGTGCAATGCGGCACGTTGTTATTGCCATGGTTATTTATCTTTATTATCTGAAAAACAATAAACAGAAAAGTTAGCAAAAGGTAAACAACAACATAACAGCCATATACCGTGAAAGTTTACCCATCTATGTATATTGAAAAACCCTTATATAAGTGTTTCGTTAAACTTTCATATAAACACCAGTTAAATATATATCAAAAGTTACTTATAATGGTAGTAAACTGCCAAAAGCGACACATTCAGCATTAATAGCTGAAACTGCAACTGAGACAGTAATAACAAGAGTAACACTAGGAATTCAGCACTACTTTTAAAAACGCTAATTGTTTGTGACATTTTTAATCCCAATACCATTAATTATTGTCAGAGCAAATTCTAAGTTGTTGTTTTCAGTCGAAAAGAATAAAATAAAACAATAACCCAAAGGCTCAAGAAGGAGGTTAAAATAAAACACACTCTGATAGATAACAATTGTTTTAACTTTAAAAATAGTACAAATAAAATTAAAAGATTTATTAACCACAAAACATATTTTAATACAAAATAAAAAAAAAAACTTATTGAAATTGAAAGATTTTCTTGAAGTGAAAAGGTATTCTTTTTCAGAGAGAAGTTTTGCTGATAAACAAAATAAAATCTTTCCACTAGTTGGAATTGTTTTCGTAACATACACACATATATATTAGGATGTCCCTTAAAATAACGATTTTTCGATTTTTGTTCATTACACCCCCCAGTTTTATTGGAAATGGTCCCAGTTGGAAAAAGTAGATTTTTTTTTTTTTTGGAGAACTTTAACCCGTGCCGAAAATTGGACAAAAATGTCCCATTTTGGAAAAAAGGTGTATTAATATTAAAAATTCTCAAAATTCCAAATTTCAAAAAAAAATATATTTTTTATTTCATTTATTCATTTAATATAGCCAAAGTGATTCAGATATGGAATTATGACTTTATCGGATATCACTAACCCTCTCTAACCTGGAATCCAAAATGGCCCACAAATTTGAGAAAAATTCAAAAACGTGTTTTTTTTCAATTTATTTTAACGATTTTTTAAAATGTCTAATTTGGAGATGTCGAGTGCTATTTATACCACATAATAGTTGATATTAAAAAAAATAAATAAATTGGAAAAATGATAATTCGAGTTTGTGTTTGGAGCGACTGCTTACCAGGACATTTTACAAAAATTGCTCATTTTGTCTAAAATTAAACAAAATTTGAATGTTTTCATCAAATTTTACACAGTTTTCGGAAAAACAAGACCTACATTTGGTTAGACTGTAATTATCTTACCATTTGTTTAAAAAATCTTTAAGCCTTAGATGGCTGGGTCAGAAAAGGACCATGAAATTTAATATTTATTATGACTACGAGATTGTAAAGCCATTAAATTGATAAAAAAAGATATCAACTGGATAAAAATAATTATTTTATGTAACGTGATCCAGATGGTGTTAATTTTTATACTTTGGGCCAAGTAGGAAATTTACAGAATAACACCTTTCATATTTTTCGAAAAAATATCACTTCAAATGGATCAAACATTTTTTTTTTCATTTGATAAAAATTATTATTTTGTGCAACTTGATCCGTATAGGGTTAATGTTTTCACTTTTCGGCAAAAAAGCCAACTTGGAAATTTTCAGAATAACGTCTTTCCAATTAGAAAGCAATAAATGCATAATAAACAAAAGCTTTTAATTAGAATCAAATACGATTACAAAACTAATATTGCTATTAACATATGGACACTATTGACCCCAACTTTTTAACCCTTAAAAATAAGATTGGGGCTATAGAGAATTTCGCTTGTTCGTTAGTTTTATACCCTCTATCGCATATCCTAATTTAATAAAAATCTGATAAATGTTATTCTGTAAATTTCCTAGTGGGTATTTTTTGTGAAAAATGAGAACATTAACTCTATATGGATCAAGCTACTCAAAATAGTAAGTTTTATCAAATGGAAAAAAATTTTTTTTTATTTATTCAAAGTGATATTTTTCCGAAAATTATGAAAGGTGTTATTCCTAGTGGGGCGTTTTTGGTGAAAAGTATAAAAATTAACTCCATATAGATCACGTTATATAAAATAAAAATTTTTATCTAGTTGAGATTTTTTTTTTATCAATTTAATGGCTTTACAATCTCGTAGTCATAATTAATGGGTCTTTTCTGACCCCAGGTCACTAAGGGTTAAATATTTTATAAACAAATATAAAGATAATTATAGTTTAACTAAATTTAAGTGATAGTTTTCTGAAAACTATGAAAATTTGATGAAAACATTCAAATTTTTTTAATTTTTGACAAAATGACCAATTTTTGTAAAATGTCATGGAAAGCAGTCGCTCCAAATACAAACTCGAATTATCATTTTTCCAATTTATTTTTTTTTTCTTCAATATTGGCTATTATGTGGTACAAATAGCAATCGACATCTCCAAATTAGGCATTTGAAAAAATCTTTAAAATTAATTAAAAAAAAAAACGTGGGTCATTTTGGATTCCAGGCTAAGGGGGTTAGTGATATCCGATAAAGTCAAAATTCCATATCTGAATCACCTTGAATATATTAAATGAATAAATCAAATAAAAAATTATTTTTTTTTCTAAATTTCGAATTTTGAGAATTTATAATATTAATACACCTTTTTCCAAAATGGACCAGTTTCGTCCAATTTTCGACAGGGGTTAACGTTTTCCAAAAAAAAAAAAAATAATAATAATCGATATCTTCCATTTGGGACCATTTCCAATAAAATTGGGGGGTGTAATGACAAATCAATTTTTAAGGGACACTCTAATATACATATTTTTAAAAATTTGAAAACTGAAAAATATTGAATTTAAACAAATTAATTATAAATATTAAAAAAAATTAATAGAATAAAAAAAAAAAATTAAATAATATTGGCCCCACCGGGAATCGAACCCACGACCCTCTGTTTGGAAATACCAAATGATACCAAAATCACTTTTTATGATCACTTTTAGAGCAGTTACTCCTTAGAAGCAATACTTAAGTGAGTTTTTGGATGTTGTTCAGAAGTGATTCTAAAAAAGCTATAAAACTATACTAACGGATATTTTGGAAACAAGGAAAGAAGTGAGTTTTTGAAGTTGTTCTCAAAAAAGCAGTAAAATTACACTAACGGATACTTGTGAAGCAGTGATAGAAGTGGTTTGTAAAGCATTACTTCAAATTTTTTTGCTGGGAATATATACATATAGAAAACAGTTTCATTGTGGCAACCGAATTTCCAAAAATCAAATGATTTTTTTTTTGCAGCAACCAGGTTTGGTGGTCGTCGCAATCAAGTGTACTCCTAACACAATTGAAATGCACCGTGTCAACCGAAGTTCTATTGACACAAACAAATATTCCTCCAACGAAACCATTCGGTTGGCAAAAATTTCGGTTGTCACGTCCATTATATTTTCTGCGTGTATATATTATTCAAAAAGAGCTTACTAAACCTAACATGGAGTTATTTATTTATTTTCGAGAAATCTACCAAAATTTATCTGGTGATATTTGCTTAAATGTCTGAACCTTTTTGTTTAAAGCATCGGCCCTATCCGCAAAGTGTTTTGCTTATTAAAAATAAAGTAAGATGAATACAATTGCTTTTACTTCCGCTTGGTTTTATTGAGGCCCCATGCAATGGCCCTCGAGATATAAGTAATAGGAACTCATTACTAACATTTTGTTGGGTTATGGGAATAAAAAAGTATTAATTTTCAGTTACTCCCATATTTACAATTCGAGTTGCAATTTAGTATGGCCGGCATATTTGACAGGAAGTGAAAGAGAGTAATGTTATTAAATGAGAGATGGTGTTAAAATCATGACAAGCGGATATCCGTTTACCTTGATAATTACTTATACAAAATAAATTTACTACTATAAGCAATTCGAAGTCGCTGCTACAATCTACAAATATAAATGCATTCACAACCATCACAACTACCACCACTCGAATATTGATTATAAAATGCAAATATAAATACACTTAATAAAATTTTATGTAGAAAAGGGTTTGCCAAAAAAATAATTAAGATCCTATGTGAAAATCGAAATATATTTGAACACACATGATCATACATTGACTTGTATATGACCATACATGGGCATACATAGCCATATACGTCCATGTCTAGTTCGATTTATGACCATACATGATTTCATATATTTCCATATATCTTCGGATCCGAAATTTGAGGGTATATGACCGTAAATGTTCATATATGACCATATATGCTCATACATGATTCACGTATGCTCATATATGATCATATATGGGCATATACCTCCATATATCCTCAAATTTCGGATCCAAAGTATATGGAAATATATGAGATCATGTATGAACATACATTGAACTATGCATGGACGTATATGCCTATATATGCCCATGCATGATCACATACGAGCCAATGTATGATCATGTATGTTCATATATATTTCGATTTTGACATGGGATATGTTTTCATTAGGCAATTATTTTTTAAAGAAGAAAACATTTTCAAATATAAGATGCTACTTCAATGTGAGTATTTGTGTTTCCACTATTAGCTTCAAACTTCATAGGCCCACTCGTAAATTAATACTTTACTCAATTAAAGGCTTCAATTTTCTCATTTATAGGGTGAAAATATCAACCTAATCTATTTATTTATTTACATTCTTTTTACTAACGCACTACAAACTCTTTTGATGACTTTTAAAGTTTGTTCTTTGGGAGACAAACATACATGCACTAATATAAATTTAAAACTGGTTTTGTATTTATTCTACAGCAATCCATTCTTTTTCGTTGATAACAACTTTCCAAGAAATTAATGGATACCTTTCATGGATTGTGTTGTCATAAATCTATATGTGATTGGTAGATCAATAAGAAATTTCAATTATGCAAACCCTAATTCGTTTCACATTTATAAATATAAAAAATAAATAATTTGGCAACTGATACATTTTGATGAAAATTTAATTTTTTGTTTTTGAATCTCTTCATATTTTATAGATTTTAATATTTATTGCTTGCTACCTCAATTATGTATATTCGATACGATTCCTGAATTTACTTCCGAACGAACAAGAATACACCCCAGCCCTGAGCACTGGCCGCTCTATAAATATCCCCGATCGAAGGAGGTAAACTCGCAGGAGATAAACTCTGGGTAAACTCATGTCGACATATAACGCGCAAAATTGAGTGATTTAGTGCACTTAATATACAAACTGAAAGCCTTTTCTTCAATATATTTCTTCAAGTGTAACTGCAGTTATATTTCAGTGGTAATAAAAAGTGCATTTAACAGCAAACAAAAAAAATAATAACCGGAAGTTTTAAATTATGTCCTTTTATCATCACACTCACAATATTCTCCTGAATGGGATATGGAAATTAATCAAATTTATGGTATGTCAACACGATAGATAGTGATTGATATGCTCGGTATAGTTTATGTGTTTGTATAAGAGAACAATTTATACGTATGTATGTGTTCAAATAATGTTTAGCATAATAAGGTTAAATTTGGGGAAGTAAATATATCCAAGTAGTGGTGTAAAACACAAAGAAATAATGTAGAAAATCTGGCAGTAACTGTGTGACAACGGAAACGGAATCTGACTTTTATAACAGAGAAGACATAGTCAGTTAAGTTGGTTATATTTTATATTTTTCTTCTTGCCACATTCCAACGTATTGTTGTTATTTGACATTAGTTAGAATAAAAGGCTGTGAAAATGTTATTGTGTTATTGTTGTTTTTTATATATTTTATAAATGTATAAAGTTAAATCCTTTGATATTACTAATCCATGTGCATGACGAAATCAACCATGTGTCGTACTATGCTTGTACTGTGATTGAAATAGTATGAAATTCTGGCAACATTAGTAAAATATTCTGAGAGTGAAAACAGGAGAATAAGAAATTCCGTTGAGAAAATAAAATAAGTTTTATCTCTCACGGAAATCGTTGCACGATTTTAATTGTCAAATTGTATGGAAAAAACGGGGACCTTTGCATTGTGCTTATACTCTGAGGATGTCTGTCTATATTGAACACAAAACCAAACATGAAATGTACATGTTTTGACATGGTCACAACTGCATTGATATTTTTCACATTAGTGTTGTTCAAATTTTATATTTGCTGAAACTACAACGTATCCTCATAATTAGAAGGTAGGTATGTATTCAAAAATTTGTTTTTAAATTGCAAGGCGCATTCTGCCTTGCTGGTCTTATCGAATTATTTCAAAAATTTTTATTCTTTGTAATTTACTTGTAAAAATTGTATCATCTTTCTTTGATTTGAAAATAATTTAAACAGAAAGTGATATTAATTTATGATCTAGAGTCAAACTAAAATAATAACATTCATTTAAAAAATTATATATATTTTAGCATAGTGCTTCCAATTCATAAATAGTTTCGCAAACTATGAATTGGAAACACCCTAATATATAGGCATTTAAATAAAGCAGATGATTAAATATTTAACAAAACCGAATATCAAAAACAACAACCACAATATTGGGCCTCATAAAACTGACAGTCATATGTCTAAATGGTTATAAATTTACTTGGCCCAAAATAGCCGAAACACACACAACATTAAACTAAAGAGCGGTTTACATAAAGATTAAATTTATTATGTAGGAATATAGCAAGAACGTAGGTTAAGACGTCCCGAAATTGAAGAATCTTCCGTAATAGCTCTCCTACGAAGTATATTAATGAGTTGATTCTGCGAAAAATACAAAAATAAAATTTTCGAGCGTATTTATATTTATTTGGCTATCCGCGTTTGAAGCTGGCCTTCGTAGTGTACTTTTTTAAATTTTTTTTTCGAATTTTTTGACAAAATTGGTCTTAGACGTTTGATGGTGCTGAGCACATAATGGGAAAAATATTTTTGAAATTCCATTTTACAATACACAATTGTCGGAATGAAGTTAAACTGAAAGATTCGATCACCAGATATTAATTTAACATTGTTTGGGTTTCTATAACTCATTTCGACTTGAGTTGTTTTAAAAAAGGGAAATTTAAATTTTATTGAAATGTAAAAGCTTAAGTAAAAATAATCTGTTCTGTCACAATTATCCTTACAACACTGATATAACAAATACAGAAAACAAATGTTACAATTTACGAGGTGTACTATTTATATTTCGAGAATAGCAAATAATAACAAACATTTTTAAATGAAAATGGCTTTATTCTTTTTCAATATATTCCCCTTGAAGACCAATACTTTTTTGTATTCGTTCAAACCATTTTTAATCCTTCCCTTACACCAATCGACGCGAGGCTTTTTTAGAGCAATTGATAAATTATGGAGTATCTAACGAGAGCAAATTTTTTTTACAACTAAGTGTTCACGTTCGTCGGCGACCGAACTACGACCACGATTGAATTCACTATACCAGCGATATACTGTGGTTTTTGATGCTGCTTTATCGCCATACAAAGAACTGAGTTCATCGACACATTCTTGTTGAGATAATTCACGTCGAAAGTTGTGAAAAATAATTCAACGAAAACCTTCTCTTGAAATTTCCATTTTTTGGCGAAATTGATTTTCTCACTGTAAACAAAACAAAACAAATAGCACTTGTACATCAAAACGAGTAAAAGGTTAAAGTCGGGCATGCCGACTATATAATACCCTACACCAATCTGGTTAAAAGCCAACTAATGTTTGGATCCGAAATTCGAATGGGTTAAAATGGGGCTTGTGTCAAAATTTTCTATAATGTGAGTCAGCGCATCAAATTTCATTAAAATATCTAAATATTTCCGACCTGCAGTTTGGAACCAAGCCAATTTTGGGGGGACTCTTATTTAGGCACTAGGTCTAAACATTTACCGATGTTCACCAAAATCAGTAGGCTTCGTCCTTGGGCCAACATAGGTCTGTGTACCAAATTTCATCAAAATATCGTAATATTTGCGACCTGCTACGTATAAACAATATAATTTTGGGGGGACCCTTATATGGGCACTAGGTCTAAACATGGACCGATGTTCACCAAAATCAATAGGCTTCGTCCTTGGGCCAACATAGGTCTGCGCACCAAATTTCATCAAAATATCTTAATATTTGCGACCTGCAGCGTATAAACAATATAATTTTGGTAGGACCCTTATATGGGCACTAGGTCTAAACATAGACCGATGTTCACCAAAATCAAAAGGCTGCGTTACTGGGCCAACATAGGTCTGTGTACCAAATTTCATCAAAATATCTTAATATTTACGACCTGCAGCGTATAACCAATATAATTTTGGTAGGACCCTTATATTGGCACTAGGTCTCAACATGGACCGATGTAAACCAAAATCCATAGGCTTCGTCCTTGGGTCGACATAAGTCGGTGTGCCAAGTTTCATCAACATATCTTAATATTTGCGACCTGTAGAGTGCGCACAAGAATGCATGGACAGACAGACAGACGGGCGGGCGGACAGACGGACATCGTTAAATCGAAATAAAAAACGAGTAAAATGGTTAAAGTCGGGCATGCCGGCTATACAATATCCAATACCAGTCTGGTTAAAAGCCAACTAATGTTCGTATCCGAAATTCGAATAGGTTAAAATGGGACTTGTGTCAAAATTTTCTATAATGTGAGTCACCGAACCAAATTTCATTAAAATATCTTAATATTTGCGACCTGCAGTTTGTAACCAAGCCAATTTTGGGGGGACCCTTATATGGGCACTAGGTCTAAACATGGTCCAGTGTTAACCAAAATCAATAGGCTTCGTCCTTGGGCTGATATAAATCGGTGTACCAAATTTCATCAAAATATCTTAATATTTGCGACCTGCAGCGTATAAAAAATATAATTTTGGGGGACCCTTATATGGGCACTAGATCTAAACATGGACCGATGTTCGCTAAAATCAATAGGGTTCGTCCTTGGGCCAACATAGGTCTGTGTACCAAATTTCATCAAAATATCTTAATATTTGCGACCTGCAGCGTATAAACAATATAATTTTGGTAGGACCCTTATATGGGCACTAGGTCTGAACATGGACTGATTTTCACCAAAATCAATAGGCTTCGTCCTCGGGCCAACATAGGTCTGTGTACCATATTTCATCCAAATATCTTAATATTTGCGACCTGCAGCGTATAAACAATATAATTTTGGTAGGACCCTTATATGGGCACTAGGTCTAAACATGGACCGATTTCCACCAAAATCAATAGGCTTCGTCCTTGGGCCAACGTAGGTCTGTGTACCAAATTTTATCAAAATATCTTAATATTTGCGACCTGCTGCGTATAAACAATATAATTTTGGGGGGACCCTTATATGGGCACTAGGTCTAAACATGGACCGATGTTCACCAAAATTAATAGGCTACGTCCTTGGGCCAACATATATCTGTGTACCAAATTTCATCAATATATCTTAATATTTGCGACCTGCAGCGTATAAACAATATAATTTTGGGAGGACCCTTATATGGGCACTAGATCTAAACATGGACCGATGTTAACCAAAATCAATAGGCTTCGTCCTTGGGCCGACATAAGTCGGTGTACCAAGTTTCATCAAAATATCTTAATATTTGCGACCTGTAAAGTGCGCACAAAAATGCATGGACAGACGGACGGACGGACAGACGGACATCGTTAAATCGAAATAAAAAAAAATTCTGAGCCGATCGGTATACTATCGGTATACTCTAGGACCAATATTTTTTGATGTTACAAACATCAGTACAAACTTATAATACCCTGACCACATAGTGGTTTGGGTATAAAAATAGCCGTTTTTTCTAATCACTTGGATTTAATAAATCCAAAAAGTATTTCTAAAAGTTCTCAACAGATGGCGTTAGATTCTCCCTATTTTAAAAAGAATTTTCTGTCCGACACTTTTTTCACCCTAATTTTTAATACCGAATTCGATGATGAAGGATTTTACTTTAACTTTTAATTTGTAATTATATTTTATATAAAACGGAGATAAACAGTCTGCCTTTTCAGTTTTATCACTTCAATTTATATTTTTACACAATTGAAAAATTCCATTGCAATATTTAACATTCACTAATTGGATTTAATTAAATTACTTACTGTAGAGTGAAAAATTGCTATTCCTATTTTAGCTATTTCTCCATATCCAAGATTAAAAATATGTATGTGGTGAGGTGTAGTTTGTTTTTCTAAACGTATTTGATAAAAAAAATGTAATAAAAACCTTTTATTTGTTAGTTTTTCAATTTTTTTGTTTCTCTTTTAATTTTTATTCGTATTTTTTTCTGACATTAAATTAATAGGCTGTTTCATATATTTGTGCTTTTATTATGGATTTATTAAATCCAGATTTTTTTTGGATTTAATAAATCCACTTTTTGTATGAAAAATTCTAAATCCAGGTGATTAAAAAACACGCTAAATGTCAAGTGTTATTATGGTGTTGCCAGATTTTAGCTATTGACGTTAGTGTTGCCAGTTCACGAAATATAAATAGTACTCCTCTATTTGGGATATCTTACAACAATATTGTGATAAAAATCAAAATTTTCGATCTCTTTCGAAATTGCAAAAATTTAAGAGTTTGGAAATTATTCGAAAACTATGAGAGATATGAAAAACAACGCCTAGAACTAAAATTATTTCTCGAGAAAAATAAAGTTACATGGTTACATAATTTTTATAGTAATATTAAAGCCGCCCAGAAGAATGTAATTAGAATGGCGATATATGGATTGGGGTCCTTTAAATCGCCAGGACCGTATGGGATATATCCGTGTCTGATACAGAGGGGGATGTATATAATTGTCCCATAACTTGTTAGGATATTTAGATCCAATCTTTTGCTGGGTAATTTTCCGACGAATTGAAGGGTGGGTTAAAGTGGTCTTTATTCCAAAGGGGGGGGGGGATCCGAACAGCTGCCTAAATCGTATAGACCAATTAGCCTCATCTCTTTTCTTTTTAAGACGATGGAGAATGTTTTGGACCATTATATCAGAGATACTTACCTCAGAAGTAACCCGATACACGAGCTGCAGTTCGCGTATCAACGGAGTATGTCTACAGAGACCGCTGTCCGTCACGATGATAGATAAGGCACTTGAGGCAAAGAACATTGCCCTTCGTGTTTTTATTGATATACAGGGGGCTTTTGACAACACGACCTATGATGCGATTAAGGTATCCATGGTGAGAAAGGGCATCTAATCATGGGAGTATCAATTGTACTATGGAGATTTTCAGCTCTGGGCGAACACATTTGGCATTGGGACTATTTATAGAATCGTAAATATGACCAGAGGATGTCCTGAGGGCGGTGTTTTGTCGCCATTACTATGTACACTGGTCATGAGTTGCTCGAGGGGCTAAACGCCTTGGACTTCAGGATCTATGGCTAAGCCGATGACCTAGTCATCTCCGTTGTCTGCTGGGATGACAGGACCATCTCTGATCGTATACAGCAGGCTCTGAACTTTACTCATTCATGGTGACTTTCAACCCGGGAAGACAATCTTGATACCGCTCACTAGAAGAAGGCAGGTTAACCTGTCTAGGCATGTTATTGCGGTGAGACAATAGGCTTCTCTAGCAGTGTAAGATACCGGGGCTAACCCTTGATAAATCCCTTACCTGGAGTGGTCATCTTGACTCTGTGTCCCAAAAGGCCACCAGGGCATATTAAGCCTGTCAAAGGCTCTTTGGTAATATATGGGGTCTAAGGCCACACATGGTCGCCGGTTCATTCCATACTATTTTTAAGCTGCCCTCACATAGTGGCCAGAGAACTGCAACTGCTGATTGCAAAACCATCATATGTTATCAACACCCTAATTAACATTCGTTTGCATTCAAAACAATTCCGTTGTGACAACTGAATTTTTTCCAACCGAATTCGTTCGGTTGCTGCAACCTCGTAATTCGGTTGCCTCAACCGAATTCAGTTGTGACAGCCAATAATTCGATTGCCTCAACCGAATTGAAATCAAATTCGGTTGCCACAACTAAATTCGGTAGGGGCAACCGAATTACGAGGTTGCAACAACCGAATCAAAAAATTCGGTTTCCACAACGGAATTGTTCTGAGAATGTACTCAAGCTCAAATACACATATCTGTTGCTGATTTTAAATCAATCAAACCAAGTGATTTTTGTTGCGTCTTTGATTTAATCATTGGTCGTTTTCATACAATTCATTTTATTCATATTCACATTTAATAAATGGTATAGTGTACATTCGCATTATAAAACAATAAGATTTTATTTATTTTTTAATTTATAAAACAACTAATACTATGTGAAGTTCAAATTTTTGATCAGCCGACTACGCATTCAGCAGCATGAAGCTGATTTTATACAACACTCAGTTTTGTTGAGTGATTAAATGTGAATAAAACATGTTCGACAGACGACTCGAACTGATCCGAACTACGTGTTCAGCAGGATGATGTTGATTTTATTTAACACGGAGTTTCGTTGAGTGATTAAATGTGAATAAGAAATGTAGTATATGATTAAATCAATAAAAAAGTTGATTTTTCAGTTCTCTGATAGTGGCCAAAGATTGAGCAATAAACGGCAAGGGATACTCTCAAGAACGTTTATTGGCTTGAATGTACTGGTATCACATATGCCCGACGGATGCCATTGGGGTCATGCTGTGTATTCCGACATTGCATAGCTCCCTCCGACTTCGAGGTTTAGAGGACATGAAAAAATGGTGACCTACAGTTTCACGTGAGGATCGATAGGATCTTTAGAGGCCTGTGGAGGGAGACGGAATTTTCTAAGCATTGGGAGACTTCTTTCAGCCAGACAGAGGCCAAGGGATTTATTTCTCTGTCCGGTGTGGAAACGGGGAGATTTTTGTCCCCCACTAAGGGGAATTTTAGGACCTTACCGGATACTTCACTGGACACTGTGGTTTCAGGTGCAAGCTTCACAAACAAGGTCGATCGGACCTGTAGATTTTGTGAGCTGGATACTGCCACATCGGAGCATGTCTTCTGTACATGTCCGAGACTGTATGATAGGAGACTAAGATTCCTAGGTGACCTTTTCTTGTCGCCTTCTGACTTTTGGGATAATTCTTGTAATAAGACTATTGGCTTTATTGGTAGCTTGAATCCTTAGGGAACTCTAGGCAGCAGTGCCTCTTGATCTAATCTAAAATAAAAATATAATTAGAAAAATTGTGAAGATGATTCGAATATTGTGAAGATTGTTATATATCTTTGTTCTTTTAAGACATTTTAAGGTGGTTCTAAAATGATTGGTTGTCAGCACCAAACCTGTTATCTGGGTGCACCCTACGTAGTAGGTAATATAGCAGCCTGAATTTATTTTTAATTCCCCAGCAAAACTTTCTATTACCTGGTAATAAGGTTTGTAAGAAGAAATTAAGGTATGTAACCTCTTACGTTGCTATTCCAACAGGTATTATTTTAACAAGGGCATGTCATTGAAGGTATGTACTTTCCAAAAGAGGGCTAGGTAACAACATAAGAACATGTTACTTTAATGTTACATGTTAGGAGTTACGTAACCACTTACATAACCGATACTGAGCACAATACTACTTACATAACAGCTTAAAGTAAGGCCAAAAAATGTATTACAAACAGGTCTGAAATAACACATTAAAATTATGCGCTCACTTACTGTATAAAAATATATACTTCTTACAAAAAAAATTAAAATAAGACGTTATCGTGTTGGTTTTTTATAAATGCTAAAACGAAGCATATTCATATTTAATTAATATTTACTCAGATTAATATAAAGTTAACAAAAAACATAAAAGATATTTCAGTCAATATGTATAAAACATATAAATTATTTGCATCGAATATTTTAAATAGAAAATAACACTCATGTATCGCAATACAAATAACTCCTTATTTTGAGGTATTTGAATACACCATCGGTAATAAGTGGCTATTTCTATTAATTAAAAGTAACTCCTTATTTTACGGTTTTAAAATATCCCATCTGTAATAAGTCGCTGCTATTATTTAGAACTCATGTTGTGTATTACAAGTATCTCTTTTCTTTGACGTGTTGAAATATATCATTGGTAATAAGTTGCTTTTACTACCCAGTAGTTATGCAGCACATTATACGTAAGACATTACATTTTAGTTATGAAATAATGCAATGGTAAGGGGTATGGTATTACCAGGTAATGTGTTCTGTAATACTAACATATTACCAAGGTTTTGCTGGGTCATTTGTTTTTTAATGATATGCCTTTTCAAATAAATTTGGGGTCTAATATAATCCCAAGTTATTTGGCTGTAGCACCCTGTAGGAGAAGATGATAAGATAAACCAAAAATCTAAAGTAGAATGTTTGTGTGTCTGTTTGATCACTTCTGAGAGTAAAAACAATAACAGAAAGCTGAATAGCAAAGAAAAATATGAATTGGCCACACTATGAGCTTACGTCGGTGAGATGGCTAAGCTGTCGAACTCTAGTATATTTGCGTTTGTAATGTGGGAGTGCATGGATTCGATTACTACAGCCGAGAGGTTGTTGGAAAAAAATTATCATATAGAGATAATCTGACAATAAAATATAAACAATAATACAATTTAATGGAAAATCACTGATGAAGCCTGTCCATAAAAAAGGCTAGATCTAGTCTGATTTGCAAATTAATAATGTGTTTATAACTTTGAAAAAAACTTTTAGTCTTCTTCTTAACCTCAAAACTACTTAGATGTTGTTGTTTTAATTTATTTAAGAAAAAATAAATATATATTATAACATTTTCTATCCTCGGGTTAATTATGGTCACTTAAGTAATAAGATGGAAATAAATATCAAATTATTGCATTCTTTTCACTCGATGTTTGGTTGCCGGTATTTCAACTTCTTCTGCAGCATGCATACATGGAGAATCCCCATTTCCAATAAAACTGGGGGTGTAATAATAAATCTATTTTTAAGGGACGTCCTAAAGGGAATAAACTAAGATCAACTTATTTATCAAAATTGGGAGGTCCAATAATATCCTTGGGGATAAACTTAGATCTAATTTGATTCGAAAAATATCAGATTTATTATTAGATTAAGTTTATCCATTTATCAGGAAAATTATAAATTGCCAGGTGCCTTTTGTAGTCTGATTTTCAAAATACTGGAGACATGTTTTTTAGGAGACATTATTTTACGCCCAAATAAATATATCCGAATGGGGAACCGTTCAATAACTCACCATTATCTTTCTCCGCACAAGGTTGGAGCCCTAATGCACAGAAATTGTATACCAGTATTTAATATACATATAATGAATGTAAAAGTGTTAGGAAAACATTTACAATAATATTAATCATACGTACTGTAGGCGCTACTAAATAAAAAAAATGTTTGAAAACTTCTCTTAATACAATCCGGTTACGACAACTATCTTTATATTAAATTATATTTTGCGTCGTGAAAGACAATATTCGGTTGTATTATTCAATATTATGTTCCACATAAATATTATTATGTTCCACAAAATTTTATTGAAATTAAAAAACTTTTTTTGAATTTTCTGGTATTGAACCCGGCCATTCAGGTTAATAGTTCACACTCTTACTCACTGCACCACAACTACTTTTAATTTTCTTAAGGCTTCGTTAGTCTAATCGTAAAGTAAAAAAACGTATCTGTAATTAATTCAATGTGTTAAAATAATATAGAAATATACTTTTATCTTCTTTCTATGCATTGAAACTGTTGTCAAGTAAAATCGTAAAAAAGTTCTGTTGAAAATAGAAATTTTCTATTTTATTACTTGACATTTAATTCTATGCACAAGAAAAAGATAAAAATACAATATTTTTATTTTTTATACTCTTTTTATTCATTATGAGAATGATACGTTACTTTTTTACGATACTTCCAAACTAATTTGGGATTTAGTCATATTTACTGTTTATACATATGAATATTTTATTTTAATTAAAAAAAAAAACATATAAATTTTTGTCTTTTCCGGGATTTGAACTCGAAAATCCGGCATATTAGGCCAACTCTCTACCGACTACACCACAAACACATATTAATTTTGAAGTCTAATTTTGAATTTATATTATTTGCTTGGAAAACAAATATAGTAAAAAAATTCGTTTACCAATACCAATAAATAGTTGTGTGTGTTATCAATACAATCCACAATTCGGTTGGTTCTACAGAAACTCGACTTTATGGTCATATTTGATTAGGATACCCGTATTTGTAGTTACCATTTTCGAATATTGAAATTTTTTTAATAAAGGTTATCGGTAAAACCAATTTTCTTGCATATACACTAAATAAAGGGCTGCTTCGACTGCATAGAATTACTAAACTGATACTAATTTTAAAATTGATTGGAGATACCAATAATTTGTTAAAAGGATTGTTTTTTCATTAATTATCCCTATTTTTAATACCTAGTAAAATATTTCTGGTGTAGTATTCACTTATAGGCAACTTTAAATAAAATAACGTCCTGATAAATTCATTTTAATGGTTTTGATCGAATTCCAACCAATCTTTTTCCTGGGTGTAAAAAAATAAGTTATTACAAAAGTAAACTGAATCAAGCAAGTTACAACTTTTTAGTATACAAAGTTGAAATAAGGTACATTTTTTGAAAGAGTAAATTTTACCCATTGACAAGTACTGTACATTTTAATATCGTAAAAGAATAACTTAAACAAATAGCTTTTTATTGAAAATTTACCTTTAATATTTTGTTATTTTTTTTATTACCTTTTTCTAAAAAAGTACCTTTTACTAAAAAAAAAAAAACTATTACAGCACCGTTTATTAAAGATTACCTTTTATTAAAAATGTACTTTTAATTAAAAAGTACATTAAAAAAATGCTTTCTATTTAAAAATGCCTTTTATTAAAAACTACCTTTTCATTAAAAAAGTAGGTACATTTTATTTGCAAAAGTACATTTTATAAAAAGTGACTTTTTAGTTAAAAATAAACTTTAATTAAAAAATGAAAAATTACTCCCCAACCAGTAAAAGCTGGATATTTTTTTGTGTGTTTATATTTTATGAATTCAAAATTACTCAAAACAACACATATTTTTGAAATTTTAAAACTGTTTTGTCAAAAAATAAACATAAAAACACATAAATGAGAGTACTGGGCCCTCAATAAAAAGTACCATATATGTATCAGAAAGCACCCTTCCCAGAGGTCCAATTTTTTAAGAAATACTGTTTTTAAATTATTTGATTTAAGTGCTTTGTTGCCGAAAAATTTCACTTACATTTTGCCTTTGAGAATATGTTTTTTTTTAGTTTAAAGAAAGGGGTTATTAAAGCAATTTATCGTTGTTTAATAGCTGCAAAAATATTTCCTTATTACGTGCTTTTGACAAATTTATGTATACAGTGAATGTTTTATGATAGTTGTTGTTTACTTTTTTCTCTTTATTTATTTTTCTATTAACTGCTCTTTCTGGGTCTTAACTTTCTTTTAACAAATTAAGGTAAATACTTTATTTTTTTGTTGTTGCTGTTAATGTTGCCAATGTTGGAAATTCGTCTTTTTTTTCTTTGTTTTTTTTTTTTTTTTGCTTCTGTAGAACTTGTGTCTCGTTTAATTGTTTCTGAGTACCAACCACCGTATAAATAAAGAGCCAGAAGAATGCTAAAATGTAAATAGAGGTGTTACTTTTAAATACTTAACAACACCTAAAGAAAATAAAACAAAATATTTTGTATACTAAATGTATATAAGATTTTCTGCAGGTTAACATGCGTGCTATTTTAGTTGTTCTTGATATTTAAAATATTTTGTAAAGTGAATAATCTTTATTAAAAATCTTAATTGAATTTGTGTTATTTTTCAGCTAAGAATATACATAATAATGATATTAAAGATAAAAACGCTTTTATATTATTTAGTTTTATACGTGTTTAACTAAAGTGTTTGTTGTTTAGCTTTTTTTTTATTATTGGTACAACAGTACTTATGATTATTATTTAATTGTATATAACAATTATTAATAACTCATACGCCATAGGGTACAGCTTGCCAGTAACCTATTAAAAACGAGTAAAAAGGTTAAAGACGGGCATGCGGACTGTATAATACCCTGCACCAGTCTGACTTAAAGCCAACTAAAGTTTGGATCCGAAATTTGAATGGGTTATAAATTTTATATATAAATTTTCTATAAAATCATAAAAGAAGAGAAAATCGAAAATATAGCACATATGGGCGATAGGTCCAAATATGGACCGATCCTATCTAGAATCAATAGGCTTTTTCCTTCGGACCATGTAAGTCAGCGAACCAAATTTCATTGAAATATCTTCGTATTTGCTACCTGCAGCGTGTAAAAAAGACAATTTTGGGGGGTACCCTTATATGGGCACTAGGTCTAAACATGGACCGATTTCAACCAAAATTAATAGGCTCCGTTCTTGGGCCAACATAGGTCTGGTACCAAATTTTATTGAAATATTTTCGTATTTGCGACTTGCAGCGTGTAAAAAAGACAATTTTGGGGGGTACCCTTATATGGGCACTAGGTCTAAACATGGACCGATTTCAACCAAAATCAATAGGCGTCGTCCTTGGGCCGACGTAAGTCGTTGTACCAAATATCTTAATATTTGCGACCTGTAGAGTTCACAGAAGAATGCATGGACGGACGGACGGACATCGTTAAATCGAAATAAAAAAAATTCTGAGCCTATCGGTATACTATAAGATGGGTCTAGGACCAATATTTTTTGGTGTTACAAACATCAGCACAAAGTTATAATACCCTGTTCACGTAGTGGTGTAGGGTGTAAATATGAACATTCGCATTCCGCCATTATTTTTTAAAATTTATAATCGAGGGCTATAATACTCTTGGATATAGTATGTATAACTAAGGTTCCATTCTTGTTTTTTATAATAACTAAATTATTTTGGATGGCTCGCTCGACCTTTTTTTTCCATACCTTGTTACAATCAATGTCTGAGTCGTACAAAATGCGCACATAATGATGTTTGATGTAATTATTTGGTTTCTTTTAGGACATTAGTATTGGTTTGGATATTTTCCTATTTGAAGCCACATTATAGAGCAAATGCTTTCTCACTGACAGAGAGTCTCCCAATATTTTTATACTGTATGCTCTTTGCTATATTTATGACAGTAATTTAATCAGCATTTATTTACAGTGCATGGTGTGGTTATATAAAAGATTTTGGTTATAAGTATAACTGTAGTTATAACTACATAGTCATCTTTTTATATATTCTTCATATAAAAAAGAGAAACGGTTTGCACTGACTTAAGTGACTTAACATCGCCCAGCCAGAAACGTGAAATTTCATATAAAGGATTCTTGTTGGTTTAGACCCCCGATAAGGAGGATTTTTTAGCTCGAAAATTGAAATTTAAAATAGGTATTCCCAAGAGTTTTGGTTATTTTACTAATAAGAGAATTTTTGATATTTTAGTCACGAATGTGGGAAAATGGGTGTTCGTTAATTCACTGAAGCAAACTTGTTTGAAATATCCAATAAGAACGGGATAAAAATGGGGTTTAAAAAGAAAAATGGAAAATCACTAAACTTATCCGTTAAGGCAGGATATTGGTGCTTTGGTGTTCCTATAGCACTTAACTCTATCTTACCCATCAAAAAGCTAAAATCCAAGAAAGTGCTTGCGTATAAGCATATAATAGCATAGCATAGCATTTTACTGCATTAATATAGCTTATAATTTATATCTAGCTGGTAACAGAACTGAGTCTGAGACACTGAAGACTTGTATTTATAATTTCAGTTATCAGTTCCAGAACCTGTTGCATGGAACTGGTAAAAGAGTATGTTCTGGAAAAGATTTTAAGGTAACCTCTTCTAAAAAGTTTTGCTGGTAAGTAAAAAAAAATATAACAACCCAGTAAAAAAATTGGAAGTAGTTATGCTTTACAAACTACTTCTTTCACTGCTTCACAAGTATGCGTTAGTGCATTTTTACTGCTTTCTTAGAAGTAATTCTGTACAACTCCAAAAAAGCATTTCTTTCATTGCTTTCAAAATATCGGTTAGTATTTTTTTGCAGCTTTTTTAGAATTAGTTCTGAACAACATCCATAAACTCACTTAAGCATTGCTTCTAAAGCATAATTACTGTAAAAGTGATCATAAAAAGTGATTTTGGTATCATTTGGTGTTTCTAAACAGATGATTGATGGTTCGATTCCTGGCGAGACCAATTTTTTTTTCTTTTTTTTTAAATTAATTTTAATAACTACTATTTTTTTTAATATTTATAATTAATTTGTTTAAATTCAATATTGTTTTAATTTTTAAAAATATATAAAATTAAAATGATGAAAAATTGCTTTTTATGCGCTTATGAAAATAGTATTGGAAACAATACTGAATTGCAGTGCACCTTTTGCACTTGTTTAAGAAGTACTTTTATTGAAGAGAATAAAGATCAGTATTTCGAAATGACAAAGTGATGTTTTTGTGCTAGTCCACTTTCATATCAAAGAATAGCTCAGCGATAGAGATCTAGACTAGCAATCATGAGGTCGCAAGTTCGATACCCAGTAGCGGCAATAAACAACGTTTGTAAAATAAAAAAAAACCCTCGTTTAAGAACCCAGAAACTGGTAGCTAACCACAGCAATTCTGCAACTGGTTCCACTGCAACCGATTCCATAGAACTTTTTCCGGAACCAGTTCCAAGAATCTCATATGGAAGGTATAACGGCTGTATAGTGAGTTCTATAACTAGTTCCATAACTGATTCTAGGTCAACCGGTTCTACTTTGGAGCTATAGAAGTGGTTGCTTTTGGGAAAATTTCAAACAAAAAGGAAAAGTACCTATTCTACAACCGATTCTTTGGAACAGAAAATTTTCCTGGGAAGTACTAAAAAATGTTGTACTCCTCTCCTATGACAACTTAATGTTAAAATCATTAGTGTTTATGTTAAAAAATAAATAAATCTAGATCATCTGCTTCTGCTTCTCTTTCTTTGCTGGGAGGGCTTGTAACAAACATGCGTTGTATCGAATATTTTAAAATTTTAAAATATCATTTTTAATAAAACTTTTATCTATAATACTATAAACCAAAGTTCTAAAAGAATCATAATCGAGGATAGGACTACGGGAGCCATTTACGAGCTAACTAATCAGTTGGTTGGGGGGTTCGGGTCCTCTCTCTCATACAATCAGTTCGATAAAACAATAATAATTATATAGACTCCCTATTTTTGTTTTTTTTTTAAGATTTTACTAATAATAAAACTATTACACTTCAGTTTCAATAATACCGGCTTTTCACAGTATAAATATAATAAACAAATCAGTAAAATAATGCACAGTGATTCTAAAGGGTAATTGTAATCAATAATAATTATATAGACTCCATATTTTTGTTTTTTTTTTTTGTTTTTTAGGATACTAAAATGGCTTGCAGGTAAGCTACCAATTTCATTAAATTTTTGCATCTCTCGAAGAATTAGCTGCAAAAAAAAAACAACCCCAAATAAATTTTACACTCAAAGAAAATTAGTCATATGTTTTTTTTTCTACAAATTTTCCACCACAGGCTATGAATTGAAAAAACTCAACAAAGTTCGCTAACACTAATAAGATGTTGTGCAACAGCTTTTCCAAGATTCAACAACTCGTTCTATTGTTATATTGTTGCCATATTTCAAAGCGCTTTGTCTTTCATCACCTTTCATCTCTTCTCTGCTCCCTTTCCAAAGAAAGCAACATATTAATTAATAGATAGAATTTCCTGACTGTTGCTTCGCTTTGTAAAAACAAGTGGCTAGAATGTTTGTCTACCAAACTGGGAAAAAATAAAAATTAAGACATTATAAACATTTTTGCAACTTTTCAATGTTTCTTCAGACACACAATTTGCATGGTATGAATTTTGTAATACTAAGACAATTTTATTTTTGTTTCTTTGCTGTTGATTAACTTTTTTCGTTTTTATATACACATGTTTTTTTCTTGGAATCATCAATTTTGAATTTTATTTCATTACAAATTTCAGACACGTATAACAATTGCCATGTTGTTTATGATTTCTGTTATGGAGTACATGATAATGATGATTAAAAACAACAACAAAACAATAAAAAGGCAGACACGCAGAGGGACTGAAAAATATGTCACTTGTAAACTTTTGTACAAAGTCTAAAAGTATTTAGCTTTAATTTTATGACCAATATATGCCTTAAGACCCGGCACGCATAGAGAGTGAGATATTACAAAATATATATCAACTGAAAGAAATAAAATATATTTTGCTAAATAAAACCAGCACAGTGATAAAGATTTGCAAAAATAGAATTTAATATAAAAACGGTTTGAAAATAAAAAAAAAAATAAACATCAACAATTATTTAAAATGCTAAATATAAAAGTGGTTCTTGATTGTATATTCAAGAGGGAATAACTAAATAATAAAATAAATACACATTAAATTAAAACATTTAAATAAACAAGAATAATAAGGTTTACGCAATTATTTAAACATAAATGAAAATAAATTTATTTCATTGAAATTTGAAATCATTGAAATTTGTAGAAGCTTAAGTGGTTTTCAATAGAATTTATTGCTTTCTACAAAAATAATAATAATATTTTACAATTAATTTAAAGGTGTTTTGTGTTGTTCAGATAAATTTTAATAAAACCTTTTTGAGTAAGCTGTAACAAGGAAGCTCCGCTGATAGGTTCCATCCGGTTGCAAGGAAACTTGAATAAATATCGGGACACTACCCTGGTAGAAAAATACAAACGGCACAATGTTGGCCCGGTATTGTAGGCGGTAGTACATGTACTGGCAATGCGTCGGATTTTTAACTTTCACTGTACTGCCATGTTGTCGAAATGATAACACCAATAAACGCTTGGCCGTAGTTATTTCTCAACGTTGGCGCAGGCTTGGGATTTTATTTTTTTGGTATTATTCCAGTACATTTAATAATAAATTTAGTAGTTTGCTAGAACTTTTTTTTTTGGCAATGTTTTGAGACTTGATGGAATGGAATTTCTTCAAATGTATTCTTTCGAAACTTTACAAGAAAAGAATGGCGATGTCTCTCTTACATAAATAATTGTGTAATAGATGTAAAAATACGTAAAATTTATAAAATTGTTAATTTTAATAAATTAAAAAAAGCTCGTTAATTTTCAGAAAACAGTACTGGCAAAGCACGTTTTAAGTAGTATCGGCATTTCGTAAAAACAGTGCTCTCCCAGTACAACTTTTGTTGTAACGTCGGCAATTTCTACCTGGGTATATTCAATACTCTATATCTGCAATTTTTGCCAAAATGAGTTTTTGATGGCAAAATCATTGTTGATATTATATCCATCTATGATATCAATTTGGAATCGAAATCCCCAATCTTTGCCACTTTTTTAAACATTTTACATTTTCCCATATCTACAAACAAATTAATTTTCAAATACAGAAGTCTATATATGCATATAAATTTAAATTATTTGAATTCTATAAGGTATACATTAAAGTTTTTTAAGAATATCTTTTTTCGGAAATTTTGTTTTTGCAACTAACCACCAAACTTTATTTTAATATTCTGCAAACGGATATAATGATGCAATTTTCCTTTATGCAAAATATTTTCGCGATTACTTTTTTGCAAACTAAGAACCAAACTTTGGTGTGGAAATTGGTATTATATTCCCAAGATTAAAGATTTAAAAAACCCACACTTAAAAAATTGCAAAATAAGGAAAAGGGCTAAAAAGGATTTATGGTTCAAAAAATTAATTAAAACGAGTAAAAAGGTTAAAGTCGGTCATGCCGACTATACAATACCCTACACCAGTCTGGTTAAAAGCCAGCTAATGTTTGGATCCGAAATTCGAATGGGTTAAAATGGGACTTGTGTCAAAATTTTCTATAATGTGAGTCAGTGAACCAAATTTCATTAAAATATTTTAATATTTGCGACCTGCAGTTTGTAACCAAGCCAATTTTGGGGGGACCTTATATGGGCACTAGGTCTAAACATGGACCGCTGTTAACCAAAAGGAATATGCTTCGTCTTTGGACTGATAGAGGTCGGTGTACCAAATTTCATCAAAATATCTTAATATTTGCGACCTGCAGCGCATAAACAATATAATTTTGAAGGTACCCTTATATGGGCACTTGTTCTAAACATCGACCGATGTTCACCAAAATCAATAGGCTTCGTCCTTGGGCCAACATAGGTCTGTGTACCAAATTTCATCAAATTTGCGACCTGATGAGTATAAACAATATAATTTTGGGGGGACCCTTATATGGGCACTAGTTCTAAACATGGACCGCTGTTAACTAAAATTAATAGGCTTCGTCCTTGGGCTGATATAGGTCGGTGTACCAAATTTCATCAAAATATCTTAATATTTGCGACCAGCAGCGTATAAAAAATATAATTTTGGGAGGACCCTTATATGGGCACTAGGTCTAAACATCGACCAATTTTAACCAAAATCAACAGGCTTTGTCCTTGGGCCGACCACATAGTGGTGTAGGGTATAAAAATAATCAGCGATTTACATTCTGCAAACAAATATATTGATGCAAAAATTTTATGTTTTGCAAATTTTATTTTTCGCGATTTTTTTTTTTTTTTTGCAACTAACCACCAAACTTTGTTTTATGAAATGTGTATTATAGTCCCTAGATTATAAATTTAAAAAACCGCACTCGAAAATTTGCAAAATAATAGCGGAACTCGAAAAAAGGCATTATGGTACAAAAAATTGTATTAAAAATCTTAGTCAGCGATATAGATTCTGTAAAGAAATATATTAATGCCAAAAATATCGTCTTTGCAATTTTTTTTTCGTGATTTTTTTTTGCAATCCCTAGATTATAAATTTTAAGAAATCACACTTAGAAAATTGCTAAATAACAGCGGCATGCGAAAAAGTGTATAAAATTACTTAGAAAAGCTAATCAACTTGACTTTCTGCAAAGGAATATATTGGTGTAAAATTATCCTTTTCGCAAAATTTTTTTTCGCATTTTTTTTGTTTTTTTTTTTTGCAAATTAACCATCAAACTTTGGGGAAGATATAAGTGTAATAGTCTTGGATTATGGATTAAAATACACCGCATTGAAAAAATTGCAAAATAATGGCGGAATACCAAAAAGTGCTCATGGTACAATAAATTAATTTAAAAACTTAATAAGCGATTTCTATACAAAAATTTTCCTTTTTGAAAAAAATTTTTTTTTTTACAAAAACTATATTAAAGTATAGCAAAAATTATACTAAAAATAATAAAATAGTAGCCGCTTTTTCTAATCACTTGGATTTAATAAATCCAAAAAGTAGTTCTAAAAGTGTTCAGCAGAATTTTGTGTCTGACACTTATTTTACCCTAATTTTTAATACCGAATTCGATGACGAAAGATCTTGCTTTCTTTTAATTATGTTTTATATAAAACAGCGATAAACAGTCTGCCTTTTCAGTTTTATCACTTCAGTTTATACAATTGAAATATTCCACTGCAATATTTAATATTCACTAATTGAATTTAATTAAATTACTTAAAGTAGAGTTAAAAATTGCTAAAAATTCAAATAACAATAGTTTTACTATATTATTTTTTTATTTAAAATATATGTTATTGTGGTATTTTCAAAAAATATTAGTTTTAAATTTCTCCAACCAAATTCGCCAGTGTTGCCACTTCATTATTAGCCTTTTTTAAAAAAGGAAAAATCGGCTGCCACTGTACAGCCTTCATTAATTACACTGTGAGACAAATGGTAGGGGTCAGTGATCGGGAAGGGTTCAAACTACCGGGGAAAGTTATATCGGTAAAAAAGAAGTTATACGTGTCCCGGCGTTTCGCTGGGTCATCCCTAGGAATCGAGATATATCGATTTGACCTTTGGTGGTCTTTTTTTTGACATAACTCGAGAACCACTAGTCCGATTTTGCTCAAACAATTTAAAAAAAATTAAAAATTACAATTCCTTTAATCTATTCATATAACGTTTTTCTATATACTCAACAGTTTTGCCGGTAAAAATAAATGTATGAAGAAAAAAATATTTTTTGCCTAAAATATTAAAAAAAAGTAATAAACAAAAGGTTATTGATTTTTATGGTAGCGGTAACAAACATTTATTTTTACCGGAAAAACTGTTGAGTATATAGAAAAGCATTATATGAACAGATTAAAGGAATTGTAATTTTTAATTTTTTTAAAATTGTTTGAGCAAAATCGGACTAGTGGTTCTCGAGTTATGTCAAAAAAAAAGATATATCTCGATTCCTAGGGTTGACCCAGCGAAACGCCGGGACACGTATAACTTGTTTTTGACCGATATAACATTTCCCGTTGGTTTCATCCTATCCCGATTTTGACTGTCGCATAGTGTTGTTGGAAAATAAAAATTTAAAGTGATTCTTAATATCAGATAAATTTTCTAGTCCTTATCGTGGCCCGATTTTTATTTTTTAATTTGTTTTTAACAAAGTTGCCACACAAACTTGAAAATTCCCAAAAAGGCAAGAAAAAATAATTTTGCTTGGGAATATAAAATTTATTTGACTGAAATTCAAAAAAAGGGCCACGATAAGGACTACAAATTTTTGTTGACTACGAAAAAAAAACCGGATCGAAATCGGTTAACCCACCTTTGCTGTACAGTGGCAGATTTTGAACTCTAGGTTGCGAGAAAAAGGCGTTTGAAGTCTAAAGTTAATTTTAAGCTAAGAAAACAGCAAAATTTGCTACATGTCCACCAAATTTGGGACGAATCGGTTAAAGGGTATTTGATATATTAAACCTAATAATCCATTATTATACATAATGCTACTCATATTATTTTGTAAAAATGCTATAATTTTGTACATTTTTTAATTTATTTCGTATTTTTCCCCTTTTTTTATATATATATTGATTACTTTTATAACTTATATTAAGCCATCAGCACCTGCCCCATATGACGTGTCTTCAACATCCATCAAGGAATCGTCATTGGCTTTTCTTTGAAAACTGCCCAGTCAGAAAAATACAAACGGGAAATCGGTGGCAAAGCACTTTAACAGGTGGTACAAGTACTGGCAAAAAGTGATTTCCCATTCTCAAAATGATAACATCATTAGACAAAAGGACCGGCTGTTCAAAAAGCGCCGGAAAAGCACTGGAGGAACAAAATTTTTAAACATTGGCAAAACGCTGGCAAACCCAATAAATAGGTGGTCTGGAAATATATTTTCCAAAATAAAATTTAAAAAAAGTTCATATCTATTTTTTTTTGGTCCTGCCGTGATTTGAACCCAGGCCGTCAGATTTGCAGACGATTGCTCTACCCACTGAGCTAACGAGACATATAATATTTGATAGCTAAACACATAAATCAGTGATAATCGCTGGACAACTACTGGCTGTGCCAAAATGCTAGTACTGGAAAACAATTTTTTGTAGCTAGTATGCCAGTGTTGGGAGGGCAAAAAAAAAGTTGGTCTTGAAGGAGCTTTTCCACAAACAAAAAAATTGATTTTATAAAACAAAAAAAAATTTTAAATTAAAAAAAATCCAAAAAAAATTTTTTACTTGCAACCGGATTTGAACTCGGAACCTCATCACTACAAACATTTTTTAACGAAGCGTCAGCATTTTTATAAAATCATTGGTCTACCAGTGAATTGAGTTTTGTACGCCTGGTAGCATTGGCTAGGTAGCACTGGATAACCACTGGTTGCAAAGTGGTTTTTTTTATAAACCACCGAAATTTTTGTAAAACAAATACTGGTAAAACGCTTTTTACAAACGCTGGCAAAGCGTCCCAAATGAGTGTTCTGCCAGTCATTAATTTTTAACACCGTGGTTACCCAGTGGTATGCCAGTGCTTGATTTGTTGTACCACTGGCGATTTCTGACTGGGTGCGTGCAATTCTTACATCTTTCGATATAGCTTTTATCTTTTTATTCTGCCCTGTTATAATGTTATAAGATATATGACTTCTAATAAAAACAAGTTAATAAAAATGCAAACAAAAGTGTTACACACAAATTTACCACATAGAGTATTATTGTGGGACTAAAACATATTTTACAAAAAAAAAACATATGAAAATTTAATTTCTTCGAATTTTTTATTGAAAGTTTCGGATCATATAGAGGAAAGAATGCTCCATCCAAATAAAAAAAAAATCGAAAACAAAATTTTTCCTAGAGTCGATACCCCACTTAAGCATTTTAACATTTAACTAAATTTTCTTAACTGTTATACAACGGTGCGTATGAGTGTTATTTAATGATGAGTGTGACTTAAATATCACTCATAAGTTCTGACGTATTAAAACTAATACTTCAATAGGCACAACTATATTATATACTTACATCCAATACTAGGAATTCCGAGCAGGGTTGGTTTCCACAAATCCCAGAATTCGGGATTTTGAAAATTTGTATCCCGGCATCACGCAAAATCTGGGGTTTCAAATTTTCAATTTATAGGGATATCGGGATTATTCGTGATTTTAATTTTAAAAACCAATTCTTGAAATAAATTAAATTAATAAAAAATAAAAATATTTTTTTTTAAATCTTTATATTTTGTGGTATGAAAAACTAAACAAAACAAAAAAAAAATAAAATTTGCTTAAATTAGCAGAGCTCGTTTGCCGATTATGTATTATTTGCAAAAAAACTTTCACATTTCCAAAATTATAACAATAAGGTGAGGAGCGTAACAGTGTTCACTTTATTAGGTTATGCTGCCTTAGATTTTTAATTGTAAAAGAAAATCTAAAAGTTTTTAAAAAAATAATTGAATATCAAAATTTTAACAATTTTACGTTCCTATTCATACAAAAAGTCTGTGACTCGTAATTGCGACTATATTCCCCATGTATTTGTTGTTGAAAAGTTCCAATAAATTATTTTTATTCAAATTTTTTTTTTTTTGAAAACTTCAAAAATATTTAGACCTGATATCGACACAATCATAATATTGACAAATAAAATTTGAATTTTTTTAATTTTTTGTTGTTTTCTATAAAAAGTTAGGTCTCTCAGTCTTAAATATTGTCTTATTACGGTTATAATGAGTCACAAGTAGGAACAGGCACCTCAGTCAACAAAGAAAATTGCAGCATTTTGTTATTTTAAGACAAATAGTACACTTTTGTACCCGGTTAATTTCTAATCACTTTCGTAAGAAAACCATACATGTTTCATATTATCGATCAATGTTTTGAAAACAATCAATCAGCTCAAAGTATTTAAAAGTAAAATGTTCTGCGGAGCAATTCTGTATCTTTTTAACGACAAAATTCGGTCATTAAATTGTCAGGTTTGTGAAATTTTAAATTTTAGGTTTTTGGGGAAAAATTTTATTTTCCAGACCCGTAAAACACTGTAATCAATTGGCATTGAAAACAAAGTGATTCCAACCAAACTGATTTCATTCTTTAATCTCAATATGATTTCAGATTTAAAAATTAAATCTTGTCAAAATTACAATATTTTGCGAATTTGAATTAAAAAAAAAAAAAATAAAAGTCAAAAATTTAAAAAGCCCAGCATTTTTTGCAAGACTGGTGCATAAGGATCATTATGATTTACTTGAATCAGTTCTCTAATACTTGGTTCTATATGCTTTTTTTTTGTTTAAAAATTCAAAAATAACTGTTATTTTCGATCCCTGTTTTGAAATCATTTTTTTTAGAAATCATTGAATGCAATTAATTTAATTGCAATCAATTCGATTGCAATCAATTTTTTGTTGAAATCATGCGATTTCAATTAATTCCCCTGAATTCACCATTATAGTGAATGTCCAACGAAATAATATACACTTGGAATCTAGCGGTTTCCACTAGGATCTGGTGGAAACCCCAAAAATTTTTGATGGAAACCACCACGTTTTAGTGGAAGAAGGAGTTTCAATTGAAGAGAACGATGATTTTGATTCTGATTTAATTTTGATTGCAATTACTGAATTTTATTGCAATATATGAATTGATTTCAAAAAATTGATTCAATCATTTTTATCGCATTGATTTCATGATTTCAAATTGAAATCAAAATCTTAAATTATTTTAAAAGCAATAAGAAAAACTAGAAATCATTAACGCGAAATCATGTGATTACAATTAAATCGATTGCAACCTTTTGCAGCTCTGTTATTTTCCATAGTTACTATTAATTATGTTCCTCAATTTTAAGGTATTAATATATATTTAATATTTTTATTTAGCAGTAAATATGAAGAAGTTTCTATGTTTGGAACTTTCTTTTTGTCGTTAGGTCGATATTATTGTACAACACTATTTTGGAGCGTGGATAATTTCAGCGCCAAATGAAATCAGCCGGTTACTGTACTAGAATGCCCAAAGAGTTTGCAAATGCCGCTTTGTTGTCGCTAAATAAAAACTGCATTTCTATGCTTTAAAGTATATGTAACTAGCGGGCGCAGCCCGCTACGTTGTTAGCGTGCTTTAAAGGTTACGGGGAGGGCTGCGCCCCCCACAAATTTTATTAAATTCGTTTTTTTATTTAAAGTTTTTTTATTTAAAGCCTTCACCCAGCCACCACAAATAAATAATTCTGCACAACAATGGGTTTAAAATAAATAAATATTTGATCACTTTTTCTCATGAAAGTGGATTGTTAGTAATGAATCCATAATAAATTGCAATATACGTGTGTATGTTAAGATAATTTGGTAAAGTGAGAACTTAGGTAGATAGACCCGTAAGTAGTTTTGTTCATTTGTGTTTTGAATGAAAATAAATAACGTAAAGCAGAGTTGGAAAGCATTTTATAATATTAAAAATAGCGGGCAAAGCCCGCTACGTTGCTAGCGTGTCTTAAAGTTTTTTTTTTTTAATTCCAGTTTATGTAAAGGTAGACCTGGCAATTCAAGTAAATTCACAAATTCAGTTGGAAAATTTACTGCGTCGGTTTCTTCCACCGGTGCTTCGTTACATGAAGTTTAAATATCGGAATATATAAGTTCCATTCCTTTTCTAAGGTTTTTTCTCTTTTAGAAAATTTGTTTAACTTTTTGGAGAGTATGTTTCAATGCTACATAAGTTTCATATTCCGTGGATAGTGTTTGAACAGGTAATTCCCTCTTCCAATCCATTTGCATTGTCTATAATTTCAATTCCACTCGTTCAACGTTTATATCCATTTCATTCCACTTGTGTAGTGTTTCAATTCCACTCGTTTCCTATTTAGTTTCTTAATTTTAGTGTTTCATATACACTTGTTCTTTAAGTTTTAGGTTTCTAGCTAAAGACGCAGACGTTAAGGGGGGGGGGGGCAATTTTCCCCTTTTGAACCACCATTTTTACTACGTTCCTGTCCAAAGTCCTAGAAATGCCTTGTCGATAAGTTAGCCCATACTCCAAGGAAAACATATTATATATTACAGGTTTCTAGCCGAAGGGTTCGGTTAGGCCATCAAGGGGGAGAATTATTCCGTTTTTACCCCTCCCGGTAGGAATTTCCAAAAATTCCGTCTTAGAGGACGTCTGCGTTGGAGGAGGAACCTACTACATATATAATTTTAGGTCTCTATATCCAGCAGTTTGGCCTGGCCGTCAAGGGGGAAGTTTTTCCCCTTTTTACCCCTCCCGGTATGAATTTCCAAAAATACCATCTTAGGGGACGTCAACGTATGAGAAGGAACCCAATTTAAGATCCCTTGTTCCAGCAGTTTGGCCAGGCCGTTAAGGGGGAGACTTTTCCTGTTTTTGACCCTACCTGTAGAAATTTCCAAAAATCTCAGTGGATGTCTACAATAGAGGAGGAACTTTAATACCAAATTTCAACTTCCTACCTCCAGCGGTTTGGGCAGGCCTTTAAGCGGCACTTTTCGCTTCATTAATCCCATTAAAAGCACCTTCCCGGTAAGTGAGCCCATACTCCAAGTAACATATGTTTTACATTTCAGGTTTCTAGCCAACTTTTACTATTTGTGCCCCTCTCGGTAGGAATTTCCGAAAATCCATCGACAGGGAATTTCAGCTTCCTAGTTCCAGCAGTTTGAGCAGGCTGTCAGGGGGGACACTTTTTCTTTTTTTGTCCCTCCCGGTTGGAATTAGGCTGGAAGAGAAACCTAAGTACCGAATTTCAGCTTCCTAGTTCCAGCAGTTTGGACAGGTCGTTAAGGGGCAACTTTCCCTTTTTGAGCCCCCATTTTATAACGACCCTGTCCAAAATTCAAAAAAGTATCTTTCTAATAAGTTAGCCCTTACTCCAGGGACCCACATTTTAAGCTTCAGGTTTCTAGCCGAAGGGGTTTTTACCGGCCCCCAAGGTGAGGCTTTTCTTCTTTTTGCCCCTCACTTTAGGAATTTACAAAAATTCCATCTTCACGGCTATCTGCGATGGATGAGGAACATTCATATCAAATTTCAACTGCATTGCCTAAGCGGTTTGGGCAGGCCGTTAGTGGGGAGATTTTTCCCATTTAACCACCATTTTTACTATGTTCCTGTTCCAAAATAGAAAAATTACGTTGCCGGTGAGTTAGTCCTACTCCAAGGAATACATATTTAAAATTTTAGGTTGTCCAAAAGGGATTGGGCAAGCCGTCAGGAATTTCAAAAATTCCGTCTAAGCGGACGCCTACACAGAAGGAGGAACTCACATACCGAGTTTCCTTTTGGGATATCCTTGTAGAGAATTCCAAAGATACAAACTTAGTCGATGTCTACTACAGTGGAGGAACCTTTATACCAAATTTCAACTTCTTACCTCCAGTGGTTTGGGCAGGCACTTTTCCAATTTGTGAGACTGTTTATGGGGAGACTTTTCCCCTTTTTGCCCGTTCCGGTAGGAATTTCCAAAAATCCCGTCTTAGCGCACGTCTATGCCGAATATCCAGAAACCTTGTTTTAGTGGAGATATCCGTGGGGGGAGGAAAAAAAGTAGTTTTTTTGAAATTATATATTAGCTGTATTTTGTCTCATGCATATCAACGTTAAGTATTTAAAGCAAATCTACGTTAAACCGATTGTAGTACAAAAAAATTGTAAACAGGTTATGTTTATAATTTTTCCGTTATAATCGAAGGTATGTCAGCAAAAGTTTTTAGGAAGTAACGCAAATAAGTTACGTCAGATGTGAAATTGTATAAACGTTGAGTTTTCAACGTTGATAATTATCCGTGTTGAAAGTTAACGTGCATACGAAAAGTAATATGTTAGTTTTCGTCTTAAACGCGTTTTTATGCACTTTGAGTTTTTTTATGAGTTAACGGATATAGTTAAGTCGAAAACACAGCTATTATTTTAAATGGTACTTTTTGGAAAAACGAAATTTTTTGGAAAAAGATACTTTGTTTTGACAAAGTACTTTATTTTTACTTTTTTTGGAAAAGGTATTTTTTTTGGAAAAAGGTACTTTTTTTGGAAAAGGTACTTCTTTTGGAAAAGGAACATTTTTTTAGAAAAAGGTACTTTTTTTGGGAAAAGGTACTTTTTTTTGCAAAAGGTACTTTTTTTGAAAAACGTATTTTTTTGGAAAAATGTATGTTTTTTGGGAAAAGGTACTTTATTTGGAAAAGGTACTTTTTTTTGGGAAAGGTACATTTTTTTAGAAAAAGGTACATTTTTTGGAAAAAGGTGCTTTTTTTAAAAAAGGTACTTTTTTGGAAAAAGGTACTTTTTTGGAGAAAGGAATTTTTTTTGGAAAAAGGTTCTTTTTTGGAAAAAGGTACTTTTTTTGGAAAAAGGTACTTTTTTTGGAAAAAGGTACTTTTTTTGGAAAAAGGTACTTTTTTCGGGAAAAGGTACTTTTTTTGGAAAAAGGTACTTTTTTCGGGAAAAGGTACTTTTTTCGGGAAAAGGTATTTTTTTTGGAAAAAGGTACTTTTTTTGAAAAAAGGTACTTTTTTCGGGAAAAGGTACTTTTTTCGGGAAAAGGTACTTTTTTTGGAAAAAGTTACTTTTTTTGGAAAAAGGTACTTTTTTTTTGGAAAAAGGTACTTTTTTGGAAAAAGGTACTTTTTTGGAAAAAGGTACTTTTTTGGAAAAAGGTACTTTTTTGGAAAAAGTTACTTTTTTTGGAAAAAGGTACTTTTTTTTGGAAAAAGGTACTTTTTTTTGGAAAAAGGTCCTTTTTTTGGAAAAAGGTACTTTTTTGGGAAAAGGTACTTTTTTGGAAAAAGGTACTTTTTTTGTCCCCTTTTTGCCCCTCCCGATAAGAATTTCCAAAAATGCCGTCTCAACTGACGTCTACACCGGTCGAGGAACCTACATACCAAATTTCAATTTCATAGCTCCAGCAGTTTGAGCAGGCCGTCAAGGGGGAGACTTTTTCCCCTTTTTGCCCGTCCCTGTAAAAATTTCCAAAACTCCCGTCTTGGTGGATGTCTACGATAGTGGAGGAACCTTTATACCAAATTTCAACTTCCTGCCTCCAGCGGTTTGGGCAGGCCGTCAAGGGGGGCCTTTTTCCCCTTTTTAACCCCCATTTTTACAACGTCCCTGTCCAAAATTCTAGAAAGTACTTTCCAGAAAAGTTAGCACCTACTCCAAGGAACACATATCTTAAATTTCAGCTTTCTAGCCAAAGGGCTTTTGGCAGGCCGCCAAGGGGGAGACTTTTCCCCTTTTTGCCCGTTCCGGTAGGAATTTCCAAAAATCCCGTCTTAGCGGACGTCTACGCCGAAAGAGGAACCTACATACCAAATTTCAACTTCCTAGCTTCAGCGGTTTGGGCTGGGCGATGTTGAGTCAGTCAGTCAGTCAGTCACGTTTTTCTTTTATATACAGAGATAAGCCTAAAAATGGTGCAAATTTACTTTTAAGATACCCTCAAGGAACTCCTCATCCAGAAAACAGATTCGGTGCAGACAATCGCATTTGAAGCCAGTCGAATTTTTGGTTGTGGTAGCCAAGTTTTTCAGCTGTAGCAACAGAAAACCAAATGAGTCAGGACTAATATGATTGCAACAACAGTTGTAACACGAATAATTCGGTAGTCGTAACCGAAAAATTCACTTAATGAAACGGAAACATTCGATTAGCATCAAGTTGGGTTATCAGCACCGAAGTTTTTTTCTGAGTATTGCCGTTGGATTTTTTTAGTTGTTTATATAATACTTCAGCTTTGTATTTCACAGAGAGTGGATTCGTTGTATCATGCGCGGTTCCAGCAATTAATATAAGGGGAAAATCATACGCCACAGTAGACAAATACAATGAGTTGGCCACTGAGGCGTATGATTTTTCCCCTGATATTAATTGCTGGAACCGCGCATGCGTTGTATCAACTGAAGTTGTTGCCACATGAATTTTGGTAACCACACGTACTATCACATTATTTGTTTGGAGCTATATACACACAGGAAAAAAAATGTCCAACTGAATTTCTAAGCCTATTTTGGTTGCTACAACCGATAAATTCGGTTGGTAAAACCATATTGGAATGTGATTCCTAAATATTTTGGGTATTGCAACTAAAATTCAGTTGTATAAACCGAATTTTGTTGTGATAACCAGTATTCAGTTGCACCAACCTATTTTAGTATATGTAACCGAATTTAGTTGGAAAATGGCATATTTGTTCTCTGTGTGTACATTTTCAGTTACCTTAACTATATTTTCGAAAATGAAAAATTTGCTCCAACAGAACTTTTTTGCCATTCAGTAGATCAGACCGAATTTATTTAATAATTCCTTTAAAAATACGACACTCTTTCCAATATTTTTAAAATTATGTAAAATATTGCTTTTCAAAAAGTGTTGATTTATGAGTGATTTTACCAAATCAGACAGTTCATATACAAAGCTACAAAACTCTCGTTCCGTTGAATTTTTGCACCTTATGTAATGTCTCGGTTTGTGTATTCCAAACATCATTTGAGTATTGGGGATGAGCTGAGGTGATGCACGGGAAATAATTGTATTGTCTATCATAAAAATGGTCAGCAATTTGATACAACAAATAGAATCTAATACTGCAATATCATATCAGAATTTAAACTTGAGGTAAAACAATATTCTAACTAAATAAATATATGAAAATACAGAAAGTCCAAAAAAACAATTTTTGTATTCTCTAATGCAAAAATTAAAATAATAATAAAAAAAAATTAAAATATTTTGAACATAATAACATACTCAAATATTACAAAATTCGGTAGATTCTGCGGATTTCTTCCTATATATTATTAAGACTTCCATCTGCAGTTAAAAATTCAGTTTCTGGGGACTTTTTATAATAAACACTCAGATTCTGAGAACTTTCTCCTGAAAGGTGGATCCTGAACTAGGGGGACTTTTTAAAATAGTAAAAGCTTTTAGGAGTAAAAAATTCTCGGAAACTTAGTCTCATCAAGATTGTAAGGACTTTTTAATAAAGAAGAATTCTTCAATTGCAAGCAGTTTTTTTCATTGTTAAAAACCTAAATTTTTAAAAGCAAAAAGCCCTGTCAATATAAGGGTATTTCTGTGTCCTTATAGTCCTTTCACTAATAGCCTATACATATCTTACACATACGTTTATAATTTAAAATTTCCATAATTTAATAATAAAAAACAAGAAACTCCTTACGGTATGCTATAGAAATTTTGGTATTGAAATAATATCACTTATACGTTATGTTTACGGCAAATATTTTTCAAACACATTGCAGTGACTCTTATTTTTCTTATTTTCAAACATTTATATGGGTGTGTATTAGGCCGGGTCGATTTGTGGGGAGGCAAAAAAACCATACCTCTAAAACGAATTCTACTACCCCCCAACTGTTGACTTTTGTCCCGTAGGATCAAGTTTTGAAAAATCACACTTTGACCCATTTAGAGTGCCCCAATCGAGTCCAAATGTATGACCGACCCCCACTAACTTTGGAGGGCCGATCCACCCATGCCAGTGGCACACCCCCTGGAACTCCCCTGGGGGGTTCCCCATACAAACATTTTCAAAAATCACCATTTTTGGCACTTTATTTTATTATTTTTTATTTATTTTATTTATTTTTATTATTTTATTTATTTTTTCTCCTTAGAAATTTATTTAGTCAGAACATATGTAAATGAAAAAATTAATTTAACTTAGTAATAGAAAAGAAAAAATAAAAAATTACTGTTTGAAGTCTTTTTTGCTTTCAAGTCTGGGCAATTTCGCACGGCTCTCTAATGTCGTCGCCATAACAGCCTCTACATTTTCCGGTATAACTCGTTTGGAAACGCTAGCTAGCAATTGAACGTGTCGTTCTGTTTCTTGTATGTGTGATGGAATTTTTGGATCATTAAACGGTGGATCATCTTGATTTAAATATTCTTTCAAAGTATCGTATGGAATGCTTCGCGTGAATGGTGGTTCAAATACGTCATTTATGTCATTCATATTGATCATTTCCGTGTAACTTGTGCAATAAAAGTTTATATCTGGTTTTTTATAAGCTCTAATTCCCGTTGGGTCGTCAACATCGGTTCGATAGCGTAGAATTATCTTGATAGCACAGTCGCGCTTTTCTTTGCTATCATCAAACAACATTGATAACAAGATATTTTCCGAATGCGCATAATATGAATTATCTGTAATTACTTTATTGACAATTTTGCGTAAACGAGGTTCTAGAAATCTTGACCAACTAATGAATTTGAAAAATAATCTACTACCGTACACGACAGAGCTGTAATACTTGATATTGAAGTACATTGGCACATAACATGTAATTATAAATTCAACCAGTATTCTTAAATTTGCATCTGGATTTTCCGTTGTCACATATAATCGTAATAGTCTAGCGACCTTGGTGAGCCACCGAGAATGTACAATTTTCCCTGGTTTGATGTTTGCCAGATCCACTGAAACCACGCCGCTAGAAATTGCATGGGCCATGTCGTATAAGTACTTGGAATCGGTGGAAAATTCAATTTTTTCTGGAGCAGGGGGCATATTTTTCAACTCAATTTTCTGAAAGCCGTCCACCACCGGAAAATATATAAAAATAAAACAATTAAAAACGGTTGACAATTATAATAAATGAGTGATAGCAATAACTTACCGGAAGAGTTTCACAAGTTTCGATTTGACGGCTCAATTTTCCGGTTGCCGATCTTGGTCCAGTGCTGGTTGATTTATCCAAAGCTTCAAACAAATGCCGAAACGGAAGTTCGTTGAAGTGTAGAAGGCAAACGAACCAATGCAATGGTCTTTTTAACAGCAATTCGAATCGTCGTATAATTCCACCGTTTGGGCCAGTGTTTGTTGGCTCACCGTCAGTGCATATGCCAATTAATGCATCCAGTGATATATTTTTATCGTTGAAAAAATCATTTAATTTGGTTGTTTTGTATTCAGCGGTTTCATGTTCCAGTCTTACGTAACCAATCAATTCAGAATTCGGTTCTCTCAAAATAACAAGATGAGGTTCTTTTACCATTCTAGTATGATACTTCTCATCAATTATATCTCTCGTTAAAGTATCATCTTTTCTGCCATCGAATGAAAATGCTAACAAATTGGTATCATCTAACCGTTTGCGAAGCACTTCTTGTCTGCATTTCTCTTTTTCTCGACGAACTTTCGATTTATCCATGATGAGAGGTTTGCCATGGATATCTTTCATTTTAAAATCTTGGAAAAGCGCTTTTCCCATTGCTGCTGCTACTCTATCAGGCACGCCAAATCTGTCACATACCAAGGCAAAGTTAAAACAATCGTATCTCTGTGTATATTGTGAACTTGTGCTTATATCAAAATCTTCTTGAACCGGTGGCGGTGCGTATGTTGAATCATCGGGATCTTGGTATGTTGGCATTGATGACATAGACGTTGCTCCTTGCTCTTCAATTTCCATCGCAAATCCATCCATTGTTAGACTTCTCTGATTATGTTGATCGTGCATAAACTCTTTGAGGCGTTCGGGAACCAAACCGCATGCACATGGAGCTGCCTTCAAATCGCATTTACATGTTCCAATGAAAAAAATTGTTTCCAGAGATTTTACATACTCTGTAAATTGTTGGGGTTTGTTTCTTCTCTTGATTTGCTCTTGATATTTGTCAAGCAATCTATTCAATTTATTACATACACTTTTTTTCAGCATTATTTCCATACCAAGTTTTTCCCAAATTCCAATTAACTTATCTTGTACTTGAATAGTGAATGCTTTATAGGACAACTTTTTTTGTTCGCTCAAGTAAAAATAATATCTCAAGATATCCAGATGGGTTGGTAAATTAAGATCAGTCAAATCAGTAGACACACCAAAAACAGTAACATCATGCCTGGGTATATGACTCATTGGGTTTTCGATAGTTGTTGATGTTGTTATTGCTTCATCTTGCGGTGTAGAGGATGGTGGATTCATTGTAAACTTCTTGATTTGGAAAGATTTTTTTTTTAATATTTTTTTATCTCAAATTAGCACTTCACACTTCGAGTTCTTCACAACGACTTAATGCATTCACAAAAACTGTTGCGTTATATATGGTCTAGGAGACGAGGTAATAAGAATGAAATGGTAATTTCAATTCTACCTGTAACCGATTTTGTTGTCAAAACTGCCCATAAAGTACTTACATGTAAATTAAACGTTAATCTGACCACAAATTCTGTTAAGCAAGTGCGCCTTTTATTACTTCTGGAAAATCCTTTATGATAATTCTATGCTCAATTCTACCTGTAACCGATTTAGCTTAAGTAAGTTTACGACATGCAGCTGTGTCTTGTGGTGGCTTAAAAAACCCACACAACCTATTTTACGACCTGCAACAGAACGACACGTTCAATTGCTAGCTAGCGTTTCCAAACGAGTTATACCGGAAAATGTAGAGGCTGTTATGGTGACGACATTAGAGAGCCGTGCGAAATTGCCCAGACTTGAAAGCAAAAAAGACTTCAAACAGTAATTTTTTTTATTTTCTTTTCTATTACTAAGTTAAATTAATTTTTTCATTTACATATGTTCTGACTAAATAAATTTCTAAAGAGAAAAAATAAATAAAATAATAAAAATAAATAAAATAAATAAAAAATAATAAAATAAAGTGCCAAAAATGGTGATTTTTTAAAATGTTTGTATGGGGAACCCCCCATGGGAGTTCCAGGGGGTGTGCCACTGGCATGGGTGGATCGGCCCTCCAAAGTTAGTGGGGGTCGGTCATACATTTGGACTCGATTGGGGCACTCTAAATGGGTCAAAGTGGGATTTTTCAAAACTTGACCCTGCGGGACAAAAGTCAACAGTTGGTTCCTTCGGCAAAGTTTCTTATTTTGATCCCTAGAATACGATTTTCACTGAGCCATGGGCGATTATTAAATCGACCCGCCCTAGTGTGTATATAACTTTACTTAAATTTTAAGCTTGCCTTAAATTTGCTTATCATAGAGCTCTCTTCTCTCCTCTTTCGTATTTTTCTGTTCCACCTTCTTCTACACCATATTTTAAAGCATATTTTCTGTACAAGAAATACATTTTTAGTAAAATAAAAATTGTGTAATTTTCACTTTCATTTCTGCAAATATTTTCTGAAGGAAAAACGCGCCATTATTAAACATAAAAACTCATTTTTACCGCAATTTTTTTTACATATTTTTTGAAGTTAAGTGTAAAATCTAAAAAGCAATATAAGCTAAATATATGAGAGTAAGTGAAGAATATAGAAAACTTTTTTATACGAACTTTTTTTTCAAACGTTATATGTATTAGTATCTTCATATTATTAACAAGCAATTTGTCATTTTTTGTGTAATATTATATGTAGTTTTTGTTAGATTTCTTAGGAAGAAAATTGTGGAAACAAGGTCATTACACCTTTGTTAAATTGAATTTATAGAAAGTGTGAGTTATCAAAGAGAAATCTTTCCAAATGTTTATTTGAAATTTGATGAAAGGGTTCATGAACAAACACAATGTGCACACGGCTGCATAAATTCGTGATTTTTGTCTCAAGGACATTATTGTAATACACAAGAGCTTTTATGAAACCATTTTAAGCACGTAATAAACTTTAATTTTACATGTTTTAAAAAAAGTATGGTCTTTCAAGTGGTTTGGTTATTAACACAGAAGCACAAAGCTATAGTTTAAAGGAATAGTTTAAAAATGCAGTTCTTTATTCTTCTTAAACCAGAATAGGAATTTGTGCTTTTAGTTTTTATTTAAACTATTTAGTAGCACTTCCAAAACAAAACCAATTGAAAGGATATTGCAATTCTTATGACTCTTAGTTTGACACTCGTTTGCACGCAGTAATGAAAAAATTAATTTCGCCTACATAATATGTAATTTAGATAAGCTCTATGTATTTAATTACACTGCATAGCACTCAAAAAATTAATGGAGATCTGACCACCAGATCTATATATTTCGGACATGCTGATTACAATGGCGTATTTTATTTTTCGATCAATGGTACAGATTTTTTGCAAACGCCTTTAAAGTTTGGCGGTTGTCCATTCAGTTTTTATATAAAAAATTTTTCAAATTCAATTAATATGACTTTTTTTTGTTCAAATGTAAGCACAGTACCTGTGCCATACGATATAAATGCAATGTTAGCACATCTTGATATCTAAGCCAATATTTAGCGTTTTATATACCCAGTGTAGAAAATCATTACCAGATATGTGGTTATGTAACTACATACTTGGTAATGGTAACTAGTTACTTTTGTTATTACATTTCTTATTACCTTTATATGGCACTGTCGCGAAAAATAATGAGTTGTCGTTACTCACCAGCATACGCAAAATCAAAAAATATATCTTTACCTACGTGCTTACCAGTACTGACAAAAATAATGAGTCTAAAAATTGATTTTCAAAAAAATAATTTATATAAAAAAAAAAATATTTTTTATTGTATTTTTTTTTAAATAAAATTTGCTGGTGCGGAAATCGAACCTGGGTCTACAGATTGCCAGTCAACAGCTCTACCATCTGAGTTATATCGACATGTAATATTAAATAGATAAAAACACAATTGACCTGCTGCACACAAGTAAGCTTACTCGCCAACATACAAAAAATCAAAAAATATGTGGTGACATATATCCTTACCAGTGTTTAAAAAATATTGAGTCTAAAAATAGATTTCAAAAAATTTTCAAAAAAATCTAAAAAATTATTTTCTATTTGAAATAATGATAAAAATAAGTCATTATCAGTAACTCATTATTATATGTATTAAAATAATGCAGAAGGTAAGTGGGTGTCATTACTAGTACTCCAAAAAATAATGATATGTCATTACCGTTTCTACACTGGGCTATTTATGGTAAAAATAACGAAACCTTTTTGGAGGGACTTTTGGATAAATTTTTTGTCGTTTACAATAATTTTTGTAATAATTCGTTATATAAATTAAACAAAATCCCCGATAAAAAATTATTTCTAGAAATTGCATTCGGTGCGGAAGGTTTATTTGCCGAAATGACCCGCAAGCACGATTTTTATTATTAATTTAGTATTGCATATCACGTGCTGATAGGTAAAATTTTTGTTAATAATGAGTCATAACCATTGTGTAAGTTATGGCACGTTGCCCTCAACGTGACAACATAACTCAATTTATACCAATATTTCTGTATTCGTTCCCAAGCAACCCAAATTTTCTGCATTGGTTGCAAAATGGTTTTACTTTTTGTATGAGTTGTAATTTTTGTCAAGTAAATTCTGTTGTATTTTCATAAATGCTAAAATTCTATGGTCAAAGCAGCGGTGTCAAGTAGCTTTGCAATTTTATAAATTCTGTAGTAAGTCTGTCTGCACGTTCTACAAAGTCAGCAAATTAAAATTGTTGGTTGCCTTAATAAAGAATGATTGTAGAAAGATAGGGCAGTCTTTTATTGAACGCCAAACCTACATAGTAGGGAAATAAAAATAAAACCTACATAGTAGGGTAAAAACAAAACAGATTTAAAAATTAATATTATTAAGTCAATAATTGAAAATAAAATTTTAAACTAATATTAAGACTTTAAATAAAAATAAAGATTAATAAACAACCTACATAGTAGGTATTAAACAAAACATTGATTGTTTTACTGGCGCCCAACACGTGATATCCTTTTAAGGATCAAAAAAAAAAGAGAACGGTTTACCATAGTGTGAAAAAGTGACAATCTTCATAGAAGGTAAAATTTATTGAACAAGTTCACATAGTGAAGCAGTGACTATCTTTGTAAAAATACAAGATACAAAACAAATAAAAATTAGTTCTGAGCCGAATAAAGCCAAACTTTATGTGTTAGAAAACAAAGTTTCTAATAAAATAAAAACAAACTTCATAAGAAATATTGAACCTAAATTTTCAAAAAAAAAAAGGTGTTCACAAAAACACAAAAACGTTGTGAAAACTAATAAAATAAATAAAACTTTCATCGTGAGAGGAAGCATAATACAGAAAAAAAAGTGCACGAGGTTAATGAAAGGACAGTCAGAAGTGCCACACATATCCAAAAAAAACCCACATAATCATCTTTACCAATAAAGACGAGCAAAATCCCTTCTACGGCCGAAATCAACTTCAGCTTTCTCCAAAAAAAGGGGTTTTAAGGATTCAACAATTTGCTGCTGCAGTTTCAATCTTCATCATGTTTATCTTTTTGTAAGTGCTAGATGTAAGAATTAAACAACCAATATAGTAGCTTATTTGTAAAGGTATTTAAGTAATATAAAATAATTAAGATTCACCTCAAACTTAGATAAACTCAAAGCCTTTTAATTTTAACAGTTTGACATAGTTTGTTTTTCTTCTTCAAAGAAAAACGAAAGTAAAAAGATTATTTTCTGAATTTGAAACGAAATTTACACAAAAGGGCTCCCAAGTTGATCATTGTTTTTCCCTAAGTTCATGCCAGAAACACAAGGATTGGAGGATATTTTAGCTAGGTTACAAGCATTAGGAGTTTCCGAAGAACTAGGTGAGGATAGAAACGAAATGAACTCCGCAAATTTGCAAGTACTCCTGGACACCGCCATTGAACAGGCGGTGCGAAGAACCAAGGAGAGTTTCGAGGCAACTATTGCCGACCTGACTAGGTGGCTCCAATCCCTAGAGCCGTCTGTCGCCGTAGAAGAATATAAGGAAATGGAAATTATACCCAATAGGCCGTGTGAAGAAACTTTAGATATAATTAAGTCTGTACCAGAATTTAAAGGTGACCCCACCAGATACGTCTCGTGGCGTCAGGCCGCTATGACGGCCCACAGATTATTTAAACCATATGCGGGAAGTTCAAAGTACTACCAGGCTGTAGCTATTTTGAGGAACAAAGTCGTGGGTAATGCAGACGCCGCGTTAAGCGCCTACAACACAGTCCTTAACTTTAAGGCTATTATGGCAAGGTTGGACTTTACATACATGGAAAAGAAATCAATCTTCACATTAGATCAGGAGCTCTCCACCTTAAGGCAGGGCCAGAAAACTATTATCCAATTTTACGACGAAGTAGAGCGTAAGTTAATTGCAATTGTGAATAAAATTATAATGTCGAATGAGGGGGATGCAAATTTGATTCAGTCACTGAACCGAAAATACCGCGAACAGGCCTTACGTGTCTTTGTTTCAGGGGTAAGGAAGCCCTTATGTGACACTTTGTTTTCATGCAAGCCTGCGGACTTGCCATCAGCCCTGGCATTAGCCCAAGAGCTGGAGGCAAACCAAAACCGCTATCATTTTGCTGCCATTTACAATAATGGTTTGAACAAGGCTTTACAAAGTTCCCCAACACACACAGCCTCGAGACGGAACATGCAGCATATTGAACAGAACTCCCTTGGCAAACAAGATAATTATTTGCAGCCTTCGCAAAACTATGTCGGTCAACAGATTTCTACATTTTACCGAAATCGCCCTCAGCAGGTATCTAACCAGTCACAACGACATAATGTCGCGAATTCAAATTTCGGAAATTGCGCTCAAAATCCTTTTCAGGCTGTAGGCCAACAAGCTATTGACTCTCAACCAGTATCCCAATCCCTTGACACTGATGTAAGTATGCGTACAGTGCGAACGAATAACTTTCAGGGTTTTCAAGCACATAAGCGGGGTTTAGCATCTGACAGACAGTTCCCTCAGAAGGTTCAAAGGATTAACCACCTTGGCCATGAGGTCATGCAAAACGGGGTTCTTGAAACCTGCGGAACGGATGACTACGCCAATGAGCCGGACTTCTCTGGTAACCAGGAGTCATATGAAAACCCGACTTTTCCTGATCCATCTTTCGAAGACGAGATTAATTTTTTAGAGGAGGGTCAGTTCTCCCCTACATTGAACGAATGATAGGCGGCAGGAACATTAGACTATTGATCGACACTGGTGCCTCTAAAAGTTATATTACCAATATTAACGGACTGAAAAACATTGAAGGAGTAGAGAAAATATTTTTAGTCAAATCCATTCATGGTGCTGACATAATTACCAACAAAACATTGGTAAATGTACTTAATCATACGGGAACATTTTTTATCTTGCCGAATCTGTCTATATTTGACGGCATAATAGGTTTTAGCTCCATAAAGAGTATAAAAGGCGTGATCGACACGGGAAAGGGCATGATTTACTATAACGGCGGTGAGGAAAAATTGAAATATCTTGAGCTAGATGCGGTGAATTCTTTAATAGAAAACGCCTCCATCCCAGGGAATGTGAGGGAAAAGTTTTTTCGAATAATAAACGAAAATGCTGGTGTTTTCGCTAACCCAAACGAAGCTTTGCCCTTTAACACGGGGATTTCCGCGACAATTAGAACTAAGGATCGGGAGCCCATATATTCCAGATACCAATCCTACCCGTTCTCGATGATGGAATTTGTCAATAAAGAGGTTGGGGAACTATTGAAAAATGGCATTATAAGGCCATCCCGATCTCCCTATAACAGCCCCGTTTTGGTTGTCGACAAGAAAGGCACAGACGAAATGGGCAAGCCCAATAAACGTCTCGTGTTCGACTACACTAAACTTAATTCGAAGACTATCCCGGATAAATATCCTATACCTGATCCATCTGTCATACTTGCAAATCTCGGCAAATCCAAATTCTTCACGACATTGGATTTGAAAAGCGGTTTTCACCAAATTAACTTGTCAGAACCCGACCGGGGGAAAACTGCTTTCAGCGTGAATAATGGTAAATACGAGTTTTGTCGCTTACCATTTGGATTGAAGAATGCCCCGAGCATTTTTCAACGCGCTATCGATGATGTTTTACGTGATGAAATCGGGGAGTCATGTCATGTGTACATCGACGATATCATCATATTTTCCGACTCCGAGCAGAAACACATTGATGACATTGATAACATTTTGCGAAAACTGTATAATGCTAGAATGAAGGTCTCTTTAGAAAAATCCAAATTCTTCAGAACCTCAGTCGAGTATTTAGGCTTTGTCGTTTCAACCGACGGTATTAGAACATGTCCAAGTAAAATTGAAGCCATAGTCAACTATGAAACACCTACAACCTTAAGGGGCCTCAGGTCATTTCTAGGGTTGGCCGGTTATTATAGAAAATTCGTGAAGGACTATGCAGCCATAGCGAAACCCCTCACTAAATATTTGCGCGGGGAAAACGGACATGTTGGGACAAAACATTCGAAGCAGGTTAAGATTGACCTGGATACTGATGCTCTTCACTCCTTTGAGAAGATAAAGAAGATCCTTTCTTCTGAAGATGTACTCCTCCTTTATCCAAATTTCGACAGACCCTTTGACCTTACGACAGATGCGTCGTCCCATGCTATTGGCGCCGTCCTTTCACAGAATGGTCGCCCAATTACCATGATCTCTAGAACCTTGTCACCCGCCGAAGAGAACTATGCAACCAACGAACGCGAACTCTTAGCTATCGTGTGGGCCTTGAAAAGTCTTAGGCACTATCTGTACGGGGTGAGTAGCTTGAATATCTTCACCGACCACCAACCCCTCACCTTTTCGATGTCAGATAAAAACCCGAATTCGAAATTAAAGCGCTGGAGAGCCTTTATTGAAGAGTACTCCCCAAAATTTTTTTACAAACCCGGCAAAGACAATGTCGTTGCCGACGCCCTCTCCAGGCAATTTGTTAACATTACGATGAACACCACATCCACATGCTCATTACAAGCTTGTGGAAGTGAAATGTCACTCACCGAAATTATTCCCGCGGCCGAGAATCCAATTAACTGTTTCAAAAACCAGATTTTAATTAATCAGAGTACAGAACAGAAAAGGGAAACGAAGGTTCTTTTTAAGAACCGCATTCGACACCGCATTGCATACCGGGAGATTGACGATCTTTTGAGTACACTTAAGGACTGCATAAACCCAGAAGTAGTGAATGCAATTTATTGCGACCCACATACTCTCGCTCAAATCCAACACCTTCTCATTTCAAATTTCCCGTCTGTAAAATTCCGGCACACTGATAAATTTGTTACGGACATCTTTAATACAAGCGATCAAATCGAAATTTTAACGAATGAACACAATAGGGCACATCGTTCGGTTTCGGAAAACACGAAACAAATTCTTCAGGACTATTTCTTCCCAGATATAAAGAAAAAGCTAAAGGAAATTACGGCAACCTGCAAAATCTGTCGGCAAGCGAAATATCAAAGGCACCCAAGGAAACATGAGATCGCTGAGACTCCCATACCCTCTTTTCCGGGCGAGATCCTGCATGTTGATATTTACAATACGGACAGGAAATCCTACTTAACATGCCTGGATAAATTTTCTAAGTTCGCCATTGTCAAACCTATACCCTCTCGAGCCATAGTAGATGTCAAGCCAGCCCTTCTAGAGATACTTAACTTTTACAAGGGCACAAAAACCATAGTATGCGACAACGAAAAATCTTTAAATTCACAGACCGTAAAGTCATTGATAAAAAATAACTTCGGAGCGGAAATTTACGCGACACCACCCATGCATAGCACCTCTAATGGCCAAGTCGAGCGTTTTCACGGAACACTTACAGAAATCGCAAGATGCCTGAAACTAGAGTGCGCAGTGGATGACTCTACGGAGCTTGTCTTGATGGCAACCGCAAAATACAATAGAACACTCCATTCTACTACCAACCATAAGCCCATAGATATAATTCAATCAACTCCAGAGGACTTGAGGGAAAATATTCGTGCGAAAATTCTTGCCAAACAGAAATCAGACCTCAATTATCATAACAAAAAGAAAGTAATTAGAACATATAACCCTGGAGATAAGGTTTTTGTCAAGGTTAATAAGAGATTAGGGAATAAATTCAGCAAGGTCTTTGTCGAGAAAACTGTTCAACAAGATCTGGGCACAACCCTTAAAATAGACGATAAAATTTTCCATAAAGACAATATCCAATTCCTCGTTGCAGCTGCTCAATGATTCTCAACACCCTTGTTTTCAACCATGGCACCATTCTGGACTACTCTTCCTCGCATTACATCCCGATATCAGATGGGAATGCAGCAATTTTTGACAACTATGGAATTTTGGCCCACATTACAAACTTAACAGACTTCATCAGAATATCCTATGACACTAAGAAGTTAACCGAATTACTGCCGCAGTCGCACATGAGGAAACTGTTGGAAGCTGACGTGGACCAAATACTTAAAATTACGAAATCTCTTCAAATACACCACAGGCATTCGCGCAGCATAAATTTTATTGGAACAGCGCTGAAGTATATAGCTGGTACCCCTGACTACGACGACTTTGCAGAAATTGACAACAAACAAAAAGAGTTAATTACGGCAAGTAACACACAAATAAATATCAACACGGCCATGCAATACCAGATAAATAACTTAACAAAAACCCTTAACATTTTGCTTAGCAAAACAAGGGCCACAGATGTGGACACCGGTCATTTATACGATCTGCTTAGCTGTAGAAATAGGGCAATCATTAGGGAACTGGATAATTTAGCGTTGTCAATAACTTTGGGAAAGCTACAAATGATCAACCCCATTTTGTTGGATAGCTCGGAAGTAGATTTCATTTTAAAGTCAGAAGTAAATTTGAACATTAGCATCAGTGAAATAGTTGTAAACTCTAAGCTCAAAATTTTGCAAGATGAAAATATAATAACATTTTAAATAAAATTTCCCAGAATTAAATCTGTATGTAATAAAAAACACATATATCCTGTTATCCATGAAAACAAAATTCTGTCATTTGAAAGTGAAAGTGCTTTAAAATGTGATTCTAAATATTTGATATTAACGAATTGTAAAAGGAAATCAACAATTTCATTTTGCCAAGAACTAAAATACGCCAATAACTCATGCCTTAATGGCTTGTTGAATAACTACACGGCTACTTGCAATACTCTTTCGGCTCATAATATGCCGTCCATCTCGGAAATCGATGATGGGATCGTCATTATCAATGACCGACCTTTTAAATTAATTGACAAAAATGAAACCACAATCGTCCAAAGAGGAACTTTTCTAATAACTTATGAGAGTGAGATATTTATTAATTCTACAAAGTTCGAAAATCTTCGCAAAATTGTTTTCAAAAGTCCGGAAACGCCCATAGCTCACTCTGTCAGTCTTGCTGATCATACCTCTATCTTATCACTCCCATACTTACACGAGCTAAATATTAAAAATATGGACCATATTTCCCACTTGCATTCCAAAGTCAGAGGAACTTGTTATATCTCCGCTTCTCTTTTTTTCCTGATTTTGGCACTTTGTGCTGCATACTTTGTAGCCAGGAGGAACCGTAAAATTGAGATAAGTAATATCCTAAATAATTACGACCAGCCGGGGACGTCTGGATCTCAAGGGGGGGGAGAAGTTAAGGCACGTTGCCCTCAACGTGACAACATAACTCAATTTATACCAATATTTCTGTATTCGTTCCCAAGCAACCCAAATTTTCTGCATTGGTTGCAAAATGGTTTTACTTTTTGTATGAGTTGTAATTTTTGTCAAGTAAATTCTGTTGTATTTTCATAAATGCTAAAATTCTATGGTCAAAGCAGCGGTGTCAAGTAGCTTTGCAATTTTATAAATTCTGTAGTAAGTCTGTCTGCACGTTCTACAAAGTCAGCAAATTAAAATTGGGCAGTCTTTTATTGAACGCCAAACCTACATAGTAGGGAAATAAAAATAAAACCTACATAGTAGGGTAAAAACAAAACAGATTTAAAAATTAATATTATTAAGTCAATAATTGAAAATAAAATTTTAAACTAATATTAAGACTTTAAATAAAAATAAAGATTAATAAACAACCTACATAGTAGGTATTAAACAAAACATTGATTGTTTTACTTGTATGTGCATTACAGTGGTCCAAAAAAAAAAAGTTGGAATTTTCACGCTCCACAACCCTACAAATATGCCACTTTGAAAAAAAATGTGGTCTGATCAAAAAAATCACCAAAAAAGTTTTGTTTAGAGGTAGCACATCGCAATTGAAGTTTCGAGGTTGTACTTGTTATATTATTTTTAATTAATTAAAAATAATGGAAAAAATGAGAAAAATTAAATATAAATATTACGACCGCGACATATCAAATCTAATACATTTTTAGGTGTACATTACGAATTTGAAATCAAAATTCAAATCGGAGTCGCGGATTTCGCGAAATTTGAAAATTACATACAAAAAATTATCAATTTCGATCAGGATGTTTTCTTATATTTACCAATATGAAAATTTGGTTTTTGCATTAATATATATCTGTGGAATGTGCTATTATGAGAGATATGGTTTTTGGTAGCAATAAAATTATAGCAATCTAAATAATAGCGAAATATTAAAAAATGTCAAATTTTAAGTTAATTTGCAAGGATATCTGTTATCCTTTTTAAAATTAAAATCAGTGTTATATGTATATAATAAAGGCCCTTGGTAAGTGAATTGCAAAAGTATAACTAATTGCATTTTTCGATAACACCGTTTACAGGTAATTAGGAAAATATCTCAAAAAACTTGAGTTTTTTTGAATTTTCAAAAACCGCGAATAATTCATAAACCACAAATTTTTTTTAAGTTTCGATTGCTGATTCATAATCTTCGTTAAAATAAAGATCAGATTTGAGAAATTTGCGTATAAAAGGCAAAAACAAGATGCATTTTTAATTACATCTTTTCGGAAAATTTCGAAAATTTGACTAAAATATGTATTTTTTTGTATAAATTTAAAAAAAAAACACGAATTACTTAAATGTTACTTAATTTTTTTAAGTTTTGATTTCAAATTCCTTATTTTCACATTAGTTAAGACCAGATTTAAAAAAAATTGTTAAATAATAGCGTACAGGTAAGAAATAATTAAATTTAAAGTCAACCCTTCTTTTTGTATAAATTACTCTAGAGATAAATTACTAATTCTTAAAAGACAACTTTTTGTGCTACCGCTAAATAAAAGCGGATTTAGCTGAAACTTGGCACAGAGAGTTTTCAGACATTAAGGAATAGGGGCAATATTGTGGAGATCGCGAATTCCAACTTTCATGTTTTTTTGGACCACTCTAATGTGCATCCATGCATGAACATACATAAGCACTAGGGTGCTCCAAAAAAAAAATTGTGAGTTATTGACTGGGCCCCCCTTAAAATAAGTATTTGGGTGTAAAACCACGTCTCCCAAAAAATTAGGACAATCGGATAAGAGGAACACGTGCCTCAACGGCCCTGAAGTTTGAAAAACGGTATACATGGGAAAAATATGACTTTTTTTAATTTGTTAAAATTATTAATATTTTAAATTAATCTTGAATTAAACGGATTAAAAAATCGTAGTGAACAGTAACTTATCTTTCTAATAAGGCAATAAAAACTAAAATCGGTTAAAAAAATACCAAGTTATTACAATTCCCCCCGGCAACTAATGTGTCACAGAACGCTTAATCAAGAAGTTCGAGCCCAAATTTTTAAATTTTTAGAAATAATGTAATGCAAAAACATTTTCTTATTTTATTAACTCCAAGGTACTCAATTAAAAAGTATTTTTTATCATGTGCTTTGCAAACTCGTTTTAAATTAGTGCCGAAAAGGTCGGAATTCTTAAACACTGTTTTCAAATCTACAATATTAACAACATATTGCAAATTAAGAACTAAAAATTTTAGGAATTCCTTTTTTCATTTGGCTGGGGTAGAGATTTAATTTTAGCGGATTTCTAGAAAATATCGATTTTTGGCATTTATTTAGCTTTTTTCTCAAAACAATGGATTTAGCGCGATTTGGTTTACAAAAATCCCAAAACGGGACGTTGTTCAGAATAATATTTTAATTTTTATTTATAAGCCTAGGGTTACCTGCCTTTTTTAAAAGTGTTATATAGAAATCGCGTAAATAGAGGTTCATCTAAATTGCTAATTTTCGGCGTTCCCAATACCCATTGTGAAAAAACTTATAATTTTTAATACCAATAAGATATGCAAGAAATTATTAGACATTATTTAAAATAACATTATATTACATCAGATATGGCAGATATCGTTATATATGAAAGATATTGCGACAGATATGATCATATATGGTACGAGATATAATTGGACATTGTTGCAGATATGGCATATCTCGTTATATATAATTTGATTCGGTACGATATCCAAACAGATATATGTAGTTGCACCTAATTTGATCCAATTATATCTAATCATTTGTATGCGGGATAGTTATTTTCCTTTGAAAAGAATTTGTTATATCAAATGCAATGAAGGATTACTTTAATTTGTTATTCAAGCTTTTAATTGTATTAAAAATCTAAATTATTTTGTGAATAAAAAAATGTGTTAAACAAACTTAACATTGGTTAATGCGAACTTCTCTTAAGATGAACTAATTTCTTTGCTCCCCCGGAGTTCGTCTTAACCGAGTTCTACTGTATTTTGTTTTTATAACTTGTGTGTAGTTATTCCAAAAAAATACTACCTGGTCAATTAGACCTTTCCTTGAATTAACCTCCATTTTTGGGCTTATCGAACCCTCTGTGCGGGGCCTAGAACCTCCAAAAACATTCTTTTTGGCCTCCTTAACCAAAAGAATTTCGTGAGTGAAAACCATTTAAGATTTTTCATTTTCGTTTTTTTTTTGCCAGAATGCTATTAGTTTATTTTTTTCTAAGTCATGTCTGTATACAAATTTCTATAATTATATGGGTGATATCAAAAAATGTGATAAAAACCGTGTAACTACCTAATTTCTAATGCATGGATTACATTTGAGTTACATATTTCGATATATTTCAGCGCATTGTCACCTGTTTTACAAAATTTATAACAATCTGACCAATTTTTGGTTAATACATAAAATTTGTGACCAATTTTATAGGCCAAATGTAAACTCCGTAACAATTAACTCATAAGGTTTTTTAACTTTAATAGCTTTAATAACCAATAAAGCTAAACACTAACTGTAAGAATTTTTATGAAGAGAAAAAGTGCCGTTTTTAATAAAAATTAATACATTTTACAAACTTTTTCGTATATCTTAGCTATCACGACTTCAACTCTGTAACGATTTTTCGTCATAATTTTTGATAAAAATGCATATACCAGAGTTTTGGAGTTATCTATTATTTATATTGCGAAAAGTATAATGTTATTTATATTCAAATGATCGTTGGACTGTAAGTAATCATCCAGTATAACAGACTTGAAGCTTTTCTGCAGCATGTAACATTCTCGAGATGAAAAAGGATGTCTTTAATAAGATTTGAAAAAATGTTGTAAACTCCGTTCTTAATTTTTACACCAAATTATTTAACGAGTAAGAAAAACAATGTCATATTTGGATTCACCTTGTAGCCATCATGCGATTTTGTTTCGGAAAACAAATTCTGGCTAAGCGTTTCTGAAAAAAACGAAAAAAGTAACCAAATGTAAACTCCGTAACTGTAAACTCAGTAACCACAATTGTTTGCATCAGATTTCATTCAAATAAATGTAGATAAATGTTTAAAATATTTTAAAATAACCATAAACAGAAGTGATTCAACTAATATTTATGCGTCAAAAGATGATTCAACTAATAATTTTGCGTCAAATCAAAAAAAGTTATCAGTTTTTTACCCTAAGCTGCTTGAGCAAAAAACCATTGATTTTGCATTTCATTGGTTTTGAATCGATATTTCGAGTCATTACTGACATTAGTTTGACAAATTAAATTTGTTTCACACAATTTAAGAATTTTTTAATTGCGAAATGTTATGTTTTTAATATATTATTTTGTAACTGCGCAACCGTTGTTGGGATTTTAAAAATTTTTATTTTTTTGAAAAGCATTTAAAAGGACTAAAAATACAAAATTAAAAAAAAATTAAATTTTTTTTTCGCGGAATGAATTGTATTTTTATTCGCGAAACCGCCAATTTGATAAACACAAATTATATATCATTGGAATGCAAATTGAAAACCCAAATACGAATAACTAATAAATTGAAGAAAATTCGTACGCAATTTTTTTTGTTATATCTTTTGCTTGCAGAAATGTAAACTCCGTTACAACGAAAAAAATTAAAATTGTGCAAAAAAGTTATTGCGACAACTTGTAGATGAGATTTTTTGCAATTAGGTTTATAATGACTAAACTTACTGATTCCATTAAGAAAAAACCGAAATATTAACACTTTTTGCTTCTCACAAATTTGGCCCAAAAATTTATCACATTTTTTGATTTCACCCATATATAACGTAATAACACGAACAATATTGTCTCATACAGTCAGTCATTTTTTATAGCAGTGTGTGGCTGAGTGAGTTAAGTGACCGACTACAACTCCAGCAATCTGGGTTCGAATCTTGCCGACGGTGTTTTAATTTTTTGTAGAATTTGAAATAAATATCTTTTTAATAAACAATTTTTTTTTTTTCAACTTTTTTGTTATTTTATAAATTTTATTAAAATACAAATAATTCCGAATATATCATAGGATAAATTTTGATCTCAAAATATCAAATTCAATCTGCCAAAATTAACTTATACTTTTGTATCTAATTGGATCTAACTTAATCACATGGGATATTTTGAGACCTATCAGGATCTGAATTCTATATTATTGGATATTGCTGGATACCCCAATTTTGAGATCTATTTTGATCTAATTTAATCCTCTATTATATTTGAGGGATCTAATTGGATATCATTGGATACCCCAATTTTCAGATGAACTTGGATAAGAGAAAATATCGATCTATATCAAACGAGATATGACTACATATGCTAGATATAATGCTTTTTTGATCGGATAGTTCTGACTTTTAAGATACTAAAAAATTCAGTTTGTATACAAATGGCCCATTAGTTTATTCTTTTTTGTTATTATTTGCAGAAATGTTCTAAACTGTTTCCTTCTATCCACTCATTGTCAGAAAGTTTTAGCTTGATTGAAGTGTTAATATGGCCCATCCCAAACATTCAATGTTATTTCAAACATTTGTTTTGTAATCCGTCCGTATCATAAATAATACAATAGCTGAGATAATATTTATCATACGTACTGTGGTTCTAACTCTGACTCCTAAAAAAGAGGGACATTTTTTACAAAAGGAAATTTTATATGACGTGCCTTACAATCACACTTTTTTGGAGTGTTTTCTAGTTTCAAAAATATGAGTCAAAAATTAAGAATAAATTTATTTTTTCTAGATCTTTTCCGTAACACTCTAAAAAGGCTCATAAATAAGTATGATATTTGAACCTAACTATTTTCATATTCCTGTGAAAAAAGGGTTACATACAATTAAATTAAATTTTATCTAATTGCATATTTTTTATACTCGGGAATGTATAACACCATATTAAGTTATATATAACTTCATCCGCGATTCTGATTAACAAATTTCTTCATTCGGTACCTTATAAAATAAAGTTTTATTTTTTCTCTTTAGCAAAATGTTTTTATGCGCTTTTTTGTAGGTCTTGCGCAAACTTATCGACATAATTCTTACCGTTTTTCCTTTTTACAATATATTATGCAATATTATTGCCATTTCAAGCAACTCAACACACTTTTTAAATACAAAAACCATCGTTTTTTACGCTTTTTCGGTAATGTGCGTGGACAATTAAAAGGAAAAAAGGAAAGTGTACTTTTTAATTATTTGGGTTTTTTCCGTTGGCTACCTGCAAGATTTTTTTACACACATTTTTTTTACACGAACCAGGTATATAGCCACCCTTAAAAGATGCGCGAATTCATAAGTACCTCTCAGTAAAATATTGAAACTTACGTAGTATTTATAGATGTTCATTGATCGATTTTTGTCATTCAACAAGTGTCTCCGAACGCGTAAAGTACGATTTTTTAAAGTGACGAAAAAGTAATAAAAGTATAAATAAAGTTTCCAGTTTGAAGTGATTAATTTTTACGGTAAAAAATGGATGAATGCCTGAAAAACTTCAATCATTACTGTTATATGTGCGGAAAGTGGACCATTATGTCGTCTAAGAAAAAAATTACTGATGAAATTGCAACATTGTACGAGCAGTATTTCAATATTCCAGTGATTCGTAATGTTGACTGGGTGCCTAAAATAGCTTGTTCATTAGGCTGGGTCGATTTGTGGGGAGGCAAAAAAATATGATATGATCATATATGGTACGAGATATAATTGGACATTGTTGCAGATATGGCATATCTCGTTATATATAATTTGATTCGGTACGATATCCAAACAGATATATGTAGTTGCACCTAATTTGATCCAATTATATCTAATCATTTGTATGCGGGATAGTTATTTTCCTTTGAAAAGAATTTGTTATATCAAATGCAATGAAGGATTACTTTAATTTGTTATTCAAGCTTTTAATTGTATTAAAAATCTAAATTATTTTGTGAATAAAAAAATGTGTTAAACAAACTTAACATTGGTTAATGCGAACTTCTCTTAAGATGAACTAATTTCTTTGCTCCCCCGGAGTTCGTCTTAACCGAGTTCTACTGTATTTTGTTTTTATAACTTGTGTGTAGTTATTCCAAAAAAATACTACCTGGTCAATTAGACCTTTCCTTGAATTAACCTCCATTTTTGGGCTTATCGAACCCTCTGTGCGGGGCCTAGAACCTCCAAAAACATTCTTTTTGGCCTCCTTAACCAAAAGAATTTCGTGAGTGAAAACCATTTAAGATTTTTCATTTTCGTTTTTTTTTTGCCAGAATGCTATTAGTTTATTTTTTTCTAAGTCATGTCTGTATACAAATTTCTATAATTATATGGGTGATATCAAAAAATGTGATAAAAACCGTGTAACTACCTAATTTCTAATGCATGGATTACATTTGAGTTACATATTTCGATATATTTCAGCGCATTGTCACCTGTTTTACAAAATTTATAACAATCTGACCAATTTTTGGTTAATACATAAAATTTGTGACCAATTTTATAGGCCAAATGTAAACTCCGTAACAATTAACTCATAAGGTTTTTTAACTTTAATAGCTTTAATAACCAATAAAGCTAAACACTAACTGTAAGAATTTTTATGAAGAGAAAAAGTGCCGTTTTTAATAAAAATTAATACATTTTACAAACTTTTTCGTATATCTTAGCTATCACGACTTCAACTCTGTAACGATTTTTCGTCATAATTTTTGATAAAAATGCATATACCAGAGTTTTGGAGTTATCTATTATTTATATTGCGAAAAGTATAATGTTATTTATATTCAAATGATCGTTGGACTGTAAGTAATCATCCAGTATAACAGACTTGAAGCTTTTCTGCAGCATGTAACATTCTCGAGATGAAAAAGGATGTCTTTAATAAGATTTGAAAAAATGTTGTAAACTCCGTTCTTAATTTTTACACCAAATTATTTAACGAGTAAGAAAAACAATGTCATATTTGGATTCACCTTGTAGCCATCATGCGATTTTGTTTCGGAAAACAAATTCTGGCTAAGCGTTTCTGAAAAAAACGAAAAAAGTAACCAAATGTAAACTCCGTAACTGTAAACTCAGTAACCACAATTGTTTGCATCAGATTTCATTCAAATAAATGTAGATAAATGTTTAAAATATTTTAAAATAACCATAAACAGAAGTGATTCAACTAATATTTATGCGTCAAAAGATGATTCAACTAATAATTTTGCGTCAAATCAAAAAAAGTTATCAGTTTTTTACCCTAAGCTGCTTGAGCAAAAAACCATTGATTTTGCATTTCATTGGTTTTGAATCGATATTTCGAGTCATTACTGACATTAGTTTGACAAATTAAATTTGTTTCACACAATTTAAGAATTTTTTAATTGCGAAATGTTATGTTTTTAATATATTATTTTGTAACTGCGCAACCGTTGTTGGGATTTTAAAAATTTTTATTTTTTTGAAAAGCATTTAAAAGGACTAAAAATACAAAATTAAAAAAAAATTAAATTTTTTTTTCGCGGAATGAATTGTATTTTTATTCGCGAAACCGCCAATTTGATAAACACAAATTATATATCATTGGAATGCAAATTGAAAACCCAAATACGAATAACTAATAAATTGAAGAAAATTCGTACGCAATTTTTTTTGTTATATCTTTTGCTTGCAGAAATGTAAACTCCGTTACAACGAAAAAAATTAAAATTGTGCAAAAAAGTTATTGCGACAACTTGTAGATGAGATTTTTTGCAATTAGGTTTATAATGACTAAACTTACTGATTCCATTAAGAAAAAACCGAAATATTAACACTTTTTGCTTCTCACAAATTTGGCCCAAAAATTTATCACATTTTTTGATTTCACCCATATATAACGTAATAACACGAACAATATTGTCTCATACAGTCAGTCATTTTTTATAGCAGTGTGTGGCTGAGTGAGTTAAGTGACCGACTACAACTCCAGCAATCTGGGTTCGAATCTTGCCGACGGTGTTTTAATTTTTTGTAGAATTTGAAATAAATATCTTTTTAATAAACAATTTTTTTTTTTTCAACTTTTTTGTTATTTTATAAATTTTATTAAAATACAAATAATTCCGAATATATCATAGGATAAATTTTGATCTCAAAATATCAAATTCAATCTGCCAAAATTAACTTATACTTTTGTATCTAATTGGATCTAACTTAATCACATGGGATATTTTGAGACCTATCAGGATCTGAATTCTATATTATTGGATATTGCTGGATACCCCAATTTTGAGATCTATTTTGATCTAATTTAATCCTCTATTATATTTGAGGGATCTAATTGGATATCATTGGATACCCCAATTTTCAGATGAACTTGGATAAGAGAAAATATCGATCTATATCAAACGAGATATGACTACATATGCTAGATATAATGCTTTTTTGATCGGATAGTTCTGACTTTTAAGATACTAAAAAATTCAGTTTGTATACAAATGGCCCATTAGTTTATTCTTTTTTGTTATTATTTGCAGAAATGTTCTAAACTGTTTCCTTCTATCCACTCATTGTCAGAAAGTTTTAGCTTGATTGAAGTGTTAATATGGCCCATCCCAAACATTCAATGTTATTTCAAACATTTGTTTTGTAATCCGTCCGTATCATAAATAATACAATAGCTGAGATAATATTTATCATACGTACTGTGGTTCTAACTCTGACTCCTAAAAAAGAGGGACATTTTTTACAAAAGGAAATTTTATATGACGTGCCTTACAATCACACTTTTTTGGAGTGTTTTCTAGTTTCAAAAATATGAGTCAAAAATTAAGAATAAATTTATTTTTTCTAGATCTTTTCCGTAACACTCTAAAAAGGCTCATAAATAAGTATGATATTTGAACCTAACTATTTTCATATTCCTGTGAAAAAAGGGTTACATACAATTAAATTAAATTTTATCTAATTGCATATTTTTTATACTCGGGAATGTATAACACCATATTAAGTTATATATAACTTCATCCGCGATTCTGATTAACAAATTTCTTCATTCGGTACCTTATAAAATAAAGTTTTATTTTTTCTCTTTAGCAAAATGTTTTTATGCGCTTTTTTGTAGGTCTTGCGCAAACTTATCGACATAATTCTTACCGTTTTTCCTTTTTACAATATATTATGCAATATTATTGCCATTTCAAGCAACTCAACACACTTTTTAAATACAAAAACCATCGTTTTTTACGCTTTTTCGGTAATGTGCGTGGACAATTAAAAGGAAAAAAGGAAAGTGTACTTTTTAATTATTTGGGTTTTTTCCGTTGGCTACCTGCAAGATTTTTTTACACACATTTTTTTTACACGAACCAGGTATATAGCCACCCTTAAAAGATGCGCGAATTCATAAGTACCTCTCAGTAAAATATTGAAACTTACGTAGTATTTATAGATGTTCATTGATCGATTTTTGTCATTCAACAAGTGTCTCCGAACGCGTAAAGTACGATTTTTTAAAGTGACGAAAAAGTAATAAAAGTATAAATAAAGTTTCCAGTTTGAAGTGATTAATTTTTACGGTAAAAAATGGATGAATGCCTGAAAAACTTCAATCATTACTGTTATATGTGCGGAAAGTGGACCATTATGTCGTCTAAGAAAAAAATTACTGATGAAATTGCAACATTGTACGAGCAGTATTTCAATATTCCAGTGATTCGTAATGTTGACTGGGTGCCTAAAATAGCTTGTTCATTAGGCTGGGTCGATTTGTGGGGAGGCAAAAAAATCGCCCATGGCTCAGGGAAAATCGTATTCTAGGGATCAAAATAAGAAACTTTGCCGAAGGAACCATACCTCTAAAACGAATTCTACTACCCCCAACTGTTGACTTTTGTCCCGTAGGGTCAAGTTTTGAAAAATCCCACTTTGACCCATTTAGAGTGCCCCAATCGAGTCCAAATGTATGACCGACCCCCACTAACTTTGGAGGGCCGATCCACCCATGCCAGTGGTACACCCCCTGGAACTCCCCTGGGGGGTTCCCCATACAAACATTTTAAAAAATCACCATTTTTGGCACTTTATTTTATTATTTTTTATTTATTTTATTTATTTTTATTATTTTATTTATTTTTTCTCTTTAGAAATTTATTTAGTCAGAACATATGTAAATGAAAAAATTAATTTAACTTAGTAATAGAAAAGAAAATAAAAAAAATTACTGTTTGAAGTCTTTTTTGCTTTCAAGTCTGGGCATTTTTTCTTTTCTATTACTAAGTTAAATTAATTTTTTCATTTACATATGTTCTGACTAAATAAATTTCTAAAGAGAAAAAATAAATAAAATAATAAAAATAAATAAAATAAATAAAAAATAATAAAATAAAGTTACAAAAATGGTGATTTTTTAAAATGTTTGTATGGGGAACCCCCCAGGGGAGTTCCAGGGGGTGTGCCACTGGCATGGGTGGATCGGCCCTCCAAAGTTAGTGGGGGTCGGTCATACATTTGGACTCGATTGGGGCACTCTAAATGGGTCAAAGTGGGATTTTTCAAAACTTGACCCTACGGGACAAAAGTCAACAGTTGGGGGTAGTAGAATTCGTTTTAGAGGTATGGTTCCTTCGGCAAAGTTTCTTATTTTGATCCCTAGAATACGATTTTCACTGAGGCATGGGCGATTATTAAATCGACCCGCCCTATTGTTCATAGTATGTAGCACGTTTGTATGATTGGCGAACAGGTCGACGGGAAAGCATGCCATATGGAATACCAATGATTTGGTCAGAGCCAGTCGACCACGAAAAAAACATATGCTACGTAGGTAAAAATAATGTTGTGGGTATGAACAGAAGAAAGGCGATGGAATATATTTACCAAAGTGTTCCGTCAGCTCATACCACTCTTCCCAATTCTCCGCCAGTGCCAATGCCGAGAAAACCGAGTCCAACTGAAGAATACATCCCACCATCTTTTTTTTCGGAGCCAGAATCGAATTTTTCTTTGTATCAGCCATCAAATATTACGCCACCATGCAAACACATTGAAGTTACACAACAGCGCTTGAACATAATGTCAAGACAACTAAAGTTGTCACAAAATGAAACCATAATTCTTGCTCAACATCTTAAAGCTGTGAACATCCTGTCACCAGAAGTTAAAGTGTTCGGTTCGCGTGGTCGAGAGCATAAATTTCTACCGTTTTTTACTCGCAACGAAAACAATTTATTTACGTACTGTAATGATATCGATGGTTTGATGTCCGCCATGAATTACACGTACAATGCGGACCAATGGCGGTTGTTCATCGATGGATCGAAGAGCAGTCTCAAGGCTGTGCTGCTGTATTTCGATAATACAAAAAACTCTGTGCCAATTGCGCTTGCCGTGAAAACAAAGGAAACGTATGGTTCCATGAAACTACACACACAGAACAGATTCGATGTGACAACCGAATTTGTTGCCAACCGAATTATGGTAGTCCCATGTACTATCACATAATTCGGTTGCAGCTATCGACATTTGCAGTTGCACCTATTATGCTAGTACAATGTAAAATAGTTGGTACAACCGAATCACTTTAGTACTACCTGATTGAATTTAACTTTTACAAATTTCCAACCGAATTTTTTTAGAAACCCCAATCGAATTAAATAAAACACCTTTTCCATAATTTTTTACCTTTTTTATTTTTTATACTATATATTATTATAAATAAATTATTTATATTTATTATAGTATTTATATTATAACTGAGAAAAATTAATAAAATTAAAAAAATCGCTGTAAAAGGAAATAACGCATATATTAAAAAAAAAACCCCCAAATTGCTTGTATTTACAAAATGTGCACGCACATGTATGCAAAAAATTGCTGGAATTGAAAAGAGTTTCAAATATCAAAAAAAAATCGCTAAAAATTTTAAAAAATCGCCAAATTTAAAAAAAAGTTTGAAAAAATCGTCAAAATTGAAAAAATCCAAATTTTAGAAAATTGTTCATAAAAAAACTGAAAAATTCAACAACAAAAAAACTGAAAAAATCGCTAAAAATTAAAAAATCTCTAAAATTGAAAAAAATCAGCAAAATTTAAAAAAATTATCCGCAAAAGAAAAAAAAGTCAAAATCTTCAAAAGTAAAGAAATCGCGAAAATAAAAAAAATCAAAATTTTAGAAAATTGTTCAAAAATTAAAAAAAAACGTCAAAATTGGAAAAATAAATTCAAAAATTCGCCAAAATTTAGATAAAAACGCCGAAATTGGAAAACAAAAATCACCAAATTTAAAAAATCGTCTCAATTTAAAAAAGTTGCTTAAATTTGAAAGAATCACCAAAATTTGACAACATTGTCAAAAATTACAAAAAATCGCCAAATAAAAAAAAATCGTTAAAAATTTTAAAAAATCGCCGAAATTTAAAAATTGCCAAAAATGCAAAATATCATAAAAATTTTGAAAAAATCTTCATAACTTGAAAAAAATTGTCAATATTTGAAAAATTGTCAAAATCGTCAAAATTTTAAAAAAATCCTCAAAAATTAGAAAAAAATCACAAAATTTAAAAAATCGTCAAAATATGAAAAACCGTCAAGAATTAGAAAAAAATCAACAAAATTGCAATAATGGCCAAAATTTAAAAACTCGTCGAAAATTAGCAAAAATCAACAATATTGAAAGAAATCGTCAAAATTTGACTAAATCGTCAGGATTTTAAAAAACGACAAAGTTGAAAAAATGGCCAAAATTTATTTCTTTAATTTAATTTTTCCTTATTCCAAAACATTTGTCCTTTTTGATTCATCTTATTTAGTTTTCAAATTATGGGCGATATTCCAAATAAAAGCCCTTTTGTCTCTACGAGACTTAGTTTTAGAGAAAAACGCGATCTTAAAATCTAGCAATGCAACTCTAAATTTAGTTCCGTCATCGGGGTATTGGGGGGAGGTTTTGACCTCTGCTGGAAACATTTGTCCTGCAGTTCTTTTAGTTTTCGAGATATAGACGATAAAAATTTTATTTAAGTAATTTTCTCATTTATTTTTTCACAGGTAACTCACTATGACTTCCTTGTTGCAAATCCGTAGTCCTTTTTTACTTATGTGATTTGGTTTTTGAGATATGGGCGATATTCCAAATAAAAGCCCTTTTCTCTCTAGAAGGCTTAGTTTTCGAGAAAAACGAGATCTTAAAATATAGCAATGCTAGTCAAAATTTAGTTCCGGTACCGAAGTATTTGGAATGGGTTTTGACCCCTGGTGTGAACATTTTTCCTCAAGCTCTTTTAGTTTCCGAGATATGGACGATTAAAACTTTATTTAAGCGATTTTCGCATTTATTTTTTCACAATTTTAAAGACTTATTATGGCTTCCTTGTTCTAAAACTCTTGTCCGTTTCCATTTAGTCCTCAAAATACGGGAAATATCTCGAAAACTAAAAGTGATAGAGGAATAATTTTGCGCCAGAGGTCAAAACTTACCCCCAATACCCCGATACCGAAACTAAATTTTGACTTGCATTGCTAGATTATAAGATCGCGTTTTTCTCGAAAACTAAGCCTCGTAGAGACAAAAGGGCTTTTATTTGGGATATATCTGTGGAAAAACAAATGCGATATATAAATTTTGGCGTTTTGTTTCAGTTGTGTCGCGATTTTTTTCAAATTTTGACGATTTTTTAAATTTTGGTAGTCTTGGAGAGTTTTTTTAATTTTGACGATTATTACAAATTTTGACAATTTCTTTCAAAAACTTTGCAATTTTGGCGATTTTTTCTAATTTTGATGATTTTTAAAATTTTGACGATTTTTTTAGATTTTGGTAATTTTTTCCAATTTTGGCGATTTTTTAAAATTTTGTAGATTTTTTTTAAATTTTTAAGTTTTTGTAAATTCGATGACTTTTTTAAAATTTTAGTGATTTTTTTTAAAATTTTGGGGATTTTTTTTTAATTTTTGCTATCTTTATAAATTTTTGCGATTGTTTGTAAATTTGATCGATTTTTTTAAATATTGGCGATTTTTGTCAATATTAGAGATTTTCTTCTAAAGTTAACTATTTCTTTCAGTGCAGTACGTACTTGAATTTGCATTCGCACATGTGCTTGTACGAATTTGTATTTGCACATCGCAAATACAAATTCACGCTAAAATTATATACCTTTAGTTTATGTACCCATTAAGATATTTTTAGGACTTTAATTATTTTTTTTCTTTCAGTTTTGTTTTTTACAATTGAAATAAATTTACTTTAATCTTTCGGTTGTGTTTATTCTTCTTTGGCCATGGTGACCAAAATTATTAAAATGAATTTTTGTGTTATTTTAATTTGGATTCCACAACCAATATTCTGTTACACGACTAATACAGCTTTTTTTAATTCAGTACATGCAACTATCAGTTGGTAGAAAACAATTAGTATAGCGTTAGTAAAGAATGATTTAAAAAATTTGGTTGGTGGAACTAATTTGTTAGGGAAAATGACAAAATTTAAGGTTTACAGATGGTTACCAATACCAAATAAAATAACAAAATTTTATTTTTGTTTAAATTGGTTGGGGTTACAGTTTTTGCTGTCAGTTGTAACTTCTTAATAGTAAAGTTTACAATTTTTGGTCATCAAAGCCAATAGTTTACTAATAGGACTGTTTTTCTGTAATTATAATAAAAATGTTGTTTTATAGGTAAAACAATGGTAGTGTTAACAGATTTCCAACTGATTTATTTTGTGTGTGTAATCTTGGATTCTGTGAAATACCATGAACATTGTATATTTACGGGTTAAGGGGATTTAAAAATGGTTTCTACGATCCTATGTACAAGTCCTATTTAGAGGGAACTTGTTCATATGTAAATAAAAAGATGGAGGTTTTTTCTTTTTATCGTTATAAAAATGGGGTTTTATTTAACTTTAGTTTGAGGTTCAATTAAATTTTAAACATTAGGGTTTGTACAGTTCATAAGATTATAATTTCATTTAATTACAGACTTCAAGTTCAATAATTTTGGCAAGTTTCTAAAATTTAATTTTAAATTTTACGTTAGATTTAGGGTTTTTAAGCAAATGTAAATTTAACAATGTGTAAATAAATGTATTGTATATCACTGTAAGGGCTTAAATGAAAGGCGTGCTAGTCGTGTGGTGGTTTTAAATTGAACTAACTTTATTTACAAATTTATTCCTACTTATATACTAACATATTTTACTTAAAAACTATTTAATATCTAATTCCATTTATAGATAAGGAAAGGTAAGCATAATATTCTTGTCTCAACCTTTCCCTATCTACCTGCTCGAACACTAAATGCATTAGTAGCAAAACTAACGCATTGTGTTCGTCTCCAGGTGAAATGCACTAAAATGTGTCATACTAATGTATATTTAATCACTTATATTCTATTATCTTAGCAGCTGTCTATGGAAAGATATTTATAACCATAGAACCACTTTCTAAGAATCTATTGTTGAAGGTTGAACATTCTGCCGGCCTTGAAAGATCCTAGTCTTTCAAAACAAAAAGACAAAATCGAAATTACCTATATAAAAAAACTACCCTAAACCACGCGAGGTAGCGCAACTGTCGCAGGCAAATATCTGGCTGACATCTGGCATAATTTCTTTAAAATCCAAAACAAGGCGATGATGATGATGACTATAATGATGATGGTTGCTGTAGTATATCGTCTTTCTTTTGTCAATCAAAAAGTATTTGCTGCTTGCCTGAAGTTTTACAGAGAATCCGTCATGGACCGTTGGATATGAATATATCTCATATGCTTGAAATAATTCGGTATTAATTAAAGGAATACGAATGTTGAAGATGATGAACTCGTCGGTGGTTCCTGCAGAAATTTGTGAGATTTTTACAAGTTCTACAGGATTTTCACTTGGAAGCCTAAGATTTGATTTTAGGCTCGATGTGATCGTCTTGATCTGTGCTTTAAATTTCTTAATTGGCAGTATTTCTATGAGCAAATTGCTTTTGGAACTTAATAATGCTCCTATTAAACCATCTTGGATTTCTTCAAATGATTCAAGCGACGTCAGCATATTTGTTACCGATCCAATCAGCGTATCTTTATCTTTTAACTCGTTGACAGCCTTCTCCAGCACAAGAATCGAACCGCTCAGTGTTTTCATGTTTTTGAACACCGATTTGCTTCGCTCTTTTATTATTTCCCTCGTCATATCTTGGAGTGATGATTGATTTTTTATAATGTTTAGCAAGTAGTCGTTCTTACGTTCATTGGTTTTTATTCTATTTGATAAGATTTCCGCATGCTCTTCATCCATTAGGCCAAACAATGAGTGCAAAACACCGCCCATAAATGGTAACGCAGATCTCCTTGCTCTTTTTGTAGAGGTTACTGACAATATTATCTCATGCTTGCTTCGCACCCTTTCATAAACAGTTTCTATACTTTTTACGGCAAACGCATTGTAGATCTCCTGTTGCTTCAACTTCACCTTTGCTAATGAGGTCATGGCTTCGTCTAGGCTTGCCATAGCTGCTGCGAACTCCGTTATGTTGACATGTACCACCACGTTCCACGCAGTTTTTGTAAGCCCAACAGTCGCGACCTCTTTGAAAAAGATCCCTGCCTTGTTACAAAAGTTACTTATACTAAATTGAGACCTAACTGGATTTAAAATAGCTAATAATGTCAGTAAAAATGTTAACATATTTTTATTTTTTAACTAATTTGAATTTATATTCTTTTTTTTAATTTATTTGAATTAATATTTTTGTTTTTTAATTTATTTGAATTTATATTTTCGTTTTTTAATTTATTTGAATTTTTATTCATATTTTTGTATTTATCAATTCTACTTATATTAATTAAAGATGGTTTGTCTATTCTTTTATATTTTTTATTTTGTAAAGTCGAATTGACCATACTTTCTGTTTCATCTGTACTTTGTGTAGAATTTAAGCAATTGGATGGTTTGTCCAATACTTCATTTTCAATTTCCTGGGTGGGAAAAGGACAAACATTATGGATCGACCTTTTAGTTTCTTCATTGCTGGTCCTTACGTCCACCATTCTACATAACCCATCCGAACCCATTATAGTTCGGATGACCCTCCCCCGCCTCCAGCTTAAAGGAGGAGTGTTGTCGTCTTTTAGCAGAACTAATGTTCCTGGCTTAATGTTTTCAAATGGTTTATTCCATTTGTTCCTCTTTTGTAATTCGGACAGATATTCAGCCGACCAACGTTTCCAAAATTCTTCGGAATTAGATTGCACAGCTTTCCAGTGCTCCCTTAACCCATGGTAATACTTATTACTAGAAGCGTCCACAAATGTTGTAAAAGTTTCGCCAACTAAAAAATGTCCTGGTGTTAAAACTTTGAAATCGTTTGGATCATCTGATAACGGAGTTAGTGGGCGAGAGTTCAGTATTGATTCTATTTGAGTCATTAGTGTGCATAGTTCTTCGTAAGTCATTATCCCTTCTGTCACCCGATAAAAATGCTTCTTTACGGACTTCACGCATGCTTCCCATAATCCTCCCACATGCGGTGATCTGGCTGGTATATTCAACCATTCAATACCACGCTGAATACAAAATTCATCTATATTGGCCTTATGCTGCTCATTGGCAAACAAACGAAACATTTCGTTAAGGCTATTTGCCGCCCCAACAAAGTTCGTGGCATTATCCGAGTAAATTTTCAATGGACAACCTCGCCTAGCTACAAACCTTTTCAGTGCTCCTATGAATGCAGCTGAAGTCAAATCTGAGACTACCTCTAAATGGACCGCTTTGGTGGTAAAGCAAACAAACACACACACATAAGACTTGTCCGTCTTCTTCCCGCGTATTTTGTAATGAATTGTAATTGGTCCTAGAAAATCAATACCAATATTTAGAAATGGTCGAGTTCTAATAACTCTATCTTCAGGTAAATTTCCCATTAGTTGATGCAGATTGCTTGGCTGTATTCTAAAATATCTATAGCATTTATTAATCACCTTTTTTACCACCTGCCGGCCTCGCAATGGCCAAAACTGTTGCCTTACTATTGCCAGCAATCCCTGAGGACCTACGTGCATATGTTCTCTATGCAACTGGTCTACGATTTCATCCTTGAAGGGAAGGAGAATCGGATGTTTAGCTTCGTATGACAAACTACTATTTTCTAATCTGCCTCCTACTCTAATAATATTATTTCCATCTAATATTGGACACAGATTTGTCAAATTTGACGATTTACTTAAGGTTTTTTTTGATTTTAATATCCCGATTTCGCTGCCGAAATGATAATTTTGGATTCCTTTAACAATAAGTGTTAGTGCGTCTTTTTTATACCATATGAATGATTTCCTATTTCCTTTTCTAGCTATATTAATAAATTTAAGAATGTAAACAATTACATTCTGTAAAAATTTAAAACTATTCCTATGGTTAATTTTATCACATAGTGTTTGTCCCTGTTGCACTAATAAAATCTTTCTGCATTTTTTTAATTCGGGAATCTCATTTATCAAATTAAATGATGATAATTTAACTATTTTCTCCTTTAAAAATTTAGGACCTTCAAACCAAAATTGATTCTTAATCATTTCCTTGCCTAACAATCCCCTTGATATAAGATCCGCAGGATTTTCTTCTGATCTTACATGTCTCCATTGAGAGACATCACTGTTTGTTTGAATAGCACTTACTCTATTTGAGACAAATACTTGTAACGTAGCAGTATCCAATTTAATCCAACTCAAAACAATAGAAGAATCTGTGTAGTAGTATATCTTATTAAAATCAATCTTTAATATCTCTACAACTTCTTTAATTATATCTATTAATAATACACTGGCACACAGCTCTAATCCTGGCAATGTAATTATCCTAATCGGAGCCACCCTTGATTTTGATGCTGCTAATTTTGTAATATTATTTCCACCGCTATCAATTGACCTGACATACAAAATTTCATTCAATGATACATTTGCTGTGGTTTTGCATGAAGCATCAAATACTACCCTCAATTTAGTGGAAGTGCTTTCCGGGCGTAAAACACAATGATGAGGTAAATAATACCCACCATTCAAAAATGAATTGTTGGTCATAAGTTCCATATGGCCCATTTCCAAATATTGTTTCAAAAAATCGTGATACTGAATTTTCAGATCTTGATTTTTCTCTAGTTTTCTTTCAAGAGCGAAGAATCTTCTTTTAGCCACTAGGCTAGAATTCCCTAATAAGCCCGGCTCACTCTTGAAAGGTAACGCAACTTGAAATTTCCCATCTAATTTCAATTCTACACTTTGATTAAAAAGTTTTTCAAAATCTTTTTCTAAGACTGTTAACTTATTAATCTGTGGGACCTCCTCAATTTCCCAAAATTTTTGCAAAAGTTCTTCTTTAGATGTCAGAACTGTTGTGACAATATCTGGTTCTGGTTTGGAACCATCTATTTTCGTCATGCTATATGCAACCCAGCCTAACTTTGGGTTCTGTAATTTAGTGTTAGTTTTCTGGTCCTGAATTTTGCCCTCACAGATGAGGTCAAAAATGAATTGATTTGACAATAATAAATCAATTCCACTTGGAATATTGTATTCTGGATCTGCCAATTTGATGTTATGTGGAAACTCTCCAGCCATCATTTTCATTCCAGGAATATTGGACACAAACCTGTCCATTACGACCGCATTGAGGAAGGTGTTATAATTAGTCACTTTTGACCTTATATTTAGTCCCACCTTTTCGTGAGCAGATGATTTTTTCATCTTCAAACCCTCAAATTGTTTATTTATTCTGAGACCCTTTAGTCTCAGTTTATTTTTAAATTCCTTGGAAACAATGTTAACCTGCGACCCACCATCTAATAGGACCCGGCAACTTATCCAATGGTTATCACCATCTTTTACCTCCACTATTGCTGTGGACAGAAGTGTCTCATCATCTTCTTCACTGTTCACAATAACAGTCTTTGGAGGAGCTTTCTCCCTGTGAAGAAGAGAATGATGATCACCATTGCAAGTTTTGCAAATAAAATTACTGGTGCATGCCTTCTGAAAATGCCCAATATTTAAACATCTAGAACACACTTTGTGTTCCCGCACTTTATCCCATTTCTCTTTGATGGGGAGGTTTCTAAATTTCGAACACCTATATAATAAATGCCCAACTGCACATTTCAGTGGGCATTTCATTCCATTTGCAGTTTTTGAGGGATTTACCATTTGGCCCGTCCCCTGAGTATACTGTACTCCGTATCCCGAAGGATTTACCATATTCTGGCCTGCCTCCCAAAATGTCTGCCCCATTCTTAGAGGATTTACCATCCTATTATCACCCTTTGTGACATATTGGCTTGCCTCTAAAGAATACCGCATTTGATCTAGAAACTCTATAAGGCTATCCACTTTTGGAAGCTCCCTAGATTTACATAAATGCTGTTCGAACTGAATTCGTAAATTTTCATCCATTTTCCGTTGAAGTATGAAACAGAGAAATGCCTTATGCATTTCCTCGGGATCCAATTTCATGGCATCCAATGCTTGCAAACTTTCGTTTATTTGCTCCAAAAATGTTCTAACACTTTTTGAATTGTAAAAGACGGGAGGGGCATCCAATATCCCTTTGAAATACACGGATATTATCTCCCGTTTATTGGAATAGTATTCTTTTAAAATACTCCAGGCCGTTTCAAAATTTTCGTCCTTTGACGGTAGCTTTGAAATTTTCCTTGCCGCCTCCCCTGCTAATTTAGCCTTAAGCATGCACATTCTCTGAGTATTTGACACAGGTTGATCAATAATCAATTGCTCAAATAACTCCCTGAATGTATCCCATTCCGTTACTTTTCCACTGAATACTGGGATATCTATTGTAGGCAGTTTGAATGGTAGTGTTTTGGCGTAGCTTTCTACGCCAGGAATCTCCTGATAATTATCCCTTAAATTATAAAAAGCCTCGGTTAATTCGTCATCAGGGAAATGTCCCATATATTGGATGAATAGATCCTCAGCCGTTTTAAACTTATCCTTTAAGATGTCTATCGAGACTTCCTTATTTCCAAATCTAGTAATCTTTGACTCAAGATCATCCAGTATATACTGGAATTGACGCACTAAGCCCCTATGTTTAGCAATTCCCTCCTCTTCTATTTTAAGAGGAGTATCTTGGAAATGTTTCGGGAATGACAATGAAGTGTCTATCGGAGCACTTGGAGTTGTTCCCTGCCCCTGGGTATTTCCCGTGCTGCCTTCCAAATCAATTGGGTTATTCGCAGCTTTTGCTAATATTGATTCTTGTTCCTTTTGCAGTCTCTCCTTTAGACTGTAATACAAACTATCAAAATGCACTATTGTCTTCCTAACCTTTTCCAAAAAATCCATTTTAAAATATGCATTGTGCCGTAATGTGGCTGAGGCCGGTCGGAGTCCCTTATCATTCTCCTCAAACCTGTCTACCAACGTATTGTACGTTGTCCTCAGCTCACGAATCTGCACTCTGAGTTCATTTCCAGCCACATTACTCTGAGCTACTTTGCTCAGGGAATTGTAGCAGGTCACTATGTCATTCCCTAAAGTTTCCTGCTCTTTAATAATTCCTACCGCAGCCATTCTGTGTGAAAAAAAGAGAGAAAAATCTGATTTCGTAAAAAAAATAAAAAATAACTTTTGAGTTATTTTCCCGCGCAACGCACTTAAAACAAATAAAAATAAATGTTATGCTTAAAAAACTTACCAGTTATTTTATCTTGTTTTTTTTTTTTTTATTCGCGCCGCGAACCGAAATTATAATTCTTTTATTTATTTTTTTCAATCCTTTTTCACAGGATTTTTTATTTTAACTCTTTTTTTCCTTTTTAAATCCTTTTTCACAGGATTTTTTTTTTTCTTTAATTAATTTTATTTTATTTTTATTTTGACTCTTTTTGAATAATCCTTTTTCACAGGATCTCTTTTTTTCTAAAGGACGCGTGTCCTTTTCGTTTTTATAGTATTTTGAGTTCCTTACCACTGGTGGAGGGAAACTCAAAATTTATAAAAACGCACGGGGTCACCAAAATGTAAGGGCTTAAATGAAAGGCGTGCTAGTCGTGTGGTGGTTTTAAATTGAACTAACTTTATTTACAAATTTATTCCTACTTATATACTAACATATTTTACTTAAAAACTATTTAATATCTAATTCCATTTATAGATAAGGAAAGGTAAGCATAATATTCTTGTCTCAACCTTTCCCTATCTACCTGCTCGAACACTAAATGCATTAGTAGCATAACTAACGCATTGTGTTCGTCTCCAGGTGAAATGCACTAAAATGTGTCATACTAATGTATATTTAATCACTTATATTCTATTATCTTAGCAGCTGAATATGGAAAGATATTTATAACCATAGAACCACTTTCTAAGAATCTATTGTTCAAGGTTGAACAATCACTTTAGTTTTAACTTTTTATGTTTAAGGGATTTTTTTTTCCTTTTCAAATTTAAACAATTTCTTTCACATGAGACGCGATCAAAAAACCTTGTTGCTCGTTCTACCGATTGAATATTTATTTTGAATTGGCTGCAGCTTTTTGACATGCAAATGTCATTAGGTGGGAAGGGTTGGTGTTGGCCTCCTTGGTACCATGGTATGGTACCTGTTGTTCGCCAAGTGAACATTCTCCCCGCCTTGATGTATTAACATCTAAAAAGAGGGAGAGAGAAGGGAAAGAAAACAAACGAAAATTGGATATTAACGTCTGGATTAATTTGTACAGTATTATTTGATTAAATGGGTTAGTATTTTTCAAATATACTTAGGTAGGGTACAAGACTGAGATCATGGAGAAAAGTATCTCTAATCAAGAGGATGCGAGGTTCCTTCAAGGAAATGTCCGTCCAGAGTTCTTCATTCATGGATCCTTCAGGGTTACATCTTACCTCAGCGGTGATTATTAATTACTTTCCTGTGGGATCTATAAATATATATTCTTAACGAAATTAAGATGTATGGGTTATTTTAATTTGGGTGATTGTGTTGTGTCTATAGACACGGGTGGGTGTATTTTAAACTAATACTTGATTTCGGGTGATTTTGTGTTTGTTCACACGCTTGGGTGTAAGTATTTTAAACTAATACTTGAATCTAATAACTAGACTAATTGGTGGGTATGACCACAATCTTTCGTTGTGAGTCAATTCAAAATAAACTTTGACTATAGTATTCTGTGGGTGTGTAATATGGGTTAATGTACTAAAGTTTCTAAAATATTAGATAACTTTGGGTAGAGTACCAATATTAATTTGACCTTGGGTAATAAGAGGTAAATATTTTAGGTTGACACTTTGCTGACTTATGATATGTTCGAAAGACGTCTTTGCCATTCGGCTGCCTTTATTCCTTTTTCTCCTAGAAGACTTCACATTTGTATCCTTCAATTTCCATAAATGTACACCACTTAATGTGCCGGGTATTACATAAGTACCAAATTTAAATCCACCACGATCTTCATGGCGTTTTTGCCGCTGTTGTCTGTGTAACTGAATTGTGTTGGTAGAGATAATAGCGGCAGAGCATCCCCGCCTCGAAAGAATTCGAGAGAATACTGTCCAAAACACTAGTATTAATAGAATGTGCAGGTGAAATTTGGGTAGTTTGAAGAAAATGATTTCTTCTTTTGCATTTTTGCAAATTCCAAGAGTCTTATCCATATGTAACTCTGGATGGGTAAATAAATCATTTATTGTTGAATGATTTTTAGATATATCGGTACTTTTAGCATCGCTAAGGGTATGCGAGCCAGCCGAAATATTCTCATCGTACTTATCATTTCTCATAATTCTAGAACTTCTAGGGTGGGTATTTGGTACGGAGGGTGGGTTAGGGTTCACGGGTGAAACTGAAACATAAGTTCCAGTTTTGTGTTTATCTTCACACGGTCCATTCAAGATTCCAGCCAACTGGGTATCTTGACAAAACACTTTATTCAGATTTTCATTCTGAGCATCGGATTCCAAATTCTGTATATTATCCAAATCTTGGATTACCTCAAACTTTAAATGTGGGTTGGGTGAGGTTTGGGTAAGGGTATTGAACCTGAGAACTTCGGCTTCATTGGGTTCTCTTGGCAAATTTGATTTGCACTCCAGTTCATCAGACTTACATGAAAAATCTTATGTCAGTTTAATTTCATCTGTTGGGTACCATGAATCACAAATATCATTTCCGGAAACATCTGAGGATAAAAGGGTGGGTGGTTGAATGTGTGCATGAGTGGGTGGGGTGAGCAGAGATTCCTCTAACTGTATTCTCCTGCGCAAATAAAAGCTCTTGGCTCTGAAATATTCCCGACTGAGTTCATCAATATTTATGGTTCCAGCTTCCTCTGGGACCTCCAGGAGCGTAGATTCCCATATGCAGTCAAATCGGGTAGATATCTTGTCCCATACTTTATTAAGTTCACGAATATGAACTCTTATAGCCGGGGCTGAACTTGGACTCTCCTTAGAATACTCATCAAATATGGTAACTCCTTATTGTGGAGCATACCGTTAGCCCAAGCCTTTAATGGTGGCATTTTATCTTCCAGGGTAAACGGCAATAAATTAAAAAAAACAAAATTTCCGGGTAAAACTGCAGTTTACGTAATGTTATGGCGGTATTGCGGTACAGGGTTAAAGTACTGGGTTGGGGTAAAAAGCGGGTTAAATGCGGTTCTCGGCAAAAAAAAAGGGTTAATGTGGGTTAAATGCGGATTTGCGGTACAAAAGGCGTTAAAACAATATCCCAAGTGCTTACTAAGCCTTACAGTTGAAAAACAAGTTTTCCCAAACAATATCGGCAAAGCAACGAAAAAACTAATTTCCAGGTGACAAAATGTCCAACTGGAGCGTTTTACACTTACTAATATGCTCTACACAATGTAAGCGGCACTATTAGTGTGTCAGACAAAATATTGAAATACCTGACTAATAACTGCGAAAAGGGTGGGAGGGTGGGTGGTAACAGGTTTTCAATCAAATTTGTACTGACCCCTGTGCAAAATGTGTAAAATTGTATAAATGTATAGCGCTGGAAATTTTAAGTAAGTCGTAAACAATTCAACTTACCGACTCTGGCAGAGTGTAGGGTACTTATCCTTTTACTTAGTATGTACGTGTGTATGGTTTTACTTGTTTATTCTCCTTTGTGTTGTTCTTCCCGCTTAATGTTTAGCCACACCAAACTTGTTGTTATTGTTTTTAATATTATTATTAGTGACGTATTAGTAAAAAAAAACACTTGATCTTGGGTATATGAGCAAAAAAAAAATATTCTAAATATTTTGCTTTTATTAGCTTTAATATTTCTCTAGTTGGTTTTTTGTTAAATGCTTTGTAACTTAACTAATTTGTATGTATGTTTGTATGTTTTATAAAATTTGGGTTGTACAATAGTTATGTATAAAATTGAGTGCACTTTTATTTTTTAGATTTTCTGGTTAATTTATATAATTAACGTTTTGTATTTAAATAGAATTTAAATTAATAAAAATTAACTTTCAAATTGAAAACATCCGTGTAAGAAACACAAATTTAAATGTTTAAATAAAAGTATGGGTTAAACAAATTTTTTCATGTGAAAGAAATATTTTTGACGTCACTGTATTTTGTTTAGTTTGTATATCTGTAACGTTTTGTGTGTTTTTTATTCCTTATTTGTTGTTTTTATTAAAAAATTTTGCAAATTAGCTTTTACTTTTTGTTTGTTTTTTGTTTTGCTAAAAGGGTTTTATTATTTATCTTAATTTATTTTGCACTTTTTATACACAATTTTAATATGTTTGTATCTTTCACTTTATTTAAAATGTATTTATAGAAAATGATTAGGATATGAGAAATATTTTTTCTCTTTGTAGCAAAAATCACTTTTTAGGGGTGGGTTTTTTGTTTTTTCTATTTTAATTTAAACAATTTCTTTCACTTGAGACACGATCAAAAAACCTTGTTGCTCGTTCTACCGATTGAATATTTATTTTGAATTGGCTGCAGCTTTTTGACATGCAAATGTCATTAGGTGGGAAGGGTTGGTGTTGGCCTCCTTGGTACCATGGTATGGTACCTTCTGTTCGCCAAGTGAACAAACATTGTTGGAAAATATGCGCTGATTTGAAAGTGGTTGCACTTATCTGTGGCCTTCAAACTGGTTACACTAAAAATATGTGCTACTTGTGTACGTGGGATTCGCGATATACACTACAGTATCAAAAACGAGATTGGTTACCGAGAACAAATCATCTAATCGGGCAGCAGAACGTTATCCACGAGGAGTTGGTGCCGATGGATAAGGTATTGCTGCCACCATTGCACATTAAACTTGGGTTAATGAAGAATTTCATCAAAGCGTTACTGGTGCGTAGAAATAGATTGGCTTTTGGACGATTGGAGTACATTTTTCCACGCTTGAGTGAAGCGAAAATTAAAGAAGGTAAATAAATATTTGGAATTATTTTTCCGCCAAAGAAAGATGAAGTATTCTTGAAAGTTTTTATATAGAATCATATATTTATTTCAGGTGTGTTGAATGGCCCAGACATTCGCAAACTGATGAAGGATGAAGACTTCAACAATGTCCTTCAAGAGGAGGAACTCATCGCTTGGGATAGCCTGAAAGCAGTGATCGAAAAAGTTCTCGGCATTCATCGAGTGGACAATTGGCGTGCCATTGTTGATGATATGCTGCAATCTTTCGAAAACATCGGTGTTCGAATGTCGTTGAAAGTGCATTTCATGCATCACCACCAGGATCACTTCGAGCGTCAGTTGCCGTCTGAATCAGACGAGCATGGGGAACGTTTCCACCAGGTATCAGCACAGTTGGAACACTGGTATAGTGGAAAAAAATTAGATTCACTTTTGGCAGATCTTTGCTGGAATTTGTTAATGGAATTGGAGGATAACGAATGATATTCCATTGCTTATTTCTCTATTTCAATTGCCAATTTAAAATGAATTACATTAATACGGAGAAACACGCATTTCCATTAATTTTTATACCGAAAAAATGTATTCAACCACAAAAAATTTATTTAAATCAATAAAAAACCCGAAAATCATCCGAAAAAGCGTAAAAAACGATGGTTTTTGTATTTAAAAAGTGTGTTGAGTTGCTTGAATTGGCAATAATATTGCATAATATATTGTAAAAAGGAAAAACTGTAAGAATTATGTCGATAAGTTTGCGCAAGAACTACAAAAAAGCGCATAAAAACAGCACAAAAATGGGGAAAATCGATGAAAAATGGGCAAAAATCATGAAAATAGGCTAAAAATTTTGATTTGCTCAGTTGAAATGTGCGTTCTAATGGTGGAAATAGTAATTGTGAGCCGTATAAAGATAACACAAGAAATTTTGAATACAGGAAAAGCGTAAGTCGCTTAAATGGGCTTAAATGGGATGAAAATGGTCAAAAATTGACGAATTGACCGAAATTCAAAAAAAAAAACGCCATAAATTTTTCCCAATGAGCCAAATTGGCACTTTCATCGGTGGAGTAGTAGTCAGGGGGCTCATCCAAATACAACCATATGGTTTTCACGTTAGTACCACAAATTTCGTGTTAAAAACTTGAACAGTGTAATTAGACGTTAAAACCATATTAAAAATTATCCGCAGTTTTTTAAGGTACATATATCAATTAATAAGAAATTTTAAAGAAAAAACTTGTTTTTTTTTTGGTAAAAGTTGAATTTTAAAAAATTTCGAAAAGTGTAGCTAATTTCAGAGTTTTTTGTTTACAGTCGTGATCTACTTCCCAGAATCTATTAGAATTTATAGGTCGCATGTCCGACGCATTGTTAGTGTGGTGCTGTATTATATAAATTACTATTCAATACTTTTATTTCATCTTCACACTTTTTAATTTTTAAGTTTTCGGTCCCCCTAAATAATAGTGTTGAAATTTTGACCACTTTTCTATGGTAAATTTGAAGGTTTTTAATTTGGGTTTATATTTGGTGGCAAAAATTTATTGTTAGTAGTATAACTATGCAACAATTTTTTTAATTTTAATTAAATATACACTCTTATCGAGAAATGTAAAAACAATTTTAAAATAACATAACATACAGAAAAATACACTAAAAAAATTATATACGTTTGTTGCAGAATTTATTTTAAAGTTTTATTAATTTGATGCAAAATTTCCATAAAAGTTTCGATTAATTTTCTTTAAAAAGCCAACCGAAAATTGTTACATCTAACATCAGCTTGTTTTAACTTCAATAGAAATATTTACTATTATTTTAAACTTGATCACCACAAAGCTCAGCATACACGCGATATTTATAGAAAATGTTTAAACATTTCCTAAAACTTAGTATTGCGAAATATTTTTAAACTTTTTTTTGTACTTGAAATACTAAAAAATAGCAATATTATAACTTAACCACACAGAGAAAAAGAAAATATAAAAACAAAAAAATTCAAAACGAAACAAGCAGCTATAACAATATAGAAAACTTTTTTATTTCCATAGTTTTGGTTTTGCAAATGTTTATAATTTGTTAAATAGAACCACACTTAAAATGTGTAATGCATTGCATATACGTTGCACTGTAGTTAACATATTTAAACTTTTAATAAACTTTTTAAATGTTTAAAGATAAGTTAAGTTGTTTAAATAAATTGTATTTATAACCTACATCACTGTATGTACAGGGTATAATCAGTTTGTGCTGATGTTTGTAAGACCAAAAAATGTTAGCCCCGTACAAACTTTTTAGTATACTGATCGACTCAGAATCACCATGGACCACCTTTTTGGTATACTCATCGACTCAAAATCACTTTTTGAGTCAATTTAAGGATGTCCATCCATCCGTCTGCCTGTCCATATATTTTTTGTGTACACACTAGAAGTCGCAAAGCTTAAGATTTGTATGATGATGAAGTAATGGTATTGGAAAACTTGATGCACATTGTGCTATGGTGGCGTATGATCAATATTAATTATGGAAATTTTCGTAAGTAAGCTAAAAGCAATAAAATAATAAAACTATTTGAAGGACTATCGGTTTATATGACTGAACATTAAATATTAGGTACGTAGTTGCCTAAAATATTAATGGTAGTGTTCTTAATTTTATGCAGGAATTTTTCATTCAATTGAGTTAAAAATCCACCCAGAAAACAGATTCAGTTCTGATAACCCCATTTGTAGTCAATCGCATGGTTCAGTTGTGGCAGCCGAATTTTTCAGTTGTGGCAACAGGAAACCAGTTGAACCAAGACTAATTTGACTATGACAACGGAATTTCAGTTGTATGAAAAATAAGTCGGTAGCCGCAAACGAAAAATTCATTTGATGCAATTCAGCACCGAATCTGTTTTCTGGGTGTCTCTAACAATATGGCAGAGCTGTAAATTTTAAATTAATTCTTTTCACCAAGGAAAGGAATTGAATGAAATTTGAATCAATTCAAATGAATTTGCCAAAAATGAGTTTCAATTTATTTCCAATTCAAATGAATTTGGAAAAATGAATTGCAATTCATACCTTATTCAAATGAATTTAATTGATTTTAAATTAATTCAAAGAAATTAAAAATGAATTGCAATACATATTAATGAAAACAAAAATGAATTGCAATCAATCATAGCAAACATGGTGTTTGGCATGTCAACCCTAAATGACAAAAACACATTTAATATTCAAGAAGCAATTAACAATTTTATTGCAATTCATTTTTGATTTTTATAATTAATTCAAAATCAATTCACTTCAAATTAATTGAATGAATTTATTCAAATATCATTCAATTCGAGATTTTTGTGAAAAGAATTAATTTAAAATTTTGTTAATTCAATACATAAACGAATTAATTCAAAAAAGTGAAAAAATTATTTCTTATATAAAAAGTAGACCGACTTACGATAAAAGTAAAAAAGTGCCCCCATCAAAATACACCTTGGTTTGTTTTATGATGATTTCCAAAATTATTCGTGTCAAGCATTGAGATCTCATGAGCTGGACCATTTTTAAAAAAGGATTTTTTTAGTTTTAGTGTTCGCATTTTATCAAAAATTTACTTTGGTGCAAACAACCCAGTTGTAAATTTCGTTAAGACGTCTTCACAAAGGCTTGGCGACATGTCGCTGCCATTGATGACTTGCTGATCCGCACCCATACAAAATACCTAATGACACCTGCTGACATTTTCATACAAATGTAAACATGTCCTCACGACAAGTCACCAGGACATCATTGTGCTGAATAAATGATGACATGTCTTCAGAAAGTCGTCACTGACATTCCCAGCATGGGTCAGCAAGTTGTCATCAACACCTAAACTTTTAAAAATAGCTTAAAAATTGTTTTGCCTTTTTTGTTTATCCACAATGCTCATTCATTCATTCTTTCTATGATTCTTTTCCTTGTAGTTAATTTTCTTCTATGAAAAATATCAAAGTTTTTCATTTGGCATCACACTGACCCAGCCTCTAACCAGAAAGAAAAGAAGAGTTAATGAAAAAAGATGACACAAATTTTGAAATCTCACGGTAAGTTTATTTAAAAACGCTAACTCCCGCTATATTTCCATTATTGATTTCAAGTAATGTTGTTTTTTTAATTTTTCCGTCCGTCTGTCTCTCCATGTATACTTGTGCGCAAATTATGTGTTGAAATTTAGTAGACCGCCTTATAGCGACCCAAGCATGAAGTCTATTGATTTTGGTTTAAATCGGTCTATGTTTGAACCTAGTGCCCACATAGAGTTCATCCCAAAATTGAATGCCACATCCACGGTTTAAAGAATTATGGGATGAAGTATACCTTGCATGGTATATATCTCCATTACTATTATTATTTGAAAGTGCTAAATAGATGGGATGGACTTTATATTCTCTACAGCATATCTTTCTCCAAAAATCGCTAAAATGTTAAATTCAAATTGAATCCACCTCCGCAGTTTAAAGAATTATGGGGTCCAATCTATCTGGAACGGTAGGTGTTATCATAATTATCATTATATACAAGATTCGATTTCTTTTATGCTTTACACCACTTTTTGCTGTACACTACTCTAAAAATTCAACTTTTTGTTGACTGGCACATCCACAGATAAAAGAATTAATGGTTAAAGTCTGGCTTGTATAATAAATATCGCCATTGATATTGTTATTTGTAAGTGCTATAATGATCGGATTATCCGTTTCGTTCCTACATCACTTTTAGCTCCAAAAATATTTTGCAGCAACGGAAATATTTAGTTGCAGCAACCAAATCAGTTCTTGACGCAACTCCAATGTATTGTTTTAACCGAAATTTTGTTTTATTAACCGAATTTCTATTGCCACGCACATATAGATCAGTGGCTCCAAACAAAACATTCGGTTGAAAAAATTCGGTTTTTACAATGAATCTGTTTTTATGACTAGGTAAGATTTTTATTTAATTTTTATATAAAACAACCATTTGAAATGCTACTGCCATAATACCAAACTATGTATATTTCGCTCACCTTTTAAAAAAATTTAAAATGTTTTTGAATAATGGTTCGTATCATACACTGAAAGAATTATCATCACTACAGTAATGAATTCCTTCATAGTTTCAACGAAAATTGTCACTGGAACTCGTCCATTGAAACTTTTCATAGAATCTATGAAACAGGTTTCATTAAAGTCAATGTTTATGAAAAGTTCATAAAATTAATGAAACTCTTCATAAAATTAATAGGCCGCTCATCCAATGAATAAATCATTCAATGCCAATGAAGAGTTTCATAAAATCGATGAAGCAATTTCATTTACTATTATTTATTATAGTTGGTTGTTGTCCTTGCTAAGCTGGAGTGGATAAGTAAAAATTACTTAGCAAATGGAAAAGGCTTAATAAAATCGTAGCATATTTTACGGATGTACGAAATATATCTAAAGAAATAATTCATTAAATCAAAAAGTTTCATAAAACAAAAATTTCGAATAAATTAATATGATTTATAAAAAAATTTCATAGTCCAAAATTAATAATAAACGAGTAAAAAGGTTAAAGTCGGGCATGCCGACTATACAATACCCTACAACAGTCTGGTGTATTGTTTGGATCCGAAATTCGAATGGGTTAAAATGGGGCTTGTGTCAAAATTTTCTACAATGTGAGTCAGCGCACCAAATTTCATTAAAATATCTTAATATTTGCGACCTGCAGTTTGTAACCAAGCCAATTTTGGGGGGACCCTTATATGGGCACTAATTCTAAACATGGACCGATGATCACCAAAATCAATAGGTTTCGTCCTTGGGCCAACATAGGTCTATGTACCAAATCTCATCAAAATATCTTAATCTTTGCGACCTGCAGCGTATAAACAATATAATTTTGGGGGACCCTTATATGGGCACTAGTTCTAAACATGGACCGATGTTCGCCAAAATCAATAGGCTTCGTCCTTGGGCCAACATAGGTCTATGTACCAAATTTCATCAAAATACCTTAATATTAATACCTGCAGCGTATAAACAGTATAATTTTGGTAGGACCCTTATATGGGCACTAGGTCTAAACATAGACCGATGTTCACCAAAATCAATAGCTGCGTTATTGGGCCAATATAGGTCTGTGTACCAAATTTCATCAAAATATCTTAATATTTGCGACCTGCAGCGTATAAATATTATAATTTTGGTAGGACCCTTATATGGGCACTAGGTCTAAACATGGACCGATGTTCACCAAAATCAATAGCCTACGTTATTGGGCCAATGTAGGTCTGTGTACCAAATTTCATCAAAATATCTTAATATTTACGACCTGCAGCGTATAAACAGTATAATTTTTGTAGGACCCTTATATGGGCACTAGGTCTGAGCATGGACCGATGTTCACCAAAATCAATAGGCTACGTTATTGGGCTAACATAGGTCTGTGTACCAAATTTCGTCAAAATATCTTAATATTTACGACCTACAGCGTATAAACAATATAATTTTGGTAGGACCCTTATATGGGCACTAGGTCTAAACAAGGACCGATGTTCACCAAAATCAATAGGCTACGTTATTGGGCCAATATAGGTCTGTGTACCAAATTTCATCAAAATATCTTAATATTTGCGACCTGCAGTTTGTAACCAAGCCAATTTTGGGGGGACCCTTATATGGGCACTAGTTCTAAACATGGACCGATGTTCACCAAAATCAATAGGCTTCGTCCTTGGGCCAATATAGGTCTGTGTACCAAATTTCATCAAAATATCTTAATATTTGCGACCTGCAGCGTATAAACAGTATAATTTTGGTAGGACCCTTATATGGGCACTAGGTCTAAACATGGACCGATGTTCACTAAAATCAATAGGCTGCGTTATTGGGCCAATATAGGTCTGTGTACCAAATTTCATCAAAATATCTAAATATTTGCGACCTGCAGCGTATAAACAGTATAATTTTGGTAGGACCCTTATATGGGCACTAGGTCTAAACATGGACGGATGTTCACCAACATCAATAGGCTGCGTTATTGGGCCAACATAGGTCTGTGTACCAAATTTCATCAAAATATCTTTATATTTGCGACCTGCAGCGTATAAACAGTATAATTTTGGTAGGACCCTTATATGGGCGCTAAGTCTAAACATGGACCGATGTTCACCAAAATCAATAGGCTGCGTTATTGGGCCAATATAGGTCTGTGTACCAAATTTCATCAAAATATCTTTATATTTACGACCTGCAGCGTATAAACAGTATAATTTTGGTAGGACCCTTATATGGGCACTAGGTCTAAACATGGACCGATGTTCACTAAAATCAATAGGCTGCGTTATTGGGCCAATATAGGTCTGTGTACCAAATTTCATCAAAATATCTAAATATTTGCGACCTGCAGCGTATAAACAGTATAATTTTGGTAGGACCCTTATATGGGCACTAGGTCTAAACATGGACGGATGTTCACCAACATCAATAGGCTGCGTTATTGGGCCAATATAGGTCTGTGTACCAAATTTCATCAAAATATCTAAATATTTGCGACCTGCAGCGTATAAACAGTATAATTTTGGTAGGACCCTTATATGGGCACTAGGTCTAAACATGGACGGATGTTCACCAACATCAATAGGCTGCGTTATTGGGCCAACATAGGTCTGTGTACCAAATTTCATCAAAATATCTTTATATTTGCGACCTGCAGCGTATAAACAGTATAATTTTGGTAGGACCCTTATATGGGCGCTAAGTCTAAACATGGACCGATGTTCACCAAAATCAATAGGCTGCGTTATTGGGCCAATATAGGTCTGTGTACCAAATTTCATCAAAATATCTTTATATTTACGACCTGCAGCGTATAAACAGTATAATTTTGGTAGGACCCTTATATGGGCACTAGGTCTAAACATGGACCAATGTTCACCAAAATTAATAGGCTGCGTTATTGGGCCAATGTAGGTCTGTGTACCAAATTTCATGAAAATATCTTAATATTTACGACCTGCAGCGTATAAACAGTATAATTTTGGTAGGACCCTTATATGGGCACTAGGTCTAAACATAGACCGATATTCACCAAAATCAATAGGCTACGTTATTGCGCTAACGTAGGTCTGTGTACCAAATTTCGTGAAAATATCTTAATATTTACGACCTGCAGCGTATAAACAATATAATTTTGGTAGGACCCTTATATGCGCACTAGGTCTAAACATGGACCGATGTTCACCAAAATCAAACTTGTTCGTCCTTGGGCCAACATAGGTTTGCGTACCAAATTTCATCAAAATATCTTAATATTTGCGACCTGTAGAGTGCGGACAAGATTGCATGGACAGACAGACAGACGGACAGACGGACGGACGGACGGACGGACAGATGGACATCGTTAAATCGAAATAAATTCTGAGCCGGTCGGTATACTATAAGGTGGGTCTACGACCAATATTTTTTGGTGTTACAAACATCAGCACAAACTTATAATACCCTGACCACATAGTGGTGTAGGGTATAATGACCACATAGTGGTGTAGGGTATAAAAATAGAAAAGAAAACAACACCAACATACACACAAATATAGTGGAAGTGCCTTCAGTATGCCCCCGATTGACTGGTCATGGGATATGTCCTTTAATGGCAGTTGACTCGTTTTTTGCGTTGGCCATAATTAAATTGAAAAATCAATTAAAAATTAGAAAATTTCCTCAAAAACTCTGATAATATAATAAAAATTTAAAAAAATGCCCTTAAGTTAAAAAGAAAATTAAATGAAATACCAATTATTAAATCTAAAACAGCTTTAACATTAAAAAACGTTGAAAATACAAAACTTAAAATTTTTTAGCAAAAAATTATGAAAATTTAAAATAAGAGCTAAAATAAGCAAATCGTAAAAAAAAATAAAGTTCATAATTTATAAAAAAGTAAAATAAATAAAAAAATATTTTAAAAAATATGCCGCGAATTTTATTTTTTATTTCGGTATTGGTCAAGTTTTTTAAAAGCAACAGTGAAAGTAACGAATCAAAAAATACTTAGAAAATTAATTTATTCTCTTTGGTTATTATTTGTACTAATTTAGTAATATGCCTTCGGTTGATCGGTCACGGGATAGGTACTTGGAGGGCAATTGACTCCTCATTCCCCGTAGGGTATTGAACAATTTCATATACGTAAAGAACATTTTCATTAAATTTATGGAGATCTAATTAATGAAATTCAATGAATTTTTTTAATGAAATTGTGAAATTTTATGAAAGAAAAGTTATGAAAAATTTCATAATATTAATTAAAGATTATATACATAATGAAATTCTTCATTGGTTCTACGAAAAAAATTCCATGAAATTTCCATTAATATCATGAAAGATAATTATTTCAGTGTATATTACAATACGAATAAATATTCATATTGTCATATATATATGCAGTTATTATGGAAAGCCCCATATATATTGCTCTGGCAAACTTGCAACAGATAGAGATACGCAAAGAGACAGATGAATACTAGAAAAATTCCCCACACAATATAAGTTTGAAAATATAGGAAAGCTTATTATTTTTACATCGCTTTCATCCACAAGGATTTATATATATGATTGCAGTGTTACAAAAACTATAAGCAAAAAACTGCAAGCAAATTAAACAAAATTGTGCTTATAACATATTTAGACTTATACTACCCTCTACTACAGGGTGCGGCTAAAGTAACTATATGATTTGTTTTTTAAATAATTATTGAATGGTCATTCCAAAAAAACTAATTATGAAAAAAACGTTACTTATGAAAAATAATGTCAGTTAATGAGAACCGTTTTCTCTAACGCAAAAATTTGCTCTTTTCGTAGCATGTTCCATAACTTTGTTGAGTGTTTCTTGTGGTATACGATCAATTTCTTCTTGAATGGTGTCCTTTAGTTGCTGCAAGGTTTGGGGCTTATTCACATAAACTTTTTCTTTGAGATAACCCCACAAGAAAAAATCTGCTGCAGTCAAATCAGGCGATCGTGGTGGCCATGACCATAAAATCTTCTGTATGCACGTTGAGTATTAACTATCGAACGATTATTTTCGAGGAATATAGGGATTGTATAGCGTTCCATTTTTATATTCTCCCAAGTTTAATTCCTGAAATAGAAAAAAAAATTAAATATTCATAAGAAAAGGAGTTACAATTTTTTTACATCATATAGTTACTTTAGCCGCACCCTGTACTATTTAGTTTTACTATAAAGGGTGGATGCGAACTGGCTAAACTAATTCTAAACTTAGTTCAGGTTTACAAGTTTCTTTGAAATTAGAAAATTTTTTAAAACAATTTTCAAATAAATTTTAAACCCTTTTGTCAAATTGTATTTAGTTTAGAACAAATTGATCCACCTCGCACAGGATCAAAATATAGATTTTCTAGAAATATGTAAAAAATACATTCTTTCATAAACAAAATGTTTTGCAGTTAACCACCCAAACTTTATATTGGAGATACGAAGTATACGTTTAGTTAAAGCTTTCGGTTTTGTTGGTTGGCATAATGATGATGATCATTTTAAACACCATCAATTTCTGCTGAGCTTCATACCAATCACATATGAAAAAAGATTCAAAGTTTTAATTTATATATATATATATATATATATATGTATGTTCCACAACTCTAAATATTTTCGACACGTATACCTGTGTGAATTTATGTTCATTTGAATACTTTTTTTTCGATATGCTGTAAATTTCAAGGTTGTAGTAGTGGAAATTGTTTCAATTGTTATACAAAGTATTATGTTTACTTAGTATTATTTACAATATAGCAGTTTTTCTATTTGCTATATCTCTTAACAATACTACTTATTTGACAGTAAAATATGTGGTTGCGAAAAAAATTGTATAAAAAAAGTTTTCTGTGCAAATATTCTCCATGTATATTAAGGAGGGTATCGACTAGAAAAAACAATATTTTATTTGGATAGAGCATTCCGAAAATATAAATTCAAAAAAGTAAAATTTTTACATATTTCTTTGTAAAATATATCTTAGTCTCAAAGTAATATTTTATGCGTTAAATTTATATACAAGATTTTTGTATGCATTATTATTAACTTGTTACACCCTACACCACTACGTGGTCAGGGTATTATAAGTTTGTGCTGATGTTTGTAACACCAAAAAATATTGGTCCTAGACCCACCTTATTTTTATTACAGTTATTATAGAGTTCGTATCATACAGCAGTTTAGAAGATGAAAACTACATTTGAAGATGCAAGAATTGTACGAAGTCTTTAAGGAAAAACCAATTACGATAGGATATAAGTGTGATACACCAAAATGTTCGTATGAATAAGGCCTATTTGCGTCCATACTTAGAAATGCGGCGAGTAGTCTACGTATTCCAGAAATTCAGATTTTGTTTACTGACCACCAGTGGTGAATCACATTTTCATGGAGCAACCCCACAAAAAACTGATAGGATATAAGCGTGATACACCAAAATGTTCGTATGAATAAGGCCTATTTGCGTCCATACTTAGAAATGCGACGAGTAGTCTACGTATTCCAGAAATTCAGATTTTGTTTACTGACCACCAGTGGTGAATCACATTTTCATGGAGCAACCCCACAAAAAACTGACAGGATATAAGTGTGATACACCAAAATGTTCGCATGAATAAGGCCTATTTGCGTCCATACTTAGAAATACGGCGAGTAGTCTACGTATTCCAGAAATTCAGATTTTGTTTACTGACCACCAGTGGTGAATCACATTTTCATGGAGCAACCCCACAAAAAACTGATAGGATATAAATGTGATACACCAAAATGTTCGTATGAATAAGGCCTATTTGCGTCCATACTTAGAAATGCGACGTCTAGTCCAGGTATTCCAGAAATTCAGATTTTGTTTAATGACCACCAGTGGTGAATAACATTTTCATGGAGCAACCCCACAAAAAACTGATAGGATATAAGTGTCATACACCAAAATGTTCGTATGAATAAGGCCTATTTGCGTCCATACCTAGAAATGCGGCGACTAGTCCAGGTATTCCAGAAATTCAGATTTTGTTTACTGACCACCAGTGGTGAATCACATTTTCATGGAGCAACCCCACAAAAAACTGATAGGATATAAGTGTGATACACCAATATGTTCGCATGAATAAGGCCTATTTGCGTCCATACCTAGAAATGCGGCGAGTAGTCTACGTATTCCAGAAATTCAGATTTTGTTTACTGACCACCAGTGGTGAATCACATTTTCATGGAGCAACCCCACAAAAAACTGATAGGATATAAGTGTGATACACCAAAATGTTCGTATGAATAAGGCCTATTTGCATCCATACTTAGAAATGCGGCGAGTAGTCTACGTATTCCAGAAATTCAGATTTTGTTTACTGACCACCAGTGGTGAATCACATTTTCATGGAGCAACCCCACTGATAGGATATAAGTGTGATACACCAAAATGTTCGTATGAATAAGGCCTATTTGCGTCCATACTTAGAAATGCGGCTACTAGTCCAGGTATTCCAGAAATTCAGATTTTGTTTACTGACCACCAGTGGTGAATCACATTTTCATGGAGCAACCCCACAAAAAAATGATAGGATATAAGTGTGATACACCAAAATGTTCGTATGAATAAGGCCTATTTGCGTCCATACTTAGAAATGCGGCGAGTAGTCTACGTATTCCAGAAATTCAGATTTTGTTTACTGACCACCAGTGGTGAATCACATTTTCATGGAGCAACCCCACAAAAAACTGATAGGATATAAGTGTGATACACCAAAATGTTCGTATGAATAAGGCCTATTTGCGTTTATACTTAGAAATGCGGCGACTAGTCCAGGTATTCCAGAAATTCAGATTTTGTTTACTGACCACCAGTGGTGAATCACATTTTGATGGAGCAACCCGCAAAAAACTGATAGGATATAAGTGTGATACACCAAAATGTTCGTATGAATAAGGCCTATTTGCGTCCATACTTAGAAATGCAGCGACTAGTCCAGGTATTCCAGAAATTCAGATTTTGTTTACTGACCACCAGTGGTGAATCACATTTTCATGGAGCAACCCCACAAAAAAATGATAGGATATAAGTGTGATACACCAAAATGTTCGTATGAATAAGGCCTATTTGCGTCCATACGTAGAAATGCGGCGACTAGTCCAGGTATTCCAGAAATTCAGATTTTGTTTACTGACCACCAGTGGTGAATCACATTTTCATGGAGCAACCCCACAAAAAACTGATAGGATATAAGTGTGATACACCAATATGTTCGCATGAATAAGGCCTATTTGCGTCCATACCTAGAAATGCGGCGAGTAGTCTACGTATTACAGAAATTCAGATTTTGTTTACTGACCACCAGTGGTGAATCACATTTTCATGGAGCAACCCCACAAAAAACTGATAGGATATAAGTGTGATACACCAAAATGTTCGTATGAATAAGGCCTATTTGCATCCATACTTAGAAATGCGGCGAGTAGTCTACGTATTCCAGAAATTCAGATTTTGTTTACTGACCACCAGTGGTGAATCACATTTTCATGGAGCAACCCCACTGATAGGATATAAGTGTGATACACCAAAATGTTCGTATGAATAAGGCCTATTTGCGTCCATACTTAGAAATGCGGCTACTAGTCCAGGTATTCCCGAAATTCAGATTTTGTTTACTGACCACCAGTGGTGAATCACATTTTCATGGAGCAACCCCACAAAAAAATGATAGGATATAAGTGTGATACACCAAAATGTTCGTATGAATAAGGCCTATTTGCGTCCATTCTTAGAAATGCGGCGAGTAGTCTACGTATTCCAGAAATTCAGATTTTGTTTACTGACCACCAGTGGTGAATCACATTTTCATGGAGCAACCCCACAAAAAACTGATAGGATATAAGTGTGATACACCAAAATGTTCGTATGAATAAGGCCTATTTGCGTTTATACTTAGAAATGCGGCGACTAGTCCAGGTATTCCAGAAATTCAGATTTTGTTTACTGACCACCAGTGGTGAATCACATTTTGATGGAGCAACCCGCAAAAAACTGATAGGATATAAGTGTGATACACCAAAATGTTCGTATGAATAAGGCCTATTTGCGTCCATACTTAGAAATGCAGCGACTAGTCCAGGTATTCCAGAAATTCAGATTTTGTTTACTGACCACCAGTGGTGAATCACATTTTCATGGAGCAACCCCACAAAAAAATGATAGGATATAAGTGTGATACACCAAAATGTTCGTATGAATAAGGCCTATTTGCGTCCATACGTAGAAATGCGGCGACTAGTCCAGGTATTCCAGAAATTCAGATTTTGTTTACTGACCACCAGTGGTGAATCACATTTTCATGGAGCAACCCCACAAAAAACTGATAGGATATAAGTGTGATACACCAATATGTTCGCATGAATAAGGCCTATTTGCGTCCATACCTAGAAATGCGGCGAGTAGTCTACGTATTCCAGAAATTCAGATTTTGTTTACTGACCACCAGTGGTGAATCACATTTTCATGGAGCAACCCCACAAAAAACTGATAGGATATAAGTGTGATACACCAAAATGTTCGTATGAATAAGGCCTATTTGTATCCATACTTAGAAATGCGGCGAGTAGTCTACGTATTCCAGAAATTCAGATTTTGTTTACTGACCACCAGTGGTGAATCACATTTTCATGGAGCAACCCCACTGATAGGATATAAGTGTGATACACCAAAATGTTCGTATGAATAAGGCCTATTTGCGTCCATACTTAGCAATGCAGCGACTAGTCCAGGTATTCCAGAAATTCAGATTTTGTTTACTGACCACCAGTGGTGAATCACATTTTCATGGAGCAACCCCACAAAAAAATGATAGGATATAAGTGTGATACACCAAAATGTTCGTATGAATAAGGCCTATTTGCGTCCATACGTAGAAATGCGGCGACTAGTCCAGGTATTCCAGAAATTCAGATTTTGTTTACTGACCACCAGTGGTGAATCACATTTTCATGGAGCAACCCCACAAAAAACTGATAGGATATAAGTGTGATACAGCAAAATGTTCGTATGAATAAGGCCTATTTGCGTCCATACTTAGAAATGCGGCGAGTAGTCTACGTATTCCAGAAATTCAGATTTTGTTTACTGACCACCATTGGTGAATCACATTTTCATGGAGCAACCCCACAAAAAACTGATAGGATATAAGTGTGATACACCAAAATGTTCGTATGAATAAGGCCTATTTGCGTCCATACTTAGAAATGCGGCGACTAGTCCAGGTATTCCAGAAATTCAGATTTTGTTTACTGACCACCAGTGGTGAATCACATTTTCATGGAGCAACCCCACAAAAAACTGATAGGATATAAGTGTGATACACCAGAATGTTCGCATGAATAAGGCCTATTTGCGTCCATACTTAGAAATGCGGCGAGTAGTCTACGTATTCCAGAAATTCAGATTTTGTTTACTGACCACCAGTGGTGAATCACATTTTCATGGAGCAACCCCACAAAAAACTGATAGGATATAAGTGTGATACACCAAAATGTTCGTATAAATAAGGCCTATTTGCGTCCATACTTAGAAATGCGGCGACTAGTCCAGGTATTCCAGAAATTCAGATTTTTTTTACTGACCACCAGTGGTGAATCACATTTTCATGGAGCAACCCCACAAAAAACTGATAGGATATAAGTGTAATACACCAAAATGTTCGTATGAATAAGGCCTATTTGCGTCCATACTTAGAAATGCGGCGAGTAGTCTACGTATTCCAGAAATTCAGATTTTGTTTAATGACCACCAGTGGTGAATCACATTTTCATGGAGCAACCCCACAAAAAACTGATAGGATATAAGTGTGATACACCAAAATGTTCGTATGAATAAGGCCTATTTGCGTCCATACTTAGAAATGCGGCGACTAGTCCAGGTATTCCAGAAATTCAGATTTTGTTTACTGACCACCAGTGGTGAATCACATTTTCATGGAGCAACCCCACAAAAAACTGATAGGATATAAGTGTGATACACCAAAATGTTCGTATAAATAAGGCCTATTTGCGTCCATACTTCGAAATGCGGCGACTAGTCCAGGTATTCCAGAAATTCAGATTTTTTTTACTGACCACCAGTGGTGAATCACATTTTCATGGAGCAACCCCACAAAAAACTGATAGGATATAAGTGTAATACACCAAAATGTTCGTATGAATAAGGCCTATTTGCGTCCATACTTAGAAATGCGGCGAGTAGTCTACGTATTCCAGAAATTCAGATTTGTTTAATGACCACCAGTGGTGAATCACATTTTCATGGAGCAACCCCACAAAAAACTGATAGGATATAAGTGTAATACACCAAAATGTTCGTATGAATAAGGCCTATTTGCGTCCATACTTAGAAATGCGGCGAGTAGTCTACGAATTCCAGAAATTCAGATTTTGTTTAATGACCACCAGTGGTGAATCACATTTTCATGGAGCAACCCCACAAAAAACTGATAGGATATAAGTGTGATACACCAAAATGTTCGTATGAACAAGGCCAATTTGCGTCCATACTTAGAAATGCGGCGAGTAGTCTACGTATTCCAGAAATTCAGATTTTGTTTACTGACCACCAGTGGTGAATCACATTTTCATGGAGCAACCCCACAAAAAACTGATAGGATATAAGTGTGATACACCAAAATCTTCGTATGAATAAGGCCTATTTGCGTCCATACTTGGAAATGCGGCGAGTAGTCTACGTATTCCAGAAATTCAGATATTGTTTACTGACCACCAGTGGTGAATCACATTTTCATGGAGCAACCCCACAAAAAACTGATAGGATATAAGTGTGATACACCAAAATGTTCGTATGAATAAGGCCTATTTGCGTCCATACTTAGAAATGCGGCGACTAGTCCCGGTATTCCAGAAATTCAGATTTTGTTTACTGACCACCAGTGGTGAATCACATTTTCATGGAGCAACCCCACAAAAAACTGATAGGATATAAGTGTGATACACCAAAATGTTCGTATGAATAAGGCCTATTTGCGTCCATACTTAAAAATGCGGCGAGTAGTCTACGTATTCCAGAAATTCAGATTTTGTTTACTGACCACCAGTGGTGAATCACATTTTCATGGAGCAACCCCACAAAAAACTGAGAGGATATAAGTGTGATACACCAAAATGTTCGTATGAATAAGGCCTATTTGCGTCCATACTTAGAAATGCGGCCACTAGTCCAGGTATTCCAGAAATTCAGATTTTGTTTACTGACCACCAGTGGTGAATCACATTTTCATGGAGCAACCCCACAAAAAACTGAGAGGATATAAGTGTGATACACCAAAATGTTCGTATAAATAAGGCCCATTTGCGTCCATACTTAGAAATGCGGCGACTAGTCCAGGTATTCCAGAAATTCAGATTTTTTTTACTGACCACCAGTGGTGAATCACATTTTCATGGAGCAACCCCACAAACAACTGATAGGATATAAGTGTAATACACCAAAATGTTCGTATGAATAAGGCCTATTTGCGTCCATACTTAGAAATGCGGCGAGTAGTCTACGTATTCCAGAAATTCAGATTTTGTTTAATGACCACCAGTGGTGAATCACATTTTCATGGAGCAACCCCACAAAAAACTGATAGGATATAAGTGTAATACACCAAAATGTTCGTATGAATAAGGCCTATTTGCGTCCATACTTAGAAATGCGGCGAGTAGTCTACGTATTCCAGAAATTCAGATTTTGTTTAATGACCACCAGTGGTGAATCACATTTTCATGTAGCAACCCCACAAAAACTGATAGGATATAAGTGTGATACACCAAAATGTTCGTATGAACAAGGCCAATTTGCGTCCATACTTAGAAATGCGGCGAGTAGTCTACGTATTCCAGAAATTCAGATTTTGTTTACTGACCACCAGTGGTGAATCACATTTTCATGGAGCAACCCCACAAAAAACTGATAGGATATAGGTGTGATACACCAAAATGTTCGTATGAATAAGGCCTATTTGCGTCCATACTTAGAAATGCGACGTCTAGTCCAGGTATTCCAGAAATTCAGATTTTGTTTAATGACCACCAGTGGTGAATAACATTTTCATGGAGCAACCCCACAAAAAACTGATAGGATATAAGTGTCATACACCAAAATGTTCGTATGAATAAGGCCTATTTGCGTCCATACCTAGAAATGCGGCGACTAGTCCAGGTATTCCAGAAATTCAGATTTTGTTTACTGACCACCACTGGTGAATCACATTTTCATGGAGCAACCCCACAAAAAACTGATAGGATATAAGTGTGATACACCAAAATGTTCGTATGAATAAGGCCTATTTGCGTCCATACTTAGAAATGCAGCGACTAGTCCAGGTATTCCAGAAATTCAGATTTTGTTTACTGACCACCAGTGGTGAATCACATTTTCATGGAACAACCCCACAAAAAAATGATAGGATATAAGTGTGATACACCAAAATGTTCGTATGAATAAGGCCTATTTGCGTTTATACTTAGAAATGCGGCGACTAGTCCAGGTATTCCAGAAATTCAGATTTTGTTTACTGACCACCAGTGGTGAATCACATTTTCATGGAGCAACCCCACAAAAAACTGTTAGGATATAAGTGTGATACACCAAAATGTTCGTATGAATAAGGCCTATTTGCGTCCATACTTAGAAATGCGGCGAGTAGTCTACGTATTCCAGAAATTCAGATTTTGTTTAATGACCACCAGTGGTGAATCACATTTTCATGGAGCAACCCCACAAAAAACTGATAGGATATAAGTGTGATACACCAAAATGTTCGTATGAATAAGGCCTATTTGCGTCCATACTTAGAAATGCGGCGACTAGTCCAGGTATTCCAGAAATTCAGATTTTGTTTACTGACCACCAGTGGTGAATCACATTTTCATGGAGCAACCCCACAAAAAACTGATAGGATATAAGTGTGATACACCAAAATGTTCGTATAAATAAGGCCTATTTGCGTCCATACTTCGAAATGCGGCGACTAGTCCAGGTATTCCAGAAATTCAGATTTTTTTTACTGACCACCAGTGGTGAATCACATTTTCATGGAGCAACCCCACAAAAAACTGATAGGATATAAGTGTAATACACCAAAATGTTCGTATGAATAAGGCCTATTTGCGTCCATACTTAGAAATGCGGCGAGTAGTCTACGTATTCCAGAAATTCAGATTTGTTTAATGACCACCAGTGGTGAATCACATTTTCATGGAGCAACCCCACAAAAAACTGATAGGATATAAGTGTAATACACCAAAGTGTTCGTATGAATAAGGCCTATTTGCGTCCATACTTAGAAATGCGGCGAGTAGTCTACGAATTCCAGAAATTCAGATTTTGTTTAATGACCACCAGTGGTGAATCACATTTTCATGGAGCAACCCCACAAAAAACTGATAGGATATAAGTGTGATACACCAAAATGTTCGTATGAACAAGGCCAATTTGCGTCCATACTTAGAAATGCGGCGAGTAGTCTACGTATTCCAGAAATTCAGATTTTGTTTACTGACCACCAGTGGTGAATCACATTTTCATGGAGCAACCCCACAAAAAACTGATAGGATATAAGTGTGATACACCGAAATCTTCGTATGAATAAGGCCTATTTGCGTCCATACTTGGAAATGCGGCGAGTAGTCTACGTATTCCAGAAATTCAGATATTGTTTACTGACCACCAGTGGTGAATCACATTTTCATGGAGCAACCCCACAAAAAACTGATAGGATATAAGTGTGATACACCAAAATGTTCGTATGAATAAGGCCTATTTGCGTCCATACTTAGAAATGCGGCGACTAGTCCCGGTATTCCAGAAATTCAGATTTTGTTTACTGACCACCAGTGGTGAATCACATTTTCATGGAGCAACCCCACAAAAAACTGATAGGATATAAGTGTGATACACCAAAATGTTCGTATGAATAAGGCCTATTTGCGTCCATACTTAAAAATGCGGCGAGTAGTCTACGTATTCCAGAAATTCAGATTTTGTTTACTGACCACCAGTGGTGAATCACATTTTCATGGAGCAACCCCACAAAAAACTGAGAGGATATAAGTGTGATACACCAAAATGTTCGTATGAATAAGGCCTATTTGCGTCCATACTTAGAAATGCGGCCACTAGTCCAGGTATTCCAGAAATTCAGATTTTGTTTACTGACCACCAGTGGTGAATCACATTTTCATGGAGCAACCCCACAAAAAACTGAGAGGATATAAGTGTGATACACCAAAATGTTCGTATAAATAAGGCCCATTTGCGTCCATACTTAGAAATGCGGCGACTAGTCCAGGTATTCCAGAAATTCAGATTTTTTTTACTGACCACCAGTGGTGAATCACATTTTCATGGAGCAACCCCACAAACAACTGATAGGATATAAGTGTAATACACCAAAATGTTCGTATGAATAAGGCCTATTTGCGTCCATACTTAGAAATGCGGCGAGTAGTCTACGTATTCCAGAAATTCAGATTTTGTTTAATGACCACCAGTGGTGAATCACATTTTCATGGAGCAACCCCACAAAAAACTGATAGGATATAAGTGTAATACACCAAAATGTTCGTATGAATAAGGCCTATTTGCGTCCATACTTAGAAATGCGGCGAGTAGTCTACGTATTCCAGAAATTCAGATTTTGTTTAATGACCACCAGTGGTGAATCACATTTTCATGTAGCAACCCCACAAAAACTGATAGGATATAAGTGTGATACACCAAAATGTTCGTATGAACAAGGCCAATTTGCGTCCATACTTAGAAATGCGGCGAGTAGTCTACGTATTCCAGAAATTCAGATTTTGTTTACTGACCACCAGTGGTGAATCACATTTTCATGGAGCAACCCCACAAAAAACTGATAGGATATAGGTGTGATACACCAAAATGTTCGTATGAATAAGGCCTATTTGCGTCCATACTTAGAAATGCGACGTCTAGTCCAGGTATTCCAGAAATTCAGATTTTGTTTAATGACCACCAGTGGTGAATAACATTTTCATGGAGCAACCCCACAAAAAACTGATAGGATATAAGTGTCATACACCAAAATGTTCGTATGAATAAGGCCTATTTGCGTCCATACCTAGAAATGCGGCGACTAGTCCAGGTATTCCAGAAATTCAGATTTTGTTTACTGACCACCACTGGTGAATCACATTTTCATGGAGCAACCCCACAAAAAACTGATAGGATATAAGTGTGATACACCAAAATGTTCGTATGAATAAGGCCTATTTGCGTCCATACTTAGAAATGCAGCGACTAGTCCAGGTATTCCAGAAATTCAGATTTTGTTTACTGACCACCAGTGGTGAATCACATTTTCATGGAACAACCCCACAAAAAAATGATAGGATATAAGTGTGATACACCAAAATGTTCGTATGAATAAGGCCTATTTGCGTTTATACTTAGAAATGCGGCGACTAGTCCAGGTATTCCAGAAATTCAGATTTTGTTTACTGACCACCAGTGGTGAATCACATTTTCATGGAGCAACCCCACAAAAAACTGTTAGGATATAAGTGTGATACACCAAAATGTTCGTATGAATAAGGCCTATTTGCGTCCATACTTAGAAATGCGGCGAGTAGTCTACGTATTCCAGAAATTCAGATTTTGTTTAATGACCACCAGTGGTGAATCACATTTTCATGGAGCAACCCCACAAAAAACTGATAGGATATAAGTGTGATACACCAAAATGTTCGTATGAATAAGGCCTATTTGCGTCCATACTTAGAAATGCGGCGACTAGTCCAGGTATTCCAGAAATTCAGATTTTGTTTACTGACCACCAGTGGTGAATCACATTTTCATGGAGCAACCCCACAAAAAACTGATAGGATATAAGTGTGATACACCAAAATGTTCGTATAAATAAGGCCTATTTGCGTCCATACTTCGAAATGCGGCGACTAGTCCAGGTATTCCAGAAATTCAGATTTTTTTTACTGACCACCAGTGGTGAATCACATTTTCATGGAGCAACCCCACAAAAAACTGATAGGATATAAGTGTAATACACCAAAATGTTCGTATGAATAAGGCCTATTTGCGTCCATACTTAGAAATGCGGCGAGTAGTCTACGTATTCCAGAAATTCAGATTTGTTTAATGACCACCAGTGGTGAATCACATTTTCATGGAGCAACCCCACAAAAAACTGATAGGATATAAGTGTAATACACCAAAATGTTCGTATGAATAAGGCCTATTTGCGTCCATACTTAGAAATGCGGCGAGTAGTCTACGAATTCCAGAAATTCAGATTTTGTTTAATGACCACCAGTGGTGAATCACATTTTCATGGAGCAACCCCACAAAAAACTGATAGGATATAAGTGTGATACACCAAAATGTTCGTATGAACAAGGCCAATTTGCGTCCATACTTAGAAATGCGGCGAGTAGTCTACGTATTCCAGAAATTCAGATTTTGTTTACTGACCACCAGTGGTGAATCACATTTTCATGGAGCAACCCCACAAAAAACTGATAGGATATAAGTGTGATACACCAAAATCTTCGTATGAATAAGGCCTATTTGCGTCCATACTTGGAAATGCGGCGAGTAGTCTACGTATTCCAGAAATTCAGATATTGTTTACTGACCACCAGTGGTGAATCACATTTTCATGGAGCAACCCCACAAAAAACTGATAGGATATAAGTGTGATACACCAAAATGTTCGTATGAATAAGGCCTATTTGCGTCCATACTTAGAAATGCGGCGACTAGTCCCGGTATTCCAGAAATTCAGATTTTGTTTACTGACCACCAGTGGTGAATCACATTTTCATGGAGCAACCCCACAAAAAACTGATAGGATATAAGTGTGATACACCAAAATGTTCGTATGAATAAGGCCTATTTGCGTCCATACTTAAAAATGCGGCGAGTAGTCTACGTATTCCAGAAATTCAGATTTTGTTTACTGACCACCAGTGGTGAATCACATTTTCATGGAGCAACCCCACAAAAAACTGAGAGGATATAAGTGTGATACACCAAAATGTTCGTATGAATAAGGCCTATTTGCGTCCATACTTAGAAATGCGGCCACTAGTCCAGGTATTCCAGAAATTCAGATTTTGTTTACTGACCACCAGTGGTGAATCACATTTTCATGGAGCAACCCCACAAAAAACTGAGAGGATATAAGTGTGATACACCAAAATGTTCGTATAAATAAGGCCCATTTGCGTCCATACTTAGAAATGCGGCGACTAGTCCAGGTATTCCAGAAATTCAGATTTTTTTTACTGACCACCAGTGGTGAATCACATTTTCATGGAGCAACCCCACAAACAACTGATAGGATATAAGTGTAATACACCAAAATGTTCGTATGAATAAGGCCTATTTGCGTCCATACTTAGAAATGCGGCGAGTAGTCTACGTATTCCAGAAATTCAGATTTTGTTTAATGACCACCAGTGGTGAATCACATTTTCATGGAGCAACCCCACAAAAAACTGATAGGATATAAGTGTAATACACCAAAATGTTCGTATGAATAAGGCCTATTTGCGTCCATACTTAGAAATGCGGCGAGTAGTCTACGTATTCCAGAAATTCAGATTTTGTTTAATGACCACCAGTGGTGAATCACATTTTCATGTAGCAACCCCACAAAAACTGATAGGATATAAGTGTGATACACCAAAATGTTCGTATGAACAAGGCCAATTTGCGTCCATACTTAGAAATGCGGCGAGTAGTCTACGTATTCCAGAAATTCAGATTTTGTTTACTGACCACCAGTGGTGAATCACATTTTCATGGAGCAACCCCACAAAAAACTGATAGGATATAGGTGTGATACACCAAAATGTTCGTATGAATAAGGCCTATTTGCGTCCATACTTAGAAATGCGACGTCTAGTCCAGGTATTCCAGAAATTCAGATTTTGTTTAATGACCACCAGTGGTGAATAACATTTTCATGGAGCAACCCCACAAAAAACTGATAGGATATAAGTGTCATACACCAAAATGTTCGTATGAATAAGGCCTATTTGCGTCCATACCTAGAAATGCGGCGACTAGTCCAGGTATTCCAGAAATTCAGATTTTGTTTACTGACCACCACTGGTGAATCACATTTTCATGGAGCAACCCCACAAAAAACTGATAGGATATAAGTGTGATACACCAAAATGTTCGTATGAATAAGGCCTATTTGCGTCCATACTTAGAAATGCAGCGACTAGTCCAGGTATTCCAGAAATTCAGATTTTGTTTACTGACCACCAGTGGTGAATCACATTTTCATGGAGCAACCCCACAAAAAACTGTTAGGATATAAGTGTGATACACCAAAATGTTCGTATGAATAAGGCCTATTTGCGTCCATACTTAGAAATACGGCGAGTAGTCTACGTATTCCAGAAATTCAGATTTTGTTTACTGACCACCAGTGGTGAATCACATTTTCATGGAGCAACCCCACAAAAAACTGATAGGATATAAGTGTAATACACCAAAATGTTCGTATGAATAAGGCCTATTTGCGTCCATACTTAGAAATGCGGCGAGTAGTCTACGTATTCCAGAAATTCAGATTTTGTTTAATGACCACCAGTGGTGAATCACATTTTCATGGAGCAACCCCACAAAAAACTGATAGGATATAAGTGTGATACACCAAAATGTTCGTATGAATAAGGCCTATTTGCGTCCATACTTAGAAATGCGGCGACTAGTCCAGGTATTCCAGAAATTCAGATTTTGTTTACTGACCACCAGTGGTGAATCACATTTTCATGGTGCAACCCCATAAAAAACTGATAGGATATAAGTGTTATACACCAAAATGTTCGCATGAATAAGGCCTATTTGCGTCCATACTTAGAAATGCGGCGAGTAGTCTACGTATTCCAGAAATTCAGATTTTGTTTACTGACCACCCGTGGTGAATCACATTTTCATGGAGCAACCCCACAAAAAACTGATAGGATATAAGTGTGATACACCAAAATGTTCGTATGAATAAGGCCTATTTGCGTCCATACTTGGAAATGCGGCGAGTAGTCTACGTATTCCAGAAATTCAGATTTTGTTTACTGACCACTAGTGGTGAATCACATTTTCATGGATCAACCCCACAAAAAACTGATAGGATATAAGTGTGATACACCAAAATGTTCGTATGAATAAGTCCTATTTGCGTCCATACTTAGAAATGCGGCGACTAGTCCAGGTATTCCAGAAATTCAGATTTTGTTTACTGACCACCAGTGGTGAATCACATTTTCATGGAGCAACCCCACAAAAAACTGATAGGATATAAGTGTGATACACCAAAATGTTCGTATGAATAAGGCCTATTTGCGTCCATACTTGGAAATGCGGCGAGTAGTCTACGTATTCCAGAAATTCAGATTTTGTTTACTGACCACTAGTGGTGAATCACATTTTCATGGATCAACCCCACAAAAAACTGATAGGATATAAGTGTGATACACCAAAATGTTCGTATGAATAAGGCCTATTTGCGTCCATACTTAGAAATGCGGCGACTAGTCCAGGTATTCCAGAAATTCAGATTTTGTTTACTGACCACCAGTGGTGAATCACATTTTCATGGAGCAACCCCACAAAAAACTGATAGGATATAAGTGTGATACACCAAAATGTTCGTATGAATAAGGCCTATTTGCGTCCATACTTGGAAATGCGGCGAGTAGTCTACGTATTCCAGAAATTCAGATTTTGTTTACTGACCACCAGTGGTGAATCACATTTTCATTGTGCAACCCCACAAAAAACTGATATGATATAAGTGTGATACACCAAAATGTTCGCATGAATAAGGCCTATTTGCGTCCATACTTAGAAATGCGGCGAGTAGTCTACGTATTCCAGAAATTCAGATTTTGTTTACTGACCACAAGTGGTGAATCACATTTTCATGGAGCAACCCCACAAAAAACTGATAGGATATAAGTGTGATACACCAAAATGTTCGTATGAATAAGGCCTATTTGCGTCCATACTTAGAAATGCGGCGACTAGTCCAGGTATTCCAGAAATTCAGATTTTGTTTACTGACCACCAGTGGTGAATCACATTTTCATGGAGCAACCCCACAAAAAACTGATAGGATATAAGCGTGATACACCAAAATGTTCGTATGAATAAGGCCTATTTGCATCCATACTTAGAAATGCGGCGACTAGTCCAGGTATTCCAGAAATTCAGATTTTGTTTACTGACCACCAGTGGTGAATCACATTTTCATGGAGCAACCCCACAAAAAACTGATAGGATATAAGTGTGATACACCAAAATGTTCGTATGAATAAGGCCTATTTGCGTTTATACTTAGAAATGCGGCGACTAGTCCAGGTATTCCAGAAATTCAGATTTTGTTTACTGACCACCAGTGGTGAATCACATTTTCATGGAGCAACCCCACAAAAAACTGATAGGATATAAGTGTGACACACCAAAATGTTCGTATGAATAAGGCCTATTTGTATCCGTACTTAGAAATGCGGCGAGTAGTCTACGTATTCCAGAAATTCAGATTTTGTTTACTGACCACAAGTGGTGAATCACATTTTCATGGAGCAACCCCACAAAAAACTGATAGGATATAAGTGTGATACACCAAAATGTTCGTATGAATAAGGCCTATTTGCGACCATACTTAGAAATGCGGCAACTAGTCCAGGTATTCCAGAAATTCAGATTTTGTTTACTGACCACCAGTGGTGAATCACATTTTCATGGAGCAACCACACAAAAAACTGATAGGATATAAGTGTGATACACCAAAATGTTCGTATGAATAAGGCCTATTTGCGTCCATAATTAGAAATGCGGCGACTAGTCCAGGTATTCCAGAAATTCAGATTTTGTTTACTGACCACCAGTGGTGAATCACATTTTCATGGAGCAACCCCACAAAAAACTGATAGGATATAAGTGTGACACACCAAAATGTTCGTATGAATAAGGCCTATTTGCGTCCATACCTAGAAATGCGGCGACTAGTCCAGGTATTCCAGAAATTCAGATTTTGTTTACTGACCACCAGTGGTGAATCACATTTTCATGGAGCAACCCCACAAAAAACTGAGAGGATATAAGTGTGATACACCAAAATGTTCGTATAAATAAGGCCCATTTGTGTCCATACTTAGAAATGCGGCGACTAGTCCAGGTATTCCAGGTATTCCAGAAATTCAGATTTTTTTTACTGACCACCAGTGGTGAATCACATTTTCATGGAGCAACCCCACAAACAACTGATAGGATATAAGTGTAATACACCAAAATGTTCGTATGAATAAGGCCTATTTGCGTCCATACTTAGAAATGCGGCGAGTAGTCTACGTATTCCAGAAATTCAGATTTTGTTTAATGACCACCAGTGGTGAATCACATTTTCATGGAGCAACCCCACAAAAAACTGATAGGATATAAGTGTAATACACCAAAATGTTCGTATGAATAAGGCCTATTTGCGTCCATACTTAGAAATGCGGCGAGTAGTCTACGTATTCCAGAAATTCAGATTTTGTTTAATGACCACCAGTGGTGAATCACATTTTCATGTAGCAACCCCACAAAAACTGATAGGATATAAGTGTGATACACCAAAATGTTCGTATGAACAAGGCCAATTTGCGTCCATACTTAGAAATGCGGCGAGTAGTCTACGTATTCCAGAAATTCAGATTTTGTTTACTGACCACCAGTGGTGAATCACATTTTCATGGAGCAACCCCACAAAAAACTGATAGGATATAAGTGTGATACACCAAAATGTTCGTATGAATAAGGCCTATTTGCGTCCATACTTAGAAATGCGACGTCTAGTCCAGGTATTCCAGAAATTCAGATTTTGTTTAATGACCACCAGTGGTGAATAACATTTTCATGGAGCAACCCCACAAAAAACTGATAGGATATAAGTGTCATACACCAAAATGTTCGTATGAATAAGGCCTATTTGCGTCCATACCTAGAAATGCGGCGACTAGTCCAGGTATTCCAGAAATTCAGATTTTGTTTACTGACCACCAGTGGTGAATCACATTTTCATGGAGCAACCCCACAAAAAACTGATAGGATATAAGTGTGATACACCAAAATGTTCGTATGAATAAGGCCTATTTGCGTCCATACTTAGAAATGCAGCGACTAGTCCAGGTATTCCAGAAATTCAGATTTTGTTTACTGACCACCAGTGGTGAATCACATTTTCATGGAACAACCCCACAAAAAAATGATAGGATATAAGTGTGATACACCAAAATGTTCGTATGAATAAGGCCTATTTGCGTCCATACTTAGAAATGCGGCGACTAGTCCAGGTATTCCAGAAATTCAGATTTTGTTTACTGACCACCAGTGGTGAATCACATTTTCATGGAGCAACCCCACAAAAAACTGAAAGGATATAAGTGTGATACAGCAAAATGTTCGTATGAGTAAGGCCTATTTGCGTCCATACCTAGAAATGCGGCGAGTAGTCTACGTATTCCAGAAATTCAGATTTTGTTTACTGACCACCAGTGGTGAATCACATTTTCATGGAGCAACCCCACAAAAAACTGATAGGATATAAGTGTGATACACCAAAATGTTCGTATGAATAAGGCCTATTTGCGTTTATACTTAGAAATGCGGCGACTAGTCCAGGTATTCCAGAAATTCAGATTTTGTTTACTGACCACCAGTGGTGAATCACATTTTCATGGAGCAACCCCACAAAAAACTGATAGGATATAAGTGTGACACACCAAAATGTTCGTATGAATAAGGCCTATTTGCGTCCATACTTAGAAATACGGCGAGTAGTCTACGTATTCCAGAAATTCAGATTTTGTTTACTGACCACCAGTGGTGAATCACATTTTCATGGAGCAACCCCACAAAAAACTGATAGGATATAAGTGTAATACACCAAAATGTTCGTATGAATAAGGCCTATTTGCGTCCATACTTAGAAATGCGGCGAGTAGTCTACGTATTCCAGAAATTCAGATTTTGTTTAATGACCACCAGTGGTGAATCACATTTTCATGGAGCAACCCCACAAAAAACTGATAGGATATAAGTGTGATACACCAAAATGTTCGTATGAATAAGGCCTATTTGCGTCCATACTTAGAAATGCGGCGACTAGTCCAGGTATTCCAGAAATTCAGATTTTGTTTACTGACCACCAGTGGTGAATCACATTTTCATGGTGCAACCTCATAAAAAACTGATAGGATATAAGTGTGATACACCAAAATGTTCGCATGAATAAGGCCTATTTGCGTCCATACTTAGAAATGCGGCGAGTAGTCTACGTATTCCAGAAATTCAGATTTTGTTTACTGACCACCCGTGGTGAATCACATTTTCATGGAGCAACCCCACAAAAAACTGATAGGATATAAGTGTGATACACCAAAATGTTCGTATGAATAAGGCCTATTTGCGTCCATACTTGGAAATGCGGCGAGTAGTCTACGTATTCCAGAAATTCAGATTTTGTTTACTGACCACTAGTGGTGAATCACATTTTCATGGATCAACCCCACAAAAAACTGATACGATATAAGTGTGATACACCAAAATGTTCGTATGAATAAGGCCTATTTGCGTCCATACTTAGAAATGCGGCGACTAGTCCAGGTATTCCAGAAATTCAGATTTTGTTTACTGACCACCAGTGGTGAATCACATTTTCATGGAGCAACCCCACAAAAAACTGATAGGATATAAGTGTGATACACCAAAATGTTCGTATGAATAAGGCCTATTTGCGTCCATACTTGAAAATGCGGCGAGTAGTCTATGTATTCCAGAAATTCAGATTTTGTTTACTGACCACCAGTGGTGAATCACATTTTCATGGAGCAACCCCACAAAAAACTGATAGGATATAAGTGTGATACACCAAAATGTTCGTATGAATAAGGCCTATTTGCGTTTATACTTAGAAATGCGGCGACTAGTCCAGGTATTCCAGAAATTCAGATTTTGTTTACTGACCACCAGTGGTGAATCACATTTTCATGGAGCAACCCCACAAAAAACTGATAGGATATAAGTGTGACACACCAAAATGTTCGTATGAATAAGGCCTATTTGCGTCCATACTTAGAAATACGGCGAGTAGTCTACGTATTCCAGAAATTCAGATTTTGTTTACTGACCACCAGTGGTGAATCACATTTTCATGGAGCAACCCCACAAAAAACTGATAGGATATAAGTGTAATACACCAAAATGTTCGTATGAATAAGGCCTATTTGCGTCCATACTTAGAAATGCGGCGAGTAGTCTACGTATTCCAGAAATTCAGATTTTGTTTAATGACCACCAGTGGTGAATCACATTTTCATGGAGCAACCCCACAAAAAACTGATAGGATATAAGTGTGATACACCAAAATGTTCGTATGAATAAGGCCTATTTGCGTCCATACTTAGAAATGCGGCGACTAGTCCAGGTATTCCAGAAATTCAGATTTTGTTTACTGACCACCAGTGGTGAATCACATTTTCATGGTGCAACCTCATAAAAAACTGATAGGATATAAGTGTGATACACCAAAATGTTCGCATGAATAAGGCCTATTTGCGTCCATACTTAGAAATGCGGCGAGTAGTCTACGTATTCCAGAAATTCAGATTTTGTTTACTGACCACCCGTGGTGAATCACATTTTCATGGAGCAACCCCACAAAAAACTGATAGGATATAAGTGTGATACACCAAAATGTTCGTATGAATAAGGCCTATTTGCGTCCATACTTGGAAATGCGGCGAGTAGTCTACGTATTCCAGAAATTCAGATTTTGTTTACTGACCACTAGTGGTGAATCACATTTTCATGGATCAACCCCACAAAAAACTGATACGATATAAGTGTGATACACCAAAATGTTCGTATGAATAAGGCCTATTTGCGTCCATACTTAGAAATGCGGCGACTAGTCCAGGTATTCCAGAAATTCAGATTTTGTTTACTGACCACCAGTGGTGAATCACATTTTCATGGAGCAACCCCACAAAAAACTGATAGGATATAAGTGTGATACACCAAAATGTTCGTATGAATAAGGCCTATTTGCGTCCATACTTGAAAATGCGGCGAGTAGTCTACGTATTCCAGAAATTCAGATTTTGTTTACTGACCACTAGTGGTGAATCACATTTTCATGGATCAACCCCACAAAAAACGGATAGGATATAAGTGTGATACACCAAAATGTTCGTATGAATAAGGCCTATTTGCGTCCATACCTAGAAATGCGGCGACTAGTCCAGGTATTCCAGAAATTCAGATTTTGTTTACTGACCACCAGTGGTGAATCACATTTTCATGGAGCAACCCCACAAAAAACTGATAGGATATAAGTGTGATACACCAAAATGTTCGTATGAATAAGGCCTATTTGCGTCCATACTTGGAAATGCGGCGAGTAGTCTACGTATTCCAGAAATTCAGATTTTGTTTACTGACCACCAGTGGTGAATCACATTTTCATGGTGCAACCCCACAAAAAACTGATATGATATAAGTGTGATACACCAAAATGTTCGCATGAATAAGGCCTATTTGCGTCCATACTTAGAAATGCGGCGAGTAGTCTACGTATTCCAGAAATTCAGATTTTGTTTACTGACCACAAGTGGTGAATCACATTTTCATGGAGCAACCCCACAAAAAACTGATAGGATATAAGTGTGATACACCAAAATGTTCGTATGAATAAGGCCTATTTGCGTCCATACTTAGAAATGCGGCGACTAGTCCAGGTATTCCAGAAATTCAGATTTTGTTTACTGACCACCAGTGGTGAATCACATTTTCATGGAGCAACCCCACAAAAAACTGATAGGATATAAGCGTGATACACCAAAATGTTCGTATGAATAAGGCCTATTTGCATCTATACTTAGAAATGCGGCGACTAGTCCAGGTATTCCAGAAATTCAGATTTTGTTTACTGACCACCAGTGGTGAATCACATTTTCATGGAGCAACCCCACAAAAAACTGATAGGATATAAGTGTGATACACCAAAATGTTCGTATGAATAAGGCCTATTTGCGTTTATACTTAGAAATGCGGCGACTAGTCCAGGTATTCCAGAAATTCAGATTTTGTTTACTGACCACCAGTGGTGAATCACATTTTCATGGAGCAACCCCACAAAAAACTGATAGGATATAAGTGTGACACACCAAAATGTTCGTATGAATAAGGCCTATTTGTATCCATACTTAGAAATACGGCGAGTAGTCTACGTATTCCAGAAATTCAGATTTTGTTTACTGACCACAAGTGGTGAATCACATTTTCATGGAGCAACCCCACAAAAAACTGATAGGATATAAGTGTGATACACCAAAATGTTCGTATGAATAAGGCCTATTTGCGACCATACTTAGAAATGCGGCGACTAGTCCAGGTATTCCAGAAATTCAGATTTTGTTTACTGACCACCAGTGGTGAATCACATTTTCATGGAGCAACCCCACAAAAAACTGATAGGATATAAGTGTGATACACCAAAATGTTCGTATGAATAAGGCCTATTTGTGTCCATAATTAGAAATGCGGCGACTAGTCCAGGTATTCCAGAAATTCAGATTTTGTTTACTGACCACCAGTGGTGAATCACATTTTCATGGAGCAACCCCACAAAAAACTGATAGGATATAAGTGTGATACACCAAAATGTTCGTATGAATAAGGCCTATTTGCGTCCATACTTAGAAATACGGCGAGTAGTCTACGTATTCCAGAAATTCAGATTTTGTTTACTGACCACCACTGGTGAATCACATTTTCATGGAGCAACCCCACAAAAAACTGATAGGATATAAGTGTAATACACCAAAATGTTCGTATGAATAAGGCCTATTTGCGTCCATACTTAGAAATGCGGCGAGTAGTCTACGTACTCCAGAAATTCAGATTTTGTTTACTGACCACCAGTGGTGAATCACATTTTCATGGAGCAACCCCACAAAAAACTGATAGGATATAAGTGTGATACACCAAAATGTTCGTATGAATAAGGCCTATTTGCGTCCATACTTAGAAATACGGCGAGTAGTCTACGTATTCCAGAAATTCAGATTTTGTTTACTGACCACCAGTGGTGAATCACATTTTCATGGAGCAACCCCACAAAAAACTGTTAGGATATAAGTGTGATACACCAAAATGTTCGTATGAATAAGGCCTATTTGCGTCCATACTTAGAAATACGGCGAGTAGTCTACGTATTCTAGAAATTCAGATTTTGTTTACTGACCACCAGTGGTGAATCACATTTTCATGGAGCAACCCCACAAAAAACTGATAGGATATAAGTGTAATACACCAAAATGTTCGTATGAATAAGGCCTATTTGCGTCCATACTTAGAAATGCGGCGAGTAGTCTACATATTCCAGAAATTCAGATTTTGTTTAATGACCACCAGTGGTGAATCACATTTTCATGGAGCAACCCCACAAAAAACTGATAGGATATAAGTGTAATACACCAAAATGTTCGTATGAATAAGGCCTATTTGCGTCCATACTTAGAAATGCGGCGAGTAGTCTACGTATTCCAGAAATTCAGATTTTGTTTAATGACCACCAGTGGTGAATCACATTTTCATGTAGCAACCCCACAAAAACTGATAGGATATAAGTGTGATACACCAAAATGTTCGTATGAACAAGGCCAATTTGCGTCCATACTTAGAAATGCGGCGAGTAGTCTACGTATTCCAGAAATTCAGATTTTGTTTACTGACCACCAGTGGTGAATCACATTTTCATGGAGCAACCCCACAAAAAACTGATAGGATATAAGTGTGATACACCAAAATGTTCGTATGAATAAGGCCTATTTGCGTCCATACTTAGAAATGCGACGTCTAGTCCAGGTATTCCAGAAATTCAGATTTTGTTTAATGACCACCAGTGGTGAATAACATTTTCATGGAGCAACCCCACAAAAAACTGATGGGATATATGTGTCATACACCAAAATGTTCGTATGAATAAGGCCTATTTGCGTCCATACCTAGAAATGCGGCGTCTAGTCCAGGTATTCCAGAAATTCAGATTTTGTTTACTGACCACCAGTTGTGAATCACATTTTCATGGAGCAACCCCACAAAAAACTGATAGGATATAAGTGTGATACACCAAAATGTTCGTATGAATAAGGCCTATTTGCGTCCATACTTAGAAATGCAGCGACTAGTCCAGGTATTCCAGAAATTCAGATTTTGTTTACTGACCACCAGTGGTGAATCACATTTTCATGGAACAACCCCACAAAAAAATGATAGGATATAAGCGTGATACACCAAAATGTTCGTATGAATAAGGCCTATTTGCGTCCATACTTAGAAATGCGGCGACTAGTCCAGGTATTCCAGAAATTCAGATTTTGTTTACTGACCACCAGTGGTGAATCACATTTTCATGGAGCAACCCCACAAAAAAACTGATAGGATATAAGTGTGATACAGCAAAATGTTCGTATGAATAAGGCCTATTTGCGTCCATACCTAGAAATGCGGCGAGTAGTCTACGTATTCCAGAAATTCAGATTTTGTTTACTGACCACCAGTGGTGAATCACATTTTCATGGAGCAACCCCACAAAAAACTGATAGGATATAAGTGTGATACACCAAAATGTTCGTATGAATAAGGCATATTTGCGTTTATACTTAGAAATGCGGCGACTAGTCCAGGTATTCCAGAAATTCAGATTTTGTTTACTGACCACCAGTGGTGAATCACATTTTCATGGAGCAACCCCACAAAAAACTGATAGGATATAAGTGTGATACAGCAAAATGTTCGTATGAATAAGGCCTATTTGCGTCCATACTTAGAAATGCGGCGAGTAGTCTACATATTCCAGAAATTCAGATTTTGTTTAATGACCACCAGTGGTGAATCACATTTTCATGGAGCAACCCCACAAAAAACTGATAGGATATAAGTGTAATACACCAAAATGTTCGTATGAATAAGGCCTATTTGCGTCCATACTTAGAAATGCGGCGAGTAGTCTACATATTCCAGAAATTCAGATTTTGTTTAATGACCACCAGTGGTGAATCACATTTTCATGGAGCAACCCCACAAAAAACTGATAGGATATAAGTGTGATACACCAAAATGTTCGTATGAATAAGGCCTATTTGCGTCCATACTTAGAAATGCGGCGACTAGTCCAGGTATTCCAGAAATTCAGATTTTGTTTACTGACCACCAGTGGTGAATCACATTTTCATGGAGCAACCCCACAAAAAACTGATAGGATATAAGTGTGATACACCAAAATGTTCGTACGAATAAGGCCTATTTGCGTCCATAATTAGAAATGCGGCGACTAGTCCAGGTATTCCAGAAATTCAGATTTTGTTTACTGACCACCAGTGGTGAATCACATTTTCATGGAGCAACCCCACAAAAAAATGATAGGATATAAGTGTGATACACCAAAATGTTCGTATGAATAAGGCCTATTTGCGTCCATACTTGGAAATGCGGCGAGTAGTCTACGTATTCCAGAAATTCAGATTTTGTTTACTGACCACTAGTGGTGACTCACATTTTCATGGATCAACCCCACAAAAAACTGATAGGATATAAGTGTGATACACCAAAATGTTCGTATGAATAAGGCCTATTTGCGTCCATACTTAGAAATGCGGCGACTAGTCCAGGTATTCCAGAAATTCAGATTTTGTTTACTGACCACCAGTGGTGAATCACATTTTCATGGAGCAACCCCACAAAAAACTGATAGGATATAAGTATGATACACCAAAATGTTCGTATGAATAAGGCCTATTTGCGTCCATACTTGGAAATGCGGCGAGTAGTCTACGTATTCCAGAAATTCAGATTTTGTTTACTGACCACTAGTGGTGAATCACATTTTCATGGATCAACCCCACAAAAAACTGATAGGATATAAGTGTGATACACCAAAATGTTCGTATGAATAAGGCCTATTTGCGTCCATACTTAGAAATGCGGCGACTAGTCCAGGTATTCCAGAAATTCAGATTTTGTTTACTGACCACCAGTGGTGAATCACATTTTCATGGAGCAACCCCACAAAAAACTGATAGGATATAAGTGTGATACACCAAAATGTTCGTATGAATAAGGCCTATTTGCGTCCATACTTGCAAATGCGGCGAGTAGTCTACGTATTCCAGAAATTCAGATTTTGTTTACTGACCACCAGTGGTGAATCACATTTTCATGGTGCAACCCCACAAAAAACTGATATGATATAAGTGTGATACACCAAAATGTTCGCATGAATAAGGCCTATTTGTGTCCATAATTAGAAATGCGGCGACTAGTCTAGGTATTCCAGAAATTCAGATTTTCTTTACTGACCACCGGTGATGAATCACATTTTCATGGAGCAACTCCACAAAAAACTGATAGGATATAAGTGTGATACACCAAAATGTTCGTATGAAGAAGGCCTATTTGTGTCCATAATTAGAAATGCGGCGACTAGTCTAGGTATTCCAGAAATTCAGATTTTCTTTACTGACCACCAGTGGTGAATCACACTTTCATGGAGCAACCCCTAGAGCAATACCTAGAGTAGTCGCCACATTTCTAATTACGGACACTAATAGATTTTATCCATACGAACATTTTGGTGTATCACTTATATCCTATCAGTTTTTTGTGGAGTTGCTCCATGAAAATGTGATTCACCAATGGTGGTCAGTAAACAAAATCTGAATTTCTGGAAAACCTAGACTAGTCGCCGCATTTCTAATTATGGACACAAATAGGCCTTATTCATACGAACATTTTGGTGTATCACACTTATATCCTATCAGTTTTTTTGTGGAGTTGCTCCATGAAAATGTGATTCATCTCCGGTGGTCAGTAAACAAAATCTGAATTTCTGGAATACCTAGAGTAGTCGCCGCATTTCTAATTATGGACACAAATAGGCCTTATTCCTACGAACATTTTGTTGTATCACACTTATATCCTATCAGTTTTTTGTGGAGTTGCTCCATGAAAATGTGATACACCAATGGTGGTCAGTAAACAAAATCTGAATTTCTGGAATACCTAGAGTAGTCGCCGCATTTCTAATTATGGACACAAATAGGCCTTATTCATACGAACATTTTGGTGTATCACACTTATATCCTATCAGTTTTTTTGTGGAGTTGCTCCATGAAAATGTGATTCATCTCCGGTGGTCAGTAAACAAAATCTGAATTTCTGGAATACTTAGACTAGTCGCCGCATTTCTAATTATGGACACAAATAGGCCTTATTCATACGAACATTTTGGTGTATCACACTTATATCCTATCAGTTTTTTGTGGAGTTGCTCCATGAAAATGTGATTCATCTCCGGTAGTCAGTAAACAAAATCTGAATTTCTGGAATACCTAGACTAGTCGTCGCATTTCTAATTATGGACACAAATAGGCCTTATTCATACGAACATTTTGGTGTATCACACTTATATCCTATCAGTTTTTTGTGGAGTTGCTCCATGAAAATGTGATTCACCAATGGTGGTCAGTAAACAAAATCTGAATTTCTGGAATACCTAGAGTAGTCGCCACATTTCTAATTACGGACACTAATAGATTTTATCCATACGAACATTTTGGTGTATCACACTTATATCCTATCAGTTTTTTGTGGAGTTGCTCCATGAAAATGTGATTCACCAATGGTGGTCAGTAAACAAAATCTGAATTTCTGGAATACCTAGAGTAGTCGCCACATTTCTAATTACGGGCACTAATAGATTTTATCCATACGAACATTTTGGTGTATCACACTTATATCCTATCAGTTTTTTGTGGAGTTGCTCCATGAAAATGTGATTCATCACCGGTGGTCAGTAAACAAAATCTGAATTTCTGGAATACCTAGAGTAGTCGCCGCATTTCTAAATACGGAGACTAATAGATTTTATCCATACGAACATTTTGGTGTATCACACTTATATCCTATCAGTTTTTTGTGGAGTTGCTCCATGAAAATGTGATTCACCAATGGTGGTCAGTAAACAAAATCTGAATTTCTGGAATACCTAGCCTAGTCGCCGCATTTCTAATTATGGACACAAATAGGCCTTATTCATACGAACATTTTGGTGTATCACACTTGTATCCTATCAGTTTTTTGTGGAGTTGCTCCATGAAAATGTGATTCATCACCGGTGGTCAGTAAAGAAAATCTGAATTTCTGGAATACCTAGACTAGTCGCCGCATTTCTAATTATGGACACAAATAGGCCTTCTTCATACGAACATTTTGGTGTATCACACTTATATCCTATCAGTTTTTTGTGGAGTTGCTCCATGAAAATGTGATTCATCACCGGTGGTCAGTAAACAAAATCTGAATTTCTGGAATACCTAGAGTATTCGCCGCATTTCTAAATACGGAGACTAATAGATTTTGTCCATACGAACATTTTGGTGTATCACACTTATATCCTATCAGTTTTTGTGGAGTTGCTCCATGAAAATGTGATTCACCAATGGTGGTCAGTAAACAAAATCTGAATTTGTGGAATACCTAGACTAGTCGCCGCATTTCTAATTATGAACACCAATAGGCCTTATTCATACGAACATTTTGGTGTATCACACTTATATCCTATCAGTTTTTTGTGGAGTTGCTCCATGAAAATGTGATTCATCACCGGTGGTCAGTAAACAAAATCTGAATTTCTGGAATACCTAGACCAGTCGCCGCATTTCTAATTATGGACACCAATAGGCCTTATTCATACGAACATTTTGGTGTATCACACTTATATCCTATCAGTTTTTTGTGGAGTTGCTCCATGAAAATGTGATTCACCAATGGTGGTCAGTAAACAAAATCTGAATTTCTGGAAAACCTAGACTAGTCGCCGCATTTCTAATTATGGACACAAATAGGCTTCTTCATACGAACATTTTGGTGTATCACACTTATATCCTATCAGTTTTTTGTGGAGTTGTCCCATGAAAATGTGATTCATCACCGGTGGTCAGTAAACAAAATCTGCATTTCTGGAAGACCTAGAGTAGTCGCCGCATTTCTAAATACGGAGACTAATAGATTTTATCCATACGAACATTTTGGTGTATCACACTTATATCCTATCAGTTTTTTGTGGAGTTGCTCCATGAAAATGTGATTCACCAATGGTGGTCAGTAAACAAAATCTGAATTTCTGGAATACTTAGACTAGTCGCCGCATTTCTAATTATGGGCACAAATAGGCCTTATTCATACGAACATTTTGGTGTATCACACTTATATCCTATCAGTTTTTTGTGGAGTTGCTCCATGAAAATGTGATTCATCTCCGGTGGTCAGTAAACAAAATCTGAATTTCTGGAATACCTAGAGTAGTCGCCGCATTTCTAAATACGGAGACTAATAGATTTTATCCATACGAACATTTTGGTGTATCACACTTATATCCTATCAGTTTTTTGTGGAGTTGCTCCATGAAAATGTGATTCACCAATGGTGGTCAGTAAACAAAATCTGAATTTCTGGAATACCTAGACTAGTCGCCGCATTTCTAATTATGGACACAAATAGGCCTTATTCATACGAACATTTTGGTGTATCACACTTATATCCTATCAGTTTTTTGTGGAGTTGCTCCATGAAAATGTGATTCATCACCGGTGGTCAGTAAACAAAATCTGAATTTCTGGAATACCTAGACTAGTCGCCGCATTTCTAATTATGGACACCAATAGGCCTTATTCATACGAACATTTTGGTGTATCACACTTATATCCTATCAGTTTTTTGTGGAGTTGCTCCATGAAAATGTGATTCATCACCGGTGTTCAGTAAACAAAATCTGAATTTCTGGAATACCTAGAGTAGTCGCCGCATTTCTAAATACGGAGACTAATAGATTTTATCCATACGAACATTTTGGTGTATCACACTTATATCCTACCAGTTTTTTGTGGCGTTGCTCCATGAAAATGTGATTCACCAATGGTGGTCAGTAAACAAAATCTGAATTTCTGGAATACTTAGACTAGTCGCCGCATTTCTAATTATGGACACAAATAGGCCTTATTCATACGAACATTTTGGTGTATCACACTTATATCCTATCAGTTTTTTTGTGGAGTTGCTCCATGAAAATGTGATTCATCTCCGGTGGTCAGTAAACAAAATCTGTATTTCTGGAATACCTAGAGTAGTCGCCGCATTTCTAATTATGGACACAAATAGGCCTTATTCCTACGAACATTTTGTTGTATCACACTTATATCCTATCAGTTTTTTGTGGAGTTGCTCCATGAAAATGTGATACACCAATGGTGGTCAGTAAACAAAATCTGAATTTCTGGAATACCTAGAGTAGTCGCCGCATTTCTAATTATGGACACAAATAGGCCTTATTCATACGAACATTTTGGTGTATCACACTTATATCCTATCAGTTTTTTTGTGGAGTTGCTCCATGAAAATGTGATTCATCTCCGGTGGTCAGTAAACAAAATCTGAATTTCTGGAATACCTAGAGTAGTCGCCGCATTTCTAAATACGGACACTAATAGATTTTATCCATACGAACATTTTGGTGTATCACACTTATATCCTATCAGTTTTTGTGGAGTTGCTCCATGAAAATGTGATTCACCAATGGTGGTCAGTAAACAAAATCTGAATTTGTGGAATACCTAGACTAGTCGCCGCATTTCTAATTATGAACACCAATAGGCCTTATTCATACGAACATTTTGGTGTATCACACTTATATCCTATCAGTTTTTTGTGGAGTTGCTCCATGAAAATGTGATTCATCACCGGTGGTCAGTAAACAAAATCTGAATTTCTGGAATACCTAGACCAGTCGCCGCATTTCTAATTATGGACACCAATAGGCCTTATTCATACGAACATTTTGGTGTATCACACTTATATCCTATCAGTTTTTTGTGGAGTTGCTCCATGAAAATGTGATTCACCAATGGTGGTCAGTAAACAAAATCTGAATTTCTGGAAAACCTAGACTAGTCGCCGCATTTCTAATTATGGACACAAATAGGCTTCTTCATACGAACATTTTGGTGTATCACACTTATATCCTATCAGTTTTTTGTGGAGTTGTCCCATGAAAATGTGATTCATCACCGGTGGTCAGTAAACAAAATCTGCATTTCTGGAAGACCTAGAGTATTCGCCGCATTTCTAAATACGGAGACTAATAGATTTTGTCCATACGAACATTTTGGTGTATCACACTTATATCCTATCAGTTTTTGTGGAGTTGCTCCATGAAAATGTGATTCACCAATGGTGGTCAGTAAACAAAATCTGAATTTGTGGAATACCTAGACTAGTCGCCGCATTTCTAATTATGAACACCAATAGGCCTTATTCATACGAACATTTTGGTGTATCACACTTATATCCTATCAGTTTTTTGTGGAGTTGCTCCATGAAAATGTGATTCATCACCGGTGGTCAGTAAACAAAATCTGAATTTCTGGAATACCTAGACCAGTCGCCGCATTTCTAATTATGGACACCAATAGGCCTTATTCATACGAACATTTTGGTGTATCACACTTATATCCTATCAGTTTTTTGTGGAGTTGCTCCATGAAAATGTGATTCACCAATGGTGGTCAGTAAACAAAATCTGAATTTCTGGAAAACCTAGACTAGTCGCCGCATTTCTAATTATGGACACAAATAGGCTTCTTCATACGAACATTTTGGTGTATCACACTTATATCCTATCAGTTTTTTGTGGAGTTGTCCCATGAAAATGTGATTCATCACCGGTGGTCAGTAAACAAAATCTGCATTTCTGGAAGACCTAGAGTAGTCGCCGCATTTCTAAATACGGAGACTAATAGATTTTATCCATACGAACATTTTGGTGTATCACACTTATATCCTATCAGTTTTTTGTGGAGTTGCTCCATGAAAATGTGATTCACCAATGGTGGTCAGTAAACAAAATCTGAATTTCTGGAATACTTAGACTAGTCGCCGCATTTCTAATTATGGGCACAAATAGGCCTTATTCATACGAACATTTTGGTGTATCACACTTATATCCTATCAGTTTTTTGTGGAGTTGCTCCATGAAAATGTGATTCATCTCCGGTGGTCAGTAAACAAAATCTGAATTTCTGGAATACCTAGAGTAGTCGCCGCATTTCTAAATACGGACACTAATAGATTTTATCCATACGAACATTTTGGTGTATCACACTTATATCCTATCAGTTTTTTGTGGAGTTGCTCCATGAAAATGTGATTCACCAATGGTGGTCAGTAAACAAAATCTGAATTTCTGGAATACCTAGACTAGTCGCCGCATTTCTAATTATGGACACAAATAGGCCTTATTCATACGAACATTTTGGTGTATCACACTTATATCCTATCAGTTTTTTGTGGAGTTGCTCCATGAAAATGTGATTCATCACCGGTGGTCAGTAAACAAAATCTGAATTTCTGGAATACCTAGACTAGTCGCCGCATTTCTAATTATGGACACCAATAGGCCTTATTCATACGAACATTTTGGTGTATCACACTTATATCCTATCAGTTTTTTGTGGAGTTGCTCCATGAAAATGTGATTCATCACCGGTGTTCAGTAAACAAAATCTGAATTTCTGGAATACCTAGAGTAGTCGCCGCATTTCTAAATACGGAGACTAATAGATTTTATCCATACGAACATTTTGGTGTATCACACTTATATCCTACCAGTTTTTTGTGGCGTTGCTCCATGAAAATGTGATTCACCAATGGTGGTCAGTAAACAAAATCTGAATTTCTGGAATACTTAGACTAGTCGCCGCATTTCTAATTATGGACACAAATAGGCCTTATTCATACGAACATTTTGGTGTATCACACTTATATCCTATCAGTTTTTTTGTGGAGTTGCTCCATGAAAATGTGATTCATCTCCGGTGGTCAGTAAACAAAATCTGAATTTCTGGAATACCTAGAGTAGTCGCCGCATTTCTAATTATGGACACAAATAGGCCTTATTCCTACGAACATTTTGTTGTATCACACTTATATCCTATCAGTTTTTTGTGGAGTTGCTCCATGAAAATGTGATTCACCAATGGTGGTCAGTAAACAAAATCTGAATTTCTGGAATACCTAGAGTAGTCGCCGCATTTCTAATTATGGACACAAATAGGCCTTATTCATACGAACATTTTGGTGTATCACACTTATATCCTATCAGTTTTTTTGTGGAGTTGCTCCATGAAAATGTGATTCATCTCCGGTGGTCAGTAAACAAAATCTGAATTTCTGGAATACCTAGAGTAGTCGCCGCATTTCTAAATACGGACACTAATAGATTTTATCCATACGAACATTTTGGTGTATCACACTTATATCCTATCAGTTTTTTGTGGAGTTGCTCCATGAAAATGTGATTCATCTCCGGTGGTCAGTAAACAAAATCTGAATTTCTGGAATACCTAGAGTAGTCGCCGCATTTCTAATTATGGACACAAATAGGCCTTATTCCTACGAACATTTTGTTGTATCACACTTATATCCTATCAGTTTTTTGTGGAGTTGCTCCATGAAAATGTGATTCACCAATGGTGGTCAGTAAACAAAATCTGAATTTCTGGAATACCTAGACTAGTCGCCGCATTTCTAATTATGGAAACAAATAGACCTTCTTCATACGAACATTTTGGTGTATCACACTTATATCCTATCAGTTTTTTGTGGAGTTGCTCCATGAAAATGTGATTCATCACCGGTGTTCAGTAAACAAAATCTGAATTTCTGGAATACCTAGAGTAGTCGCCGCATTTCTAAATACGGAGACTAATAGATTTTATCCATACGAACATTTTGGTGTATCACACTTATATCCTACCAGTTTTTTGTGGCGTTGCTCCATGAAAATGTGATTCACCAATGGTGGTCAGTAAACAAAATCTGAATTTCTGGAATACTTAGACTAGTCGCCGCATTTCTAATTATGGACACAAATAGGCCTTATTCATACGAACATTTTGGTGTATCACACTTATATCCTATCAGTTTTTTTGTGGAGTTGCTCCATGAAAATGTGATTCATCTCCGGTGGTCAGTAAACAAAATCTGAATTTCTGGAATACCTAGAGTAGTCGCCGCATTTCTAAATACGGACACTAATAGATTTTATCCATACGAACATTTTGGTGTATCACACTTATATCCTATCAGTTTTTTGTGGAGTTGCTCCATGAAAATGTGATTCACCAATGGTGGTCAGTAAACAAAATCTGAATTTCTGGAATACCTAGACTAGTCGCCGCATTTCTAATTATGGACACAAATAGGCCTTATTCATACGAACATTTTGGTGTATCACACTTATATCCTATCAGTTTTTTGTGGAGTTGCTCCATGAAAATGTGATTCATCACCGGTGGTCAGTAAAGAAAATCTGAATTTCTGGAATACCTAGACTAGTCGCCGCATTTCTAATTATGGACACAAATAGGCCTTTTTCATACGAACATTTTGGTGTATCACACTTATATCCTATCAGTTTTTTGTGGAGTTGCTCCATGAAAATGTGATTCATCACCGGTGGTCAGTAAACAAAATCTGAATTTCTGGAATACCTAGAGTAGTCGCCGCATTTCTAAATACGAAGACTAATAGATTTTATCCATATGAACATTTTGGTGTATCACACTTATATCCTATCAGTTTTTTGTGGAGTTGCTCCATGAAAATGTGATTCACCAATGGTGGTCAGTAAACAAAGTCTGAATTTCTGGAATACCTAGACTAGTCGCCGCATTTCTAATTATGGACACCAATAGGCCTTATTCATACGAACATTTTGGTGTATCACACTTATATCCTATCAGTTTTTTGTGGAGTTGCTCCATGAAAATGTGATTCATCACCGGTGGTCAATAAACAAAATCTGAATTTCTGGAATACCTAGACTAGTCGCCGAATTTCTAATTATGGACACCAATAGGCCTTATTCATACGAACATTTTTGTGTATCACACTTATATCCTATCAGTTTTTTGTGGAGTTGCTCCATGAAAATGTGATTCACCAATGGTGGTCAGTAAACAAAATCTGAATTTCTGGAATACCTAGACTAGTCGCCGCATTTCTAATTATGGACACAAATAGGCCTTATTCCTACGAACATTTTGTTGTATCACACTTATATCCTATCAGTTTTTTGTGGAGTTGCTCCATGAAAATGTGATTCATCACCGGTGGTCAGTAAACAAAATCTGAATTTCTGGAATACCTAGACTAGTCGCCGCATTTCTAATTATGGACACAAATAGGCCTTCTTCATGCGAATATTTTGGTGTATCACACTTATATCCTATCAGTTTTTTGTGGAGTTGCTCCACGAAAATGTGATTCATCACCGGTGGTCAGTAAACAAAATCTGAATTTCTGGAATACCTAGAGTAATCGCCGCATTTCTAAATACGGAGGCTAATAGATTTTATCCATACGAACATTTTGGTGTATCACACTTATATCCTATCAGTTTTTTGTGGAGTTGCTCCATGAAAATGTGATTCACCAATGGTGGTCAGTAAACAAAATCTGAATTTCTGGAATACTTAGACTAGTCGCCGCATTTCTAATTATGGGCACAAATAGGCCTTATTCATACGAACATTTTGGTGTATCACACTTATATCCTATCAGTTTTTTGTGGAGTTGCTCCATGAAAATGTGATTCATCTCCGGTGGTCAGTAAACAAAATCTGAATTTCTGGAATACCTAGAGTAGTCGCCGCATTTCTAAATACGGACACTAATAGATTTTATCCATACGAACATTTTGGTGTATCACACTTATATCCTATCAGTTTTTTGTGGAGTTGCTCCATGAAAATGTGATTCATCTCCGGTGGTCAGTAAACAAAATCTGAATTTCTGGAATACCTAGACTAGTCGCCGCATTTCTAATTATGAACACAAATAGGCCTTATTCATACGAACATTTTGGTGTATCACACTTATATCCTATCAGTTTTTTGTGGAGTTGCTCCATGAAAATGTGATTCATCTCCGGTGGTCAGTAAACAAAATCTGAATTTCTGGAATACCTAGAGTAGTCGCCGCATTTCGAAATACGGACACTAATAGATTTTATCCATACGAACATTTTGGTGTATCACACTTATATCCTATCAGTTTTTTGTGGAGTTGCTCCATGAAAATGTGATTCATCTCCGGTGGTCAGTAAACAAAATCTGAATTTCTGGAATACCTAGACTAGTCGCCGCATTTCTAATTATGGACACAAATAGGCCTTATTCATACGAACATTTTGGTGTATCACACTTATATCCTATCAGTTTTTTGTGGAGTTGCTCCATGAAAATGTGATTCATCACCGGTGGTCAGTAAACAAAATCTGAATTTCTGGAATACCTAGACTAGTCGCCGCATTTCTAATTATGGACACCAATAGGCCTTATTCATACGAACATTTTGGTGTATCACACTTATATCCTATCAGTTTTTTGTGGAGTTGCTCCATGAAAATGTGATTCACCAATGGTGGTCAGTAAACAAAATCTGAATTTCTGGAATACCTAGACTAGTCGCCGCATTTCTAATTATGGACGCAAATAGGCCTTATTCATACGAACATTTTGGTGTATCACACTTATATCCTATCAGTTTTTTGTGGAGTTGCTCCATGAAAATGTGATTCATCACCGGTGGTCAGTAAAGAAAATCTGAATTTCTGGAATACCTAGACTAGTCGCCGCATTTCTAATTATGGACACAAATAGGCCTTTTTCATACGAACATTTTGGTGTATCACACTTATATCCTATCAGTTTTTTGTGGAGTTGCTCCATGAAAATGTGATTCATCACCGGTGGTCAGTAAACAAAATCTGAATTTCTGGAATACCTAGAGTAGTCGCCGCATTTCTAAATACGAAGACTAATAGATTTTATCCATATGAACATTTTGGTGTATCACACTTATATCCTATCAGTTTTTTGTGGAGTTGCTCCATGAAAATGTGACTCACCAATGGTGGTCAGTAAACAAAGTCTGAATTTCTGGAATACCTAGACTAGTCGCCGCATTTCTAATTATGGACACCAATAGGCCTTATTCATACGAACATTTTGGTGTATCACACTTATATCCTATCAGTTTTTTGTGGAGTTGCTCCATGAAAATGTGATTCATCACCGGTGGTCAATAAACAAAATCTGAATTTCTGGAATACCTAGACTAGTCGCCGAATTTCTAATTATGGACACCAATAGGCCTTATTCATACGAACATTTTTGTGTATCACACTTATATCCTATCAGTTTTTTGTGGAGTTGCTCCATGAAAATGTGATTCACCAATGGTGGTCAGTAAACAAAATCTGAATTTCTGGAATACCTAGACTAGTCGCCGCATTTCTAATTATGGACACAAATAGGCCTTATTCCTACGAACATTTTGTTGTATCACACTTATATCCTATCAGTTTTTTGTGGAGTTGCTCCATGAAAATGTGATTCACCAATGGTGGTCAGTAAACAAAATCTGAATTTCTGGAATACCTAGACTAGTCGCCGCATTTCTAATTATGGAAACAAATAGACCTTCTTCATACGAACATTTTGGTGTATCACACTTATATCCTATCAGTTTTTTGTGGAGTTGCTCCATGAAAATGTGATTCATCACCGGTGTTCAGTAAACAAAATCTGAATTTCTGGAATACCTAGAGTAGTCGCCGCATTTCTAAATACGGAGACTAATAGATTTTATCCATACGAACATTTTGGTGTATCACACTTATATCCTACCAGTTTTTTGTGGCGTTGCTCCATGAAAATGTGATTCACCAATGGTGGTCAGTAAACAAAATCTGAATTTCTGGAATACTTAGACTAGTCGCCGCATTTCTAATTATGGACACAAATAGGCCTTATTCATACGAACATTTTGGTGTATCACACTTATATCCTATCAGTTTTTTTGTGGAGTTGCTCCATGAAAATGTGATTCATCTCCGGTGGTCAGTAAACAAAATCTGAATTTCTGGAATACCTAGAGTAGTCGCCGCATTTCTAAATACGGACACTAATAGATTTTATCCATACGAACATTTTGGTGTATCACACTTATATCCTATCAGTTTTTTGTGGAGTTGCTCCATGAAAATGTGATTCACCAATGGTGGTCAGTAAACAAAATCTGAATTTCTGGAATACCTAGACTAGTCGCCGCATTTCTAATTATGGACACAAATAGGCCTTATTCATACGAACATTTTGGTGTATCACACTTATATCCTATCAGTTTTTTGTGGAGTTGCTCCATGAAAATGTGATTCATCACCGGTGGTCAGTAAAGAAAATCTGAATTTCTGGAATACCTAGACTAGTCGCCGCATTTCTAATTATGGACACAAATAGGCCTTTTTCATACGAACATTTTGGTGTATCACACTTATATCCTATCAGTTTTTTGTGGAGTTGCTCCATGAAAATGTGATTCATCACCGGTGGTCAGTAAACAAAATCTGAATTTCTGGAATACCTAGAGTAGTCGCCGCATTTCTAAATACGAAGACTAATAGATTTTATCCATATGAACATTTTGGTGTATCACACTTATATCCTATCAGTTTTTTGTGGAGTTGCTCCATGAAAATGTGATTCACCAATGGTGGTCAGTAAACAAAGTCTGAATTTCTGGAATACCTAGACTAGTCGCCGCATTTCTAATTATGGACACCAATAGGCCTTATTCATACGAACATTTTGGTGTATCACACTTATATCCTATCAGTTTTTTGTGGAGTTGCTCCATGAAAATGTGATTCATCACCGGTGGTCAATAAACAAAATCTGAATTTCTGGAATACCTAGACTAGTCGCCGAATTTCTAATTATGGACACCAATAGGCCTTATTCATACGAACATTTTTGTGTATCACACTTATATCCTATCAGTTTTTTGTGGAGTTGCTCCATGAAAATGTGATTCACCAATGGTGGTCAGTAAACAAAATCTGAATTTCTGGAATACCTAGACTAGTCGCCGCATTTCTAATTATGGACACAAATAGGCCTTATTCCTACGAACATTTTGTTGTATCACACTTATATCCTATCAGTTTTTTGTGGAGTTGCTCCATGAAAATGTGATTCATCACCGGTGGTCAGTAAACAAAATCTGAATTTCTGGAATACCTAGACTAGTCGCCGCATTTCTAATTATGGACACAAATAGGCCTTCTTCATGCGAATATTTTGGTGTATCACACTTATATCCTATCAGTTTTTTGTGGAGTTGCTCCACGAAAATGTGATTCATCACCGGTGGTCAGTAAACAAAATCTGAATTTCTGGAATACCTAGAGTAATCGCCGCATTTCTAAATACGGAGGCTAATAGATTTTATCCATACGAACATTTTGGTGTATCACACTTATATCCTATCAGTTTTTTGTGGAGTTGCTCCATGAAAATGTGATTCACCAATGGTGGTCAGTAAACAAAATCTGAATTTCTGGAATACTTAGACTAGTCGCCGCATTTCTAATTATGGGCACAAATAGGCCTTATTCATACGAACATTTTGGTGTATCACACTTATATCCTATCAGTTTTTTGTGGAGTTGCTCCATGAAAATGTGATTCATCTCCGGTGGTCAGTAAACAAAATCTGAATTTCTGGAATACCTAGAGTAGTCGCCGCATTTCTAAATACGGACACTAATAGATTTTATCCATACGAACATTTTGGTGTATCACACTTATATCCTATCAGTTTTTTGTGGAGTTGCTCCATGAAAATGTGATTCATCTCCGGTGGTCAGTAAACAAAATCTGAATTTCTGGAATACCTAGACTAGTCGCCGCATTTCTAATTATGAACACAAATAGGCCTTATTCATACGAACATTTTGGTGTATCACACTTATATCCTATCAGTTTTTTGTGGAGTTGCTCCATGAAAATGTGATTCATCTCCGGTGGTCAGTAAACAAAATCTGAATTTCTGGAATACCTAGAGTAGTCGCCGCATTTCGAAATACGGACACTAATAGATTTTATCCATACGAACATTTTGGTGTATCACACTTATATCCTATCAGTTTTTTGTGGAGTTGCTCCATGAAAATGTGATTCATCTCCGGTGGTCAGTAAACAAAATCTGAATTTCTGGAATACCTAGACTAGTCGCCGCATTTCTAATTATGGACACAAATAGGCCTTATTCATACGAACATTTTGGTGTATCACACTTATATCCTATCAGTTTTTTGTGGAGTTGCTCCATGAAAATGTGATTCATCACCGGTGGTCAGTAAACAAAATCTGAATTTCTGGAATACCTAGACTAGTCGCCGCATTTCTAATTATGGACACCAATAGGCCTTATTCATACGAACATTTTGGTGTATCACACTTATATCCTATCAGTTTTTTGTGGAGTTGCTCCATGAAAATGTGATTCACCAATGGTGGTCAGTAAACAAAATCTGAATTTCTGGAATACCTAGACTAGTCGCCGCATTTCTAATTATGGACGCAAATAGGCCTTATTCATACGAACATTTTGGTGTATCACACTTATATCCTATCAGTTTTTTGTGGAGTTGCTCCATGAAAATGTGATTCATCACCGGTGGTCAGTAAAGAAAATCTGAATTTCTGGAATACCTAGACTAGTCGCCGCATTTCTAATTATGGACACAAATAGGCCTTTTTCATACGAACATTTTGGTGTATCACACTTATATCCTATCAGTTTTTTGTGGAGTTGCTCCATGAAAATGTGATTCATCACCGGTGGTCAGTAAACAAAATCTGAATTTCTGGAATACCTAGAGTAGTCGCCGCATTTCTAAATACGAAGACTAATAGATTTTATCCATATGAACATTTTGGTGTATCACACTTATATCCTATCAGTTTTTTGTGGAGTTGCTCCATGAAAATGTGACTCACCAATGGTGGTCAGTAAACAAAGTCTGAATTTCTGGAATACCTAGACTAGTCGCCGCATTTCTAATTATGGACACCAATAGGCCTTATTCATACGAACATTTTGGTGTATCACACTTATATCCTATCAGTTTTTTGTGGAGTTGCTCCATGAAAATGTGATTCATCACCGGTGGTCAATAAACAAAATCTGAATTTCTGGAATACCTAGACTAGTCGCCGAATTTCTAATTATGGACACCAATAGGCCTTATTCATACGAACATTTTTGTGTATCACACTTATATCCTATCAGTTTTTTGTGGAGTTGCTCCATGAAAATGTGATTCACCAATGGTGGTCAGTAAACAAAATCTGAATTTCTGGAATACCTAGACTAGTCGCCGCATTTCTAATTATGGACACAAATAGGCCTTATTCCTACGAACATTTTGTTGTATCACACTTATATCCTATCAGTTTTTTGTGGAGTTGCTCCATGAAAATGTGATTCATCACCGGTGGTCAGTAAACAAAATCTGAATTTCTGGAATACCTAGACTAGTCGCCGCATTTCTAATTATGGACACAAATAGGCCTTCTTCATGCGAATATTTTGGTGTATCACACTTATATCCTATCAGTTTTTTGTGGAGTTGCTCCACGAAAATGTGATTCATCACCGGTGGTCAGTAAACAAAATCTGAATTTCTGGAATACCTAGAGTAATCGCCGCATTTCTAAATACGGAGGCTAATAGATTTTATCCATACGAACATTTTGGTGTATCACACTTATATCCTATCAGTTTTTTGTGGAGTTGCTCCATGAAAATGTGATTCACCAATGGTGGTCAGTAAACAAAATCTGAATTTCTGGAATACTTATACTAGTCGCCGCATTTCTAATTATGGGCACAAATAGGCCTTATTCATACGAACATTTTGGTGTATCACACTTATATCCTATCAGTTTTTTGTGGAGTTGCTCCATGAAAATGTGATTCATCTCCGGTGGTCAGTAAACAAAATCTGAATTTCTGGAATACCTAGAGTAGTCGCCGCATTTCTAAATACGGACACTAATAGATTTTATCCATACGAACATTTTGGTGTATCACACTTATATCCTATCAGTTTTTTGTGGAGTTGCTCCATGAAAATGTGATTCATCTCCGGTGGTCAGTAAACAAAATCTGAATTTCTGGAATACCTAGACTAGTCGCCGCATTTCTAATTATGGACACAAATAGGCCTTATTCATACGAACATTTTGGTGTATCACACTTATATCCTATCAGTTTTTTGTGGAGTTGCTCCATGAAAATGTGATTCATCACCGGTGGTCAGTAAACAAAATCTGAATTTCTGGAATACCTAGACTAGTCGCCGCATTTCTAATTATGGACACCAATAGGCCTTATTCATACGAACATTTTGGTGTATCACACTTATATCCTATCAGTTTTTTGTGGAGTTGCTCCATGAAAATGTGATTCATCACCGGTGTTCAGTAAACAAAATCTGAATTTCTGGAATACCTAGAGTAGTCGCCGCATTTCTAAATACGGAGACTAATAGATTTTATCCATACGAACATTTTGGTGTATCACACTTATATCCTACCAGTTTTTTGTGGCGTTGCTCCATGAAAATGTGATTCACCAATGGTGGTCAGTAAACAAAATCTGAATTTCTGGAATACTTAGACTAGTCGCCGCATTTCTAATTATGGACACAAATAGGCCTTATTCATACGAACATTTTGGTGTATCACACTTATATCCTATCAGTTTTTTTGTGGAGTTGCTCCATGAAAATGTGATTCATCTCCGGTGGTCAGTAAACAAAATCTGAATTTCTGGAATACCTAGAGTAGTCGCCGCATTTCTAATTATGGACACAAATAGGCCTTATTCCTACGAACATTTTGTTGTATCACACTTATATCCTATCAGTTTTTTGTGGAGTTGCTCCATGAAAATGTGATTCACCAATGGTGGTCAGTAAACAAAATCTGAATTTCTGGAATACCTAGAGTAGTCGCCGCATTTCTAATTATGGACACAAATAGGCCTTATTCATACGAACATTTTGGTGTATCACACTTATATCCTATCAGTTTTTTTGTGGAGTTGCTCCATGAAAATGTGATTCATCTCCGGTGGTCAGTAAACAAAATCTGAATTTCTGGAATACCTAGAGTAGTCGCCGCATTTCTAAATACGGACACTAATAGATTTTATCCATACGAACATTTTGGTGTATCACACTTATATCCTATCAGTTTTTTGTGGAGTTGCTCCATGAAAATGTGATTCATCTCCGGTGGTCAGTAAACAAAATCTGAATTTCTGGAATACCTAGACTAGTCGCCGCATTTCTAATTATGGACACAAATAGGCCTTCTTCATACGAACATTTTGGTGTATCACACTTATATCCTATCAGTTTTTTGTGGAGTTGCTCCATGAAAATGTGATTCATCACCGGTGTTCAGTAAACAAAATCTGAATTTCTGGAATACCTAGAGTAGTCGCCGCATTTCTAAATACGGAGACTAATAGATTTTATCCATACGAACATTTTGGTGTATCACACTTATATCCTACCAGTTTTTTGTGGCGTTGCTCCATGAAAATGTGATTCACCAATGGTGGTCAGTAAACAAAATCTGAATTTCTGGAATACTTAGACTAGTCGCCGCATTTCTAATTATGGACACAAATAGGCCTTATTCATACGAACATTTTGGTGTATCACACTTATATCCTATCAGTTTTTTGTGGAGTTGCTCCATGAAAATGTGATTCACCAATGGTGGTCAGTAAACAAAGTCTGAATTTCTGGAATACCTAGACTAGTCGCCGCATTTCTAATTATGGACACCAATAGGCCTTATTCATACGAACATTTTGGTGTATCACACTTATATCCTATCAGTTTTTTGTGGAGTTGCTCCATGAAAATGTGATTCATCACCGGTGGTCAATAAACAAAATCTGAATTTCTGGAATACCTAGACTAGTCGCCGAATTTCTAATTATGGACACCAATAGGCCTTATTCATACGAACATTTTTGTGTATCACACTTATATCCTATCAGTTTTTTGTGGAGTTGCTCCATGAAAATGTGATTCACCAATGGTGGTCAGTAAACAAAATCTGAATTTCTGGAATACCTAGACTAGTCGCCGCATTTCTAATTATGGACACAAATAGGCCTTATTCCTACGAACATTTTGTTGTATCACACTTATATCCTATCAGTTTTTTGTGGAGTTGCTCCATGAAAATGTGATTCATCACCGGTGGTCAGTAAACAAAATCTGAATTTCTGGAATACCTAGACTAGTCGCCGCATTTCTAATTATGGACACAAATAGGCCTTCTTCATGCGAATATTTTGGTGTATCACACTTATATCCTATCAGTTTTTTGTGGAGTTGCTCCACGAAAATGTGATTCATCACCGGTGGTCAGTAAACAAAATCTGAATTTCTGGAATACCTAGAGTAATCGCCGCATTTCTAAATACGGAGGCTAATAGATTTTATCCATACGAACATTTTGGTGTATCACACTTATATCCTATCAGTTTTTTGTGGAGTTGCTCCATGAAAATGTGATTCACCAATGCTGGTCAGTAAACAAAATCTGAATTTCTGGAATACTTAGACTAGTCGCCGCATTTCTAATTATGGGCACAAATAGGCCTTATTCATACGAACATTTTGGTGTATCACACTTATATCCTATCAGTTTTTTGTGGAGTTGCTCCATGAAAATGTGATTCATCTCCGGTGGTCAGTAAACAAAATCTGAATTTCTGGAATACCTAGAGTAGTCGCCGCATTTCTAAATACGGACACTAATAGATTTTATCCATACGAACATTTTGGTGTATCACACTTATATCCTATCAGTTTTTTGTGGAGTTGCTCCATGAAAATGTGATTCATCTCCGGTGGTCAGTAAACAAAATCTGAATTTCTGGAATACCTAGACTAGTCGCCGCATTTCTAATTATGGACACAAATAGGCCTTATTCATACGAACATTTTGGTGTATCACACTTATATCCTATCAGTTTTTTGTGGAGTTGCTCCATGAAAATGTGATTCATCACCGGTGGTCAGTAAACAAAATCTGAATTTCTGGAATACCTAGACTAGTCGCCGCATTTCTAATTATGGACACCAATAGGCCTTATTCATACGAACATTTTGGTGTATCACACTTATATCCTATCAGTTTTTTGTGGAGTTGCTCCATGAAAATGTGATTCATCACCGGTGTTCAGTAAACAAAATCTGAATTTCTGGAATACCTAGAGTAGTCGCCGCATTTCTAAATACGGAGACTAATAGATTTTATCCATACGAACATTTTGGTGTCTCACACTTATATCCTACCAGTTTTTTGTGGCGTTGCTCCATGAAAATGTGATTCACCAATGGTGGTCAGTAAACAAAATCTGAATTTCTGGAATACTTAGACTAGTCGCCGCATTTCTAATTATGGACACAAATAGGCCTTATTCATACGAACATTTTGGTGTATCACACTTATATCCTATCAGTTTTTTTGTGGAGTTGCTCCATGAAAATGTGATTCATCTCCGGTGGTCAGTAAACAAAATCTGAATTTCTGGAATACCTAGAGTAGTCGCCGCATTTCTAATTATGGACACAAATAGGCCTTATTCCTACGAACATTTTGTTGTATCACACTTATATCCTATCAGTTTTTTGTGGAGTTGCTCCATGAAAATGTGATTCACCAATGGTGGTCAGTAAACAAAATCTGAATTTCTGGAATACCTAGAGTAGTCGCCGCATTTCTAATTATGGACACAAATAGGCCTTATTCATACGAACATTTTGGTGTATCACACTTATATCCTATCAGTTTTTTTGTGGAGTTGCTCCATGAAAATGTGATTCATCTCCGGTGGTCAGTAAACAAAATCTGAGTTTCTGGAATACCTAGAGTAGTCGCCGCATTTCTAAATACGGACACTAATAGATTTTATCCATACGAACATTTTGGTGTATCACACTTATATCCTATCAGTTTTTTGTGGAGTTGCTCCATGAAAATGTGATTCATCTCCGGTGGTCAGTAAACAAAATCTGAATTTCTGGAATACCTAGAGTAGTCGCCGCATTTCTAATTATGGACACAAATAGGCCTTATTCCTACGAACATTTTGTTGTATCACACTTATATCCTATCAGTTTTTTGTGGAGTTGCTCCATGAAAATGTGATTCACCAATGGTGGTCAGTAAACAAAATCTGAATTTCTGGAATACCTAGACTAGTCGCCGCATTTCTAATTATGGACACAAATAGGCCTTCTTCATACGAACATTTTGGTGTATCACACTTATATCCTATCAGTTTTTTGTGGAGTTGCTCCATGAAAATGTGATTCATCACCGGTGTTCAGTAAACAAAATCTGAATTTCTGGAATACCTAGAGTAGTCGCCGCATTTCTAAATACGGAGACTAATAGATTTTATCCATACGAACATTTTGGTGTATCACACTTATATCCTATCAGTTTTTTGTGGAGTTGCTCCATGAAAATGTGATTCATCTCCGGTGGTCAGTAAACAAAATCTGAATTTCTGGAATACCTAGAGTAGTCGCCGCATTTCTAATTATGGACACAAATAGGCCTTATTCCTACGAACATTTTGTTGTATCACACTTATATCCTATCAGTTTTTTGTGGAGTTGCTCCATGAAAATGTGATTCACCAATGGTGGTCAGTAAACAAAATCTGAATTTCTGGAATACCTAGACTAGTCGCCGCATTTCTAATTATGGACACAAATAGGCCTTATTCATACGAACATTTTGGTGTATCACACTTATATCCTATCAGTTTTTTGTGGAGTTGCTCCATGAAAATGTGATTCATCACCGGTGGTCAGTAAAGAAAATCTGAATTTCTGGAATACCTAGACTAGTCGCCGCATTTCTAATTATGGACACAAATAGGCCTTTTTCATACGAACATTTTGGTGTATCACACTTATATCCTATCAGTTTTTTGTGGAGTTGCTCCATGAAAATGTGATTCATCACCGGTGGTCAGTAAACAAAATCTGAATTTCTGGAATACCTAGAGTAGTCGCCGCATTTCTAAATACGAAGACTAATAGATTTTATCCATACGAACATTTTGGTGTATCACACTTATATCCTATCAGTTTTTTGTGGAGTTGCTCCATGAAAATGTGATTCACCAATGGTGGTCAGTAAACAAAGTCTGAATTTCTGGAATACCTAGACTAGTCGCCGCATTTCTAATTATGGACACCAATAGGCCTTATTCATACGAACATTTTGGTGTATCACACTTATATCCTATCAGTTTTTTGTGGAGTTGCTCCATGAAAATGTGATTCATCACCGGTGGTCAATAAACAAAATCTCAATTTCTGGAATACCTAGACTAGTCGCCGAATTTCTAATTATGGACACCAATAGGCCCTATTCATACGAACATTTTGGTGTATCACACTTATATCCTATCAGTTTTTTGTGGAGTTGCTCCATGAAAATGTGATTCACCAATGGTGGTCAGTAAACAAAATCTGAATTTCTGGAATACCTAGACTAGTCGCCGCATTTCTAATTATGGACACAAATAGGCCTTATTCCTACGAACATTTTGTTGTATCACACTTATATCCTATCAGTTTTTTGTGGAGTTGCTCCATGAAAATGTGATTCATCACCGGTGGTCAGTAAACAAAATCTGAATTTCTGGAATACCTAGACTAGTCGCCGCATTTCTAATTATGGACACAAATAGGCCTTCTTCATGCGAATATTTTGGTGTATCACACTTATATCCTATCAGTTTTTTGTGGAGTTGCTCCATGAAAATGTGATTCATCACCGGTGGTCAGTAAACAAAATCTGAATTTCTGGAATACCTAGAGTAGTCGCCGCATTTCTAAATACGGAGACTAATAGATTTTATCCATACGAACATTTTGGTGTATCACACTTATATCCTATCAGTTTTTTGTGGAGTTGCTCCATGAAAATGTGATTCACCAATGGTGGTCAGTAAACAAAATCTGAATTTCTGGAACACCTAGACTAGTCGCCGCATTTCTAAATACGGAGACTAATAGATTTTATCCATACGAACATTTTGGTGTATCACACTTATATCCTACCAGTTTTTTGTGGCGTTGCTCCATGAAAATGTGATTCACCAATGGTGGTCAGTAAACAAAATCTGAATTTCTGGAATACTTAGACTAGTCGCCGCATTTCTAATTATGGACACAAATAGGCCTTATTCATACGAACATTTTGGTGTATCACACTTATATCCTATCAGTTTTTTTGTGGAGTTGCTCCATGAAAATGTGATTCATCTCCGGTGGTCAGTAAACAAAATCTGAATTTCTGGAATACCTAGAGTAGTCGCCGCATTTCTAATTATGGACACAAATAGGCCTTATTCCTACGAACATTTTGTTGTATCACACTTATATCCTATCAGTTTTTTGTGGAGTTGCTCCATGAAAATGTGATTCACCAATGGTGGTCAGTAAACAAAATCTGAATTTCTGGAATACCTAGAGTAGTCGCCGCATTTCTAATTATGGACACAAATAGGCCTTATTCATACGAACATTTTGGTGTATCACACTTATATCCTATCAGTTTTTTGTGGAGTTGCTCCATGAAAATGTGATTCATCTCCGGTGGTCAGTAAACAAAATCTGAATTTCTGGAATACCTAGAGTAGTCGCCGCATTTCTAAATACGGACACTAATAGATTTTATCCATACGAACATTTTGGTGTATCACACTTATATCCTATCAGTTTTTTGTGGAGTTGCTCCATGAAAATGTGATTCATCTCCGGTGGTCAGTAAACAAAATCTGAATTTCTGGAATACCTAGACTAGTCGCCGCATTTCTAATTATGGACACAAATAGGACTTATTCATACGAACATTTTGGTGTATCACACTTATATCCTATCAGTTTTTTGTGGAGTTGCTCCATGAAAATGTGATTCATCACCGGTGGTCAGTAAACAAAATCTGAATTTCTGGAATACCTAGACTAGTCGCCGCATTTCTAATTATGGACACCAATAGGCCTTATTCATACGAACATTTTGGTGTATCACACTTATATCCTATCAATTTTTTGTGGAGTTGCTCCATGAAAATGTGATTCATCACCGGTGTTCAGTAAACAAAATCTGAATTTCTGGAATACCTAGAGTAGTCGCCGCATTTCTAAATACGGAGACTAATAGATTTTATCCATACGAACATTTTGGTGTCTCACACTTATATCCTACCAGTTTTTTGTGGCGTTGCTCCATGAAAATGTGATTCACCAATGGTGGTCAGTAAACAAAATCTGAATTTCTGGAATACTTAGACTAGTCGCCGCATTTCTAATTATGGACACAAATAGGCCTTATTCATACGAACATTTTGGTGTATCACACTTATATCCTATCAGTTTTTTTGTGGAGTTGCTCCATGAAAATGTGATTCATCTCCGGTGGTCAGTAAACAAAATCTGAATTTCTGGAATACCTAGAGTAGTCGCCGCATTTCTAATTATGGACACAAATAGGCCTTATTCCTACGAACATTTTGTTGTATCACACTTATATCCTATCAGTTTTTTGTGGAGTTGCTCCATGAAAATGTGATTCACCAATGGTGGTCAGTAAACAAAATCTGAATTTCTGGAATACCTAGACTAGTCGCCGCATTTCTAATTATGGACACAAATAGGCCTTCTTCATACGAACATTTTGGTGTATCACACTTATATCCTATCAGTTTTTTGTGGAGTTGCTCCATGAAAATGTGATTCATCACCGGTGTTCAGTAAACAAAATCTGAATTTCTGGAATACCTAGAGTAGTCGCCGCATTTCTAAATACGGAGACTAATAGATTTTATCCATACGAACATTTTGGTGTATCACACTTATATCCTATCAGTTTTTTGTGGAGTTGCTCCATGAAAATGTGATTCATCTCCGGTGGTCAGTAAACAAAATCTGAATTTCTGGAATACCTAGAGTAGTCGCCGCATTTCTAATTATGGACACAAATAGGCCTTATTCCTACGAACATTTTGTTGTATCACACTTATATCCTATCAGTTTTTTGTGGAGTTGCTCCATGAAAATGTGATTCACCAATGGTGGTCAGTAAACAAAATCTGAATTTCTGGAATACCTAGACTAGTCGCCGCATTTCTAATTATGGACACAAATAGGCCTTATTCATACGAACATTTTGGTGTATCACACTTATATCCTATCAGTTTTTTGTGGAGTTGCTCCATGAAAATGTGATTCATCACCGGTGGTCAGTAAAGAAAATCTGAATTTCTGGAATACCTAGACTAGTCGCCGCATTTCTAATTATGGACACAAATAGGCCTTTTTCATACGAACATTTTGGTGTATCACACTTATATCCTATCAGTTTTTTGTGGAGTTGCTCCATGAAAATGTGATTCATCACCGGTGGTCAGTAAACAAAATCTGAATTTCTGGAATACCTAGAGTAGTCGCCGCATTTCTAAATACGAAGACTAATAGATTTTATCCATACGAACATTTTGGTGTATCACACTTATATCCTATCAGTTTTTTGTGGAGTTGCTCCATGAAAATGTGATTCACCAATGGTGGTCAGTAAACAAAGTCTGAATTTCTGGAATACCTAGACTAGTCGCCGCATTTCTAATTATGGACACCAATAGGCCTTATTCATACGAACATTTTGGTGTATCACACTTATATCCTATCAGTTTTTTGTGGAGTTGCTCCATGAAAATGTGATTCATCACCGGTGGTCAATAAACAAAATCTGAATTTCTGGAATACCTAGACTAGTCGCCGAATTTCTAATTATGGACACCAATAGGCCCTATTCATACGAACATTTTGGTGTATCACACTTATATCCTATCAGTTTTTTGTGGAGTTGCTCCATGAAAATGTGATTCACCAATGGTGGTCAGTAAACAAAATCTGAATTTCTGGAATACCTAGACTAGTCGCCGCATTTCTAATTATGGACACAAATAGGCCTTATTCCTACGAACATTTTGTTGTATCACACTTATATCCTATCAGTTTTTTGTGGAGTTGCTCCATGAAAATGTGATTCATCACCGGTGGTCAGTAAACAAAATCTGAATTTCTGGAATACCTAGACTAGTCGCCGCATTTCTAATTATGGACACAAATAGGCCTTCTTCATGCGAATATTTTGGTGTATCACACTTATATCCTATCAGTTTTTTGTGGAGTTGCTCCATGAAAATGTGATTCATCACCGGTGGTCAGTAAACAAAATCTGAATTTCTGGAATACCTAGAGTAGTCGCCGCATTTCTAAATACGGAGACTAATAGATTTTATCCATACGAACATTTTGGTGTATCACACTTATATCCTATCAGTTTTTTGTGGAGTTGCTCCATGAAAATGTGATTCACCAATGGTGGTCAGTAAACAAAATCTGAATTTCTGGAACACCTAGACTAGTCGCCGCATTTCTAAATACGGAGACTAATAGATTTTATCCATACGAACATTTTGGTGTATCACACTTATATCCTACCAGTTTTTTGTGGCGTTGCTCCATGAAAATGTGATTCACCAATGGTGGTCAGTAAACAAAATCTGAATTTCTGGAATACTTAGACTAGTCGCCGCATTTCTAATTATGGACACAAATAGGCCTTATTCATACGAACATTTTGGTGTATCACACTTATATCCTATCAGTTTTTTTGTGGAGTTGCTCCATGAAAATGTGATTCATCTCCGGTGGTCAGTAAACAAAATCTGAATTTCTGGAATACCTAGAGTAGTCGCCGCATTTCTAATTATGGACACAAATAGGCCTTATTCCTACGAACATTTTGTTGTATCACACTTATATCCTATCAGTTTTTTGTGGAGTTGCTCCATGAAAATGTGATTCACCAATGGTGGTCAGTAAACAAAATCTGAATTTCTGGAATACCTAGAGTAGTCGCCGCATTTCTAATTATGGACACAAATAGGCCTTATTCATACGAACATTTTGGTGTATCACACTTATATCCTATCAGTTTTTTTGTGGAGTTGCTCCATGAAAATGTGATTCATCTCCGGTGGTCAGTAAACAAAATCTGAATTTCTGGAATACCTAGAGTAGTCGCCGCATTTCTAAATACGGACACTAATAGATTTTATCCATACGAACATTTTGGTGTATCACACTTATATCCTATCAGTTTTTTGTGGAGTTGCTCCATGAAAATGTGATTCATCTCCGGTGGTCAGTAAACAAAATCTGAATTTCTGGAATACCTAGACTAGTCGCAGCATTTCTAATTATGGACACAAATAGGCCTTATTCATACGAACATTTTGGTGTATCACACTTATATCCTATCAGTTTTTTGTGGAGTTGCTCCATGAAAATGTGATTCATCACCGGTGTTCAGTAAACAAAATCTGAATTTCTGGAATACCTAGAGTAGTCGCCGCATTTCTAAATACGGAGACTAATAGATTTTATCCATACGAACATTTTGGTGTATCACACTTATATCCTACCAGTTTTTTGTGGAGTTGCTCCATGAAAATGTGATTCACCAATGGTGGTCAGTAAACAAAATCTGAATTTCTGGAATACCTAGAGTAGTCGCCGCATTTCTAATTATGGACACAAATAGGCCTTATTCATACGAACATTTTGGTGTATCACACTTATATCCTATCAGTTTTTTTGTGGAGTTGCTCCATGAAAATGTGATTCATCTCCGGTGGTCAGTAAACAAAATCTGAATTTCTGGAATACCTAGAGTAGTCGCCGCATTTCTAAATACGGACACTAATAGATTTTATCCATACGAACATTTTGGTGTATCACACTTATATCCTATCAGTTTTTTGTGGAGTTGCTCCATGAAAATGTGATTCATCTCCGGTGGTCAGTAAACAAAATCTGAATTTCTGGAATACCTAGACTAGTCGCAGCATTTCTAATTATGGACACAAATAGGCCTTATTCATACGAACATTTTGGTGTATCACACTTATATCCTATCAGTTTTTTGTGGAGTTGCTCCATGAAAATGTGATTCATCACCGGTGTTCAGTAAACAAAATCTGAATTTCTGGAATACCTAGAGTAGTCGCCGCATTTCTAAATACGGAGACTAATAGATTTTATCCATACGAACATTTTGGTGTATCACACTTATATCCTACCAGTTTTTTGTGGCGTTGCTCCATGAAAATGTGATTCACCAATGCTGGTCAGTAAACAAAATCTGAATTTCTGGAATACTTAGACTAGTCGCCGCATTTCTAATTATGGACACAAATAGGCCTTATTCATACGAACATTTTGGTGTATCACACTTATATCCTATCAGTTTTTTTGTGGAGTTGCTCCATGAAAATGTGATTCATCTCCGGTGGTCAGTAAACAAAATCTGAATTTCTGGAATACCTAGAGTAGTCGCCGCATTTCTAAATACGGACGCTAATAGATTTTATCCATACGAACATTTTGGTGTATCACACTTATATCCTATCAGTTTTTTGTGGAGTTGCTCCATGAAAATGTGATTCACCAATGGTGGTCAGTAAACAAAATCTGAATTTCTGGAATACCTAGACTAGTCGCCGCATTTCTAATTATGGACACAAATAGGCCTTATTCATACGAACATTTTGGTGTATCACACTTATATCCTATCAGTTTTTTGTGGAGTTGCTCCATGAAAATGTGATTCATCACCGGTGGTCAGTAAAGAAAATCTGAATTTCTGGAATACCTAGACTAGCCGCCGCATTTCTAATTATGGACACAAATAGGCCTTTTTCATACGAACATTTTGGTGTATCACACTTATATCCTATCAGTTTTTTGTGGAGTTGCTCCATGAAAATGTGATTCATCACCGGTGGTTAGTAAACAAAATCTGAATTTCTGGAATACCTAGAGTAGTCGCCGCATTTCTAAATACGAAGACTAATAGATTTTATCCATACGAACATTTTGGTGTATCACACTTATATCCTATCAGTTTTTTGTGGAGTTGCTCCATGAAAATGTGATTCACCAATGGTGGTCAGTAAACAAAGTCTGAATTTCTGGAATACCTAGACTAGTCGCCGCATTTCTAATTATGGACACCAATAGGCCTTATTCATACGAACATTTTGGTGTATCACACTTATATCCTATCAGTTTTTTGTGGAGTTGCTCCATGAAAATGTGATTCATCACCGGTGGTCAATAAACAAAATCTGAATTTCTGGAATACCTAGACTAGTCGCCGAATTTCTAATTATGGACACCAATAGGCCTTATTCATACGAACATTTTGGTGTATCACACTTATATCCTATCAGTTTTTTGTGGAGTTGCTCCATGAAAATGTGATTCACCAATGGTGGTCAGTAAACAAAATCTGAATTTCTGGAATACCTAGACTAGTCGCCGCATTTCTAATTATGGACACAAATAGGCCTTATTCCTACGAACATTTTGTTGTATCACACTTATATCCTATCAGTTTTTTGTGGAGTTGCTCCATGAAAATGTGATTCATCACCGGTGGTCAGTAAACAAAATCTGAATTTCTGGAATACCTAGACTAGTCGCCGCATTTCTAATTATGGACACAAATAGGCCTTCTTCATGCGAATATTTTGGTGTATCACACTTATATCCTATCAGTTTTTTGTGGAGTTGCTCCATGAAAATGTGATTCATCACCGGTGGTCAGTAAACAAAATCTGAATTTCTGGAATACCTAGAGTAGTCGCCGCATTTCTAAATACGGAGACTAATAGATTTTATCCATACGAACATTTTGGTGTATCACACTTATATCCTATCAGTTTTTTGTGGAGTTGCTCCATGAAAATGTGATTCACCAATGGTGGTCAGTAAACAAAATCTGAATTTCTGGAACACCTAGACTAGTCGCCGCATTTCTAATTATGGACACAAATAGGCCTTATTCATACGAACATTTTGGTGTATCACACTTATATCCTATCAGTTTTTTGTGGAGTTGCTCCATGAAAATGTGATTCATCACCGGTGGTCAGTAAACAAAATCTGAATTTCTGGAATACCTAGACTAGTCGCAGCATTTCTAATTATGGACACAAATAGGCCTTATTCATACGAACATTTTGGTGTATCACACTTATATCCTATCAGTTTTTTGTGGAGTTGCTCCATGAAAATGTGATTCATCACCGGTGGTCAGTAAACAAAATCTGAATTTCTGGAATACCTAGAGTAGTCGCCGCATTTCTAAATACGGAGACTAATAGATTTTATCCATACGAACATTTTGGTGTATCACGCTTATATCCTATCAGTTTTTTGTGGAGTTGCTCCATGAAAATGTGATTCACCAATGGTGGTCAGTAAACAAAATCTGAATTTCTGGAATACCTAGACTAGTCGCCGCATTTCTAATTATGGACACAAATAGGCCTTATTCATACGAACATTTTGGTGTATCACACTTATATCCTATCAGTTTTTTGTGGAGTTGCTCCATGAAAATGTGATTCACCAATGGTGGTCAGTAAACAAAATCTGAATTTCTGGAATACCTAGCCTAGTCGCAGCATTTCTAATTATGGACACAAATAGGCCTTATTCATACGAACATTTTGGTGTATCACACTTATATCCTATCAGTTTTTTGTGGAGTTGCTCCATGAAAATGTGATTCATCACCGGTGGTCAGTAAACAAAATCTGAATTTCTGGAATACCTAGACTAGTCGTCACATTTCTAATTATGGACACAAATAGGCCTTCTTCATGCGAATATTTTGGTGTATCACACTTATATCCTATCAGTTTTTTGTGGAGTTGCTCCATGAAAATGTGATTCATCACCGGTGGTCAGTAAACAAAATCTGAATTTCTGGAATACCTAGACTAGTCGCCGCATTTCTAATTATGGACACAAATAGGCCTTCTTCATACGAACATTTTGGTGTATCACACTTATATCCTATCAGTTTTTTGTGGAGTTGCTCCATGAAAATGTGATTCATCACCGGTGGTCAGTAAACAAAATCTGAATTTCTGGAATACCTAGAGTAGTCGTCGCATTTCTAAATACGAAGACTAATAGATTTTATCCATACGAACATTTTGGTGTATCACACTTATATCCTATCAGTTTTTTGTGGAGTTGCTCCATGAAAATGTGATTCACCAATGGTGGTCAGTAAACAAAATCTGAATTTCTGGAATACCTAGACTAGTCGCCGCATTTCTAATTATGGACACAACTAGGCCTTATTCATACGAACATTTTGGTGTATCACACTTATATCCTATCAGTTTTTTGTGGAGTTGCTCCATGAAAATGTGATTCACCAATGGTGGTCAGTAAACAAAATCTGAATTTCTGGAATACCTAGACTAGTCGCCGCATTTCTAATTATGGACACAAATAGGCCTTATTCCTACGAACATTTTGTTGTATCACACTTATATCCTATCAGTTTTTTGTGGAGTTGCTCCATGAAAATGTGATTCACCAATGGTGGTCAGTAAACAAAATCTGAATTTCTGGACTACCTAGACTAGTCGCTGCATTTCTAATTATGGACACAAATAGGCCTTCTTCATACGAACATTTTGGTGTATCACACTTATATCCTATCAGTTTTTTGTGGAGTTGCTCCATGAAAATGTGATTCATCACCGGTGGTCAGTAAACAAAATCTGAATTTCTGGAATACCTAGAGTAATTGCCGCATTTCTAAATACGGAGGCTAATAGATTTTATCCATACGAACATTTTGGTGTATCACACTTATATCCTATCAGTTTTTTGTGGAGTTGCTCCATGAAAATGTGATTCACCAATGGTGGTCAGTAAACAAAATCTGAATTTCTGGAATACCTAGACTAGTCGCCGCATTTCTAATTATGGACACAAATAGGCCTTATTCATACGAACATTTTGGTGTATCACACTTATATCCTATCAGTTTTTTGTGGAGTTGCTCCATGAAAATGTGATTCATCACCGGTGGTCAGTAAACAAAATCTGAATTTCTGGAATACCTAGACTAGTCGCCGCATTTCTAATTATGGACACAAATAGGCCTTCTTCATATGAACATTTTGGTGTATCACACTTATATCCTATCAGTTTTTTGTGGAGTTGCTCCATGAAAATGTGATTCATCACCGGTGGTCAGTAAACAAAATCTGAATTTCTGGAATACCTAGACTAGTCGCCGCATTTCTAATTATGGACACCAATAGGCCTTATTCATACGAACATTTTGGTGTATCACACTTATATCCTATCAGTTTTTTGTGGAGTTGCTCCATGAAAATGTGATTCACCAATGGTGGTCAGTAAACAAAATCTGAATTTCTGGAATACCTAGACTAGTCGCCGCATTTCTAATTATGGACACAAATAGGCTTCTTCATACGAACATTTTGGTGTATCACACTTATATCCTATCAGTTTTTTGTGGAGTTGTCCCATGAAAATGTGATTCATCACCGGTGGTCAGTAAACAAAATCTGCATTTCTGGAAGACCTAGAGTAGTCGCCGCATTTCTAAATACGAAGACTAATAGATTTTATCCATACGAACATTTTGGTGTATCACACTTATATCCTATCAGTTTTTTGTGGAGTTGCTCCATGAAAATGTGATTCACCAATGGTGGTCAGTAAACAAAGTCTGAATTTCTGGAATACCTAGACTAGTCGCCGCATTTCTAATTATGGACACCAATAGGCCTTATTCATACGATCATTTTGGTGTATCACACTTATATCCTATCAGTTTTTTGTGGAGTTGCTCCATGAAAATGTGATTCATCACCGGTGGTCAATAAACAAAATCTGAATTTCTGGAATACCTAGACTAGTCGCCGAATTTCTAATTATGGACACCAATAGGCCTTATTCATACGAACATTTTGGTGTATCACACTTATATCCTATCAGTTTTTTGTGGAGTTGCTCCATGAAAATGTGATTCACCAATGGTGGTCAGTAAACAAAGTCTGAATTTCTGGAATACCTAGACTAGTCGCCGCATTTCTAATTATGGACACCAATAGGCCTTATTAATACGAACATTTTGGTGTATCACACTTATATCCTATCAGTTTTTTGTGGAGTTGCTCCATGAAAATGTGATTCACCAATGGTGGTCAGTAAACAAAATCTGAATTTCTGGAATACCTAGACTAGTCGCCGCATTTCTAATTATGGACACAAATAGGCCTTATTCCTACGAACATTTTGTTGTATCACACTTATATCCTATCAGTTTTTTGTGGAGTTGCTCCATGAAAATGTGATTCATCACCGGTGGTCAGTAAACAAAATCTGAATTTCTGGAATACCTAGACTAGTCGCCGCATTTCTAATTATGGACACCAATAGGCCTTATTCATACGAACATTTTGGTGTATCACACTTATATCCTATCAGTTTTTTGTGGAGTTGCTCCATGAAAATGTGATTCACCAATGGTGGTCAGTAAACAAAATCTGAATTTCTGGAATACCTAGACTAGTCGCCGCATTTCTAATTATGGACACAAATAGGCCTTATTCCTACGAACATTTTGTTGTATCACACTTATATCCTATCAGTTTTTTGTGGAGTTGCTCCATGAAAATGTGATTCATCACCGGTGGTCAGTAAACAAAATCTGAATTTCTGGAATACCTAGACTAGTCGCCGCATTTCTAATTATGGACACCAATAGGCCTTATTCATACGAACATTTTGGTGTATCACACTTATATCCTATCAGTTTTTTGTGGAGTTGCTCCATGAAAATGTGATTCATCACCGGTGGTCAGTAAACAAAATCTGAATTTCTGGAATACCTAGAGTAGTCGCCGCATTTCTAAATACGGAGACTAATAGATTTTATCCATACGAACATTTTGGTGTATCACACTTATATCCTATCAGTTTTTTGTGGAGTTGCTCCATGAAAATGTGATTCACCAATGGTGGTCAGTAAACAAAATCTGAATTTCTGGAACACCTAGACTAGTCGCCGCATTTCTAATTATGGACACAAATAGGCCTTATTCATACGAACATTTTGGTGTATCACACTTATATCCTATCAGTTTTTTGTGGAGGTGCTCCATGAAAATGTGATTCACCAATGGTGGTCAGTAAACAAAGTCTGAATTTCTGGAATACCTAGACTAGTCGCCGCATTTCTAATTATGGACACCAATAGGCCTTATTCATACGAACATTTTGGTGTATCACACTTATATCCTATCAGTTTTTTGTGGAGTTGCTCCATGAAAATGTGATTCATCACCGGTGGTCAGTAAACAAAATCTGAATTTCTGGAATACCTAGAGTAGTCGCCGCATTTCTAAATACGGAGACTAATAGATTTTATCCATACGAACATTTTGGTGTATCACACTTATATCCTATCAGTTTTTTGTGGAGTTGCTCCATGAAAATGTGATTCACCAATGGTGGTCAGTAAACAAAATCTGAATTTCTGGAACACCTAGACTAGTCGCCGCATTTCTAATTATGGACACAAATAGGCCTTATTCATACGAACATTTTGGTGTATCACACTTATATCCTATCAGTTTTTTGTGGAGTTGCTCCATGAAAATGTGATTCACCAATGGTGGTCAGTAAACAAAATCTGAATTTCTGGAATACCTAGACTAGTCGCAGCATTTCTAATTATGGACACAAATAGGCCTTATTCATACGAACATTTTGGTGTATCACACTTATATCCTATCAGTTTTTTGTGGAGTTGCTCCATGAAAATGTGATTCATCACCGGTGGTCAGTAAACAAAATCTGAATTTCTGGACTACCTAGAGTAGTCGCCGCATTTCTAATTATGGACACAAATAGGCCTTATTCCTACGAACATTTTGGTGTATCACACTTATATCCTATCAGTTTTTTGTGGAGTTGCTCCATGAAAATGTGATTCATCACCGGTGGTCAGTAAACAAAATCTGAATTTCTGGAACACCTAGACTAGTCGCCGCATTTCTAATTATGGACACAAATAGGCCTTATTCATACGAACATTTTGGTGTATCACACTTATATCCTATCAGTTTTTTGTGGAGTTGCTCCATGAAAATGTGATTCACCAATGGTGGTCAGTAAACAAAATCTGAATTTCTGGAATACCTAGACTAGTCGCAGCATTTCTAATTATGGACACAAATAGGCCTTATTCATACGAACATTTTGGTGTATCACACTTATATCCTATCAGTTTTTTGTGGAGTTGCTCCATGAAAATGTGATTCATCACCGGTGGTCAGTAAACAAAATCTGAATTTCTGGAATACCTAGACTAGTCGTCACATTTCTAATTATGGACACAAATAGGCCTTCTTCAAGCGAATATTTTGGTGTATCACACTTATATCCTATCAGTTTTTTGTGGAGTTGCTCCATGAAAATGTGATTCATCACCGGTGGTCAGTAAACAAAATCTGAATTTCTGGAATACCTAGACTAGTCGCCGCATTTCTAATTATGGACACAAATAGGCCTTCTTCATACGAACATTTTGGTGTATCACACTTATATCCTATCAGTTTTTTGTGGAGTTGCTCCATGAAAATGTGATTCATCACCGGTGGTCAGTAAACAAAATCTGAATTTCTGGAATACCTAGAGTAGTCGTCGCATTTCTAAATACGAAGACTAATAGATTTTATCCATACGAACATTTTGGTGTATCACACTTATATCCTATCAGTTTTTTGTGGAGTTGCTCCATGAAAATGTGATTCACAAATGGTGGTCAGTAAACAAAATCTGAATTTCTGGAATACCTAGACTAGTCGCCGCATTTCTAATTATGGACACAAATAGGCCTTATTCATACGAACATTTTGGTGTATCACACTTATATCCTATCAGTTTTTTGTGGAGTTGCTCCATGAAAATGTGATTCACCAATGGTGGTCAGTAAACAAAATCTGAATTTCTGGAATACCTAGACTAGTCGCCGCATTTCTAATTATGGACACAAATAGGCCTTATTCCTACGAACATTTTGTTGTATCACACTTATATCTTATCAGTTTTTTGTGGAGTTGCTCCATGAAAATGTGATTCACCAATGGTGGTCAGTAAACAAAATCTGAATTTCTGGAATACCTAGACTAGTCGCAGCATTTCCAATTATGGACACAAATAGGCCTTATTCATACGAACATTTTGGTGTATCACACTTATATCCTATCAGTTTTTTGTGGAGTTGCTCCATGAAAATGTGATTCATCACCGGTGGTCAGTAAACAAAATCTGAATTTCTGGAACACCTAGACTAGTCGCCGCATTTCTAATTATGGACACAAATAGGCCTTATTCATACGAACATTTTGGTGTATCACACTTATATCCTATCAGTTTTTTGTGGAGTTGCTCCATGAAAATGTGATTCACCAATGGTGGTCAGTAAACAAAATCTGAATTTCTGGAACACCTAGACTAGTCGCCGCATTTCTAATTATGGACACAAATAGGCCTTATTCATACGAACATTTTGGTGTATCACACTTATATCCTATCAGTTTTTTGTGGAGTTGCTCCATGAAAATGTGATTCATCACCGGTGGTCAGTAAACAAAATCTGAATTTCTGGAATACCTAGACTAGTCGCCGCATTTCTAATTATGGACACAAATAGGCCTTCTTCATGCGAATATTTTGGTGTATCACACTTATATCCTATCAGTTTTTTGTGGAGTTGCTCCATGAAAATGTGATTCATCACCGGTGGTCAGTAAACAAAATCTGAATTTCTGGAATACCTAGAGTAGTCGCCGCATTTCTAAATACTAAGACTAATAGATTTTATCCATACGAACATTTTGGTGTATCACACTTATATCCTATCAGTTTTTTGTGGAGTTGCTCCATGAAAATGTGATTCACCAATGGTGGTCAATAAACAAAGTCTGAATTTCTGGAATACCTAGACTAGTCGCCGCATTTCTAATTATGGACACCAATAGGCCTTATTCATACGAACATTTTGGTGTATCACACTTATATCCTATCAGTTTTTTGTGGAGTTGCTCCATGAAAATGTGATTCATCACCGGTGGTCAGTAAACAAAATCTGAATTTCTGGAATACCTAGACCAGTCGCCGCATTTCTAATTATGGACACCAATAGGCCTTATTCATACGAACATTTTGGTGTATCACACTTATATCCTATCAGTTTTTTGTGGAGTTGCTCCATGAAAATGTGATTCACCAATGGTGGTCAGTAAACAAAATCTGAATTTCTGGAAAACCTAGACTAGTCGCCGCATTTCTAATTATGGACACAAATAGGCTTCTTCATACGAACATTTTGGTGTATCACACTTATATCCTATCAGTTTTTTGTGGAGTTGTCCCATGAAAATGTGATTCATCACCGGTGGTCAGTAAACAAAATCTGCATTTCTGGAAGACCTAGAGTAGTCGCCGCATTTCTAAATACGGAGACTAATAGATTTTATCCATACGAACATTTTGGTGTATCACACTTATATCCTATCAGTTTTTTGTGGAGTTGCTCCATGAAAATGTGATTCACCAATGGTGGTCAGTAAACAAAATCTGAATTTCTGGAATACTTAGACTAGTCGCCGCATTTCTAATTATGGGCACAAATAGGCCTTATTCATACGAACATTTTGGTGTATCACACTTATATCCTATCAGTTTTTTGTGGAGTTGCTCCATGAAAATGTGATTCATCTCCGGTGGTCAGTAAACAAAATCTGAATTTCTGGAATACCTAGAGTAGTCGCCGCATTTCTAAATACGGACACTAATAGATTTTATCCATACGAACATTTTGGTGTATCACACTTATATCCTATCAGTTTTTTGTGGAGTTGCTCCATGAAAATGTGATTCACCAATGGTGGTCAGTAAACAAAATCTGAATTTCTGGAATACCTAGACTAGTCGCCGCATTTCTAATTATGGACACAAATAGGCCTTATTCATACGAACATTTTGGTGTATCACACTTATATCCTATCAGTTTTTTGTGGAGTTGCTCCATGAAAATGTGATTCATCACCGGTGGTCAGTAAACAAAATCTGAATTTCTGGAATACCTAGACTAGTCGCCGCATTTCTAATTATGGACACCAATAGGCCTTATTCAGACGAACATTTTGGTGTATCACACTTATATCCTATCAGTTTTTTGTGGAGTTGCTCCATGAAAATGTGATTCATCACCGGTGTTCAGTAAACAAAATCTGAATTTCTGGAATACCTAGAGTAGTCGCCGCATTTCTAAATACGGAGACTAATAGATTTTATCCATACGAACATTTTGGTGTATCACACTTATATCCTACCAGTTTTTTGTGGCGTTGCTCCATGAAAATGTGATTCACCAATGGTGGTCAGTAAACAAAATCTGAATTTCTGGAATACTTAGACTAGTCGCCGCATTTCTAATTATGGACACAAATAGGCCTTATTCATACGAACATTTTGGTGTATCACACTTATATCCTATCAGTTTTTTTGTGGAGTTGCTCCATGAAAATGTGATTCATCTCCGGTGGTCAGTAAACAAAATCTGAATTTCTGGAATACCTAGAGTAGTCGCCGCATTTCTAATTATGGACACAAATAGGCCTTATTCCTACGAACATTTTGTTGTATCACACTTATATCCTATCAGTTTTTTGTGGAGTTGCTCCATGAAAATGTGATTCACCAATGGTGGTCAGTAAACAAAATCTGAATTTCTGGAATACCTAGAGTAGTCGCCGCATTTCTAATTATGGACACAAATAGGCCTTATTCATACGAACATTTTGGTGTATCACACTTATATCCTATCAGTTTTTTTGTGGAGTTGCTCCATGAAAATGTGATTCATCTCCGGTGGTCAGTAAACAAAATCTGAATTTCTGGAATACCTAGAGTAGTCGCCGCATTTCTAAATACGGACACTAATAGATTTTATCCATACGAACATTTTGGTGTATCACACTTATATCCTATCAGTTTTTTGTGGAGTTGCTCCATGAAAATGTGATTCATCTCCGGTGGTCAGTAAACAAAATCTGAATTTCTGGAATACCTAGAGTAGTCGCCGCATTTCTAATTATGGACACAAATAGGCCTTATTCCTACGAACATTTTGTTGTATCACACTTATATCCTATCAGTTTTTTGTGGAGTTGCTCCATGAAAATGTGATTCACCAATGGTGGTCAGTAAACAAAATCTGAATTTCTGGAATACCTAGACTAGTCGCCGCATTTCTAATTATGGAAACAAATAGACCTTCTTCATACGAACATTTTGGTGTATCACACTTATATCCTATCAGTTTTTTGTGGAGTTGCTCCATGAAAATGTGATTCATCACCGGTGTTCAGTAAACAAAATCTGAATTTCTGGAATACCTAGAGTAGTCGCCGCATTTCTAAATACGGAGACTAATAGATTTTATCCATACGAACATTTTGGTGTATCACACTTATATCCTACCAGTTTTTTGTGGCGTTGCTCCATGAAAATGTGATTCACCAATGGTGGTCAGTAAACAAAATCTGAATTTCTGGAATACTTAGACTAGTCGCCGCATTTCTAATTATGGACACAAATAGGCCTTATTCATACGAACATTTTGGTGTATCACACTTATATCCTATCAGTTTTTTTGTGGAGTTGCTCCATGAAAATGTGATTCATCTCCGGTGGTCAGTAAACAAAATCTGAATTTCTGGAATACCTAGAGTAGTCGCCGCATTTCTAAATACGGACACTAATAGATTTTATCCATACGAACATTTTGGTGTATCACACTTATATCCTATCAGTTTTTTGTGGAGTTGCTCCATGAAAATGTGATTCACCAATGGTGGTCAGTAAACAAAATCTGAATTTCTGGAATACCTAGACTAGTCGCCGCATTTCTAATTATGGACACAAATAGGCCTTATTCATACGAACATTTTGGTGTATCACACTTATATCCTATCAGTTTTTTGTGGAGTTGCTCCATGAAAATGTGATTCATCACCGGTGGTCAGTAAAGAAAATCTGAATTTCTGGAATACCTAGACTAGTCGCCGCATTTCTAATTATGGACACAAATAGGCCTTTTTCATACGAACATTTTGGTGTATCACACTTATATCCTATCAGTTTTTTGTGGAGTTGCTCCATGAAAATGTGATTCATCACCGGTGGTCAGTAAACAAAATCTGAATTTCTGGAATACCTAGAGTAGTCGCCGCATTTCTAAATACGAAGACTAATAGATTTTATCCATATGAACATTTTGGTGTATCACACTTATATCCTATCAGTTTTTTGTGGAGTTGCTCCATGAAAATGTGATTCACCAATGGTGGTCAGTAAACAAAGTCTGAATTTCTGGAATACCTAGACTAGTCGCCGCATTTCTAATTATGGACACCAATAGGCCTTATTCATACGAACATTTTGGTGTATCACACTTATATCCTATCAGTTTTTTGTGGAGTTGCTCCATGAAAATGTGATTCATCACCCGTGGTCAATAAACAAAATCTGAATTTCTGGAATACCTAGACTAGTCGCCGAATTTCTAATTATGGACACCAATAGGCCTTATTCATACGAACATTTTTGTGTATCACACTTATATCCTATCAGTTTTTTGTGGAGTTGCTCCATGAAAATGTGATTCACCAATGGTGGTCAGTAAACAAAATCTGAATTTCTGGAATACCTAGACTAGTCGCCGCATTTCTAATTATGGACACAAATAGGCCTTATTCCTACGAACATTTTGTTGTATCACACTTATATCCTATCAGTTTTTTGTGGAGTTGCTCCATGAAAATGTGATTCATCACCGGTGGTCAGTAAACAAAATCTGAATTTCTGGAATACCTAGACTAGTCGCCGCATTTCTAATTATGGACACAAATAGGCCTTCTTCATGCGAATATTTTGGTGTATCACACTTATATCCTATCAGTTTTTTGTGGAGTTGCTCCACGAAAATGTGATTCATCACCGGTGGTCAGTAAACAAAATCTGAATTTCTGGAATACCTAGAGTAATCGCCGCATTTCTAAATACGGAGGCTAATAGATTTTATCCATACGAACATTTTGGTGTATCACACTTATATCCTATCAGTTTTTTGTGGAGTTGCTCCATGAAAATGTGATTCACCAATGGTGGTCAGTAAACAAAATCTGAATTTCTGGAATACTTAGACTAGTCGCCGCATTTCTAATTATGGGCACAAATAGGCCTTATTCATACGAACATTTTGGTGTATCACACTTATATCCTATCAGTTTTTTGTGGAGTTGCTCCATGAAAATGTGATTCATCTCCGGTGGTCAGTAAACAAAATCTGAATTTCTGGAATACCTAGAGTAGTCGCCGCATTTCTAAATACGGACACTAATAGATTTTATCCATACGAACATTTTGGTGTATCACACTTATATCCTATCAGTTTTTTGTGGAGTTGCTCCATGAAAATGTGATTCATCTCCGGTGGTCAGTAAACAAAATCTGAATTTCTGGAATACCTAGACTAGTCGCCGCATTTCTAATTATGGACACAAATAGGCCTTATTCATACGAACATTTTGGTGTATCACACTTATATCCTATCAGTTTTTTGTGGAGTTGCTCCATGAAAATGTGATTCATCTCCGGTGGTCAGTAAACAAAATCTGAATTTCTGGAATACCTAGAGTAGTCGCCGCATTTCTAAATACGGACACTAATAGATTTTATCCATACGAACATTTTGGTGTATCACACTTATATCCTATCAGTTTTTTGTGGAGTTGCTCCATGAAAATGTGATTCATCTCCGGTGGTCAGTAAACAAAATCTGAATTTCTGGAATACCTAGACTAGTCGCCGCATTTCTAATTATGGACACAAATAGGCCTTATTCATACGAACATTTTGGTGTATCACACTTATATCCTATCAGTTTTTTGTGGAGTTGCTCCATGAAAATGTGATTCATCACCGGTGGTCAGCAAACAAAATCTGAATTTCTGGAATACCTAGACTAGGCGCCGCATTTCTAATTATGGACACCAATAGGCCTTATTCATACGAACATTTTGGTGTATCACACTTATATCCTATCAGTTTTTTGTGGAGTTGCTCCATGAAAATGTGATTCATCACCGGTGTTCAGTAAACAAAATCTGAATTTCTGGAATACCTAGAGTAGTCGCCGCATTTCTAAATACGGGGACTAATAGATTTTATCCATACGAACATTTTGGTGTATCACACTTATATCCTACCAGTTTTTTGTGGCGTTGCTCCATGAAAATGTGATTCACCAATGGTGGTCAGTAAACAAAATCTGAATTTCTGGAATACTTAGACTAGTCGCCGCATTTCTAATTATGGACACAAATAGGCCTTATTCATACGAACATTTTGGTGTATCACACTTATATCCTATCAGTTTTTTTGTGGAGTTGCTCCATGAAAATGTGATTCATCTCCGGTGGTCAGTAAACAAAATCTGAATTTCTGGAATACCTAGAGTAGTCGCCGCATTTCTAATTATGGACACAAATAGGCCTTATTCCTACGAACATTTTGTTGTATCACACTTATATCCTATCAGTTTTTTGTGGAGTTGCTCCATGAAAATGTGATTCACCAATGGTGGTCAGTAAACAAAATCTGAATTTCTGGAATACCTAGAGTAGTTGCCGCATTTCTAATTATGGACACAAATAGGCCTTATTCATACTAACATTTTGGTGTATCACACTTATATCCTATCAGTTTTTTTGTGGAGTTGCTCCATGAAAATGTGATTCATCTCCGGTGGTCAGTAAACAAAATCTGAATTTCTGGAATACCTAGAGTAGTCGCCGCATTTCTAAATACGGACACTAATAGATTTTATCCATACGAACATTTTGGTGTATCACACTTATATCCTATCAGTTTTTTGTGGAGTTGCTCCAAGAAAATGTGATTCATCTCCGGTGGTCAGTAAACAAAATCTGAATTTCTGGAATACCTAGAGTAGTCGCCGCATTTCTAATTATGGACACAAATAGGCCTTATTCCTACGAACATTTTGTTGTATCACACTTATATCCTATCAGTTTTTTGTGGAGTTGCTCCATGAAAATGTGATTCACCAATGGTGGTCAGTAAACAAAATCTGAATTTCTGGAATACCTAGACTAGTCGCCGCATTTCTAATTATGGACACCAATAGGCCTTATTCATACGAACATTTTGGTGTATCACACTTATATCCTATCAGTTTTTTTGTGGAGTTGCTCCATGAAAATGTGATTCATCTCCGGTGGTCAGTAAACAAAATCTGAATTTCTGGAATACCTAGAGTAGTCGCCGCATTTCTAAATACGGACACTAATAGATTTTATCCATACGAACATTTTGGTGTATCACACTTATATCCTATCAGTTTTTTGTGGAGTTGCTCCATGAAAATGTGATTCACCAATGGTGGTCAGTAAACAAAATCTGAATTTCTGGAATACCTAGACTAGTCGCCGCATTTCTAATTATGGACACAAATAGGCCTTATTCATACAAACATTTTGGTGTATCACACTTATATCCTATCAGTTTTTTGTGGAGTTGCTCCATGAAAATGTGATTCATCACCGGTGGTCAGTAAAGAAAATCTGAATTTCTGGAATACCTAGACTAGTCGCCGCATTTCTAATTATGGACACAAATAGGCCTTTTTCATACGAACATTTTGGTGTATCACACTTATATCCTATCAGTTTTTTGTGGAGTTGCTCCATGAAAATGTGATTCATCACCGGTGGTCAGTAAACAAAATCTGAATTTCTGGAATACCTAGAGTAGTCGCCGCATTTCTAAATACGAAGACTAATAGATTTTATCCATACGAACATTTTGGTGTATCACACTTATATCCTATCAGTTTTTTGTGGAGTTGCTCCATGAAAATGTGATTCACCAATGGTGGTCAGTAAACAAAGTCTGAATTTCTGGAATACCTAGACTAGTCGCCGCATTTCTAATTATGGACACCAATAGGCCTTATTCATACGAACATTTTGGTGTATCACACTTATATCCTATCAGTTTTTTGTGGAGTTGCTCCATGAAAATGTGATTCATCACCGGTGGTCAATAAACAAAATCTGAATTTCTGGAATACCTAGACTAGTCGCCGAATTTCTAATTATGGACACCAATAGGCCCTATTCATACGAACATTTTGGTGTATCACACTTATATCCTATCAGTTTTTTGTGGAGTTGCTCCATGAAAATGTGATTCACCAATGGTGGTCAGTAAACAAAATCTGAATTTCTGGAATACCTAGACTAGTCGCCGCATTTCTAATTATGGACACAAATAGGCCTTATTCCTACGAACATTTTGTTGTATCACACTTATATCCTATCAGTTTTTTGTGGAGTTGCTCCATGAAAATGTGATTCATCACCGGTGGTCAGTAAACAAAATCTGAATTTCTGGAATACCTAGACTAGTCGCCGCATTTCTAATTATGGACACAAATAGGCCTTCTTCATGCGAATATTTTGGTGTATCACACTTATACCCTATCAGTTTTTTGTGGAGTTGCTCCATGAAAATGTGATTCATCACCGGTGGTCAGTAAACAAAATCTGAATTTCTGGAATACCTAGAGTAGTCGCCGCATTTCTAAATACGGAGACTAATAGATTTTATCCATACGAACATTTTGGTGTATCACACTTATATCCTATCAGTTTTTTGTGGAGTTGCTCCATGAAAATGTGATTCACCAATGGTGGTCAGTAAACAAAATCTGAATTTCTGGAACACCTAGACTAGTCGCCGCATTTCTAAATACGGAGACTAATAGATTTTATCCATACGAACATTTTGGTGTATCACACTTATATCCTACCAGTTTTTTGTGGCGTTGCTCCATGAAAATGTGATTCACCAATGGTGGTCAGTAAACAAAATCTGAATTTCTGGAATACTTAGACTAGTCGCCGCATTTCTAATTATGGACACAAATAGGCCTTATTCATACGAACATTTTGGTGTATCACACTTATATCCTATCAGTTTTTTTGTGGAGTTGCTCCATGAAAATGTGATTCATCTCCGGTGGTCAGTAAACAAAATCTGAATTTCTGGAATACCTAGAGTAGTCGCCGCATTTCTAATTATGGACGCAAATAGGCCTTATTCCTACGAACATTTTGTTGTATCACACTTATATCCTATCAGTTTTTTGTGGAGTTGCTCCATGAAAATGTGATTCACCAATGGTGGTCAGTAAACAAAATCTGAATTTCTGGAATACCTAGAGTAGTCGCCGCATTTCTAATTATGGACACAAATAGACCTTATTCATACGAACATTTTGGTGTATCACACTTATATCCTATCAGTTTTTTTGTGGAGTTGCTCCATGAAAATGTGATTCATCTCCGGTGGTCAGTAAACAAAATCTGAATTTCTGGAATACCTAGAGTAGTCGCCGCATTTCTAAATACGGACACTAATAGATTTTATCCATACGAACATTTTGGTGTATCACACTTATATCCTATCAGTTTTTTGTGGAGTTGCTCCATGAAAATGTGATTCATCTCCGGTGGTCAGTAAACAAAATCTGAATTTCTGGAATACCTAGAGTAGTCGCCGCATTTCTAATTATGGACATAAATAGGCCTTATTCCTACGAACATTTTGTTGTATCACACTTATATCCTATCAGTTTTTTGTGGAGTTGCTCCATGAAAATGTGATTCACCAATGGTGGTCAGTAAACAAAATCTGAATTTCTGGAATACCTAGACTAGTCGCCGCATTTCTAATTATGGACGCAAATAGGCCTTCTTCATACGAACATTTTGGTGTATCACACTTATATCCTATCAGTTTTTTGTGGAGTTGCTCCATGAAAATGTGATTCATCACCGGTGTTCAGTAAACAAAATCTGAATTTCTGGAATACCTAGAGTAGTCGCCGCATTTCTAAATACGGAGACTAATAGATTTTATCCATACGAACATTTTGGTGTATCACACTTATATCCTACCAGTTTTTTGTGGCGTTGCTCCATGAAAATGTGATTCACCAATGGTGGTCAGTAAACAAAATCTGAATTTCTGGAATACTTAGACTAGTCGCCGCATTTCTAATTATGGACACAAATAGGCCTTATTCATACGAACATTTTGGTGTATCACACTTATATCCTATCAGTTTTTTTGTGGAGTTGCTCCATGAAAATGTGATTCATCTCCGGTGGTCAGTAAACAAAATCTGAATTTCTGGAATACCTAGAGTAGTCGCCGCATTTCTAAATACGGACGCTAATAGATTTTATCCATACGAACATTTTGGTGTATCACACTTATATCCTATCAGTTTTTTGTGGAGTTGCTCCATGAAAATGTGATTCACCAATGGTGGTCAGTAAACAAAATCTGAATTTCTGGAATACCTAGACTAGTCGCCGCATTTCTAATTATGGACACAAATAGGCCTTATTCATACGAACATTTTGGTGTATCACACTTATATCCTATCAGTTTTTTGTGGAGTTGCTCCATGAAAATGTGATTCATCACCGGTGGTCAGTAAAGAAAATCTGAATTTCTGGAATACCTAGACTAGCCGCCGCATTTCTAATTATGGACACAAATAGGCCTTTTTCATACGAACATTTTGGTGTATCACACTTATATCCTATCAGTTTTTTGTGGAGTTGCTCCATGAAAATGTGACTCATCACCGGTGGTTAGTAAACAAAATCTGAATTTCTGGAATACCTAGAGTAGTCGCCGCATTTCTAAATACGAAGACTAATAGATTTTATCCATACGAACATTTTGGTGTATCACACTTATATCCTATCAGTTTTTTGTGGAGTTGCTCCATGAAAATGTGATTCACCAATGGTGGTCAGTAAACAAAGTCTGAATTTCTGGAATACCTAGACTAGTCGCCGCATTTCTAATTATGGACACCAATAGGCCTTATTCATACGAACATTTTGGTGTATCACACTTATATCCTATCAGTTTTTTGTGGAGTTGCTCCATGAAAATGTGATTCATCACCGGTGGTCAATAAACAAAATCTGAATTTCTGGAATACCTAGACTAGTCGCCGAATTTCTAATTATGGACACCAATAGGCCTTATTCATACGAACATTTTGGTGTATCACACTTATATCCTATCAGTTTTTTGTGGAGTTGCTCCATGAAAATGTGATTCACCAATGGTGGTCAGTAAACAAAATCTGAATTTCTGGAATACCTAGACTAGTCGCCGAATTTCTAATTATGGACACCAATAGGCCTTATTCATACGAACATTTTTGTGTATCACACTTATATCCTATCAGTTTTTTGTGGAGTTGCTCCATGAAAATGTGATTCACCAATGGTGGTCAGTAAACAAAATCTGAATTTCTGGAATACCTAGACTAGTCGCCGCATTTCTAATTATGGACACAAACAGGCCTTCTTCATGCGAATATTTTGGTGTATCACACTTATATCCTATCAGTTTTTTGTGGAGTTGCTCCACGAAAATGTGATTCATCACCGGTGGTCAGTAAACAAAATCTGAATTTCTGGAATACCTAGAGTAATCGCCGCATTTCTAAATACGGAGGCTAATAGATTTTATCCATACGAACATTTTGGTGTATCACACTTATATCCTATCAGTTTTTTGTGGAGTTGCTCCATGAAAATGTGATTCACCAATGGTGGTCAGTAAACAAAATCTGAATTTCTGGAATACTTAGACTAGTCGCCGCATTTCTAATTATGGGCACAAATAGGCCTTATTCATACGAACATTTTGGTGTATCACACTTATATCCTATCAGTTTTTTGTGGAGTTGCTCCATGAAAATGTGATTCATCTCCGGTGGTCAGTAAACAAAATCTGAATTTCTGGAATACCTAGAGTAGTCGCTGCATTTCTAAATACGGACACTAATAGATTTTATCCATACGAACATTTTGGTGTATCACACTTATATCCTATCAGTTTTTTGTGGAGTTGCTCCATGAAAATGTGATTCATCTCCGGTGGTCAGTAAACAAAATCTGAATTTCTGGAATACCTAGACTAGTCGCCGCATTTCTAATTATGGACACAAATAGGCCTTATTCATACGAACATTTTGGTGTATCACACTTATATCCTATCAGTTTTTTGTGGAGTTGCTCCATGAAAATGTGATTCATCTCCGGTGGTCAGTAAACAAAATCTGAATTTCTGGAATACCTAGAGTAGTCGCCGCATTTCTAAATACGGACACTAATAGATTTTATCCATACGAACATTTTGGTGTATCACACTTATATCCTATCAGTTTTTTGTGGAGTTGCTCCATGAAAATGTGATTCATCTCCGGTGGTCAGTAAACAAAATCTGAATTTCTGGAATACCTAGACTAGTCGCCGCATTTCTAATTATGGACACAAATAGGCCTTATTCATACGAACATTTTGGTGTATCACACTTATATCCTATCAGTTTTTTGTGGAGTTGCTCCATGAAAATGTGATTCATCACCGGTGGTCAGCAAACAAAATCTGAATTTCTGGAATACCTAGACTAGGCGCCGCATTTCTAATTATGGACACCAATAGGCCTTATTCATACGAACATTTTGGTGTATCACACTTATATCCTATCAGTTTTTTGTGGAGTTGCTCCATGAAAATGTGATTCATCACCGGTGTTCAGTAAACAAAATCTGAATTTCTGGAATACCTAGAGTAGTCGCCGCATTTCTAAATACGGAGACTAATAGATTTTATCCATACGAACATTTTGGTGTATCACACTTATATCCTACCAGTTTTTTGTGGCGTTGCTCCATGAAAATGTGATTCACCAATGGTGGTCAGTAAACAAAATCTGAATTTCTGGAATACTTAGACTAGTCGCCGCATTTCTAATTATGGACACAAATAGGCCTTATTCATACGAACATTTTGGTGTATCACACTTATATCCTATCAGTTTTTTTGTGGAGTTGCTCCATGAAAATGTGATTCATCTCCGGTGGTCAGTAAACAAAATCTGAATTTCTGGAATACCTAGAGTAGTCGTCGCATTTCTAATTATGGACACAAATAGGCCTTATTCCTACGAACATTTTGTTGTATCACACTTATATCCTATCAGTTTTTTGTGGAGTTGCTCCATGAAAATGTGATTCACCAATGGTGGTCAGTAAACAAAATCTGAATTTCTGGAAAACCTAGAGTAGTCGCCGCATTTCTAATTATGGACACAAATAGGCCTTATTCATACTAACATTTTGGTGTATCACACTTATATCCTATCAGTTTTTTTGTGGAGTTGCTCCATGAAAATGTGATTCATCTCCGGTGGTCAGTAAACAAAATCTGAATTTCTGGAATACCTAGAGTAGTCGCCGCATTTCTAAATACGGACACTAATAGATTTTATCCATACGAACATTTTGGTGTATCACACTTATATCCTATCAGTTTTTTGTGGAGTTGCTCCATGAAAATGTGATTCATCTCCGGTGGTCAGTAAACAAAATCTGAATTTCTGGAATACCTAGAGTAGTCGCCGCATTTCTAATTATGGACACAAATAGGCCTTATTCCTACGAACATTTTGTTGTATCACACTTATATCCTATCAGTTTTTTGTGGAGTTGCTCCATGAAAATGTGATTCACCAATGGTGGTCAGTAAACAAAATCTGAATTTCTGGAATACCTAGACTAGTCGCCGCATTTCTAATTATGGACACAAATAGGCCTTCTTCATACGAACATTTTGGTGTATCACACTTATATCCTATCAGTTTTTTGTGGAGTTGCTCCATGAAAATGTGATTCATCACCGGTGTTCAGTAAACAAAATCTGAATTTCTGGAATACCTAGAGTAGTCGCCGCATTTCTAAATACGGAGACTAATAGATTTTATCCATACGAACATTTTGGTGTATCACACTTATATCCTACCAGTTTTTTGTGGCGTTGCTCCATGAAAATGTGATTCACCAATGGTGGTCAGTAAACAAAATCTAAATTTCTGGAATACTTAGACTAGTCGCCGCATTTCTAATTATGGACACAAATAGGCCTTATTCATACGAACATTTTGGTGTATCACACTTATATCCTATCAGTTTTTTTGTGGAGTTGCTCCATGAAAATGTGATTCATCTCCGGTGGTCAGTAAACAAAATCTGAATTTCTGGAATACCTAGAGTAGTCGCCGCATTTCTAAATACGGACACTAATAGATTTTATCCATACGAACATTTTGGTGTATCACACTTATATCCTATCAGTTTTTTGTGGAGTTGCTCCATGAAAATGTGATTCACCAATGGTGGTCAGTAAACAAAATCTGAATTTCTGGAATACCTAGACTAGTCGCCGCATTTCTAATTATGGACACAAATAGGCCTTATTCATACGAACATTTTGGTGTATCACACTTATATCCTATCAGTTTTTTGTGGAGTTGCTCCATGAAAATGTGATTCATCACCGGTGGTCAGTAAAGAAAATCTGAATTTCTGGAATACCTAGACTAGTCGCCGCATTTCTAATTATGGACACAAATAGGCCTTTTTCATACGAACATTTTGGTGTATCACACTTATATCCTATCAGTTTTTTGTGGAGTTGCTCCATGAAAATGTGATTCATCACCGGTGGTCAGTAAACAAAATCTGAATTTCTGGAATACCTAGAGTAGTCGCCGCATTTCTAAATACGAAGACTAATAGATTTTATCCATACGAACATTTTGGTGTATCACACTTATATCCTATCAGTTTTTTGTGGAGTTGCTCCATGAAAATGTGATTCACCAATGGTGGTCAGTAAACAAAGTCTGAATTTCTGGAATACCTAGACTAGTCGCCGCATTTCTAATTATGGACACCAATAGGCCTTATTCATACGAACATTTTGGTGTATCACACTTATATCCTATCAGTTTTTTGTGGAGTTGCTCCATGAAAATGTGATTCATCACCGGTGGTCAATAAACAAAATCTGAATTTCTGGAATACCTAGACTAGTCGCCGAATTTCTAATTATGGACACCAATAGGCCCTATTCATACGAACATTTTGGTGTATCACACTTATATCCTATCAGTTTTTTGTGGAGTTGCTCCATGAAAATGTGATTCACCAATGGTGGTCAGTAAACAAAATCTGAATTTCTGGAATACCTAGACTAGTCGCCGCATTTCTAATTATGGACACAAATAGGCCTTATTCCTACGAACATTTTGTTGTATCACACTTATATCCTATCAGTTTTTTGTGGAGTTGCTCCATGAAAATGTGATTCATCACCGGTGGTCAGTAAACAAAATCTGAATTTCTGGAATACCTAGACTAGTCGCCGCATTTCTAATTATGGACACAAATAGGCCTTCTTCATGCGAATATTTTGGTGTATCACACTTATATCCTATCAGTTTTTTGTGGAGTTGCTCCATGAAAATGTGATTCATCACCGGTGGTCAGTAAACAAAATCTGAATTTCTGGAATACCTAGAGTAGTCGCCGCATTTCTAAATACGGAGACTAATAGATTTTATCCATACGAACATTTTGGTGTATCACACTTATATCCTATCAGTTTTTTGTGGAGTTGCTCCATGAAAATGTGATTCACCAATGGTGGTCAGTAAACAAAATCTGAATTTCTGGAACACCTAGACTAGTCGCCGCATTTCTAAATACGGAGACTAATAGATTTTATCCATACGAACATTTTGGTGTATCACACTTATATCCTACCAGTTTTTTGTGGCGTTGCTCCATGAAAATGTGATTCACCAATGGTGGTCAGTAAACAAAATCTGAATTTCTGGAATACTTAGACTAGTCGCCGCATTTCTAATTATGGACACAAATAGGCCTTATTCATACGAACATTTTGGTGTATCACACTTATATCCTATCAGTTTTTTTGTGGAGTTGCTCCATGAAAATGTGATTCATCTCCGGTGGTCAGTAAACAAAATCTGAATTTCTGGAATACCTAGAGTAGTCGCCGCATTTCTAATTATGGACACAAATAGGCCTTATTCCTACGAACATTTTGTTGTATCACACTTATATCCTATCAGTTTTTTGTGGAGTTGCTCCATGAAAATGTGATTCACCAATGGTGGTCAGTAAACAAAATCTGAATTTCTGGAATACCTAGAGTAGTCGCCGCATTTCTAATTATGGACACAAATAGGCCTTATTCATACGAACATTTTGGTGTATCACACTTATATCCTATCAGTTTTTTTGTGGAGTTGCTCCATGAAAATGTGATTCATCTCCGGTGGTCAGTAAACAAAATCTGAATTTCTGGAATACCTAGAGTAGTCGCCGCATTTCTAAATACGGACACTAATAGATTTTATCCATACGAACATTTTGGTGTATCACACTTATATCCTATCAGTTTTTTGTGGAGTTGCTCCATGAAAATGTGATTCACCAATGGTGGTCAGTAAACAAAATCTGAATTTCTGGAATACCTAGACTAGTCGCCGCATTTCTAATTATGGACACAAATAGGCCTTATTCATACGAACATTTTGGTGTATCACACTTATATCCTATCAGTTTTTTGTGGAGTTGCTCCATGAAAATGTGATTCATCACCGGTGGTCAGTAAAGAAAATCTGAATTTCTGGAATACCTAGACTAGTCGCCGCATTTCTAATTATGGACACAAATAGGCCTTTTTCATACGAACATTTTGGTGTATCACACTTATATCCTATCAGTTTTTTGTGGAGTTGCTCCATGAAAATGTGATTCATCACCGGTGGTCAGTAAACAAAATCTGAATTTCTGGAATACCTAGAGTAGTCGCCGCATTTCTAAATACGAAGACTAATAGATTTTATCCATACGAACATTTTGGTGTATCACACTTATATCCTATCAGTTTTTTGTGGAGTTGCTCCATGAAAATGTGATTCACCAATGGTGGTCAGTAAACAAAGTCTGAATTTCTGGAATACCTAGACTAGTCGCCGCATTTCTAATTATGGACACCAATAGGCCTTATTCATACGAACATTTTGGTGTATCACACTTATATCCTATCAGTTTTTTGTGGAGTTGCTCCATGAAAATGTGATTCATCACCGGTGGTCAATAAACAAAATCTGAATTTCTGGAATACCTAGACTAGTCGCCGAATTTCTAATTATGGACACCAATAGGCCCTATTCATACGAACATTTTGGTGTATCACACTTATATCCTATCAGTTTTTTGTGGAGTTGCTCCATGAAAATGTGATTCACCAATGGTGGTCAGTAAACAAAATCTGAATTTCTGGAATACCTAGACTAGTCGCCGCATTTCTAATTATGGACACAAATAGGCCTTATTCCTACGAACATTTTGTTGTATCACACTTATATCCTATCAGTTTTTTGTGGAGTTGCTCCATGAAAATGTGATTCATCACCGGTGGTCAGTAAACAAAATCTGAATTTCTGGAATACCTAGACTAGTCGCCGCATTTCTAATTATGGACACAAATAGGCCTTCTTCATGCGAATATTTTGGTGTATCACACTTATATCCTATCAGTTTTTTGTGGAGTTGCTCCATGAAAATGTGATTCATCACCGGTGGTCAGTAAACAAAATCTGAATTTCTGGAATACCTAGAGTAGTCGCCGCATTTCTAAATACGGAGACTAATAGATTTTATCCATACGAACATTTTGGTGTATCACACTTATATCCTACCAGTTTTTTGTGGCGTTGCTCCATGAAAATGTGATTCACCAATGGTGGTCAGTAAACAAAATCTGAATTTCTGGAATACTTAGACTAGTCGCCGCATTTCTAATTATGGACACAAATAGGCTTTATTCATACGAACATTTTGGTGTATCACACTTATATCCTATCAGTTTTTTTGTGGAGTTGCTCCATGAAAATGTGATTCATCTCCGGTGGTCAGTAAACAAAATCTGAATTTCTGGAATACCTAGAGTAGTCGCCGCATTTCTAATTATGGACACAAATAGGCCTTATTCCTACGAACATTTTGTTGTATCACACTTATATCCTATCAGTTTTTTGTGGAGTTGCTCCATGAAAATGTGATTCACCAATGGTGGTCAGTAAACAAAATCTGAATTTCTGGAATACCTAGAGTAGTCGCCGCATTTCTAATTATGGACACAAATAGGCCTTATTCATACGAACATTTTGGTGTATCACACTTATATCCTATCAGTTTTTTTGTGGAGTTGCTCCATGAAAATGTGATTCATCTCCGGTGGTCAGTAAACAAAATCTGAATTTCTGGAATACCTAGAGTAGTCGCCGCATTTCTAAATACGGACACTAATAGATTTTATCCATACGAACATTTTGGTGTATCACACTTATATCCTATCAGTTTTTTGTGGAGTTGCTCCATGAAAATGTGATTCATCTCCGGTGGTCAGTAAACAAAATCTGAATTTCTGGAATACCTAGAGTAGTCGCCGCATTTCTAATTATGGACACAAATAGGCCTTATTCCTACGAACATTTTGTTGTATCACACTTATATCCTATCAGTTTTTTGTGGAGTTGCTCCATGAAAATGTGATTCACCAATGGTGGTCAGTAAACAAAATCTGAATTTCTGGAATACCTAGACTAGTCGCCGCATTTCTAATTATGGACGCAAATAGGCCTTCTTCATACGAACATTTTGGTGTATCACACTTATATCCTATCAGTTTTTTGTGGAGTTGCTCCATGAAAATGTGATTCATCACCGGTGTTCAGTAAACAAAATCTGAATTTCTGGAAAGACCTAGAGTAGTCGCCGCATTTCTAAATACGAAGACTAATAGATTTTATCCATACGAACATTTTGGTGTATCACACTTATATCCTATCAGTTTTTTGTGGAGTTGCTCCATGAAAATGTGATTCACCAATGGTGGTCAGTAAACAAAGTCTGAATTTCTGGAATACCTAGACTAGTCGCCGCATTTCTAATTATGGACACCAATAGGCCTTATTCATACGAACATTTTGGTGTATCACACTTATATCCTATCAGTTTTTTGTGGAGTTGCTCCATGAAAATGTGATTCATCACCGGTGGTCAATAAACAAAATCTGAATTTCTGGAATACCTAGACTAGTCGCCGAATTTCTAATTATGGACACCAATAGGCCTTATTCATACGAACATTTTGGTGTATCACACTTATATCCTATCAGTTTTTTGTGGAGTTGCTCCATGAAAATGTGATTCACCAATGGTGGTCAGTAAACAAAGTCTGAATTTCTGGAATACCTAGACTAGTCGCCGCATTTCTAATTATGGACACCAATAGGCCTTATTAATACGAACATTTTGGTGTATCACACTTATATCCTATCAGTTTTTTGTGGAGTTGCTCCATGAAAATGTGATTCACCAATGGTGGTCAGTAAACAAAATCTGAATTTCTGGAATACCTAGACTAGTCGCCGCATTTCTAATTATGGACACAAATAGGCCTTATTCCTACGAACATTTTGTTGTATCACACTTATATCCTATCAGTTTTTTGTGGAGTTGCTCCATGAAAATGTGATTCATCACCGGTGGTCAGTAAACAAAATCTGAATTTCTGGAATACCTAGACTAGTCGCCGCATTTCTAATTATGGACACCAATAGGCCTTATTCATACGAACATTTTGGTGTATCACACTTATATCCTATCAGTTTTTTGTGGAGTTGCTCCATGAAAATGTGATTCACCAATGGTGGTCAGTAAACAAAATCTGAATTTCTGGAATACCTAGACTAGTCGCCGCATTTCTAATTATGGACACAAATAGGCCTTATTCCTACGAACATTTTGTTGTATCACACTTATATCCTATCAGTTTTTTGTGGAGTTGCTCCATGAAAATGTGATTCATCACCGGTGGTCAGTAAACAAAATCTGAATTTCTGGAATACCTAGACTAGTCGCCGCATTTCTAATTATGGACACAAATAGGCCTTCTTCATGCGAATATTTTGGTGTATCACACTTATATCCTATCAGTTTTTTGTGGAGTTGCTCCATGAAAATGTGATTCATCACCGGTGGTCAGTAAACAAAATCTGAATTTCTGGAATACCTAGAGTAGTCGCCGCATTTCTAAATACGGAGACTAATAGATTTTATCCATACGAACATTTTGGTGTATCACACTTATATCCTATCAGTTTTTTGTGGAGGTGCTCCATGAAAATGTGATTCACCAATGGTGGTCAGTAAACAAAGTCTGAATTTCTGGAATACCTAGACTAGTCGCCGCATTTCTAATTATGGACACCAATAGGCCTTATTCATACGAACATTTTGGTGTATCACACTTATATCCTATCAGTTTTTTGTGGAGTTGCTCCATGAAAATGTGATTCATCACCGGTGGTCAGTAAACAAAATCTGAATTTCTGGAATACCTAGAGTAGTCGCCGCATTTCTAAATACGGAGACTAATAGATTTTATCCATACGAACATTTTGGTGTATCACACTTATATCCTATCAGTTTTTTGTGGAGTTGCTCCATGAAAATGTGATTCACCAATGGTGGTCAGTAAACAAAATCTGAATTTCTGGAACACCTAGACTAGTCGCCGCATTTCTAATTATGGACACAAATAGGCCTTATTCATACGAACATTTTGGTGTATCACACTTATATCCTATCAGTTTTTTGTGGAGTTGCTCCATGAAAATGTGATTCACCAATGGTGGTCAGTAAACAAAATCTGAATTTCTGGAATACCTAGACTAGTCGCAGCATTTCTAATTATGGACACAAATAGGCCTTATTCATACGAACATTTTGGTGTATCACACTTATATCCTATCAGTTTTTTGTGGAGTTGCTCCATGAAAATGTGATTCATCACCGGTGGTCAGTAAACAAAATCTGAATTTCTGGAATACCTAGAGTAGTCGCCGCATTTCTAATTATGGACACAAATAGGCCTTATTCCTACGAACATTTTGGTGTATCACACTTATATCCTATCAGTTTTTTGTGGAGTTGCTCCATGAAAATGTGATTCATCACCGGTGGTCAGTAAACAAAATCTGAATTTCTGGAACACCTAGACTAGTCGCCGCATTTCTAATTATGGACACAAATAGGCCTTATTCATACGAACATTTTGGTGTATCACACTTATATCCTATCAGTTTTTTGTGGAGTTGCTCCATGAAAATGTGATTCACCAATGGTGGTCAGTAAACAAAATCTGAATTTCTGGAATACCTAGACTAGTCGCAGCATTTCTAATTATGGACACAAATAGGCCTTATTCATACGAACATTTTGGTGTATCACACTTATATCCTATCAGTTTTTTGTGGAGTTGCTCCATGAAAATGTGATTCATCACCGGTGGTCAGTAAACAAAATCTGAATTTCTGGAATACCTAGACTAGTCGTCACATTTCTAATTATGGACACAAATAGGCCTTCTTCATGCGAATATTTTGGTGTATCACACTTATATCCTATCAGTTTTTTGTGGAGTTGCTCCATGAAAATGTGATTCATCACCGGTGGTCAGTAAACAAAATCTGAATTTCTGGAATACCTAGACTAGTCGCCGCATTTCTAATTATGGACACAAATAGGCCTTCTTCATACGAACATTTTGGTGTATCACACTTATATCCTATCAGTTTTTTGTGGAGTTGCTCCATGAAAATGTGATTCATCACCGGTGGTCAGTAAACAAAATCTGAATTTCTGGAATACCTAGAGTAGTCGTCGCATTTCTAAATACGAAGACTAATAGATTTTATCCATACGAACATTTTGGTGTATCACACTTATATCCTATCAGTTTTTTGTGGAGTTGCTCCATGAAAATGTGATTCACCAATGGTGGTCAGTAAACAAAATCTGAATTTCTGGAATACCTAGACTAGTCGCCGCATTTCTAATTATGGACACAAATAGGCCTTATTCATACGAACATTTTGGTGTATCACACTTATATCCTATCAGTTTTTTGTGGAGTTGCTCCATGAAAATGTGATTCACCAATGGTGGTCAGTAAACAAAATCTGAATTTCTGGAATACCTAGACTAGTCGCCGCATTTCTAATTATGGACACAAATAGGCCTTATTCCTACGAACATTTTGTTGTATCACACTTATATCTTATCAGTTTTTTGTGGAGTTGCTCCATGAAAATGTGATTCACCAATGGTGGTCAGTAAACAAAATCTGAATTTCTGGAATACCTAGACTAGTCGCAGCATTTCCAATTATGGACACAAATAGGCCTTATTCATACGAACATTTTGGTGTATCACACTTATATCCTATCAGTTTTTTGTGGAGTTGCTCCATGAAAATGTGATTCATCACCGGTGGTCAGTAAACAAAATCTGAATTTCTGGAACACCTAGACTAGTCGTCGCATTTCTAATTATGGTCACAAATAGGCCTTATTCATACGAACATTTTGGTGTATCACACTTATATCCTATCAGTTTTTTGTGGAGTTGCTCCATGAAAATGTGATTCACCAATGGTGGTCAGTAAACAAAATCTGAATTTCTGGAACACCTAGACTAGTCACCGCATTTCTAATTATGGACACAAATAGGCCTTATTCATACGAACATTTTGGTGTATCACACTTATATCCTATCAGTTTTTTGTGGAGTTGCTCCATGAAAATGTGATTCATCACCGGTGGTCAGTAAACAAAATCTGAATTTCTGGAATACCTAGACTAGTCGCCGCATTTCTAATTATGGACACAAATAGGCCTTCTTCATGCGAATATTTTGGTGTATCACACTTATATCCTATCAGTTTTTTGTGGAGTTGCTCCACGAAAATGTGATTCATCACCGGTGGTCAGTAAACAAAATCTGAATTTCTGGAATACCTAGAGTAGTCGCCGCATTTCTAAATACGAAGACTAATAGATTTTATCCATACGAACATTTTGGTGTATCACACTTATATCCTATCAGTTTTTTGTGGAGTTGCTCCATGAAAATGTGATTCACCAATGGTGGTCAGTAAACAAAGTCTGAATTTCTGGAATACCTAGACTAGTCGCCGCATTTCTAATTATGGACACCAATAGGCCTTATTCATACGAACATTTTGGTGTATCACACTTATATCCTATCAGTTTTTTGTGGAGTTGCTCCATGAAAATGTGATTCATCACCGGTGGTCAGTAAACAAAATCTGAATTTCTGGAATACCTAGAGTAGTCGCCGCATTTCTAAATACGGAGACTAATAGATTTTATCCATACGAACATTTTGGTGTATCACGCTTATATCCTATCAGTTTTTTGTGGAGTTGCTCCATGAAAATGTGATTCACCAATGGTGGTCAGTAAACAAAATCTGAATTTCTGGAATACCTAGACTAGTCGCAGCATTTCTAATTATGGACACAAATAGGCCTTATTCATACGAACATTTTGGTGTATCACACTTATATCCTATCAGTTTTTTGTGGAGTTGCTCCATGAAAATGTGATTCACCAATGGTGGTCAGTAAACAAAATCTGAATTTCTGGAATACCTAGACTAGTCGCAGCATTTCTAATTATGGACACAAATAGGCCTTATTCATACGAACATTTTGGTGTATCACACTTATATCCTATCAGTTTTTTGTGGAGTTGCTCCATGAAAATGTGATTCATCACCGGTGGTCAGTAAACAAAATCTGAATTTCTGGAATACCTAGAGTAGTCGCCGCATTTCTAAATACGGAGACTAATAGATTTTATCCATACGAACATTTTGGTGTATCACGCTTATATCCTATCAGTTTTTTGTGGAGTTGCTCCATGAAAATGTGATTCACCAATGGTGGTCAGTAAACAAAATCTGAATTTCTGGAATACCTAGACTAGTCGCCGCATTTCTAATTATGGACACAAATAGGCCTTATTCATACGAACATTTTGGTGTATCACACTTATATCCTATCAGTTTTTTGTGGAGTTGCTCCATGAAAATGTGATTCACCAATGGTGGTCAGTAAACAAAATCTGAATTTCTGGAATACCTAGACTAGTCGCAGCATTTCTAATTATGGACACAAATAGGCCTTATTCATACGAACATTTTGGTGTATCACACTTATATCCTATCAGTTTTTTGTGGAGTTGCTCCATGAAAATGTGATTCATCACCGGTGGTCAGTAAACAAAATCTGAATTTCTGGAATACCTAGACTAGTCGTCACTTCTAATTATGGACACAAATAGGCCTTATTCCTACGAACATTTTGTTGTATCACACTTATATCCTATCAGTTTTTTGTGGAGTTGCTCCATGAATATGTGATTCACCAATGGTGGTCAGTAAACAAAATCTGAATTTCTGGAATACCTAGACTAGTCGCCGCATTTCTAATTATGGACACAAATAGGCCTTCTTCATACGAACATTTTGGTGTATCACACTTATATCCTATCAGTTTTTTGTGGAGTTGCTCCATGAAAATGTGATCATCACCGGTGTTCAGTAAACAAAAATCTGAATTTCTGGAATACCTAGAGTAGTCGCCGCATTTCTAAATACGGAGACTAATAGATTTTATCCATACGAACATTTTGGTGTATCACACTTAATATCCTACCAGTTTTTTGTGGCGTTGCTCCATGAAAATGTGATTCACCAATGGTGGTCAGTAAACAAAATCTGAATTTCTGGAATACTTAGACTAGTCGCCGCATTTCTAATTATGGACACAAATAGGCCTTATTCATACGAACATTTTGGTGTATCACACTTATATCCTATCAGTTTTTTTGTGGAGTTGCTCCATGAAAATATGATTCATCTCCGGTGGTCAGTAAACAAAATCTGAATTTCTGGAATACCTAGAGTAGTCGCCGCATTTCTAAATACGGAGACTAATAGATTTTATCCATACGAACATTTTGGTGTATCACACTTATATCCTATCAGTTTTTTGTGGAGTTGCTCCATGAAAATGTGATTCACCAATGGTGGTCAGTAAACAAAATCTGAATTTCTGGAATACCTAGACTAGTCGCCGCATTTCTAATTATGGACACAAATAGGCCTTATTCATACGAACATTTTGGTGTATCACACTTATATCCTATCAGTTTTTTGTGGAGTTGCTCCATGAAAATGTGATTCATCACCGGTGGTCAGTAAACAAAATCTGAATTTCTGGAATACCTAGACTAGTCGCCGCATTTCTAATTATGGACACAAATAGGCCTTCTTCATACGAACATTTTGGTGTATCACACTTATATCCTATCAGTTTTTTGTGGAGTTGCTCCATGAAAATGTGATTCATCACCGGTGGTCAGTAAACAAAATCTGAATTTCTGGAATACCTAGACTAGTCGCCGCATTTCTAATTATGGACACCAATAGGCCTTATTCATACGAATATTTTGGTGTATCACACTTATATCCTATCAGTTTTTTGTGGAGTTGCTCCATGAAAATGTGATTCACCAATGGTGGTCAGTAAACAAAATCTGAATTTCTGGAATACCTAGACTAGTCGCCGCATTTCTAATTATGGACACAAATAGGCTTCTTCATACGAACATTTTGGTGTATCACACTTATATCCTATCAGTTTTTTGTGGAGTTGTCCCATGAAAATGTGATTCATCACCGGTGGTCAGTAAACAAAATCTGCATTTCTGGAAGACCTAGAGTAGTCGCCGCATTTCTAAATACGGAGACTAATAGATTTTATCCATACGAACATTTTGGTGTATCACACTTATATCCTATCAGTTTTTTGTGGAGTTGCTCCATGAAAATGTGATTCACCAATGGTGGTCAGTAAACAAAATCTGAATTTCTGGAATACTTAGACTAGCCGCCGCATTTCTAATTATGGGCACAAATAGGCCTTATTCATACGAACATTTTGGTGTATCACACTTATATCCTATCAGTTTTTTGTGGAGTTGCTCCATGAATATGTGATTCACCAATGGTGGTCAGTAAACAAAATCTGAATTTCTGGAATACCTAGACTAGTCGCCGCATTTCTAATTATGGACACAAATAGGCCTTCTTCATACGAACATTTTGGTGTATCACACTTATATCCTATCAGTTTTTTGTGGAGTTGCTCCATGAAAATGTGATTCATCACCGGTGTTCAGTAAACAAAATCTGAATTTCTGGAATACCTAGAGTAGTCGCCGCATTTCTAAATACGGAGACTAATAGATTTTATCCATACGAACATTTTGGTGTATCACACTTATATCCTACCAGTTTTTTGTGGCGTTGCTCCATGAAAATGTGATTCACCAATGGTGGTCAGTAAACAAAATCTGAATTTCTGGAATACTTAGACTAGTCGCCGCATTTCTAATTATGGACACAAATAGGCCTTATTCATACGAACATTTTGGTGTATCACACTTATATCCTATCAGTTTTTTTGTGGAGTTGCTCCATGAAAATATGATTCATCTCCGGTGGTCAGTAAACAAAATCTGAATTTCTGGAATACCTAGAGTAGTCGCCGCATTTCTAAATACGGAGACTAATAGATTTTATCCATACGAACATTTTGGTGTATCACACTTATATCCTATCAGTTTTTTGTGGAGTTGCTCCATGAAAATGTGATTCACCAATGGTGGTCAGTAAACAAAATCTGAATTTCTGGAATACCTAGACTAGTCGCCGCATTTCTAATTATGGACACAAATAGGCCTTATTCATACGAACATTTTGGTGTATCACACTTATATCCTATCAGTTTTTTGTGGAGTTGCTCCATGAAAATGTGATTCATCACCGGTGGTCAGTAAACAAAATCTGAATTTCTGGAATACCTAGACTAGTCGCCGCATTTCTAATTATGGACACCAATAGGCCTTATTCATACGAACATTTTGGTGTATCACACTTATATCCTATCAGTTTTTTGTGGAGTTGCTCCATGAAAATGTGATTCACCAATGGTGGTCAGTAAACAAAATCTGAATTTCTGGAATACCTAGACTAGTCGCCGCATTTCTAATTATGGACACAAATAGGCCTTATTCCTACGAACATTTTGTTGTATCACACTTATATCCTATCAGTTTTTTGTGGAGTTGCTCCATGAATATGTGATTCACCAATGGTGGTCAGTAAACAAAATCTGAATTTCTGGAATACCTAGACTAGTCGCCGCATTTCTAATTATGGACACAAATAGGCCTTCTTCATGCGAATATTTTGGTGTATCACACTTATATCCTATCAGTTTTTTGTGGAGTTGCTCCATGAAAATGTGATTCATCACCGGTGGTCAGTAAACAAAATCTGAATTTCTGGAATACCTAGAGTAGCCGCCGCATTTCTAAATACGGAGACTAATAGATTTTATCCATACGAACATTTTGGTGTATCACACTTATATCCTATCAGTTTTTTGTGGAGTTGCTCCATGAAAATGTGATTCACCAATGGTGGTCAGTAAACAAAATCTGAATTTCTGGAACACCTAGACTAGTCGCCGCATTTCTAATTATGGACACAAATAGGCCTTATTCATACGAACATTTTGGTGTATCACACTTATATCCTATCAGTTTTTTGTGGAGTTGCTCCATGAAAATGTGATTCACCAATGGTGGTCAGTAAACAAAATCTGAATTTCTGGAATACCTAGACTAGTCGCAGCATTTCTAATTATGGACACAAATAGGCCTTATTCATACGAACATTTTGGTGTATCACACTTATATCCTATCAGTTTTTTGTGGAGTTGCTCCATGAAAATGTGATTCATCACCGGTGGTCAGTAAACAAAATCTGAATTTCTGGAATACCTAGAGCAGTCGCCGCATTTCTAAATATGGACACAAATAGGCCTTATTCATACGAACATTTTGGTGTATCACACTTATATCCTATCAGTTTTTTGTGGAGTTGCTCCATGAAAATGTGATTCACCAATGGTGGTCAGTAAACAAAATCTGAATTTCTGGAATACCTAGACTAGTCGCAGCATTTCTAATTATGGACACAAATAGGCCTTATCCATACGAACATTTTGGTGTATCACACTTATATCCTATCAGTTTTTTGTGGAGTTGCTCCATGAAAATGTGATTCACCAATGGTGGTCAGTAAACAAAATCTGAATTTCTGGAATACCTAGACTAGTAGCCGCATTTCTAATTATGGACACAAATAGGCCTTATTCATACGAACATTTTGGTGTATCACACTTATATCCTATCAGTTTTTTGTGGAGTTGCTCCATGAAAATGTGATTCACCAATGGTGGTCAGTAAACAAAATCTGAATTTCTGGAATACCTAGACTAGTCGCAGCATTTCTAATTATGGACGCAAATAGGCCTTATTCATACGAACATTTTGGTGTAACACACTTATATCCTATCAGTTTTTTGTGGAGTTGCTCCATGAAAATGTGATTCATCACCGGTGGTCAGTAAACAAAATCTGAATTTCTGGAATACCTAGACTAGTCGTCACATTTCTAATTATGGACACAAATAGGCCTTATTCATAGGAACATTTTGGTGTATCACACTTATATCCTATCAGTTTTTTGTGGAGTTGCTCCATGAAAATGTGATTCATCTCCGGTGGTCAGTAAACAAAATCTGAATTTCTGGAATACCTAGAGTAGTCGCCGCATTTCTAAATACGGACGCTAATAGATTTTATCCATACGAACATTTTGGTGTATCACACTTATATCCTATCAGTTTTTTGTGGAGTTGCTCCATGAAAATGTGATTCACCAATGGTGGTCAGTAAACAAAATCTGAATTTCTGGAATACCTAGACTAGTCGCCGCATTTCTAATTATGGACACAAATAGGCCTTATTCATACGAACATTTTGGTGTATCACGCTTATATCCTATCAGTTTTTTGTGGAGTTGCTCCATGAAAATGTGATTCACCAATGGTGGTCAGTAAACAAAATCTGAATTTCTGGAATACCTAGACTAGTCGCAGCATTTCTAATTATGGACACAAATAGGCCTTATTCATACGAACATTTTGGTGTATCACACTTATATCCTATCAGTTTTTTGTGGAGTTGCTCCATGAAAATGTGATTCACCAATGGTGGTCAGTAAACAAAATCTGAATTTCTGGAATACTTAGACTAGTCGCCGAATTTCTAATTATGGACACCAATAGGCCTTATTCATACGAACATTTTGGTGTATCACACTTATATCCTATCAGTTTTTTGTGGAGTTGCTCCATGAAAATGTGATTCACCAATGGTGGTCAGTAAACAAAATCTGAATTTCTGGAATACCTAGACTAGTCGCCGCATTTCTAATTATGGACACAAATAGGCCTTATTCCTACGAACATTTTGTTGTATCACACTTATATCCTATCAGTTTTTTGTGGAGTTGCTCCATGAAAATGTGATTCATCACCGGTGGTCAGTAAACAAAATCTGAATTTCTGGAATACCTAGACTAGTCGCCGCATTTCTAATTATGGACACAAATAGGCCTTCTTCATGCGAATATTTTGGTGTATCACACTTATATCCTATCAGTTTTTTGTGGAGTTGCTCCATGAAAATGTGATTCATCACCGGTGGTCAGTAAACAAAATCTGAATTTCTGGAATACCTAGAGTAGTCGCCGCATTTCTAAATACGGAGACTAATAGATTTTATCCATACGAACATTTTGGTGTATCACACTTATATCCTATCAGTTTTTTGTGGAGTTGCTCCATGAAAATGTGATTCACCAATGGTGGTCAGTAAACAAAATCTGAATTTCTGGAACACCTAGACTAGTCGCCGCATTTCTAATTATGGACACAAATAGGCCTTATTCATACGAACATTTTGGTGTATCACACTTATATCCTATCAGTTTTTTGTGGAGTTGCTCCATGAAAATGTGATTCACCAATGGTGGTCAGTAAACAAAATCTGAATTTCTGGAATACCTAGACTAGTCGCAGCATTTCTAATTATGGACACAAATAGGCCTTATTCATACGAACATTTTGGTGTATCACACTTATATCCTATCAGTTTTTTGTGGAGTTGCTCCATGAAAATGTGATTCATCACCGGTGGTCAGTAAACAAAATCTGAATTTCTGGAATACCTAGAGTAGTCGCCGCATTTCTAAATACGGAGACTAATAGATTTTATCCATACGAACATTTTGGTGTATCACACTTATATCCTATCAGTTTTTTGTGGAGTTGCTCCATGAAAATGTGATTCACCAATGGTGGTCAGTAAACAAAATCTGAATTTCTGGAATACCTATACTAGTCGCCGCATTTCTAATTATGGACACAAATAGGCCTTATTCATACGAACATTTTGGTGTATCACACTTATATCCTATCAGTTTTTTGTGGAGTTGCTCCATGAAAATGTGATTCACCAATGGTGGTCAGTAAACAAAATCTGAATTTCTGGAATACCTAGACTAGTCGCCGCATTTCTAATTATGGACACAAATAGGCCTTATTCATACGAACATTTTGGTGTATCACACTTATATCCTATCAGTTTTTTGTGGAGTTGCTCCATGAAAATGTGATTCATCACCGGTGGTCAGTAAACAAAATCTGAATTTCTGGAATACCTAGACTAGTCGCCGCATTTCTAATTATGGACACAAATAGGTCTTATTCCTACGAACATTTTGTTGTATCACACTTATATCCTATCAGTTTTTTGTGGAGGTGCTCCATGAAAATGTGATTCACCAATGGTGGTCAGTAAACAAAATCTGAATTTCTGGAATATCTAGACTAGTCACCGCATTTCCAATTATGGACACAAATAGGCCTTATTCATACGAACATTTTGGTGTATCACACTTATATCCTATCAGTTTTTTGTGGAGTTGCTCCTTGAAAATGTGATTCATCACCGGTGGTCAGTAAACAAAATCTGAATTTCTGGAATACCTAGACCAGTCGCCGCATTTCTAATTATGGACACAAATAGGTCTTATCCCTACGAACATTTTGTTGTATCACACTTATATCCTATCAGTTTTTTGTGGAGTTGCTCCATGAAAATGTGATTCATCACCGGTGGTCAGTAAACAAAATCTGAATTTCTGGAATACCTAGAGTAGTCGCCGCATTTCTAAATACGGACACTAATAGATTTTATCCATACGAACATTTTCGTGTATCACACTTATATCCTATCAGTTCTTTGTGGAGTTGCTCCATGAAAATGTAATTCACCAATGGTGGTCAGTAAACAAAATCTGAATTTCTGGAATACCTAGACTAGTCGCCGCATTTCTAATTATGGACACAAATAGGCCTTATTCATACGAACATTTTGGTGTATCACACTTATATCCTATCAGTTTTTTGTGGAGTTGCTCCATGAAAATGTGATTCATCACCGGTGGTCAGTAAACAAAATCTGAATTTCTGGAATACCTAGACCAGTCGCCGCATTTCTAATTATGGACACAAACAGGTCTTATCCCTACGAACATTTTGTTGTATCACACTTATATCCTATCAGTTTTTTGTGGAGTTGCTCCATGAAAATGTGATTCACCAATGGTGGTCAGTAAACAAAATCTGAATTTCTGGAATACCTAGACAAGTCGCCGCATTTCTAATTATGGACACAAATAGGCCTTATTCATACGAACATTTTGGTGTATCACACTTATATCCTATCAGTTTTTTGTGGAGTTGCTCCATGAAAATGTGATTCACCAATGGTGGTCAGTAAACAAAACCTGAATTTCTGGAATACCTAGACTAGTCGCAGCATTTCTAATTATGGACACAAATAGGCCTTATTCATACGAACATTTTGGTGTATCACACTTATATCCTATCAGTTTTTTGTGGAGTTGCTCCATGAAAATGTGATTCATCTCCGGTGGTCAGTAAACAAAATCTGAATTTCTGGAATACCTAGAGTAGTCGCCGCATTTCTAATTATGGACACAAATAGGCCTTATTCATACGAACATTTTGGTGTATCACACTTATATCCTATCAGTTTTTTGTGGAGTTGCTCCATGAAAATGTGATTCATCTCCGGTGGTCAGTAAACAAAATCTGAATTTCTGGAATACCTAGAGTAGTCGCCGCATTTCTAAATACGGACACTAATAGATTTTATCCATACGAACATTTTGGTGTATCACACTTATATCCTATCAGTTTTTTGTGGAGTTGCTCCATGAAAATGTGATTCACCAATGGTGGTCAGTAAACAAAATCTGAATTTCTGGAATACCTAGACTAGTCGCCGCATTTCTAATTATGGACACAAATAGGCCTTATTCATACGAACATTTTGGTGTATCACACTTATATCCTATCAGTTTTTTGTGGAGTTGCTCCATGAAAATGTGATTCATCACCGGTGGTCAGTAAAGAAAATCTGAATTTCTGGAATACCTAGACTAGTCGCCGCATTTCTAATTATGGACACAAATAGGCCTTCTTCATACGAACATTTTGGTGTATCACACTTATATGCTATCAGTTTTTTGTGGAGTTGCTCCATGAAAATGTGATTCACCAATGGTGGTCAGTAAACAAAATCTGAATTTCTGGAATACCTAGCCTAGTCGCCGCATTTCTAATTATGGACACAAATAGGCCTTATTCCTACGAACATTTTGTTGTATCACACTTATATCCTATCAGTTTTTTGTGGAGTTGCTCCATGAAAATGTGATTCACCAATGGTGGTCAGTAAACAAAATCTGAATTTCTGGAATACCTAGACTAGTCGCCGCATTTCTAATTATGGACACAAATAGGCCTTCTTCATACGAACATTTTGGTGTATCACACTTATATCCTATCAGTTTTTTGTGGAGTTGCTCCATGAAAATGTGATTCATCACCGGTGGTCAGTAAACAAAATCTGAATTTCTGGAATACCTAGAGTAGTCGCCGCATTTCTAAATACGGAGACTAATAGATTTTATCCATACGAACATTTTGGTGTATCACACTTATATCCTATCAGTTTTTTGTGGAGTTGCTCCATGAAAATGTGATTCACCAATGGTGGTCAGTAAACAAAATCTGAATTTCTGGAATACCTATACTAGTCGCCGCATTTCTAATTATGGACACAAATAGGCCTTATTCATACGAACATTTTGGTGTATCACACTTATATCCTATCAGTTTTTTGTGGAGTTGCTCCATGAAAATGTGATTCACCAATGGTGGTCAGTAAACAAAATCTGAATTTCTGGAATACCTAGACTAGTCGCCGCATTTCTAATTATGGACACAAATAGGCCTTATTCATACGAACATTTTGGTGTATCACACTTATATCCTATCAGTTTTTTGTGGAGTTGCTCCATGAAAATGTGATTCATCACCGGTGGTCAGTAAACAAAATCTGAATTTCTGGAATACCTAGACTAGTCGCCGCATTTCTAATTATGGACACAAATAGGTCTTATCCCTACGAACATTTTGTTGTATCACACTTATATCCTATCAGTTTTTTGTGGAGGTGCTCCATGAAAATGTGATTCACCAATGGTGGTCAGTAAACAAAATCTGAATTTCTGGAATACCTAGACTAGTCGCCGCATTTCCAATTATGGACACAAATAGGCCTTATTCATACGAACATTTTGGTGTATCACACTTATATCCTATCAGTTTTTTGTGGAGTTGCTCCTTGAAAATGTGATTCATCACCGGTGGTCAGTAAACAAAATCTGAATTTCTGGAATACCTAGACCAGTCGCCGCATTTCTAATTATGGACACAAATAGGTCTTATCCCTACGAACATTTTGTTGTATCACACTTATATCCTATCAGTTTTTTGTGGAGTTGCTCCATGAAAATGTGATTCACCAATGGTGGTCAGTAAACAAAATCTAAATTTCTGGAATACCTAGACTAGTCGCCGCATTTCTAATTATGGACACAAATAGGCCTTATTCATACGAACATTTTGGTGTATCACACTTATATCGTATCAGTTTTTTGTGGAGTTGCTCCATGAAAATGTGATTCATCACCGGTGGTCAGTAAACAAAATCTGAATTTCTGGAATACCTAGAGTAGTCGCCGCATTTCTAAATACGGACACTAATAGATTTTATCCATACGAACATTTTGGTGTATCACACTTATATCCTATCAGTTCTTTGTGGAGTTGCTCCATGAAAATGTAATTCACCAATGGTGGTCAGTAAACAAAATCTGAATTTCTGGAATACCTAGACTAGTCGCCGCATTTCTAATTATGGACACAAATAGGCCTTATTCATACGAACATTTTGGTGTATCACACTTATATCCTATCAGTTTTTTGTGGAGTTGCTCCATGAAAATGTGATTCATCACCGGTGGTCAGTAAACAAAATCTGAATTTCTGGAATACCTAGACCAGTCGCCGCATTTCTAATTATGGACACAAATAGGTCTTATCCCTACGAACATTTTGTTGTATCACACTTATATCCTATCAGTTTTTTGTGGAGTTGCTCCATGAAAATGTGATTCACCAATGGTGGTCAGTAAACAAAATCTGAATTTCTGGAATACCTAGACAAGTCGCCGCATTTCTAATTATGGACACAAATAGGCCTTATTCATACGAACATTTTGGTGTATCACACTTATATCCTATCAGTTTTTTGTGGAGTTGCTCCATGAAAATGTGATTCACCAATGGTGGTCAGTAAACAAAACCTGAATTTCTGGAATACCTAGACTAGTCGCAGCATTTCTAATTATGGACACAAATAGGCCTTATTCATACGAACATTTTGGTGTATCACACTTATATCCTATCAGTTTTTTGTGGAGTTGCTCCATGAAAATGTGATTCATCTCCGGTGGTCAGTAAACAAAATCTGAATTTCTGGAATACCTAGAGTAGTCGCCGCATTTCTAATTATGGACACAAATAGGCCTTATTCATACGAACATTTTGGTGTATCACACTTATATCCTATCAGTTTTTTGTGGAGTTGCTCCATGAAAATGTGATTCATCTCCGGTGGTCAGTAAACAAAATCTGAATTTCTGGAATACCTAGAGTAGTCGCCGCATTTCTAAATACGGACACTAATAGATTTTATCCATACGAACATTTTGGTGTATCACATTTATATCCTATCAGTTTTTTGTGGAGTTGCTCCATGAAAATGTGATTCACCAATGGTGGTCAGTAAACAAAATCTGAATTTCTGGAATACCTAGACTAGTCGCCGCATTTCTAATTATGGACACAAATAGGCCTTATTCATACGAACATTTTGGTGTATCACACTTATATCCTATCAGTTTTTTGTGGAGTTGCTCCATGAAAATGTGATTCATCACCGGTGGTCAGTAAAGAAAATCTGAATTTCTGGAATACCTAGACTAGTCGCCGTATTTCTAATTATGGACACAAATAGGCCTTCTTCATACGAACATTTTGGTGTATCACACTTATATCCTATCAGTTTTTTGTGGAGTTGCTCCATGAAAATGTGATTCACCAATGGTGGTCAGTAAACAAAATCTGAATTTCTGGAATACCTAGACTAGTCGCCGCATTTCTAATTATGGACACAAATAGGCCTTATTCCTACGAACATTTTGTTGTATCACACTTATATCCTATCAGTTTTTTGAGGAGTTGCTCCATGAAAATGTGATTCACCAATGGTGGTCAGTAAACAAAATCTGAATTTCTGGAATACCTAGACTAGTCGCCGCATTTCTAATTATGGACACAAATAGGCCTTCTTCATACGAACATTTTGGTGTATCACACTTATATCCTATCAGTTTTTTGTGGAGTTGCTCCATGAAAATGTGATTCATCACCGGTGGTCAGTAAACAAAATCTGAATTTCTGGAATACCTAGAGTAGTCGCCGCATTTCTAAATACGGAGACTAATAGATTTTATCCATACGAACATTTTGGTGTATCACACTTATATCCTATCAGTTTTTTGTGGAGTTGCTCCATGAAAATGTGATTCACCAATGGTGGTCAGTAAACAAAATCTGAATTTCTGGAATACCTATACTAGTCGCCGCATTTCTAATTATGGACACAAATAGGCCTTATTCATACGAACATTTTGGTGTATCACACTTATATCAGTAGTTGTAATCTGCGGGTTCCAGCTCAATTTTTGGGAGCAAACAGTGTTGCCAGACTTATATAGAAAATAGTGCTGCCAATTTGTGAATATAATTATTATTCCTAAAGATATGCTACACTATAATTAAAAAATAGTGTTGTATATATTTGGACTTAATAATATTGTTTATAATAAATTTGTTTATAAATATATGAAAGTCGTTACCATATCTTTGATAAATATTTTTCGTTTTGTACACTATAATTAAAAAATAGTGTTGTGTATATTTGGAATTAATAATATTGTTTATAATAAATTTGTTTATAAATATATGAAAGTCTTTACCATATTTTTGATAAATATTTTTCGTTTTGTACACTATAATTAAAAAATAGTGTTGTATATATTTAGACTTAATAATATTGTTTATAATAAATTTGTTTATAAATATATGAAAGTCGTTACCATATCTTTGATAAGCATTTTTTGTTTTGTGTTGTTTTTTTGTTAGACTAATAACAATTTTAGCGATATCACGAAGTTAAATATACAATACAGTATATTAATCATATTATTTATTTAAAAAATTTTATATATTAAAATTAGCACGTTTGTTGATGATGAAAATGAAATTAAAATCTATATAGTATAATAAATTTCTTTTTATTTATACATGTTTATTTATCATGTTGTTCATTTATTTATTAATTGTTTGTATATCTGAAAATAAAATTCCTAAGTAGATATAATAAAAAACAAAAAACATTTTTTTATTTAAATTAATATTTATTTTTAACAGTGTTTTTATATTATATTATTTCACATTCAGTTAACCCATTTCCTTCGTTTTTATAATCATTTGTAATTAAAAATATAGATAACTTTTTGTTAGTTGAGTAACGAATTCAGTAAAAAATTTTATTTATATTATGTGATAAATTCGATTAGTTAATTAGTTGATTAGAAAAATTTGAAATATTAATTCTTGTTTTTGAATTATTGTAAAACACATAGATTAATCTACATGTTTCATGTGATATTCTTGTGTATAATTAAATATATCTTCAATTTCAATATCGTTTCTAGGATCTGCAATTTCGTTACCAATTCTTACCACCTCCACATCTCCGTTGGCTAAAATCCTCTCTGCTTCGCGTTCTCTATATTCAAAACAAGTCACTTTAAATTCCTGAACATGAAAAAATGCTTTGTATGTACATCTTATAGGGATTTGAAAATTCTTATACGTAACCTTAAAGTGTTTAAAGAAAGGTTGTTGACTTTCAAGAACACCTCCAATTTTAAGCTCTTTCTTAATCAAATCCTGACGGAATTTTTCGATTGCCTCAGAAATTGAAAATACATTTTTTTCTTGTATTGGTGTTGATGTTGTTGTTGGGTAAGAATTTGTGATGTATTCTACATCATCATCCAATGTTGAGCTTATTTCGTTAGGAACAATTTCATCCTTCTCAAGTGTGGGAGGGTGTAGTAATTCAAAATTAATATTTACTACTAATTCTGTATTGTTTGCCAACAATACAGAAAATTTTTTATTCTGCCTTATTTCTCTACCGTTGGAATCATACATATTTATAGTTTTATCAGGTGATAATGTGTCTTTGAAGTTACTGTTTTTTCCGGGATTAAATTCTTCAAATTTGATAGTTCTGCTGCCGAAGACTTCTACATCATCTTGTGAGGAGTTTACCCTTTTAGGATAGGGGTAGACTCCTACTAAGCAAATAATTATTAAAACAAATGTTAAACTAATAATCATAATGTTTCTTTATTGTTTTAATTTTAATTGTATTAGTGATATATTTATAAAAAGTTTTTAATATTTTGTAAAGATTTTTATTTTACAATTAAATTTTTTGTATTTTTTTTAGTATTTTCTATTCCACGTATTTTGCGTTTCGCTAACTGTTTAAGACTAATTAAGATTGCATTCCAAATCCAACAACCACATTATCAAAATTTGCAAACGGGCATGATAATAAAAATTTATTTTTAATATTCTTTGTTCTTGCACCATTATGAGTTATACCAAGCAAGGTAATGCTCCCACCATTGACGTCAATTGTTATATGTTCTTTTGCTGAGAATTCAAAATTAGTTGATTGTAGAAATTTAGGCAGAGGTTGATTTCTATCAATCTCCAACAAATTCTTTTTTAACCCTCCAAAGGTTTGCAAATCAATTTTAGTTTTTTTGTTTGAACCATTATTTGTTATATCAATAATTTTAAAACGATTCCACGAGTCCTGACAAATACAATAACTCTGACCACTCGTGATACATTGAATTGAAAACATTTTTTTATTTTTATTGTAATTTTGTTTTAATGATAATAATGTATATTCAAAGATATATATCAACTAAATATATAATTCTTTAAAATCTCTATTTTATATAGGTTGGAGGTTAATTATATATGTTTGTTTTTTTGTGGTTAATTGCTTTCGTTTGATATTGATATCCAATAAATTTTTCATCAAAGTCTGAAAAAGGACATGTAAGCTCAAATCGGTTTATGAAAAATGAGGGCTTTGCTGCTTCATATGCTACCCCAAGTAAAGTAATATATACACCATCACATTCAAGTTTAACATGATCAGTAACTCCAAATTCAAAATTTAATTCACTCAAAAACTCTACTGAGTGAGAACAACGTTTAAATGCAGCAATAATTTTTTTTGTTATTCCTTCAGGTGTACATGTTCGAATTTGATAATAATTTCTTTCTGGTTCAAGATTAATAATTTTAAATTTCTTCCATTTATCTTGACAAATGCAGTATTTATCTCCAGCATTAATGTTTTGTATAGTAAACATTTTTATTTACTAGTTAGAGCTATATATGTTACACTTATATATACAAATACTATTAGGTTTTTTCAAAAAAATTTATTGTTTAAATTGATTTATACGATATATGTAGTAGTTGAAAAAACAGCTTATATATAAAACCTTACCCAACTTGATATATATAGTTATGTTAAATACTAAGTGGTAACAGTAATATCGTTCACGCGCTGAAACATATTTAAATTTAAAAATTATTATCTGTTATTGCTATACTAATTGTAAATATAAATTTATAAAAATGCAATGCGAAAAGTGTAATACTTCTTTTTCAACTAAATATAACTTAAAAAGACATATTACTCATCACCATAAGGAAACAAAAAAACAGTGTTTAGATGCGTGCGATGACACTGTTGACGCTGCTTCTTCTTCCAGTGTGAACAAAAAATGTGATGTTTGTGATAAGACCATTGCCATAAAAAATTGGCATATACATATAAGAACCAATTCACATAAAGAAAAAATTACTTTTGTAAAAGATAATACCTTTAAAGTAATAAACCAAGGGTATAGATACAGAATTCAAACACTAGTTTACGAAAACCGAAACATTGATAATCTGATAGCTGAACATTTCTTAAAAGAAGTGATTAATCCTTTATCACAAAACATTGAAAAATATTTAAGTTTACATAACGCAATTAAATTTAATATTGAACTTTTTGCGTTTTATATCCAAAAGAAACAAAAAGATATGAATAGACCAAATATTGATCTGAAATCTTTTCAAACAAAAATGATTCCAATATATAATATAAATGAATTTAATGAAAGATATAAAATAAAAATTTATGATATTTTAAAAAAGATGGAGGAATTTCAAGAAAGAGACAGCAATTGGGCCTTAGTATCATTAAAATGTTTAGAAATTAATATTAATCGTTATGCACCGCTCAGAGGTTCAACATATATGCCCCTTCCAATTGAATTACAGAATAAAGGAGCATGCATAAATGTAAAAAATAATGATATTTATTGTTTTAAGTGGTCAATAATATCAGCCTTATCAACAATTAAAACTAATAGTGATCGTACAACAAGTTATAAAACTGATGTAGAATTACCAGTTATAATTATAATCGGATGGACATTAAGATTTAGTAGTTTGGAATTCCCATTAAAAACTGATGACATTAATAAATTTGAACTATTAAATCCAGAAATAAGTGTTAATGTTTTTGGTTATGATAATAAATTAAAAAAAGTAATTGGACCTTACTATAAATCAAAAAACATTAAAAAGAACCACATCAATCTTTTATATATACAGAACGATTTTACAGGAAATGCACATTACACTTGGATTAAAAACCTATCAAGGTAAGTATTTGAAAAAAAAAGTTTGAACTAGTTTTGATTATATGTATATATTTTACTATATTCGTAGATTAGTTGGAAAACAAACGAGTCTTTCTAAGAGAAAAATTTATCATTGTAACTACTGTCTTCATCACTTTTATAAAGAAGAACGGCTTGAAAATCATCATATTGAATGCAATAGAATTGTTTCACACCTACCCAAAAAAGATAAAAACTTTTTAAAATTTGAAAACTACAAAAGATCAATGGATGTACCATTTGTAATATACGCTGATTTTGAGTGTATATTACAAAATATTGATTCATCTATACCAAATAAGAATGATTTTCCTTCAACTACAAATGTTCAAGTACATATTCCAATTGCTTTCACCTATTTTATTAAATGCAGTTTTGATAGTAGTCTTGACATGATTATTTGTTATAAGGGTTTAGATTGTCCTCAAAAATTTGTTGAATATTTAGTAAGAGATGTAGAAAATTTATTTAATAATTATTTAAATGTAAACAAACCAATGAATCCCTTAACACCAGAAGAAAAATTTGATTTCAATCTCAATAATATTTGTCACATTTGTGAAGGAGTTATTAATAAAAATGAAAAAATAGTAAGAGATCATTGCCATTTAACAGGAAATTATAGAGGACCAGCTCATAATGATCCTTGCAATATCGAGTATACAATTCCAAACTTCATTCCTGTAATTTTCCACAATTTTTCTAAATATGATTGTCATTTATTTGTTAAAGAATTAAATAATATTGATAATGGAGATGAGGCAATAAATGTTATTCCTCTAAATAAAGAACTTTATATATCCCTCTCTAAAAATATACGTATTAATGGTATTCATAAATTTCAAATAAGATTTATAGATTCGTTCAGGTTTATGGCTTCAAGTTTAGACTCATTAGTAAAAAATTTATCAAAAGAGGATTTTAATGTTGTAAATTCACATTTTCCCAACGATAATGAATTTAATTTATTATTAAGGAAAGGAGTATTTCCTTATGAATACATAAGTTCAGTTACCAAACTTGAGGAGAGAGCACTACCAAATAAAGAACATTTTTTTAATAAATTAACTGATAAAGAATGTTCAGTTGACGATTATACGCATGCGAAAAACGTATGGAAGACATTCAATTGTCAAACAATTAAAGATTATTTAATGTTGTACTTAAAAACAGATGTAATGCTTTTGACAGATGTGTTTGAAAATTTTAGAAAAGTATGTAAAAATATTTACAAATTAGATCCATGTCATTATTATACCGCTCCGGGGTTATCATGGGATGCGATGTTAAAAATAACTAAAATTAATTTAGAATTGATGACTGATATTGATATGATTTTATTTTTAAAAAGTGGTATACGTGGAGGAATTGTTCAATGTTCCCAAAGACATTCAATAGCAAATCATAAGTATATGACTAGTTTCAACCCGCAACTTCCATCTAAGTATATTATGTATTTAGATGCTAATAATCTTTATGGATGGGCAATGTCTCAACCACTACCGGAAGGTGAATTTGAATGGTTGAAAGATATTGAAAAATTCGAGTTAAATACGATAAATTCTGAATCAAAATTTGGTTATATATTAGAAGTTGATTTAGAATATCCAACTAATATTCATAATAAACATAATGATTTTCCCTTTTGTTGTGCGAATAAAAAAACTCCACATAGTAAGCAAGTAAAATTAATAGTAGATTTAAATGATAAAACTCATTATGTTATTCATTATAAAAACTTACAACAATGTTTAAAACATGGTTTGAAACTTAAGAAAGTTCATAGAATTTTAAAATTTAAACAATCTAAATGGTTAGAAAACTATATTTCCATAAATAATTATCACCGAACAAAAGCTAAAAGTACATTTGAAAAAAATTTTTTTAAGTTATTAAATAATGCTGTCTATGGTAAAACCATGGAAAATGTGGATAAACGGAAAGAAGTTAAAATCGTTAGTAAATGGGAAAACGACGGTAAAAACTTAGGTGCGCGTGCGTTAATTGCTAAACCAAATTTTCATTCAGTTAAGGTTTTTAAGGAAAATATGACTGCAATCCAATTGAATAAAACGAGAGTTTTATATAACAAACCTATTTACCTAGGGTTTACAATTTTAGTTATCAAAGTGGAAAATGTACGAATTCCATTATGATTATATATTACCTAAATATGATAAAAAAATTACTTTAAACTATATGGATACAGATTCCTTTGTTTACACAATTGAAACTAAAGACTTTTATGAAGATATAATTGTTGATATAGATAAACGGTTCGACACATCTGAATACACTGAAAATAACTGTTTTAACATTCCACAAAAAAATAAGAAAGTTTTGGGTATGATGAAAGATGAAAACAATGGTGTACCAATAAGGGAATTCATTGGTTTAAGGTCTAAAATGTATTCAATATTGTTAGATGATGAAATAGAAATTAAAAAGGCCAAAGGAGTTAAAAGAAGTGTTTGTGATCAGTTAAGTTCATTGGATTTCAAAACTTGTTTATATGATGATAAGATTTATTATAGACAAATGTATGTTTTTAGAACAAATTATCATACAATATATACCACTCATCTCAACAAGATTTCTTTAAGCTACTTAGATGATAAGAGGTTTATTCAAGAAGATAAAATTAATACTTATGCTTGGGGTCATTTCAAAATAGATAATAATTGTAAAATATGTAAAGATGATATATGTTATAGTTGTTTAGTTTCTAAACAACTGTAACATTTATTTACAATTATTGGTATTATCATTTTATTTTAAGTATTAATTGTAAATAAATAAAACAACAGGATTATTTGTTTATATTTTATATATAATTTGCTTCCAAATAAGAAATAAAAATAAAATATTTTCTTAAACTAATTTTTTTATTGAAGATGTCAATGGTGAGTACTCCATTAAACGATCATGTATAAGTAAACAGTAAGCTGAAGTATTTTTTTCAACTGCTTTATCTGTAGAAAATTCAATTTTAATATCTATTGGACCAGTTGTAACAGATTCATTTTGATGACTTAAATCAATAGCTATAATGGGTGCTTTATCCTTAAAATCTTTAGCTGAGAGAAGTGGTTGTGGTTCTTTCATATAATAATTTTGTTGAAATTTAACATACATATCATATAGAATAGCAAAACGTTGATTATCAAATTTAAGATTTAAATCATCATATGGGTATGACTCTGAATTTAAATGTACTTTCAAGTTGTTCAAATTAGAATGTGTGAGTTTATTATCATTTTGAAAAACTATTAAAGCAAACCGTGGTCGTTCTCTATTTGAAGCTAGCTTAACATTCCAAATATGAGATTGTGATGTTGCTAATTGAGGATGATAATGACAATCCCAACTGCGGAAGGCAATGGGTAAAACCTTTCCACTATTAATAGTTTTTATGGTATTTAATTTTGCATAATCAGATAAATGTACATGAGGTATTCTCCAACTAATATTTTGTATAGTAATTTTGGCTTTTTCATTTGCTTGATTGGAAAATATAATATTATCATCATCCTTTGTACGCAATAATATTAATTCATGTTTACAATTCAATAAAATTTTATTATAATCTTCTGCAAATCCTAACAATGATTTAAGTGGTACGCAAAAGTTAAAAAATCCTTCAGGAATTTCGACATCTTCACCATTTGTCCAGCTTGCATTACCCATCATAACACTTTCACGCTCATTCAGAGAGAGATAATTTTTTAATGTACTCGAAATACCTAAATGTCTGGTACGATCAATTTCAACACCATTCAATTCGTAACGAATTTCTTCGAATAAGTTTGGAACAAAATTATTTTTCAATCTAAAATGTTTTGATTTTATCCCATTCGTTGCAGCCAATACAAATCCATCAATATATAAAAAGCTTTCACTTGGTAAAACATACAAATCTTGATTTTGAATAGTTATTCGAATTTCATCATTATTGTTAAAAGATTGTATATATGGTGTATAAGTATGATAATCTTTTTTTATTATACTTTCATCAAGTATTGGTTGTTCTAATACACTGATAATATCACTCATTGTTTTTTGTTGTAAAATTTAATGATTCCAGGAAGAGTTTATTAGATTCAGATAGTCTTGAAGTTGGTGTTGTTACTTTAACGTTTAACTTTCTAATGTATGGAGATACTCTTCCCACAATATTTTTATTATAAATAATCATTATTGTTTAGCCCTTAAATGAATACGCAAAGTAATATTTTCGGATCGAAAATTAATTAAATCACCGTTTTGGTCAACAATTTTAATTGTTAAAGAACTTATCTCTCTAGTGTTTAATGGTAAATAAATAAGATTTTTTGGTATTTCATCTAATTTATAGCCAGGTGAAACATTAATTCCAAACTCATGAATTGTGTGCGCGCTAGCATTATTTAAGTATGATCCGACTGCTATATTACATTCAACTCTTATTGCGTTTACTTTTAATATGTTAACTGGTAGTTCTGAGACATGATTAGAACCACCTATTAATAAAGTTTTTTTAAAACCCATCAACTTTCCCATCGTTTTATCATCATTAAAATTAATAGAATCATCGGAAGTGAATATTTCTACTTGCATCGTATTATTATTAGCATTAATTTTTATTGATTTATTACCACTAGTTAAACGAATATATTCCTGCTCTAAAAAATCAGCAGTATCCTCTAATTCATATGAACCTACTGGAATTTCGATAATGTAGTTTCCAATATGAAATAAATTATTATCTTTATCTACATTTGGTATGCTATTATATGTGTGGAAATCTATTAGTGCACACTCGTAATCCTTATTCAGCTCTATGTGTGGAAAATAATTGGTAGTTAAAATAGATGAATTTCCACTCAAAGTTAAAGTTATAGACATTATGAATGTTGAAAGCTAAGTGATACAAATAAAACACGTCTTTTAGTTTTAAATAATATTTATTAATAAATTATGTTATAATATATCAGTTTTATTAATCCAAGAATTATGTTCACTTGAAAACCCTAACCATTTAACTAATGTTTGATCACCTCTAGTTCTTATAACTTTTTCAACAAGATATGTGTCTGGATACCTAGTTGAAAGAAGTTCTTCTTCATAGAAACCTCCTTTAATCGGATTCCCCTGATAGTCTTCTAAAATATATGTTGTTGGGAATGTAATCTTAATTTCTTTAATTCTGAATATTTCAGTAGTCCAATTTGGTGTATATCCCTTTTCAAAAATATGCTTATACTTGCTAATACGAACATGATTTCCAATATTAAATTTATTTTTCTTAAATATTTTAATATTGTTGTATACAGTATTTAAAAGCATTTTCTGATTTGAAGATTTAACATTTATGGGAGACATTTTTATGGTTCGATGAAAACTCCTGTTGTATTTTTTGACTAGTTTTTTATATAAGTCAAACCATTTATAATTACCATTATAGCTAAATTCTTTCCACATCATACCTTTTAAAGTTCTATTAAATCGTTCAACAATTGATGCTTTCATTACGCTATATGTTGAGTAGTGATTAATATTATGCTTCATTATCAATTTATTAAAAACCACGTTGAAAAACTCCTTGCCATCATCCGTTTGGAGATTTTTTGGTATACGACCTAAACTAAAAATATTTTCCATAGCATTAGCAACATCTATGGAGTTCTTTGTTTTTAGTGGTCTAACCCAAGCATATTTTGAAAAAGTATCAATAACGGTTAATAAAAATCTGAATCCTTTATTATAACTATAATAACTACCCATTTCAACTAAATCTGCTTGCCATAAGTCATCTATTCCCTTCAAAATTACACGTCTACGTTTAAAATTTTTTCTAGCTTGTGTATGCAGCTCTTTAACAAATTGACGTTTCATCTCTACTATTTTAATTAGTATTTAATAATAGGGTTTTTTTTAGAAATAACGTCTGATGGTTTTCCTTTATTTAAACCTACTGATGCAAATGCGAAACTTTCTAATCTGTATATCTTTTCACGACAGATTTCTAATTGTTCATCAATATATAATTTTAAGGATATTTCTCTTTTAGTTATCATATTTTGAAGCATTTTATCCATGTTGTTAATTTTTTCATTTAAGTTATTAGTTTCTTCTCTATTTAACGTGATTAAATCTTGCTGCAGTTGTATGATTTCTTTTTGTAAATAATGTTTATTTACAGCGTCTTTCTGTTGTGTTGGATATGAAATATTCTTAAGTCTTTTATTTTGAATATCAAGGTTATTATCCCTGTCCAATACAAACCCAAAAACTTTTTGCAATTTTCTTTTAGTTTTTTCATGATTTATAAAATCATCAGAGTGTTTCGAGAAATGACCAAACTTATCAACAGACATACCCTTTATTCTAAACCATAAAATTTTAAAGTTATTATTAATTTTTATACAATTATATTAGATTCTCGCAATTCCTCTATTATTGAGTTGATTTCGTTCTGATGATTGTTATGACCTGCACCTTCTGAAGCAATCAAAAGTTTGAGACGATTTACTAATTCATTAGGATCATCCCAATATATATAGTTAGGTTTTTTATTGTTAAATTTCACCATCATTCCTGTTCCTTTATATGTTTTTGATGATGTCATAGGTGGTGGTTTTGGTGATGAGTTATAATTTTTAAATAGTTTCTGTATGATTGTAAGGTATTTTTGACTTTTTGTACCCTTGATTTGTTGTTTGGAATCATAATGTCTTCTGTGTGCATTGGTGTTAATTAAAATATTTTTGTAAATACTCAACTCAAAATCTTCATAATCTTTTGGTTCTTTATAAAATAATAACTCAATTAAACCAGGTGAAAGTGCCCAAGTTTGATTTCCTATAATAATTTTGTCCGGATTTATTATCATATTACTATCACCAAATTTCCACTCGCCTTTTGAGTTCTTATGTGGCCCATAGGTTGTATCAAGCTTATTATTTTTTTGTAAAATTGATAAGTCAATTATACTTGATGAATTATTAGCTGAGTTGAAACTTGAAACTTCGCTGTTGGTATTCGTATTACTTTTATTATCATTGTTGTCATCTTCATACTCTTTATATAATTCTTTTTTTGGAGTACTTGTTTCTATTTTAAGTGGTGTTTCATCAAAAACAAAATTTAATTTATTTTTAGAATTGTTTTTTTCTGTTTTAGGAGTAGTATATAAAACTTTATTAGTGTTAATAATCTCTTTTAGTGGGTCTGTTATAGGTTTAAATGTATCCTTCAACCTTTCAGTAACATCAGCTTCACCAACTTTTATACTTCTAAATTTTTTTTTTAATATGTTTCTCGTCTTTATTATTCTACAACAGATTATCAACAGGTATTTAACAGGTTAATAATAGATCTATAACAGTTGAACAACAGCTGTTCTGTTTTTTATATCAGATTATCAACAGCTCTTTTTTTTGCAACAGATTATCAACAGATTATCAACAGGTTAATAATAGATCTATAACAGTTGAACAACAGCTGTTCTGTTTTTTATATCAGATTATCAACAGCTCTTTTTTTTGCAACAGATTATCAACAGGTATTTAACAGGTTCCTAATAGATCTATAACAGTTGAACAACAGCTGTTCTGTTTTTTATATCAGATTATCAACAGCTCTTTTTTATATCAGATTATCAACAGCTCTTTTTTTACAACAGATTATCAACAGGTATTTAACAGGTTAATAATAGATCTATAACAGTTGAACAACAGCTTTACAAAAAATATTAGTTTTTACAGCTGAGAGGTTTATAAGTAACTAATACATTACATAATTATATAAGTGTTATATTTGAATAAAGTTATTAAAGAGCTTTCTATATCTTCCATCATTTAAGTTATCATCCTTACTGATAACTAAGAAATCAAATTTATCTTTCCAACAATCCCTACACATATCGGAAAATTTATTAAAAGTCATATCCGCACCAACATGGTCGTTATATATATGTTTCATATTTAATTCATCTTGTTTAAACATTATAATCATATTAGTATTATCACGTATCAAATGTTTTGGTATGCGTGTATATGTCTGAAATAAATAAAATGAATCAACATTTTTATGTCGCCCCATGCAAAAGTATTTGCGAATATTATTTTGCTTCTCACATGAAACATCATAAAAAAAAAAAAAAAAAAATCATCAAATATAATTATTGAATTATTTTTAACGTTCTCTAGTGGTATAACACTATCATTATTACTAAATGTAAAATATCCCATACCTCTGATAGGTCTAACAAGTTTTTCTAAGTATTGATATTTTGGTTGATAAAGCGATTTTGAATATAAATAGATATTTTCAAACTTTAATCCATTCGGACTTTCAATTAGACTAATCATAACATTAGTCTTTCCACAATTGGATGGTCCTACAATTAAAGCTCTAATTGTGTTTGGTAATAAAGTGCTGTGTTTTAATTTCGTGTAAGTATTAGTTGAGTTATCTACATTTCTTACAATAATATCATTGTGTTGCTTAACAGAACGCATTTTTATAACTAATCAAAATTCTGTCATTATTTTAGTTATTATAAAAGATGTTACAATTTAAAAACTCATTTAATCAGAAAAAAGTTATTCGAGGACAAGGTATATTAAATAAGCTTATTGATTCTCTACCAGTCGAACTACATTTACCAGGTTATCAATTTTGTGGTCCAGGTACAAAATTACAAAAACGTTTGGAAAGAGGTGATAGAGGAATAAATCCATTAGACGTTGCATGTCGAGAACATGATATAGTATACTCACAAAGTAAAGATTCATCAGAACGTTACCAAGCTGATAAAGAATTAACTGAAAGAGCTTGGGAAAGAGTTTTATCAAAAGATAGTAATATTGGTGAAAAAACGAGTGCATATTTTGTAACCAACGCAATGAAGGCTAAAACTAAATTTGGTATGGGGCTTAAACAGAATAAGTGTTGCAAAAAGAAACTTTTTATGAAAACAGTTAAAACTGTTACTAATATTCTTAAGAAAGAAAAACCTAAAGATGTAAATCATGCATTAAAAATTGCGCGTAAAGAAATTCAAAAATCATTTAAAGGAAAAAAAGCTGAAGTAATTGTTCCACGTATCATCAGTATTCCAAAAAGTGGTGGTTTTCTTCCTCTTATACCAATATTTTCAGCACTTGGTGCTTTAGGAGGTCTTACTTCTGGCGGAGCAGCAATTGTGAAAGCTGTTAATGCTGCTAAAAATGCTAAACAACAGTTAGATGAAGCTAAAAGACATAATAAATCAATGGAGTCTATTACTATGGGTAAAGGATTGTTTCTTAAACCATATAAGAAAGGTTATGGATTGATTTGCAAATGTTCAAAAAACTGATGAAACAGCTACCTAATAGAGCGCTAACAAATGTAGATATAATGAAGTTTGCTAAAAATTATTTAACAAATTTTAGAGGAGTCTTTATGAAAGATATGTTACCAAAATACCCAAAGAAGCATGAGTGTGGTATAGTTAATTTAGATTCATCCAGAGGTGTTGGTACTCATTGGGTAGCGTACTACAAAAATGGTGTATATAAAGAATATTTTAATAGTTTCGGAAATTTACATCCACCCAAAGAAATTATTAAATACCTAGGAAGTAATATTTTATATAACTATCAAGAACAACAAAAATATAATTCATATAATTGTGGTCATTTATGTCTAAAATTTTTATTTGAAATAAATCACAAATAAAATATATTTTTTTTTTGTTTTATAAAATGTTTTTTATTTTTATTATTAATTTCAGTTAACATTGTTTGATATATAAACATCGTTTTGATAATAAGTAATATTTATCTATTACGTCTTCAATATAACATTTTATATAATCAAAGTTTATACATTTGCAAGTATCGGGACCTTCTGTTGTATCATCTTTCGACCACGGACAGCTCTCAAAATGAAATCCATATTGAGAATATGTAGCTTTATCACCATTACACTTCCTTTCATCCATTAAAATTATGAACTCTAGAATTGCTTCTCGATGTTCTTTGAAAATACATCCCTCGAATTGTTTTAAAAATTGTAAAATATCAGACCGCAACATGTTACCGTCTCTGTTATCAGTTTTAATATAATTTAGTTTTTAATAGTTCTAGATATTTATAATAATATCAGCAGAATTTCGCAATTAGAAAAAACCCTTATACATATAAAAAACAAATTTTTTCCTTTTTTATTTTATTTTTTTGTTTTTTCTTTATCATTCATCAAATCTATAGGATAAATCCTCATCCAGTTCAAGTGTATACCGATTAGTCTCATCGATTATTTTCTTTGTAAGAATAAACTTTCCTTTGTTAATAGTCTCGATGTCTTCATCCTTCAAATCGTTATATCTTTTAGGAAGGTACAACATACCGTCTTCTAATTCTGCTATAACGCAGTCCTCGTGTATGTCATCATGTCTAAAGATATTGAAAATTTTAAAAGGTTTTGATACTTCAATATCCTGCAAACGTATTGCTTTTTTTATATTAATCTCGTTGAAATTAACAATCGCATTGATTGTTGACTCAAGAGCTTTATTTTTGGAAGAAATTCTTTCCATGATGTTAGACTTCTTTTTTAAAAATGCTTAAGAAATCTAATATTATCCATCCTTTTATACAAAATCTAACTGTTTCTTATGATTTTATTGGTAATTCAGTAGAGTTCTAATAGAAAAAATTAAATTCAAAAACAATTTTTTATTTTTTTTTATTAAAAAATTTTTTTATTTTTTATTTTTTTTTTTTATTTCTTTTTTAACATTTTGTTTTTATTATAGAGAGGTTGTGAGTTCATGTATGTAAGGCTCGAATCCCAGTCCTCATCATCTTCATCATCCAATTCTTCCTGCAACTCAAATGAGTACCGCTTTGTTACAGCATCCTCAATCTTTGTTATAAGGAATTTACCTTGATTGATTGTTTCTATAGTGTCATCCTTCAGCGCGTTGTAAAACGATTTTGGAAGGTATACCATACCTTCCAAAAGTTCGACTGCAACGCAGTTCCCATATAACCCCTTATATTTGGCTATATTTAATATGGGCAAGGCTTTGCCCACCTCTAAATCCTTTAGCGGAATTGTTGGCTTACTGCTCACTTCATTAAAGTTGGTAATAGCGCTGGTAGCTGCTGCCTTCCTCTTGGTAGTAGTATTGTTGTAAGACATTTTTGTTTTTGTGTGTTTGATGTAGAAATGATGTAGAAACTAAATATTATCAAGTATTTTATATGAAATTCATTCGCAAATTTTTCTATAATATTTTTTTTTTTACAATAACAATAGAATTAAAAACATGTTAAATTATTTATGGTGTTAGGTTGCACTATGAAATCAAGTCATTTAATTTAAGTTTATAACACAATATATACAAAACATAATTAAATAAGATGATGTTTAAATATTTCTTAATAATATTATTGAAATTTAATTCAAGGTTAAATTTGTATTTTTGCATTCTTTTTTTTGATTTTAGTATTTGCGTTTTATGTTTACTCATTTTTTTATAATAACAATAGAATTAAAAACATGTTAAATTATTTATGGTGTTAGGTTGCACTATGAAATCAAGTCATTTAATTTAAGTTTATAACACAATATATACAAAACATAATTAAATAAGATGATGTTTAAATATTTCTTAATAATATTATTGAAATTTAATTCAAGGTTAAATTTGTATTTTTGCATTCTTTTTTTAATTTTATTATTTGCATTTTATAGTATTATTTTCTCGAACAAAGAAACGTGCTAATTTTAATATATAAAATTTATTAAATAAATTAATGTTCTACATATAAAATAATATGATTTATATATACTGCATTGTATATTTAAATTAGTGATATCGCTAAAATTGTCATTAGTCTAACAAAAAAAAAAAAAAAACAACACAAAACAAAAAATGCTTATCAAAGATATGGTAACGACTTTCATATATTTATAAACAAATTTATTATAAACAATATTATTAAGTCAAAATATATACAACACTATTTATTTTTAAATTATAGTGTAGCATATATTTAGGAATAATAATAATTTGACAGCACTCTTTTAGTCTAACGAAAAGTCATAACACAAAACGAAAAATATTTATCAAAGATATGGTAACGACTTTCATATATTTATAAACAAATTTATTATAAACAATATTATTAAGTCCAAATATATACAACACTATTTTTTAATTATAGTGTACAAAACGAAAAATATTTATCAAAGATATGGTAACGACTTTCATATATTTATAAACAAATTTATTATAAACAATATTATTAAGTCCAAATATATACAACACTATTTTTTAATTATAGTGTAGCATATCTTTAGGAATAATAATTATATTCACAAATTGGCAGCACTATTTTCTATATAAGTCTGGCAACACTGTTTGCTCCCAAAAATTGAGCTGGAACCCGCAGATTACAACTACTTATATCCTATCAGTTTTTTGTGGAGTTGCTCCATGAAAATGTGATTCACCAATGGTGGTCAGTAAACAAAATCTGAATTTCTGGAATACCTAGACTAGTCGCCGCATTTCTAATTATGGACACAAATAGGCCTTATTCATACGAACATTTTGGTGTATCACACTTATATCCTATCAGTTTTTTGTGGAGTTGCTCCATGAAAATGTGATTCATCACCGGTGGTCAGTAAACAAAATCTGAATTTCTGGAATACCTAGACTAGTCGCCGCATTTCTAATTATGGACACAAATAGGTCTTATCCCTACGAACATTTTGTTGTATCACACTTATATCCTATCAGTTTTTTGTGGACGTGCTCCATGAAAATGTGATTCACCAATGGTGGTCAGTAAACAAAATCTGAATTTCTGGAATACCTAGACTAGTCGCCGCATTTCTAATTATGGACACAAATAGGCCTTATTCATATGAACATTTTGGTGTATCACACTTATATCCTATCAGTTTTTTGTGGAGTTGCTCCTTGAAAATGTGATTCATCACCGGTGGTCAGTAAACAAAATCTGAATTTCTGGAATACCTAGACCAGTCGCCGCATTTCTAATTATGGACACAAATAGGTCTTATCCCTACGAACATTTTGTTGTATCACACTTATATCCTATCAGTTTTTTGTGGAGTTGCTCCATGAAAATGTGATTCACCAATGGTGGTCAGTAAACAAAATCTAAATTTCTGGAATACCTAGACTAGTCGCCGCATTTCTAATTATGGACACAAATAGGCCTTATTCATACGAACATTTTGGTGTATCACACTTATATCGTATCAGTTTTTTGTGGAGTTGCTCCATGAAAATGTGATTCATCACCGGTGGTCAGTAAACAAAATCTGAATTTCTGGAATACCTAGAGTAGTCGCCGCATTTCTAAATACGGACACTAATAGATTTTATCCATACGAACATTTTGGTGTATCACACTTATATCCTATCAGTTTTTTGTGGAGTTGCTCCATGAAAATGTAATTCACCAATGGTGGTCAGTAAACAAAATCTGAATTTCTGGAATACCTAGACTAGTCGCCGCATTTCTAATTATGGACACAAATAGGCCTTATTCATACGAACATTTTGGTGTATCACACTTATATCCTATCAGTTTTTTGTGGAGTTGCTCCATGAAAATGTGATTCATCACCGGTGGTCAGTAAACAAAATCTGAATTTCTGGAATACCTAGACCAGTCGCCGCATTTCTAATTATGGACACAAATAGGTCTTATCCCTACGAACATTTTGTTGTATCACACTTATATCCTATCAGTTTTTTGTGGAGTTGCTCCATGAAAATGTGATTCACCAATGGTGGTCAGTAAACAAAATCTGAATTTCTGGAATACCTAGACTAGTCGCCGCATTTCTAATTATGGACACAAATAGGCCTTCTTCATACGAACATTTTGGTGTATCACACTTATATCCTATCAGTTTTTTGTGGAGTTGCTCCATGAAAATGTGATTCATCACCGGTGGTCAGTAAACAAAATCTGAATTTCTGGAATACCTAGAGTAGTCGCCGCATTTCTAATTATGGACGCAAATAGGCCTTATTCATACGAACATTTTGGTGTGTCACACTTATATCCTATCAGTTTTTTGTGGAGTTGCTCCATGAAAATGTGATTCATCACCGGTGGTCAGTAAACAAAATCTGAATTTCTGGAATACCTAGAGTAGTCGCCGCATTTCTAAATACGGACACTAATAGATTTTATCCATACGAACATTTTGGTGTATCACACTTATATCCTATCAGTTTTTTGTGGAGTTGCTCCATGAAAATGTGATTCACCAATGGTGGTCAGTAAACAATATCTGAATTTCTGGAATACCTAGATTAGTCGCCGCATTTCTAATTATGGACACAAATAGGCCTTATTCATACGAACATTTTGGTGTATCACACTTATATCCTATCAGTTTTTTGTGGAGTTGCTCCATGAAAATGTGATTCACCAATGGTGGTCAGTAAACAAAATCTGAATTTCTGGAATACCTAGACTAGTCGCCGCATTTCTAATTATGGACACAAATAGGCCTTATTCATACGAACATTTTGGTGTATCACACTTATATCCTATCAGTTTTTTGTGGAGTTGCTCCATGAAAATGTGATTCACCAATGGTGGTCAGTAAACAAAATCTGAATTTCTGGAATACCTAGACTAGTCGCCGCATTTCTAATTATGGACACAAATAGGCCTTATTCATACGAACATTTTGGTGTATCACACTTATATCCTATCAGTTTTTTGTGGAGTTGCTCCATGAAAATGTGATTCATCACCGGTGGTCAGTAAACAAAATCTGAATTTCTGGAATACCTAGAGTAGTCGCCGCATTTCTAAATACGGACGCTAATAGATTTTATCCATACGAACATTTTGGTGTATCACACTTATATCCTATCAGTTTTTTGTGGAGTTGCTCCATGAAAATGTGATTCACCAATGGTGGTCAGTAAACAAAATCTGAATTTCTGAAATACCTAGACTAGTCGCCGCATTTCTAATTATGGACACAAATAGGACTTATTCATACGAACATTTTGGTGTATCACACTTATATCCTATCAGTTTTTTGTGGAGTTGCTCCATGAAAATGTGATTCACCAATGGTGGTCAGTAAACAAAATCTGAATTTCTGGAATACCTAGACTAGTCGCCGCGTTTCTAATTATGGACACAAATAGGCCTTATTCATACGAACATTTTGGTGTATCACACTTATATCCTATCAGTTTTTTGTGGAGTTGCTCCATGAAAATGTGATTCACCAATGGTGGTCAGTAAACAAAATCTGAATTTCTGGAATACCTAGACTAGTCGCTGCATTTCTAATTATGGACACAAATAGGCCTTATTCATACGAACATTTTGGTGTATCACACTTATATCCTATCAGTTTTTTGTGGAGTTGCTCCATGAAAATGTGATTCATCACCGGTGGTCAGTAAACAAAATCTGAATTTCTGGAATACCTAGAGTAGTCGCCGCATTTCTAAATACGGACACTAATAGATTTTATCCATACGAACATTTTGGTGTATCACACTTATATCCTATCAGTTTTTTGTGGAGTTGCTCCATGAAAATGTGATTCATCACCGGTGGTCAGTAAACAAAATCTGAATTTCTGGAATACCTAGACTAGTCGCCGCATTTCTAATTATGGACACAAATAGGTCTTATCCCTACGAACATTTTGTTGTGTCACAGTTATATCCTATCAGTCTTTTGTGGAGTTGCTCCATGAAAATGTGATTCACCAATGGTGGTCAGTAAACAAAATCTGAATTTCTGGAATACCTAGACTAGTCGCCGCATTTCTAATTATGGACACAAATAGGCCTTATTCATACGAACATTTTGGTGTATCACACTTATATCCTATCAGTTTTTTGTGGAGTTGCTCCATGAAAATGTGATTCATCACCGGTGGTCAGTAAACAAACTCTGAATTTCTGGAATACCTAGACTAGTCGCCGCATTTCTAATTATGGACACAAATAGGTCTTATTCATACGAACATTTTGTTGTATCACACTTATATCCTATCAGTTTTTTGTGGAGTTGCTCCATTAAAATGTGATTCACCAATGGTGGTCAGTAAACAAAATCTGAATTTCTGGAATACCTAGACTAGTCGCCGCATTTCTAATTATGGACACAAATAGGCCTTATTCATACGAACATTTTGCTGTATCACACTTATATCCTACCAGTTTTTTGTGGAGTTGCTCCATGAAAATGTGATTCATCACCGGTGGTCAGTAAACAAAATCTGAATTTCTGGAATACCTAGAGTAGTCGCCGCATTTCTAAATACGGACACTAATAGATTTTATCCATACGAACATTTTGGTGTATCACACTTATATCCTATCAGTTTTTTGTGGAGTTGCTCCATGAAAATGTAATTCACCAATGGTGGTCAGTAAACAAAATCTGAATTTCTGGAATACCTAGACTAGTCGCCGCATTTCTAATTATGGACACAAATAGGCCTTATTCATACGAACATTTTGGTGTATCACACTTATATCCTATCAGTTTTTTGTGGAGTTGCTCCATGAAAATGTGATTCATCACCGGTGGTCAGTAAACAAAATCTGAATTTCTGGAATACCTAGACCAGTCGCCGCATTTTTAATTATGGACACAAATAGGTCTTATCCCTACGAACATTTTGTTGTATCACACTTATATCCTATCAGTTTTTTGTGGAGTTGCTCCATGAAAATGTGATTCACCAATGGTGGTCAGTAAACAAAATCTGAATTTCTGGAATACCTAGACTAGTCGCCGCATTTCTAATTATGGACACAAATAGGCCTTATTCATACGAACATTTTGGTGTATCACACTTATATCCTATCAGTTTTTTGTGGAGTTGCTCCATGAAAATGTGATTCACCAATGGTGGTCAGTAAACAAAATCTGAATTTCTGGAATACCTAGACTAGTCGCCGCATTTCTAATTATGGACACAAATAGGCCTTATTCATACGAACATTTTGGTGTATCACACTTATATCCTATCAGTTTTTTGTGGAGTTGCTCCATGAAAATGTGATTCACCAATGGTGGTCAGTAAACAAAATCTGAATTTCTGGAATACCTAGATTAGTAGCCGCATTTCTAATTATGGACACAAATAGGCCTTATTCATACGAACATTTTGGTGTATCACACTTATATCCAATCAGTTTTTTGTCGAGTTGCTCCATGAAAATGTGATTCACCAATGGTGGTCAGTAAACAATATCTGAATTTCTGGAATACCTAGACTAGTCGCCGCATTTCTAATTATGGACACAAATAGGCCTTATTCATACGAACATTTTGGTGTATCACACTTATATCCTATCAGTTTTTTGTGGAGTTGCTCCATGAAAATGTGATTCACCAATGGTGGTCAGTAAACAAAATCTGAATTTCTGGAATACCTAGACTAGTCGCCGCATTTCTAATTATGGACACAAATAGGCCTTATTCATACGAACATTTTGGTGTATCACACTTATATCCTATCAGTTTTTTGTGGAGTTGCTCCATGAAAATGTGATTCACCAATGGTGGTCAGTAAACAAAATCTGAATTTCTGGAATATCTAGACTAGTCGCCGCATTTCTAATTATGGACACAAATAGGCCTTCTTCATACGAACATTTCGCTGTACCACACTTATATCCTATCAGTTTTTTGTGGAGTTGCTCCATGAAAATGTGATTCACCAATGGTGGTCAGTAAACAAAATCTGAATTTCTGGAATACCTAGACTAGTAGCCGCATTTCTAATTATGGACACAAATAGGCCTTATTCATACGAACATTTTGGTGTATCACACTTATATCCTATCAGTTTTTTGTGGAGTTGCTCCATGAAAATGTGATTCACCAATGGTGGTCAGTAAACAAAATCTGAATTTCTGGAATACCTAGACTAGTCGCCGCATTTCTAATTATGGACATACATAGGCCTTATTCATACGAACATTTTGGTGTATCACACTTATATCCTATCAGTTTTTTGTGGAGTTGCTCCATGAAAATGTGATTCATCACCGGTGGTCAGTAAACAAAATCTGAATTTCTGGAATACCTAGAGTAGTCGCCGCATTTCTAAATACGGACACTAATAGATCTGAATTTCTGGAATACCTAGACTAGTCGCCGCATTTCTAATTATGGACACAAATAGGCCTTATTCATACGAACATTTTGGTGTATCACACTTATATCCTATCAGTTTTTTGTGGAGTTGCTCCATGAAAATGTGATTCATCACCGGTGGTCAGTAAACAAAATCTGAATTTCTGGAATACCTAGACTAGTCGCCGCATTTCTAATTATGGACACAAATAGGTCTTATCCCTACGAACATTTTGTTGTATCACACTTATATCCTATCAGTTTTTTGTGGAGTTGCTCCATGAAAATGTGATTCACCAATGGTGGTCAGTAAACAAAATCTGAATTTCTGGAATACCTAGACTAGTCGCCGCATTTCTAATTATGGACACAAATAGGCCTTATTCATACGAACATTTTGGTGTATCACACTTATATCCTATCAGTTTTTTGTGGAGTTGCTCCATGAAAATGTGATTCATCACCGGTGGTCAGTAAACAAAATCTGAATTTCTGGAATACCTAGACTAGTCGCCGCATTTCTAATTATGGACACAAATAGGTCTTATCCCTACGAACATTTTGTTGTATCACACTTATATCCTATCAGTTTTTTGTGGAGTTGCTCCATGAAAATGTGATTCACCAATGGGGGTCAGTAAACAAAATCTGAATTTCTGGAATACCTAGACTAGTCGCCGCATTTCTAATTATGGACATAAATAGGCCTTATTCATACGAACATTTTGGTGTATCACACTTATATCCTATCAGTTTTTTGTGGAGTTGCTCCATGAAAATGTGATCCATCACCGGTGGTCAGTAAACAAAATCTGAATTTCTGGAATACCTAGAGTAGTCGCCGCATTTCTAAATACGGACACTAATAGATTTTATCCATACGAACATTTTGGTGTATCACACTTATATCCTATCAGTTTTTTGTGGAGTTGCTCCATGAAAATGTAATTCACCAATGGTGGTCAGTAAACAAAATCTGAATTTCTGGAATACCTAGACTAGTCGTCGCATTTCTAATTATGGACACAAATAGGCCTTATTCATACGAACATTTTGGTGTATCACACTTATATCCTATCAGTTTTTTGTGGAGTTGCTCCATGAAAATGTGATTCATCACCGGTGGTCAGTAAACAAAATCTGAATTTCTGGAATACCTAGACTAGTCGCCGCATTTCTAATTATGGACGCAAATAGGTCTTATTCATACGAACATTTTGTTGTATCACACTTATATCCTATCAGTTTTTTGTGGAGTTGCTCCATGAAAATGTGATTCACCAATGGTGGTCAGTAAACAAAATCTGAATTTCTGGAATACCTAGACTAGTCGCCGCATTTCTAATTATGGACACAAATAGGCCTTCTTCATACGAACATTTCGGTGTACCACACTTATATCCTATCAGTTTTTTGTGGAGTTGCTCCATGAAAATGTGATTCACCAATGGTGGTCAGTAAACAAAATCTGAATTTCTGGAATACCTAGACTAGTAGCCGCATTTCTAATTATGGACACAAATAGGCCTTATTCATACGAACATTTTGGTGTATCACACTTATATCCTATCAGTTTTTTGTGGAGTTGCTCCATGAAAATGTGATTCACCAATGGTGGTCAGTAAACAAAATCTGAATTTCTGGAATACCTAGACTAGTCGCCGCATTTCTAATTATGGACACAAATAGGCCTTATTCATACGAACATTTTGGTGTATCACACTTATATCCTATCAGTTTTTTGTGGAGTTGCTCCATGAAAATGTGATTCACCAATGGTGGTCAGTAAACAAAATCTGAATTTCTGGAATACCTAGACTAGTCGCCGCATTTCTAATTATGGACACAAATAGGCCTTCTTCATACGAACATTTCGGTGTACCACACTTATATCCTATCAGTTTTTTGTGGAGTTGCTCCATGAAAATGTGATTCACCAATGGTGGTCAGTAAACAAAATCTGAATTTCTGGAATACCTAGACTAGTAGCCGCATTTCTAATTATGGACACAAATAGGCCTTATTCATACGAACATTTTGGTGTATCACACTTATATCCTATCAGTTTTTTGTGGAGTTGCTCCATGAAAATGTGATTCACCAATGGTGGTCAGTAAACAAAATCTGAATTTCTGGAATACCTAGACTAGTCGCCGCATTTCTAATTATGGACACAAATAGGCCTTATTCATACGAACATTTTGGTGTATCACACTTATATCCTATCAGTTTTTTGTGGAGTTGCTCCATGAAAATGTGATTCATCACCGGTGGTCAGTAAACAAAATCTGAATTTCTGGAATACCTAGAGTAGTCGCCGCATTTCTAAATACGGACGCTAATAGATTTTATCCATACGAACATTTTGGTGTATCACACTTATAGCCTATCAGTTTTTTGTGGAGTTGCTCCATGAAAATGTGATCCATCACCGGTGGTCAGTAAACAAAATCTGAATTTCTGGAATACCTAGAGTAGTCGCCGCATTTCTAAATACGGACACTAATAGATTTTATCCATACGAACATTTTGGTGTATCACACTTATATCCTATCAGTTTTTTGTGGAGTTGCTCCATGAAAATGTAATTCACCAATGGTGGTCAGTAAACAAAATCTGAATTTCTGGAATACCTAGACTAGTCGTCGCATTTCTAATTATGGACACAAATAGGCCTTCTTCATACGAACATTTCGGTGTACCACACTTATATCCTATCAGTTTTTTGTGGAGTTGCTCCATGAAAATGTGATTCACCAATGGTGGTCAGTAAACAAAATCTGAATTTCTGGAATACCTAGACTAGTAGCCGCATTTCTAATTATGGACACAAATAGGCCTTATTCATACGAACATTTTGGTGTATCACACTTATATCCTATCAGTTTTTTGTGGAGTTGCTCCATGAAAATGTGATTCATCACCGGTGGTCAGTAAACAAAATCTGAATTTCTGGAATACCTAGAGTAGTCGCCGCATTTCTAAATACGGACGCTAATAGATTTTATCCATACGAACATTTTGGTGTATCACACTTATATCCTATCAGTTTTTTGTGGAGTTGCTCCATGAAAATGTGATTCACCAATGGTGGTCAGTAAACAAAATCTGAATTTCTGGAATACCTAGACTAGTCGCCGCATTTCTAATTATGGACACAAATAGGCCTTATTCATACGAACATTTTGGTGTATCACACTTATATCCTATCAGTTTTTTGTGGAGTTGCTCCATGAAAATGTGATTCACCAATGGTGGTCAGTAAACAAAATCTGAATTTCTGGAATACCTAGACTAGTCGCCGCATTTCTAATTATGGACACAAATAGGCCTTATTCATACGAACATTTTGGTGTATCACACTTATATCCTATCAGTTTTTTGTGGAGTTGCTCCATGAAAATGTGATTCACCAATGGTGGTCAGTAAACAAAATCTGAATTTCTGGAATACCTAGACTAGTCGCCGCATTTCTAATTATGGACACAAATAGGCCTTATTCATACGAACATTTTGGTGTATCACACTTATATCCTATCAGTTTTTTGTGGAGTTGCTCCATGAAAATGTGATTCATCACCGGTGGTCAGTAAACAAAATCTGAATTTCTGGAATACCTAGAGTAGTCGCCGCATTTCTAAATACGGACACTAGTAGATTTTATCCATACGAACATTTTGGTGTATCACACTTATATCCTATCAGTTTTTTGTGGAGTTGCTCCATGAAAATGTGATTCACCAATGGTGGTCAGTAAACAAAATCTGAATTTCTGGAATACCTAGACTAGTCGCCGCATTTCTAATTATGGACACAAATAGGCCTTATTCATACGAACATTTTGGTGTATCACACTTATATCCTATCAGTTTTTTGTGGAGTTGCTCCATGAAAATGTGATTCATCACTGGTGGTCAGTAAACAAAATCTGAATCTCTGGAATACCTAGAGCAGTCGCCGCATTTCTATATAAGGACACTAATAGATTTTATCCATGCGAACATTTTGGTGTATCACACTTATATCCTATCAGTTTTTTGTGGAGTTGCTCCATGAAAATGTAATTCACCAATGGTGGTCAGTAAACAAAATCTGAATTTCTGGAATACCTAGACTAGTCGCCGCATTTCTAATTATGGACACAAATAGGCCTTATTCATACGAACATTTTGGTGTATCACACTTATATCCTATCAGTTTTTTGTGGAGTTGCTCCATTAAAATGTGATTCACCAATGGTGGTCAGTAAACAAAATCTGAATTTCTGGAATACCTAGACTAGTCGCCGCATTTCTAATTATGGACACAAATAGGCCTTATTCATACGAACATTTTGGTGTATCACACTTATATCCTATCAGTTTTTTGTGGAGTTGCTCCATGAAAATGTGATTCACCAATGGTGGTCAGTAAACAAAATCTGAATTTCTGGAATACCTAGACTAGTCGCCGCATTTCTAATTATGGACACAAATAGGCCTTATTCATACGAACATTTTGGTGTATCACACTTATATCCTATCAGTTTTTTGTGGAGTTGCTCCATGAAAATGTGATTCACCAATGGTGGTCAGTAAACAAAATCTGAATTTCTGGAATACCTAGACTAGTCGCCGCATTTCTAATTATGGACACGAATAGGCCTTATTCATACGAACATTTTGGTGTATCGCACTTATATCCTATCAGTTTTTTGTGGAGTTGCTCCATGAAAATGTGATTCATCACCGGTGGTCAGTAAACAAAATCTGAATTTCTGGAATACCTAGAGTAGTCGCCGCATTTCTAAATACGGACACTAATAGATTTTATCCATACGAACATTTTGGTGTATCACACTTATATCCTATCAGTTTTTTGTGGAGTTGCTCCATGAAAATGTGATTCACCAATGGTGGTCAGTAAACAAAATCTGAATTTCTGGAATACCTAGACTAGTCGCCGCATTTCTAATTATGGACACAAATAGGCCTTATTCATACGAACATTTTGGTGTATCACACTTATATCCTATCAGTTTTTTGTGGAGTTGCTCCATGAAAATGTGATTCACCAATGGTGGTCAGTAAACAAAATCTGAATTTCTGGAATACCTAGACTAGTAGCCGCACTTCTAATTATGGACACAAATAGGCCTTATTCATACGAACATTTTGGTGTATCACACTTATATCCTATCAGTTTTTTGTGGAGTTGCTCCATGAAAATGTGATTCACCAATGGTGGTCAGTAAACAAAATCTGAATTTCTGGAATACCTAGACTAGTCGCCGCATTTCTAATTATGGACACAAATAGGCCTTATTCATACGAACATTTTGGTGTATCACACTTATATCCTATCAGTTTTTTGTGGAGTTGCTCCATGAAAATGTGATTCATCACCGGTGGTCAGTAAACAAAATCTGAATTTCTGGAATACCTAGAGTAGTCGCCGCATTTCTAAATACGGACACTAATAGATTTTATCCATACGAACATTTTGGTGTATCACACTTATATCCTATCAGTTTTTTGTGGAGTTGCTCCATGAAAATGTGATTCACCAATGGTGGTCAGTAAACAAAATCTGAATTTCTGGAATACCTAGACTAGTCGCCGCATTTCTAATTATGGACACAAATAGGCCTTATTCATACGAACATTTTGGTGTATCACACTTATATCCTATCAGTTTTTTGTGGAGTTGCTCCATGAAAATGTGATTCACCAATGGTGGTCAGTAAACAAAATCTGAATTTCTGGAATACCTAGACTAGTCGCCGCATTTCTAATTATGGACACAAATAGGCCTTATTCATACGAACATTTTGGTGTATCACACTTATATCCTATCAGTTTTTTGTGGAGTTGCTCCATGAAAATGTGATTCACCAATGGTGGTCAGTAAACAAAATCTGAATTTCTGGAATACCTAGACTAGTCGCCGCATTTCTAATTATGGACACAAATAGGCCTTATTCATACGAACATTTTGGTGTATCACACTTATATCCTATCAGTTTTTTGTGGAGTTGCTCCATGAAAATGTGATTCATCACCGGTGGTCAGTAAACAAAATCTGAATTTCTGGAATACCTAGAGTAGGCGCCGCATTTCTAAATACGGACACTAATAGATTTTATCCATACGAACATTTTGGTGTATCACACTTATATCCTATCAGTTTTTTGTGGAGTTGCTCCATGAAAATGTGATTCACCAATGGTGGTCAGTAAACAAAATCTGAATTTCTGGAATACCTAGACTAGTCGCCGCATTTCTAATTATGGACACAAATAGGCCTTATTCATACGAACATTTTGGTGTATCACACTTATATCCTATCAGTTTTTTGTGGAGTTGCTCCATGAAAATGTGATTCACCAATGGTGGTCAGTAAACAAAATCTGAATTTCTGGAATACCTAGACTAGTCGCCGCATTTCTAATTATGGACACAAATAGGCCTTATTCATACGAACATTTTGGTGTATCACACTTATATCCTATCAGTTTTTTGTGGAGTTGCTCCATGAAAATGTGATTCATCACTGGTGGTCAGTAAACAAAATCTGAATCTCTGGAATACCTAGAGCAGTCGCCGCATTTCTATATAAGGACACTAATAGATTTTATCCATACGAACATTTTGGTGTATCACACTTATATCCTATCAGTTTTTTGTGGAGTTGCTCCATGAAAATGTAATTCACCAATGGTGGTCAGTAAACAAAATCTGAATTTCTGGAATACCTAGACTAGTCGCCGCATTTCTAATTATGGACACAAATAGGCCTTATTCATACGAACATTTTGGTGTATCACACTTATATCCTATCAGTTTTTTGTGGAGTTGCTCCATGAAAATGTGATTCATCACCGGTGGTCAGTAAACAAAATCTGAATTTCTGGAATACCTAGAGTAGTCGCCGCATTTCTAAATACGGACGCTAATAGATTTTATCCATACGAACATTTTGGTGTATCACACTTATATCCTATCAGTTTTTTGTGGAGTTGCTCCATGAAAATGTGATTCACCAATGGTGGTCAGTAAACAAAATCTGAATTTCTGGAATACCTAGACTAGTCGCCGCATTTCTAATTATGGACACAAATAGGCCTTATTCATACGAACATTTTGGTGTATCACACTTATATCCTATCAGTTTTTTGTGGAGTTGCTCCATGAAAATGTGATTCACCAATGGTGGTCAGTAAACAAAATCTGAATTTCTGGAATACCTAGACTAGTCGCCGCATTTCTAATTATGGACACAAATAGGCCTTATTCATACGAACATTTTGGTGTATCACACTTATATCCTATCAGTTTTTTGTGGAGTTGCTCCATGAAAATGTGATTCACCAATGGTGGTCAGTAAACAAAATCTGAATTTCTGGAATACCTAGACTAGTCGCCGCATTTCTAATTATGGACACAAATAGGCCTTATTCATACGAACATTTTGGTGTATCACACTTATATCCTATCAGTTTTTTGTGGAGTTGCTCCATGAAAATGTGATTCATCACCGGTGGTCAGTAAACAAAATCTGAATTTCTGGAATACCTAGAGTAGTCGCCGCATTTCTAAATACGGACACTAGTAGATTTTATCCATACGAACATTTTGGTGTATCACACTTATATCCTATCAGTTTTTTGTGGAGTTGCTCCATGAAAATGTGATTCACCAATGGTGGTCAGTAAACAAAATCTGAATTTCTGGAATACCTAGACTAGTCGCCGCATTTCTAATTATGGACACAAATAGGCCTTATTCATACGAACATTTTGGTGTATCACACTTATATCCTATCAGTTTTTTGTGGAGTTGCTCCATGAAAATGTGATTCATCACTGGTGGTCAGTAAACAAAATCTGAATCTCTGGAATACCTAGAGCAGTCGCCGCATTTCTATATAAGGACACTAATAGATTTTATCCATGCGAACATTTTGGTGTATCACACTTATATCCTATCAGTTTTTTGTGGAGTTGCTCCATGAAAATGTAATTCACCAATGGTGGTCAGTAAACAAAATCTGAATTTCTGGAATACCTAGACTAGTCGCCGCATTTCTAATTATGGACACAAATAGGCCTTATTCATACGAACATTTTGGTGTATCACACTTATATCCTATCAGTTTTTTGTGGAGTTGCTCCATTAAAATGTGATTCACCAATGGTGGTCAGTAAACAAAATCTGAATTTCTGGAATACCTAGACTAGTCGCCGCATTTCTAATTATGGACACAAATAGGCCTTATTCATACGAACATTTTGGTGTATCACACTTATATCCTATCAGTTTTTTGTGGAGTTGCTCCATGAAAATGTGATTCACCAATGGTGGTCAGTAAACAAAATCTGAATTTCTGGAATACCTAGACTAGTCGCCGCATTTCTAATTATGGACACAAATAGGCCTTATTCATACGAACATTTTGGTGTATCACACTTATATCCTATCAGTTTTTTGTGGAGTTGCTCCATGAAAATGTGATTCACCAATGGTGGTCAGTAAACAAAATCTGAATTTCTGGAATACCTAGACTAGTCGCCGCATTTCTAATTATGGACACAAATAGGCCTTATTCATACGAACATTTTGGTGTATCGCACTTATATCCTATCAGTTTTTTGTGGAGTTGCTCCATGAAAATGTGATTCATCACCGGTGGTCAGTAAACAAAATCTGAATTTCTGGAATACCTAGAGTAGTCGCCGCATTTCTAAATACGGACACTAATAGATTTTATCCATACGAACATTTTGGTGTATCACACTTATATCCTATCAGTTTTTTGTGGAGTTGCTCCATGAAAATGTGATTCACCAATGGTGGTCAGTAAACAAAATCTGAATTTCTGGAATACCTAGACTAGTCGCCGCATTTCTAATTATGGACACAAATAGGCCTTATTCATACGAACATTTTGGTGTATCACACTTATATCCTATCAGTTTTTTGTGGAGTTGCTCCATGAAAATGTGATTCACCAATGGTGGTCAGTAAACAAAATCTGAATTTCTGGAATACCTAGACTAGTAGCCGCACTTCTAATTATGGACACAAATAGGCCTTATTCATACGAACATTTTGGTGTATCACACTTATATCCTATCAGTTTTTTGTGGAGTTGCTCCATGAAAATGTGATTCACCAATGGTGGTCAGTAAACAAAATCTGAATTTCTGGAATACCTAGACTAGTCGCCGCATTTCTAATTATGGACACAAATAGGCCTTATTCATACGAACATTTTGGTGTATCACACTTATATCCTATCAGTTTTTTGTGGAGTTGCTCCATGAAAATGTGATTCATCACCGGTGGTCAGTAAACAAAATCTGAATTTCTGGAATACCTAGAGTAGTCGCCGCATTTCTAAATACGGACACTAATAGATTTTATCCATACGAACATTTTGGTGTATCACACTTATATCCTATCAGTTTTTTGTGGAGTTGCTCCATGAAAATGTGATTCACCAATGGTGGTCAGTAAACAAAATCTGAATTTCTGGAATACCTAGACTAGTCGCCGCATTTCTAATTATGGACACAAATAGGCCTTATTCATACGAACATTTTGGTGTATCACACTTATATCCTATCAGTTTTTTGTGGAGTTGCTCCATGAAAATGTGATTCACCAATGGTGGTCAGTAAACAAAATCTGAATTTCTGGAATACCTAGACTAGTCGCCGCATTTCTAATTATGGACACAAATAGGCCTTATTCATACGAACATTTTGGTGTATCACACTTATATCCTATCAGTTTTTTGTGGAGTTGCTCCATGAAAATGTGATTCACCAATGGTGGTCAGTAAACAAAATCTGAATTTCTGGAATACCTAGACTAGTCGCCGCATTTCTAATTATGGACACAAATAGGCCTTATTCATACGAACATTTTGGTGTATCACACTTATATCCTATCAGTTTTTTGTGGAGTTGCTCCATGAAAATGTGATTCATCACCGGTGGTCAGTAAACAAAATCTGAATTTCTGGAATACCTAGAGTAGGCGCCGCATTTCTAAATACGGACACTAATAGATTTTATCCATACGAACATTTTGGTGTATCACACTTATATCCTATCAGTTTTTTGTGGAGTTGCTCCATGAAAATGTGATTCACCAATGGTGGTCAGTAAACAAAATCTGAATTTCTGGAATACCTAGACTAGTCGCCGCATTTCTAATTATGGACACAAATAGGCCTTATTCATACGAACATTTTGGTGTATCACACTTATATCCTATCAGTTTTTTGTGGAGTTGCTCCATGAAAATGTGATTCACCAATGGTGGTCAGTAAACAAAATCTGAATTTCTGGAATACCTAGACTAGTCGCCGCATTTCTAATTATGGACACAAATAGGCCTTATTCATACGAACATTTTGGTGTATCACACTTATATCCTATCAGTTTTTTGTGGAGTTGCTCCATGAAAATGTGATTCATCACTGGTGGTCAGTAAACAAAATCTGAATCTCTGGAATACCTAGAGCAGTCGCCGCATTTCTATATAAGGACACTAATAGATTTTATCCATACGAACATTTTGGTGTATCACACTTATATCCTATCAGTTTTTTGTGGAGTTGCTCCATGAAAATGTAATTCACCAATGGTGGTCAGTAAACAAAATCTGAATTTCTGGAATACCTAGACTAGTCGCCGCATTTCTAATTATGGACACAAATAGGCCTTATTCATACGAACATTTTGGTGTATCACACTTATATCCTATCAGTTTTTTGTGGAGTTGCTCCATGAAAATGTGATTCACCAATGGTGGTCAGTAAACAAAATCTGAATTTCTGGAATACCTAGACTAGTCGCCGCATTTCTAATTATGGACACAAATAGGCCTTATTCATACGAACATTTTGGTGTATCACACTTATATCCTATCAGTTTTTTGTGGAGTTGCTCCATGAAAATGTGATTCACCAATGGTGGTCAGTAAACAAAATCTGAATTTCTGGAATACCTAGACTAGTCGCCGCATTTCTAATTATGGACACAAATAGGCCTTATTCATACGAACATTTTGGTGTATCACACTTATATCCTATCAGTTTTTTGTGGAGTTGCTCCATGAAAATGTGATTCATCACTGGTGGTCAGTAAACAAAATCTGAATCTCTGGAATACCTAGAGCAGTCGCCGCATTTCTATATAAGGACACTAATAGATTTTATCCATACGAACATTTTGGTGTATCACACTTATATCCTATCAGTTTTTTGTGGAGTTGCTCCATGAAAATGTAATTCACCAATGGTGGTCAGTAAACAAAATCTGAATTTCTGGAATACCTAGACTAGTCGCCGCATTTCTAATTATGGACACAAATAGGCCTTATTCATACGAACATTTTGGTGTATCACACTTATATCCTATCAGTTTTTTGTGGAGTTGCTCCATGAAAATGTGATTCATCACCGGTGGTCAGTAAACAAAATCTGAATTTCTGGAATACCTAGAGTAGTCGCCGCATTTCTAAATACGGACGCTAATAGATTTTATCCATACGAACATTTTGGTGTATCACACTTATATCCTATCAGTTTTTTGTGGAGTTGCTCCATGAAAATGTGATTCACCAATGGTGGTCAGTAAACAAAATCTGAATTTCTGGAATACCTAGCCTAGTCGCCGCGTTTCTAATTATGGACACAAATAGGCCTTATTCATACGAACATTCTGGTGTATCACACTTATGTCCTATCAGTTTTTTGTGGAGTTGCTCCATGAAAATGTGATTCATCACCGGTGGTCAGTAAACAAAATCTGAATTTCTGGAATACCTAGAGTAGTCGCCGCATTTCTAATTATGGACACAAATAGGCCTTATTCATACGAACATTTTGGTGTATCACACTTATATCCTATCAGTTTTTTGTGGAGTTGCTCCATGAAAATGTGATTCATCACCGGTGGTCAGTAAACAAAATCTGAATTTCTGGAATACCTAGAGTAGTCGCCGCATTTCTAATTATGGACACAAATAGGCCTTATTCATACGAACATTTTGGTGTATCACACTTATATCCTATCAGTTTTTTGTGGAGTTGCTCCATGAAAATGTGATTCACCAATGGTGGTCAGTAAACAAAATCTGAATTTCTGGAATACCTAGACTAGTCGCCGCATTTCTAATTATGGACACAAATAGGCCTTATTCATACGAACATTTTGGTGTATCACACTTATATCCTATCAGTTTTTTGTGGAGTTGCTCCATGAAAATGTGATTCACCAATGGTGGTCAGTAAACAAAATCTGAATTTCTGGAATACCTAGACTAGTCGCCGCATTTCTAATTATGGACACAAATAGGCCTTATTCATACGAACATTTTGGTGTATCACACTTATATCCTATCAGTTTTTTGTGGAGTTGCTCCATGAAAATGTGATTCATCACTGGTGGTCAGTAAACAAAATCTGAATCTCTGGAATACCTAGAGCAGTCGCCGCATTTCTATATAAGGACACTAATAGATTTTATCCATACGAACATTTTGGTGTATCACACTTATATCCTATCAGTTTTTTGTGGAGTTGCTCCATGAAAATGTAATTCACCAATGGTGGTCAGTAAACAAAATCTGAATTTCTGGAATACCTAGACTAGTCGCCGCATTTCTAATTATGGACACAAATAGGCCTTATTCATACGAACATTTTGGTGTATCACACTTATATCCTATCAGTTTTTTGTGGAGTTGCTCCATGAAAATGTGATTCACCAATGGTGGTCAGTAAACAAAATCTGAATTTCTGGAATACCTAGACTAGTCGCCGCATTTCTAATTATGGACACAAATAGGCCTTATTCATACGAACATTTTGGTGTATCACACTTATATCCTATCAGTTTTTTGTGGAGTTGCTCCATGAAAATGTGATTCACCAATGGTGGTCAGTAAACAAAATCTGAATTTCTGGAATACCTAGACTAGTCGCCGCATTTCTAATTATGGACACAAATAGGCCTTATTCATACGAACATTTTGGTGTATCACACTTATATCCTATCAGTTTTTTGTGGAGTTGCTCCATGAAAATGTGATTCACCAATGGTGGTCAGTAAACAAAATCTGAATTTCTGGAATACCTAGACTAGTCGCCGCATTTCTAATTATGGACACAAATAGGCCTTATTCATACGAACATTTTGGTGTATCACACTTATATCCTATCAGTTTTTTGTGGAGTTGCTCCATGAAAATGTGATTCATCACCGGTGGTCAGTAAACAAAATCTGAATCTCTGGAATACCTAGAGCAGTCGCCGCATTTCTATATAAGGACACTAATAGATTTTATCCATACGAACATTTTGGTGTATCACACTTATATCCTATCAGTTTTTTGTGGAGTTGCTCCATGAAAATGTAATTCACCAATGGTGGTCAGTAAACAAAATCTGAATTTCTGGAATACCTAGACTAGTCGCCGCATTTCTAATTATGGACACAAATAGGCCTTATTCATACGAACATTTTGGTGTATCACACTTATATCCTATCAGTTTTTTGTGGAGTTGCTCCATGAAAATGTGATTCACCAATGGTGGTCAGTAAACAAAATCTGAATTTCTGGAATACCTAGACTAATCGCCGCATTTCTAATTATGGACACAAATAGGCCTTATTCATACGAACATTTTGGTGTATCACACTTATATCCTATCAGTTTTTTGTGGAGTTGCTCCATGAAAATGTGATTCACCAATGGTGGTCAGTAAACAAAATCTGAATTTCTGGAATACCTAGACTAGTCGCCGCATTTCTAATTATGGACACAAATAGGCCTTATTCATACGAACATTTTGGTGTATCACACTTATATCCTATCAGTTTTTTGTGGAGTTGCTCCATGAAAATGTGATTCACCAATGGTGGTCAGTAAACAAAATCTGAATTTCTGGAATACCTAGACTAGTCGCCGCATTTCTAATTATGGACACAAATAGGCCTTATTCATACGAACATTTTGGTGTATCACACTTATATCCTATCAGTTTTTTGTGGAGTTGCTCCATGAAAATGTGATTCACCAATGGTGGTCAGTAAACAAAATCTGAATTTCTGGAATACCTAGACTAGTCGCCGCATTTCTAATTATGGACACAAATAGGCCTTATTCATACGAACATTTTGGTGTATCACACTTATATCCTATCAGTTTTTTGTGGAGTTGCTCCATGAAAATGTGATTCACCAATGGTGGTCAGTAAACAAAATCTGAATTTCTGGAATACCTAGACTAGTCGCCGCATTTCTAATTATGGACACAAATAGGCCTTATTCATACGAACATTTTGGTGTATCACACTTATATCCTATCAGTTTTTTGTGGAGTTGCTCCATGAAAATGTGATTCACCAATGGTGGTCAGTAAACAAAATCTGAATTTCTGGAATACCTAGACTAGTCGCCGCATTTCTAATTATGGACACAAATAGGCCTTATTCATACGAACATTTTGGTGTATCACACTTATATCCTATCAGTTTTTTGTGGAGTTGCTCCATGAAAATGTGATTCATCACCGGTGGTCAGTAAACAAAATCTGAATTTCTGGAATACCTAGACTAGTCGCCGCATTTCTAATTATGGACACAAATAGGCCTTATTCATACGAACATTTTGGTGTATCACACTTATATCCTATCAGTTTTTTGTGGAGTTGCTCCATGAAAATGTGATTCACCAATGGTGGTCAGTAAACAAAATCTGAATTTCTGGAATACCTAGACTAGTCGCCGCATTTCTAATTATGGACACAAATAGGCCTTATTCATACGAACATTTTTGTGTGTCACACTTATATCCTATCAGTTTTTTGTGGAGTTGCTCCATGAAAATGTGATTCACCAATGGTGGTCAGTAAACAAAATCTGAATTTCTGGAATACCTAGACTAGTCGCCGCATTTCTAATTATGGACACAAATAGGCCTTATTCATACGAACATTTTGGTGTATCACACTTATATCCTATCAGTTTTTTGTGGAGTTGCTCCATGAAAATGTGATTCACCAATGGTGGTCAGTAAACAAAATCTGAATTTCTGGAATACCTAGACTAGTCGCCGCATTTCTAATTATGGACACAAATAGGCCTTATTCATACGAACATTTTGGTGTATCACACTTATATCCTATCAGTTTTTTGTGGAGTTGCTCCATGAAAATGTGATTCACCAATGGTGGTCAGTAAACAAAATCTGAATTTCTGGAATACCTAGACTAGTCGCCGCATTTCTAATTATGGACACAAATAGGCCTTATTCATACGAACATTTTGGTGTATCACACTTATATCCTATCAGTTTTTTGTGGAGTTGCTCCATGAAAATGTGATTCACCAATGGTGGTCAGTAAACAAAATCTGAATTTCTGGAATACCTAGACTAGTCGCCGCATTTCTAATTATGGACACAAATAGGCCTTATTCATACGAACATTTTGGTGTATCACACTTATATCCTATCAGTTTTTTGTGGAGTTGCTCCATGAAAATGTGATTCACCAATGGTGGTCAGTAAACAAAATCTGAATTTCTGGAATACCTAGACTAGTCGCCGCATTTCTAATTATGGACACAAATAGGCCTTATTCATACGAACATTTTGGTGTATCACACTTATATCCTATCAGTTTTTTGTGGAGTTGCTCCATGAAAATGTGATTCATCACTGGTGGTCAGTAAACAAAATCTGAATCTCTGGAATACCTAGAGCAGTCGCCGCATTTCTATATAAGGACACTAATAGATTTTATCCATACGAACATTTTGGTGTATCACACTTATATCCTATCAGTTTTTTGTGGAGTTGCTCCATGAAAATGTAATTCACCAATGGTGGTCAGTAAACAAAATCTGAATTTCTGGAATACCTAGACTAGTCGCCGCATTTCTAATTATGGACACAAATAGGCCTTATTCATACGAACATTTTGGTGTATCACACTTATATCCTATCAGTTTTTTGTGGAGTTGCTCCATGAAAATGTGATTCACCAATGGTGGTCAGTAAACAAAATCTGAATTTCTGGAATACCTAGACTAGTCGCCGCATTTCTAATTATGGACACAAATAGGCCTTATTCATACGAACATTTTGGTGTATCACACTTATATCCTATCAGTTTTTTGTGGAGTTGCTCCATGAAAATGTGATTCACCAATGGTGGTCAGTAAACAAAATCTGAATTTCTGGAATACCTAGACTAGTCGCCGCATTTCTAATTATGGACACAAATAGGCCTTATTCATACGAACATTTTGGTGTATCACACTTATATCCTATCAGTTTTTTGTGGAGTTGCTCCATGAAAATGTGATTCACCAATGGTGGTCAGTAAACAAAATCTGAATTTCTGGAATACCTAGACTAGTCGCCGCATTTCTAATTATGGACACAAATAGGCCTTATTCATACGAACATTTTGGTGTATCACACTTATATCCTATCAGTTTTTTGTGGAGTTGCTCCATGAAAATGTGATTCACCAATGGTGGTCAGTAAACAAAATCTGAATTTCTGGAATACCTAGACTAGTCGCCGCATTTCTAATTATGGACACAAATAGGCCTTATTCATACGAACATTTTGGTGTATCACACTTATATCCTATCAGTTTTTTGTGGAGTTGCTCCATGAAAATGTGATTCACCAATGGTGGTCAGTAAACAAAATCTGAATTTCTGGAATACCTAGACTAGTCGCCGCATTTCTAATTATGGACACAAATAGGCCTTATTCATACGAACATTTTGGTGTATCACACTTATATCCTATCAGTTTTTTGTGGAGTTGCTCCATGAAAATGTGATTCACCAATGGTGGTCAGTAAACAAAATCTGAATTTCTGGAATACCTAGACTAGTCGCCGCATTTCTAATTATGGACACAAATAGGCCTTATTCATACGAACATTTTGGTGTATCACACTTATATCCTATCAGTTTTTTGTGGAGTTGCTCCATGCAAATGTGATTCATCACCGGTGGTCAGTAAACAAAATCTGAATTTCTGGAATACCTAGACTAGTCGCCGCATTTCTAATTATGGACACAAATAGGCCTTATTCATACGAACATTTTGGTGTATCACACTTATATCCTATCAGTTTTTTGTGGAGTTGCTCCATGAAAATGTGATTCACCAATGGTGGTCAGTAAACAAAATCTGAATTTCTGGAATACCTAGACTAGTCGCCGCATTTCTAATTATGGACACAAATAGGCCTTATTCATACGAACATTTTTGTGTGTCACACTTATATCCTATCAGTTTTTTGTGGAGTTGCTCCATGAAAATGTGATTCACCAATGGTGGTCAGTAAACAAAATCTGAATTTCTGGAATACCTAGACTAGTCGCCGCATTTCTAATTATGGACACAAATAGGCCTTATTCATACGAACATTTTGGTGTATCACACTTATATCCTATCAGTTTTTTGTGGAGTTGCTCCATGAAAATGTGATTCATCACCGGTGGTCAGTAAACAAAATCTGAATTTCTGGAATACCTAGAGTAGTCGCCGCATTTCTAAATATGGACACAAATAGGCCTTATTCATACGAACATTTTGGTGTATCACACTTATATCCTATCAGTTTTTTGTGGAGTTGCTCCATGAAAATGTGATTCACCAATGGTGGTCAGTAAACAAAATCTCAATTTCTGGAATACCTAGACTAGTCGCCGCATTTCTAATTATGGACACAAATAGGCCTTATTCATACGAACATTTTGGTGTATTACACTTATATCCTATCAGTTTTTTGTGGAGTTGCTCCATGAAAATGTGATTCATCACCGGTGGTCAGTAAACAAAATCTGAATCTCTGGAATACCTAGAGCAGTCGCCGCATTTCTATATAAGGACACTAATAGATTTTATCCATACGAACATTTTGGTGTATCACACTTATATCCTATCAGTTTTTTGTGGAGTTGCTCCATGAAAATGTAATTCACCAATGGTGGTCAGTAAACAAAATCTGAATTTCTGGAATACCTAGACTAGTCGCCGCATTTCTAATTATGGACACAAATAGGCCTTATTCATACGAACATTTTGGTGTATCACACTTATATCCTATCAGTTTTTTGTGGAGTTGCTCCATGAAAATGTGATTCATCACCGGTGGTCAGTAAACAAAATCTGAATTTCTGGAATACCTAGAGTAGTCGCCACATTTCTAAATACGGACACTAATAGATTTTATCCATACACACATTTTGGTGTATCACACTTATATCCTATCAGTTTTTTGTGGAGTTGCTCCATGAAAATGTGATTCACCAATGGTGGTCAGTAAACAAAATCTGAATTTCTGGAATACCTAGAGTAGTCGCCGCATTTCTAATTATGGACACAAATAGGCCTTATTCATACGAACATTTTGGTGTATCACACTTATATCCTATCAGTTTTTTGTGGAGTTGCTCCATGAAAATGTGATTCATCACCGGTGGTCAGTAAACAAAATCTGAATTTCTGGAATACCTAGAGTAGTCGCCGCATTTCTAATTATGGACACAAATAGGCCTTATTCATACGAACATTTTGGTGTATCACACTTATATCCTATCAGTTTTTTGTGGAGTTGCTCCATGAAAATGTGATTCATCACCGGTGGTCAGTAAACAAAATCTGAATTTCTGGAATACCTAGAGTAGTCGCCACATTTCTAAATACGGACACTAATAGATTTTATCCATACACACATTTTGGTGTATCACACTTATATCCTATCAGTTTTTTGTGGAGTTGCTCCATGAAAATGTGATTCACCAATGGTGGTCAGTAAACAAAATCTGAATTTCTGGAATACCTAGAGTAGTCGCCACATTTCTAAATACGGACACTAATAGATTTTATCCATACGCACATTTTGGTGTATCACACTTATATCCTATCAGTTTTTTGTGGAGTTGCTCCATGAAAATGTGATTCACCAATGGTGGTCAGTAAACAAAATCTGAATTTCTGGAATACCTAGAGTAGTCGCCGCATTTCTAATTATGGACACAAATAGGCCTTATTCATACGAACATTTTGGTGTATCACACTTATATCCTATCAGTTTTTTGTGGAGTTGCTCCATGAAAATGTGATTCATCACCGGTGGTCAGTAAACAAAATCTGAATTTCTGGAATACCTAGAGTAGTCGCCGCATTTCTAATTATGGACACAAATAGGCCTTATTCATACGAACATTTTGGTGTATCACACTTATATCCTATCAGTTTTTTGTGGAGTTGCTCCATGAAAATGTGATTCACCAATGGTGGTCAGTAAACAAAATCTGAATTTCTGGAATACCTAGACTAGTCGCCGCATTTCTAATTATGGACACAAATAGGCCTTATTCATACGAACATTTTGGTGTGTCACACTTATATCCTATCAGTTTTTTGTGGAGTTGCTCCATGAAAATGTGATTCACCAATGGTGGTCAGTAAACAAAATCTGAATTTCTGGAATACCTAGACTAGTCGCCGCATTTCTAATTATGGACACAAATAGGCCTTATTCATACGAACATTTTGGTGTATCACACTTATATCCTATCAGTTTTTTGTGGAGTTGCTCCATGAAAATGTGATTCATCACCGGTGGTCAGTAAACAAAATCTGAATTTCTGGAATACCTAGAGTAGTCGCCGCATTTCTAATTATGGACACAAATAGGCCTTATTCATACGAACATTTTGGTGTATCACACTTATATCCTATCAGTTTTTTGTGGAGTTGCTCCATGAAAATGTGATTCACCAATGGTGGTCAGTAAACAAAATCTCAATTTCTGGAATATCTAGACTAGTCGCCGCATTTCTAATTATGGACACAAATAGGCCTTATTCATACGAACATTTTGGTGTATCACACTTATATCCTATCAGTTTTTTGTGGAGTTGCTCCATGAAAATGTGATTCATCACCGGTGGTCAGTAAACAAAATCTGAATTTCTGGAATACCTAGACTAGTCGCCGCATTTCTAATTATGGACACAAATAGGCCTTATTCATACGAACATTTTGGTGTATCACACTTATATCCTATCAGTTTTTTGTGGAGTTGCTCCATGAAAATGTGATTCATCACCGGTGGTCAGTAAACAAAATCTGAATTTCTGGAATACCTAGAGTAGTCGCCACATTTCTAAATACGGACACTAATAGATTTTATCCATACGCACATTTTGGTGTATCACACTTATATCCTATCAGTTTTTTGTGGAGTTGCTCCATGAAAATGTGATTCACCAATGGTGGTCAGTAAACAAAATCTGAATTTCTGGAATACCTATAGTAGCCGCCACATTTCTAAATACGGACACTAATAGATTTTATCCATACGAACATTTTGGTGTATCACACTTATATCCTATCAGTTTTTTGTGGAGTTGCTCCATGAAAATGTGATTCATCACCGGTGGTCAGTAAACAAAATCTGAATTTCTGGAATACCTAGAGTAGTCGCCGCATTTCTAATTATGGACACAAATAGGCCTTATTCATACGAACATTTTGGTGTATCACACTTATATCCTATCAGTTTTTTGTGGAGTTGCTCCATGAAAATGTGATTCACCAATGGTGGTCAGTAAACAAAATCTGAATTTCTGGAATACCTAGACTAGTCGCCGCATTTCTAATTATGGACACAAATAGGCCTTATTCATACGAACATTCTGGTGTATCACACTTATGTCCTATCAGTTTTTTGTGGAGTTGCTCCATGAAAATGTGATTCATCACCGGTGGTCAGTAAACAAAATCTGAATTTCTGGAATACCTAGACTAGTCGCCGCATTTCTAATTATGGACACAAATAGGCCTTATTCATACGAACATTTTGCTGTATCACACTTATATCCTATCAGTTTTTTGTGGAGTTGCTCCATGAAAATGTGATTCATCACCGGTGGTCAGTAAACAAAATCTGAATCTCTGGAATACCTAGAGCAGTCGCCGCATTTCTATATAAGGACATTAATAGATTTTATCCATACGAACATTTTGGTGTATCACACTTATATCCTATCAGTTTTTTGTGGAGTTGCTCCATGAAAATGTAATTCACCAATGGTGGTCAGTAAACAAAATCTGAATTTCTGGAATACCTAGACCAGTCGCCGCATTTCTAATTATGGACACAAATAGGCCTTATTCATACGAACATTTTGGTGTATCACACTTATATCCTATCAGTTTTTTGTGGAGTTGCTCCATGAAAATGTGATTCATCACCGGTGGTCAGTAAACAAAATCTGAATTTCTGGAATACCTAGAGTAGTCGCCACATTTCTAAATACGGACACTAATAGATTTTATCCATACGCACATTTTGGTGTATCACACTTATATCCTATCAGTTTTTTGTGGAGTTGCTCCATGAAAATGTGATTCACCAATGGTGGTCAGTAAACAAAATCTGAATTTCTGGAATACCTAGACTAGTCGCCGCATTTCTAATTATGGACACAAATAGGCCTTATTCATACGAACATTTTGGTGTATCACACTTATATCCTATCAGTTTTTTGTGGAGTTGCTCCATGAAAATGTGATTCATCACCGGTGGTCAGTAAACAAAATCTGAATTTCTGGAATACCTAGAGTAGTCGCCGCATTTCTAAATACGGACGCTAATAGATTTTATCCGTACGAACATTTTGGTTTATCACACTTATATCCTATAAGTTTTTTGTGGAGTTGCTCCATGAAAATGTAATTCACCAATGGTGGTCAGTAAACAAAATCTGAATTTCTGGAATACCTAGACTAGTCGCCGCATTTCTAATTATGGACACAAATAGGCCTTATTCATACGAACATTTTGGTGTATCACACTTATATCCTATCAGTTTTTTGTGGAGTTGCTCCATGAAAATGTGATTCACCAATGGTGGTCAGTAAACAAAATCTGAATTTCTGGAATACCTAGACTAGTCGCCGCATTTCTAATTATGGACACAAATAGGCCTTATTCATACGAACATTTTGGTGTATCACACTTATATCCTATCAGTTTTTTGTGGAGTTGCTCCATGAAAATGTGATTCACCAATGGTGGTCAGTAAACAAAATCTGAATTTCTGGAATACCTAGACTAGTCGCCGCATTTCTAATTATGGACACAAATAGGCCTTATTCATACGAACATTTTGGTGTATCACACTTATATCCTATCAGTTTTTTGTGGAGTTGCTCCATGAAAATGTGATTCATCACCGGTGGTCAGTAAACAAAATCTGAATCTCTGGAATACCTAGAGCAGTCGCCGCATTTCTATATAAGGACGCTAATTGATTTTATCCATACGAACATTTTGGTGTATCACACTTATATCCTATCAGTTTTTTGTGGAGTTGCTCCATGAAAATGTAATTCACCAATGGTGGTCAGTAAACAAAATCTGAATTTCTGGAATACCTAGACTAGTCGCCGCATTTCTAATTATGGACACAAATAGGCCTTATTCATACGAACATTTTGGTGTATCACACTTATATCCTATCAGTTTTTTGTGGAGTTGCTCCATGAAAATGTGATTCATCACCGGTGGTCAGTAAACAAAATCTGAATTTCTGGAATACCTAGAGTAGTCGCCACATTTCTAAATACGGACACTAATAGATTTTATCCATACGCACATTTTGGTGTATCACACTTATATCCTATCAGTTTTTTGTGGAGTTGCTCCATGAAAATGAGATTCACCAATGGTGGTCAGTAAACAAAATCTGAATTTCTGGAATACCTAGACTAGTCGCCGCATTTCTAATTATGGACACAAATAGGCCTTATTCATACGAACATTTTGGTGTATCACACTTATATCCTATCAGTTTTTTGTAGAGTTGCTCCATGAAAATGTGATTCACCAATGGTGGTCAGTAAACAAAATCTGAATTTCTGGAATACCTAGACTAGTCGCCGCATTTCTAATTATGGACACAAATAGGCCTTATTCATACGAACATTTTGGTGTATCACACTTATATCCTATCAGTTTTTTGTGGAGTTGCTCCATGAAAATGTGATTCATCACCGGTGGTCAGTAAACAAAATCTGAATCTCTGGAATACCTAGAGCAGTCGCCGCATTTCTATATAAGGACACTAATAGATTTTATCCATACGAACATTTTGGTGTATCACACTTATATCCTATCAGTTTTTTGTGGAGTTGCTCCATGAAAATGTAATTCACCAATGGTGGTCAGTAAACAAAATCTGAATTTCTGGAATACCTAGACTAGTCGCCGCATTTCTAATTATGGACACAAATAGGCCTTATTCACACGAACATTTTGGTGTATCACACTTATATCCTATCAGTTTTTTGTGGAGTTGCTCCATGAAAATGTGATTCATCACCGGTGGTCAGTAAACAAAATCTGAATTTCTGGAATACCTAGAGTAGTCGCCACATTTCTAAATACGGACACTAATAGATTTTATCCATACGCACATTTTGGTGTATCACACTTATATCCTATCAGTTTTTTGTGGAGTTGCTCCATGAAAATGTGATTCACCAATGGTGGTCAGTAAACAAAATCTGAATTTCTGGAATACCTAGACTAGTCGCCGCATTTCTAATTATGGACACAAATAGGCCTTATTCATACGAACATTTTGGTGTATCACACTTGTATCCTATCAGTTTTTTGTGGAGTTGCTCCATGAAAATGTGATTCATCACCGGTGGTCAGTAAACAAAATCTGAGTTTCTGGAATACCTAGAGTAGTCGCCACATTTCTAAATACGGACACTAATAGATTTTATCCATACGAACATTTTGGTGTATCACACTTATATCCTATCAGTTTTTTGTGGAGTTGCTCCATGAAAATGTGATTCACCAATGGTGGTCAGTAAACAAAATCTGAATTTCTGGAATACCTAGACTAGTCGCCGCATTTCTAATTATGGACACAAATAGGCCTTATTCATACGAACATTTTGGTGTATCACACTTATATCCTATCAGTTTTTTGTGGAGTTGCTCCATGAAAATGTGATTCACCAATGGTGGTCAGTAAACAAAATCTGAATTTCTGGAATACCTAGACTAGTCGCCGCATTTCCAATTATGGACACAAATAGGCCTTATTCATACGAACATTTTGGTGTATCACACTTATATCCTATCAGTTTTTTGTGGAGTTGCTCCATGAAAATGTGATTCACCAATGGTGGTCAGTAAACAAAATCTGAATTTCTGGAATACCTAGACTAGTCGCCGCATTTCTAATTATGGACACAAATAGGCCTTATTCATACGAACATTTTGGTGTATCACACTTATATCCTATCAGTTTTTTGTGGAGTTGCTCCATGAAAATGTGATTCACCAATGGTGGTCAGTAAACAAAATCTGAATTTCTGGAATACCTAGACTAGTCGCCGCATTTCTAATTATGGACACAAATAGGCCTTATTCATACGAACATTTTGGTGTGTCACACTTATATCCTATCAGTTTTTTGTGGAGTTGCTCCATGAAAATGTGATTCATCACCGGTGGTCAGTAAACAAAATCTGAATTTCTGGAATACCTAGACTAGTCGCCGCATTTCTAATTATGGACACAAATGGGCCTTATTCATACGAACATTTTGGTGTATCACACTTATATCCTATCAGTTTTTTGTGGAGTTGCTCCATGAAAATGTGATTCATCACCGGTGGTCAGTAAACAAAATCTGAATTTCTGGAATACCTAGAGTAGTCGCCGCATTTCTAATTATGGACACAAATAGGCCTTATTCATACGAACATTTTGGTGTATCACACTTATATCCTATCAGTTTTTTGTGGAGTTGCTCCATGAAAATGTGATTCACCAATGGTGGTCAGTAAACAAAATCTGAATTTCTGGAATACCTAGACTAGTCGCCGCATTTCTAATTATGGACACAAATAGGCCTTATTCATACGAACATTTTGGTGTGTCACACTTATATCCTATCAGTTTTTTGTGGAGTTGCTCCATGAAAATGTGATTCATCACCGGTGGTCAGTAAACAAAATCTGAATTTCTGGAATACCTAGCCTAGTCGCCGCATTTCTAATTATGGACACAAATAGGCCTTATTCATACGAACATTCTGGTGTATCACACTTATGTCCTATCAGTTTTTTGTGGAGTTGCTCCATGAAAATGTGATTCATCACCGGTGGTCAGTAAACAAAATCTGAATTTCTGGAATACCTAGAGCAGTCGCCGCATTTCTATATAAGGACATTAATAGATTTTATCCATACGAACATTTTGGTGTATCACACTTATATCCTATCAGTTTTTTGTGGAGTTGCTCCATGAAAATGTAATTCCCCAATGGTGGTCAGTAAACAAAATCTGAATTTCTGGAATACCTAGACTAGTCGCCGCATTTCTAATTATGGACACAAATAGGCCTTATTCATACGAACATTTTGGTGTATCACACTTATATCCTATCAGTTTTTTGTGGAGTTGCTCCATGAAAATGTGATTCATCACCGGTGGTCAGTAAACAAAATCTGAATTTCTGGAATACCTAGAGTAGTCGCCACATTTCTAAATACGGACACTAATAGATTTTATCCATACGCACATTTTGGTGTATCACACTTATATCCTATCAGTTTTTTGTGGAGTTGCTCCATGAAAATGTGATTCACCAATGGTGGTCAGTAAACAAAATCTGAATTTCTGGAATACCTAGACTAGTCGCCGCATTTCTAATTATGGACACAAATAGGCCTTATTCATACGAACATTTTGGTGTATCACACTTATATCCTATCAGTTTTTTGTGGAGTTGCTCCATGAAAATGTGATTCATCACCGGTGGTCAGTAAACAAAATCTGAATTTCTGGAATACCTAGAGTAGTCGCCACATTTCTAAATACGGACACTAATAGATTTTATCCATACGAACATTTTGGTGTATCACACTTATATCCTATCAGTTTTTTGTGGAGTTGCTCCATGAAAATGTGATTCATCACCGGTGGTCAGTAAACAAAATCTGAATTTCTGGAATACCTAGAGTAGTCGCCGCATTTCTAATTATGGACACAAATAGGCCTTATTCATACGAACATTTTGGTGTATCACACTTATATCCTATCAGTTTTTTGTGGAGTTGCTCCATGAAAATGTGATTCATCACCGGTGGTCAGTAAACAAAATCTGAATTTCTGGAATACCTAGAGTAGTCGCCGCATTTCTAATTATGGACACAAATAGGCCTTATTCATACGAACATTTTGGTGTATCACACTTATATCCTATCAGTTTTTTGTGGAGTTGCTCCATGAAAATGTGATTCACCAATGGTGGTCAGTAAACAAAATCTGAATTTCTGGAATACCTAGACTAGTCGCCGCATTTCTAATTATGGACACAAATAGGCCTTATTCATACGAACATTTTGGTGTATCACACTTATATCCTATCAGTTTTTTGTGGAGATGCTCCATGAAAATGTGATTCATCACCGGTGGTCAGTAAACAAAATCTGAATTTCTGGAATACTTAGAGTAGTCGCCGCATTTCTAATTATGGACACAAATAGGCCTTATTCATACGAACATTTTGGTGTATCACACTTATATCCTATCAGTTTTTTGTGGAGTTGCTCCATGAAAATGTGATTCACCAATGGTGGTCAGTAAACAAAATCTGAATTTCTGGAATACCTAGACTAGTCGCCGCATTTCTAAATACGGACGCTAATAGATTTTATCCGTACGAACATTTTGGTTTATCACACTTATATCCTATAAGTTTTTTGTGGAGTTGCTCCATGAAAATGTAATTCACCAATGGTGGTCAGTAAACAAAATCTGAATTTCTGGAATACCTAGACTAGTCGCCGCATTTCTAATTACGGACACAAATAGGCCTTATTCATACGAACATTTTGGTGTATCACACTTATATCCTATCAGTTTTTTGTGGAGTTGCTCCATGAAAATGTGATTCATCACCGGTGGTCAGTAAACAAAATCTGAATTTCTGGAATACCTAGAGCAGTCGCCGCATTTCTATATAAGGACGCTAATTGATTTTATCCATACGAACATTTTGGTGTATCACACTTATATCCTATCAGTTTTTTGTGGAGTTGCTCCATGAAAATGTGATTCACCAATGGTGGTCAGTAAACAAAATCTGAATTTCTGGAATACTTAGAGTAGTCGCCGCATTTCTAATTATGGACACAAATAGGCCTTATTCATACGAACATTTTGGTGTATCACACTTATATCCTATCAGTTTTTTGTGGAGTTGCTCCATGAAAATGTGATTCACCAATGGTGGTCAGTAAACAAAATCTGAATTTCTGGAATACCTAGACTAGTCGCCGCATTTCTAAATACGGACGCTAATAGATTTTATCCGTACGAACATTTTGGTTTATCACACTTATATCCTATAAGTTTTTTGTGGAGTTGCTCCATGAAAATGTAATTCACCAATGGTGGTCAGTAAACAAAATCTGAATTTCTGGAATACCTAGACTAGTCGCCGCATTTCTAATTATGGACACAAATAGGCCTTATTCATACGAACATTTTGGTGTATCACACTTATATCCTATCAGTTTTTTGTGGAGTTGCTCCATGAAAATGTGATTCATCACCGGTGGTCAGTAAACAAAATCTGAATTTCTGGAATACCTAGAGTAGTCGCCACATTTCTAAATACGGACACTAATAGATTTTATCCATACGCACATTTTGGTGTATCACACTTATATCCTATCAGTTTTTTGTGGAGTTGCTCCATGAAAATGTGATTCACCAATGGTGGTCAGTAAACAAAATCTGAATTTCTGGAATACCTAGACTAGTCGCCGCATTTCTAAATACGGACGCTAATAGATTTTATCCGTACGAACATTTTGGTTTATCACACTTATATCCTATAAGTTTTTTGTGGAGTTGCTCCATGAAAATGTAATTCACCAATGGTGGTCAGTAAACAAAATCTGAATTTCTGGAATACCTAGACTAGTCGCCGCATTTCTAATTATGGACACAAATAGGCCTTATTCATACGAACATTTTGGTGTATCACACTTATATCCTATCAGTTTTTTGTGGAGTTGCTCCATGAAAATGTGATTCATCACCGGTGGTCAGTAAACAAAATCTGAATCTCTGGAATACCTAGAGCAGTCGCCGCATTTCTATATAAGGACGCTAATTGATTTTATCCATACGAACATTTTGGTGTATCACACTTATATCCTATCAGTTTTTTGTGGAGTTGCTCCATGAAAATGTAATTCACCAATGGTGGTCAGTAAACAAAATCTGAATTTCTGGAATACCTAGACTAGACGCCGCATTTCTAATTATGGACACAAATAGGCCTTATTCATACGAACATTTTGGTGTATCACACTTATATCCTATCAGTTTTTTGTGGAGTTGCTCCATGAAAATGTGATTCATCACCGGTGGTCAGTAAACAAAATCTGAATTTCTGGAATACCTAGAGTAGTCGCCACATTTCTAAATACGGACACTAATAGATTTTATCCATACGCACATTTTGGTGTATCACACTTATATCCTATCAGTTTTTTGTGGAGTTGCTCCATGAAAATGAGATTCACCAATGGTGGTCAGTAAACAAAATCTGAATTTCTGGAATACCTAGACTAGTCGCCGCATTTCTAATTATGGACACAAATAGGCCTTATTCATACGAACATTTTGGTGTATCACACTTATATCCTATCAGTTTTTTGTAGAGTTGCTCCATGAAAATGTGATTCACCAATGGTGGTCAGTAAACAAAATCTGAATTTCTGGAATACCTAGACTAGTCGCCGCATTTCTAATTATGGACACAAATAGGCCTTATTCATACGAACATTTTGGTGTATCACACTTATATCCTATCAGTTTTTTGTGGAGTTGCTCCATGAAAATGTGATTCATCACCGGTGGTCAGTAAACAAAATCTGAATCTCTGGAATACCTAGAGCAGTCGCCGCATTTCTATATAAGGACACTAATAGATTTTATCCATACGAACATTTTGGTGTATCACACTTATATCCTATCAGTTTTTTGTGGAGTTGCTCCATGAAAATGTAATTCACCAATGGTGGTCAGTAAACAAAATCTGAATTTCTGGAATACCTAGACTAGTCGCCGCATTTCTAATTATGGACACAAATAGGCCTTATTCACACGAACATTTTGGTGTATCACACTTATATCCTATCAGTTTTTTGTGGAGTTGCTCCATGAAAATGTGATTCATCACCGGTGGTCAGTAAACAAAATCTGAATTTCTGGAATACCTAGAGTAGTCGCCACATTTCTAAATACGGACACTAATAGATTTTATCCATACGCACATTTTGGTGTATCACACTTATATCCTATCAGTTTTTTGTGGAGTTGCTCCATGAAAATGTGATTCACCAATGGTGGTCAGTAAACAAAATCTGAATTTCTGGAATACCTAGACTAGTCGCCGCATTTCCAATTATGGACACAAATAGGCCTTATTCATACGAACATTTTGGTGTATCACACTTATATCCTATCAGTTTTTTGTGGAGTTGCTCCATGAAAATGTGATTCACCAATGGTGGTCAGTAAACAAAATCTCAATTTCTGGAATACCTAGACTAGTCGCCGCATTTCTAATTATGGACACAAATAGGCCTTATTCATACGAACATTTTGGTGTATCACACTTATATCCTATCAGTTTTTTGTGGAGTTGCTCCATGAAAATGTGATTCATCACCGGTGGTCAGTAAACAAAATCTGAATCTCTGGAATACCTAGAGCAGTCGCCGCATTTCTATATCAGGACACTAATAGATTTTATCCATACGAACATTTTGGTGTATCACACTTATATCCTATCAGTTTTTTGTGGAGTTGCTCCATGAAAATGTGATTCACCAATGGTGGTCAGTAAACAAAATCTGAATTTCTGGAATACCTAGACTAGTCGCCGCATTTCTAAATACGGACGCTAATAGATTTTATCCGTACGAACATTTTGGTGTATCACACTTATATCCTATCAGTTTTTTGTGGAGTTGCTCCATGAAAATGTAATTCACCAATGGTGGTCAGTAAACAAAATCTGAATTTCTGGAATACCTAGACTAGTCGCCGCATTTCTAATTATGGACACAAATAGGCCTTATTCATACGAACATTTTGGTGTATCACACTTATATCCTATCAGTTTTTTGTGGAGTTGCTCCATGAAAATGTGATTCACCAATGGTGGTCAGTAAACAAAATCTGAATTTCTGGAATACCTAGACTAGTCGCCGCATTTCTAATTATGGACACAAATAGGCCTTATTCATACGAACATTTTGGTGTATCACACTTATATCCTATCAGTTTTTTGTGGAGATGCTCCATGAAAATGTGATTCACCAATGGTGGTCAGTAAACAAAATCTGAATTTCTGGAATACCTAGACTAGTCGCCGCATTTCTAATTATGGAAACAAATAGGCCTTATTCATACGAACATTTTGGTGTATCACACTTATATCCTATCAGTTTTTTGTGGAGTTGCTCCATGAAAATGTGATTCATCACCGGTGGTCAGTAAACAAAATCTGAATCTCTGGAATACCTAGAGCAGTCGCCGCATTTCTATATAAGGACGCTAATTGATTTTATCCATACGAACATTTTGGTGTATCACACTTATATCCTATCAGTTTTTTGTGGAGTTGCTCCATGAAAATGTGATTCACCAATGGTGGTCAGTAAACAAAATCTGAATTTCTGGAATACCTAGACTAGTCGCCGCATTTCTAATTATGGAAACAAATAGGCCTTATTCATACGAACATTTTGGTGTATCACACTTATATCCTATCAGTTTTTTGTGGAGTTGCTCCATGAAAATGTGATTCATCACCGGTGGTCAGTAAACAAAATCTGAATTTCTGGAATACCTAGAGTAGTCGCCACATTTCTAAATACGGACACTAATAGATTTTATCCATACGCACATTTTGGTGTATCACACTTATATCCTATCAGTTTTTTGTGGAGTTGCTCCATGAAAATGAGATTCACCAATGGTGGTCAGTAAACAAAATCTGAATTTCTGGAATACATAGACTAGTCGCCGCATTTCTAATTATGGACACAAATAGGCCTTATTCATACGAACATTTTGGTGTATCACACTTATATCCTATCAGTTTTTTGTAGAGTTGCTCCATGAAAATGTGATTCACCAATGGTGGTCAGTAAACAAAATCTGAATTTCTGGAATACCTAGACTAGTCGCCGCATTTCTAATTATGGACACAAATAGGCCTTATTCATACGAACATTTTGGTGTATCACACTTATATCCTATCAGTTTTTTGTGGAGTTGCTCCATGAAAATGTGATTCATCACCGGTGGTCAGTAAACAAAATCTGAATCTCTGGAATACCTAGAGCAGTCGCCGCATTTCTATATAAGGACACTAATAGATTTTATCCATACGAACATTTTGGTGTATCACACTTATATCCTATCAGTTTTTTGTGGAGTTGCTCCATGAAAATGTAATTCACCAATGGTGGTCAGTAAACAAAATCTGAATTTCTGGAATACCTAGACTAGTCGCCGCATTTCTAATTATGGACACAAATAGGCCTTATTCACACGAACATTTTGGTGTATCACACTTATATCCTATCAGTTTTTTGTGGAGTTGCTCCATGAAAATGTGATTCATCACCGGTGGTCAGTAAACAAAATCTGAATTTCTGGAATACCTAGAGTAGTCGCCACATTTCTAAATACGGACACTAATAGATTTTATCCATACGCACATTTTGGTGTATCACACTTATATCCTATCAGTTTTTTGTGGAGTTGCTCCATGAAAATGTGATTCACCAATGGTGGTCAGTAAACAAAATCTGAATTTCTGGAATACCTAGACTAGTCGCCGCATTTCCAATTATGGACGCAAATAGGCCTTATTCATACGAACATTTTGGTGTATCACACTTATATCCTATCAGTTTTTTGTGGAGTTGCTCCATGAAAATGTGATTCACCAATGGTGGTCAGTAAACAAAATCTCAATTTCTGGAATACCTAGACTAGTCGCCGCATTTCTAATTATGGACACAAATAGGCCTTATTCATACGAACATTTTGGTGTATCACACTTATATCCTATCAGTTTTTTGTGGAGTTGCTCCATGAAAATGTGATTCATCACCGGTGGTCAGTAAACAAAATCTGAATCTCTGGAATACCTAGAGCAGTCGCCGCATTTCTATATCAGGACACTAATAGATTTTATCCATACGAACATTTTGGTGTATCACACTTATATCCTATCAGTTTTTTGTGGAGTTGCTCCATGAAAATGTAATTCACCAATGGTGGTCAGTAAACAAAATCTGAATTTCTGGAATACCTAGACTAGTCGCCGCATTTCTAATTATGGACGCAAATAGGCCTTATTCATACGAACATTTTGGTGTATCACACTTATAGCCTATCAGTTTTTTGTGGAGTTGCTCCATGAAAATGTGATTCACCAATGGTGGTCAGTAAACAAAATCTGAATTTCTGGAATACCTAGACTAGTCGCCGCATTTCTAATTATGGAAACAAATAGGCCTTATTCATACGAACATTTTGGTGTATCACACTTATATCCTATCAGTTTTTTGTGGAGTTGCTCCATGAAAATGTGATTCATCACCGGTGGTCAGTAAACAAAATCTGAATTTCTGGAATACCTAGAGTAGTCGCCACATTTCTAAATACGGACACTAATAGATTTTATCCATACGCACATTTTGGTGTATCACACTTATATCCTATCAGTTTTTTGTGGAGTTGCTCCATGAAAATGTAATTCACCAATGGTGGTCAGTAAACAAAATCTGAATCTCTGGAATACCTAGAGCAGTCGCCGCATTTCTATATCAGGACACTAATAGATTTTATCCATACGAACATTTTGGTGTATCACACTTATATCCTATCAGTTTTTTGTGGAGTTGCTCCATGAAAATGTGATTCACCAATGGTGGTCAGTAAACAAAATCTGAATTTCTGGAATACCTAGACTAGTCGCCGCATTTCTAAATACGCACGCTAATAGATTTTATCCGTACGAACATTTTGGTGTATCACACTTATATCCTATCAGTTTTTTGTGGAGTTGCTCCATGAAAATGTAATTCACCAATGGTGGTCAGTAAACAAAATCTGAATTTCTGGAATACCTAGACTAGTCGCCGCATTTCTAATTATGGACACAAATAGGCCTTATTCATACGAACATTTTGGTGTATCACACTTATATCCTATCAGTTTTTTGTGGAGTTGCTCCATGAAAATGTGATTCACCAATGGTGGTCAGTAAACAAAATCTGAATTTCTGGAATACCTAGACTAGTCGCCGCATTTCTAATTATGGACACAAATAGGCCTTATTCATACGAACATTTTGGTGTATCACACTTATATCCTATCAGTTTTTTGTGGAGATGCTCCATGAAAATGTGATTCACCAATGGTGGTCAGTAAACAAAATCTGAATTTCTGGAATACCTAGACTAGTCGCCGCATTTCTAATTATGGAAACAAATAGGCCTTATTCATACGAACATTTTGGTGTATCACACTTATATCCTATCAGTTTTTTGTGGAGTTGCTCCATGAAAATGTGATTCATCACCGGTGGGCAGTAAACAAAATCTGAATCTCTGGAATACCTAGAACAGTCGCCGCATTTCTATATAAGGACGCTAATTGATTTTATCCATACGAACATTTTGGTGTATCACACTTATATCCTATCAGTTTTTTGTGGAGTTGCTCCATGAAAATGTGATTCACCAATGGTGGTCAGTAAACAAAATCTGAATTTCTGGAATACCTAGACTAGTCGCCGCATTTCTAATTATGGAAACAAATAGGCCTTATTCATACGAACATTTTGGTGTATCACACTTATATCCTATCAGTTTTTTGTGGAGTTGCTCCATGAAAATGTGATTCATCACCGGTGGTCAGTAAACAAAATCTGAATTTCTGGAATACCTAGAGTAGTCGCCACATTTCTAAATACGGACACTAATAGATTTTATCCATACGCACATTTTGGTGTATCACACTTATATCCTATCAGTTTTTTGTGGAGTTGCTCCATGAAAATGAGATTCACCAATGGTGGTCAGTAAACAAAATCTGAATTTCTGGAATACATAGACTAGTCGCCGCATTTCTAATTATGGACACAAATAGGCCTTATTCATACGAACATTTTGGTGTATCACACTTATATCCTATCAGTTTTTTGTAGAGTTGCTCCATGAAAATGTGATTCACCAATGGTGGTCAGTAAACAAAATCTGAATTTCTGGAATACCTAGACTAGTCGCCGCATTTCTAATTATGGACACAAATAGGCCTTATTCATACGAACATTTTGGTGTATCACACTTATATCCTATCAGTTTTTTGTGGAGTTGCTCCATGAAAATGTGATTCATCACCGGTGGTCAGTAAACAAAATCTGAATCTCTGGAATACCTAGAGCAGTCGCCGCATTTCTATATAAGGACACTAATAGATTTTATCCATACGAACATTTTGGTGTATCACACTTATATCCTATCAGTTTTTTGTGGAGTTGCTCCATGAAAATGTAATTCACCAATGGTGGTCAGTAAACAAAATCTGAATTTCTGGAATACCTAGACTAGTCGCCGCATTTCTAATTATGGACACAAATAGGCCTTATTCACACGAACATTTTGGTGTATCACACTTATATCCTATCAGTTTTTTGTGGAGTTGCTCCATGAAAATGTGATTCATCACCGGTGGTCAGTAAACAAAATCTGAATTTCTGGAATACCTAGAGTAGTCGCCACATTTCTAAATACGGACACTAATAGATTTTATCCATACGCACATTTTGGTGTATCACACTTATATCCTATCAGTTTTTTGTGGAGTTGCTCCATGAAAATGTGATTCACCAATGGTGGTCAGTAAACAAAATCTGAATTTCTGGAATACCTAGACTAGTCGCCGCATTTCCAATTATGGACACAAATAGGCCTTATTCATACGAACATTTTGGTGTATCACACTTATATCCTATCAGTTTTTTGTGGAGTTGCTCCATGAAAATGTGATTCACCAATGGTGGTCAGTAAACAAAATCTCAATTTCTGGAATACCTAGACTAGTCGCCGCATTTCTAATTATGGACACAAATAGGCCTTATTCATACGAACATTTTGGTGTATCACACTTATATCCTATCAGTTTTTTGTGGAGTTGCTCCATGAAAATGTGATTCATCACCGGTGGTCAGTAAACAAAATCTGAATCTCTGGAATACCTAGAGCAGTCGCCGCATTTCTATATCAGGACACTAATAGATTTTATCCATACGAACATTTTGGTGTATCACACTTATATCCTATCAGTTTTTTGTGGAGTTGCTCCATGAAAATGTAATTCACCAATGGTGGTCAGTAAACAAAATCTGAATTTCTGGAATACCTAGACTAGTCGCCGCATTTCTAATTATGGACACAAATAGGCCTTATTCATACGAACATTTTGGTGTATCACACTTATATCCTATCAGTTTTTTGTGGAGTTGCTCCATGAAAATGTGATTCATCACCGGTGGTCAGTAAACAAAATCTGAATTTCTGGAATACCTAGAGTAGTCGCCACATTTCTAAATACGGACACTAATAGATTTTATCCATACGCACATTTTGGTGTATCACACTTATATCCTATCAGTATTTTGTGGAGTTGCTCCATGAAAATGTGATTCACCAATGGTGGTCAGTAAACAAAATCTGAATTTCTGGAATACCTAGACTAGTCGCCGCATTTCTAATTATGGACACAAATAGGCCTTATTCATACGAACATTTTGGTGTATCACACTTATATCCTATCAGTTTTTTGTGGAGTTGCTCCATGAAAATGTGATTCATCACCGGTGTCAGTAAACAAAATCTGAATTTCTGGAATACCTAGAGTAGTCGCCACATTTCTAAATACGGACACTAATAGATTTTATCCATACGAACATTTTGGTATATCACACTTATATCCTATCAGTTTTTTGTGGAGTTGCTCCATGAAAATGTGATTCACCAATGGTGGTCAGTAAACAAAATCTGAATTTCTGGAATACCTAGACTAGTCGCCGCATTTCTAATTATGGACACAAATAGGCCTTATTCATACGAACATTTTGGTGTATCACACTTATATCCTATCAGTTTTTTGTAGAGTTGCTCCATGAAAATGTGATTCACCAATGGTGGTCAGTAAACAAAATCTGAATTTCTGGAATACCTAGACTAGTCGCCGCATTTCTAATTATGGACACAAATAGGCCTTATTCATACGAACATTTTGGTGTATCACACTTATATCCTATCAGTTTTTTGTGGAGATGCTCCATGAAAATGTGATTCATCACCGGTGGTCAGTAAACAAAATCTGAATTTCTGGAATACTTAGAGTAGTCGCCGCATTTCTAATTATGGACACAAATAGGCCTTATTCATACGAACATTTTGGTGTATCACACTTATATCCTGTCAGTTTTTTGTGGAGTTGCTCCATGAAAATGTGATTCACCAATGGTGGTCAGTAAACAAAATCTGAATTTCTGGAATACCTAGACTAGTCGCCGCATTTCTAAATACGGACACTAATAGATTTTATCCGTACGAACATTTTGGTGTATCACACTTATATCCTATCAGTTTTTTGTGGAGTTGCTCCATGAAAATGTAATTCACCAATGGTGGTCAGTAAACAAAATCTGAATCTCTGGAATACCTAGAGCAGTCGCCGCATTTCTAAATACGGACACTAATAGATTTTATCCGTACGAACATTTTGGTGTATCACACTTATATCCTATCAGTTTTTTGTGGAGTTGCTCCATGAAAATGTGATTCATCACCGGTGGTCAGTAAACAAAATCTGAATCTCTGGAATACCTAGAGCAGTCGCCGCATTTCTATATAAGGACACTAATAGATTTTATCCATACGAAAATTTGGTGTATCACACTTATATCCTATCAGTTTTTCGTGGAGTTGCTCCATGAAAATGTAATTCACCAATGGTGGTCAGTAAACAAAATCTGAATTTCTGGAATACCTAGACTTGTCGCCGCATTTCTAATTATGGACACAAATAGGCCTTATTCACACGAACATTTTGGTGTATCACACTTATATCCTATCAGTTTTTTGTGGAGTTGCTCCATGAAAATGTGATTCATCACCGGTGGTCAGTAAACAAAATCTGAATTTCTGGAATACCTAGAGTAGTCGCCACATTTCTAAATACGGACACTAATAGATTTTATCCATACGCACATTTTGGTGTATCACACTTATATCCTATCAGTTTTTTGTGGAGTTGCTCCATGAAAATGTGATTCACCAATGGTGGTCAGTAAACAAAATCTGAATTTCTGGAATACCTAGACTAGTCGCCGCATTTCTAATTATGGACACAAATAGGCCTTATTCATACGAACATTTTGGTGTATCACACTTATATCCTATCAGTTTTTTGTGGAGTTGCTCCATGAAAATGTGATTCATCACCGGTGGTCAGTAAACAAAATCTGAGTTTCTGGAATACCTAGAGTAGTCGCCACATTTCTAAATACGGACACTAATAGATTTTATCCATACGAACATTTTGGTGTATCACACTTATATCCTATCAGTTTTTTGTGGAGTTGCTCCATGAAAATGTGATTCACCAATGGTGGTCAGTAAACAAAATCTGAATTTGTGGAATACCTAGCCTAGTCGCCGCATTTCTAATTATGGACACAAATAGGCCTTATTCATACGAACATTCTGGTGTATCACACTTATGTCCTATCAGTTTTTTGTGGAGTTGCTCCATGAAAATGTGATTCATCACCGGTGGTCAGTAAACAAAATCTGAATTTCTGGAATACCTAGAGTAGTCGCCGCATTTCTAATTATAGACACAAATAGGCCTTATTCATACGAACATTTTGGTGTATCACACTTATATCCTATCAGTTTTTTGTGGAGTTGCTCCATGAAAATGTGATTCATCACCGGTGGTCAGTAAACAAAATCTGAATTTCTGGAATACCTAGAGTAGTCGCCGCATTTCTAATTATGGACACAAATAGGCCTTATTCATACGAACATTTTGGTGTATCACACTTATATCCTATCAGTTTTTTGTGGAGTTGCTCCATGAAAATGTGATTCACCAATGGTGGTCAGTAAACAAAATCTGAATTTCTGGAATACCTAGACTAGTCGCCGCATTTCTAATTATGGACACAAATAGGCCTTATTCATACGAACATTTTGGTGTATCACACTTATATCCTATCAGTTTTTTGTGGAGATGCTCCATGAAAATGTGATTCATCACCGGTGGTCAGTAAACAAAATCTGAATTTCTGGAATACTTAGAGTAGTCGCCGAATTTCTAATTATGGACACAAATAGGCCTTATTCATACGAACATTTTGGTGTATCACACTTATATCCTATCAGTTTTTTGTGGAGTTGCTCCATGAAAATGTGATTCACCAATGGTGGTCAGTAAACAAAATCTGAATTTCTGGAATACCTAGACTAGTCGCCGCATTTCTAAATACGGACACTAATAGATTTTATCCGTAGGAACATTTTGGTGTATCACACTTATATCCTATCAGTTTTTTGTGGAGTTGCTCCATGAAAATGTAATTCACCAATGGTGGTCAGTAAACAAAATCTGAATTTCTGGAATACCTAGACTAGTCGCCGCATTTCTAATTATGGACACAAATAGGCCTTATTCATACGAACATTTTGGTGTATCACACTTATGTCCTATCAGTTTTTTGTGGAGTTGCTCCATGAAAATGTGATTCATCACCGGTGGTCAGTAAACAAAATCTGAATTTCTGGAATACCTAGACTAGTCGCCGCATTTTTAATTATGGGCACAAATAGGTCTTATCCCTACGAACATTTTGTTGTATCACACTTATATCCTATCAGTTTTTGTGGAGTTGCTCCATGAAAATGTGATTCACCAATGGTGGTCAGTAAACAAAATCTGAATTTCTGGAATACCTAGACTAGTCGCCGCATTTCTAATTATGGACACAAATAGGTCTTATTCATACGAACATTTTGGTGTATCACACTTATATCCTATCAGTTTTTTGTGGAGTTGCTCCATGAAAATGTGATTCATCACCGGTGGTCAGTAAACAAAATCTGAATTTCTGGAATACCTAGAGTAGTCGCCACATTTCTAAATACGGACACTAATAGATTTTATCCATACGCACATTTTGGTGTATCACACTTATATCCTATCAGTTTTTTGTGGAGTTGCTCCATGAAAATGTGATTCACCAATGGTGGTCAGTAAACAAAATCTGAATTTCTGGAATACCTAGACTAGTCGCCGCATTTCTAATTATGGACACAAATAGGCCTTATTCATACGAACATTTTGGTGTATCACACTTATATCCTATCAGTTTTTTGTGGAGTTGCTCCATGAAAATGTGATTCATCACCGGTGGTCAGTAAACAAAATCTGAATTTCTGGAATACCTAGAGTAGTCGCCACATTTCTAAATACGGACACTAATAGATTTTATCCATACGAACATTTTGGTGTATCACACTTATATCCTATCAGTTTTTTGTGGAGTTGCTCCATGAAAATGTGATTCACCAATGGTGGTCAGTAAACAAAATCTGAATTTCTGGAATACCTAGCCTAGTCGCCGCATTTCTAATTATGGACACAAATAGGCCTTATTCATACGAACATTCTGGTGTATCACACTTATGTCCTATCAGTTTTTTGTGGAGTTGCTCCATGAAAATGTGATTCATCACCGGTGGTCAGTAAACAAAATCTGAATTTCTGGAATACCTAGAGTAGTCGCCACATTTCTAAATACGGACACTAATAGATTTTATCCATACGCACATTTTGGTGTATCACACTTATATCCTATCAGTTTTTTGTGGAGTTGCTCCATGAAAATGTGATTCACCAATGGTGGTCAGTAAACAAAATCTGAATTTCTGGAATACCTAGACTAGTCGCCGCATTTCTAATTATGGACACAAATAGGCCTTATTCATACGAACATTTTGGTGTATCACACTTATATCCTATCAGTTTTTTGTGGAGTTACTCCATGAAAATGTGATTCATCACCGGTGGTCAGTAAACAAAATCTGAATTTCTGGAATACCTAGAGTAGTCGCCACATTTCTAAATACGGACACTAATAGATTTTATCCATACGAACATTTTGGTGTATCACACTTATATCCTATCAGTTTTTTGTGGAGTTGCTCCATGAAAATGTGATTCACCAATGGTGGTCAGTAAACAAAATCTGAATTTCTGGAATACCTAGCCTAGTCGCCGCATTTCTAATTATGGACACAAATAGGCCTTATTCATACGAACATTCTGGTGTATCACACTTATGTCCTATCAGTTTTTTGTGGAGTTGCTCCATGAAAATGTGATTCATCACCGGTGGTCAGTAAACAAAATCTGAATTTCTGGAATACCTAGAGTAGTCGCCGCATTTCTAATTATGGACACAAATAGGCCTTATTCATACGAACATTTTGGTGTATCACACTTATATCCTATCAGTTTTTTGTGGAGTTGCTCCATGAAAATGTGATTCACCAATGGTGGTCAGTAAACAAAATCTGAATTTCTGGAATACCTAGAGTAGTCGCCGCATTTCTAATTATGGACACAAATAGGCCTTATTCATACGAACATTTTGGTGTATCACACTTATATCCTATCAGTTTTTTGTGGAGTTGCTCCGTGAAAATGTGATTCATCACCGGTGGTAAGTAAACAAAATCTGAATTTCTGGAATACCTAGAGTAGTCGCCGCATTTCTAATTATGGACACAAATAGGCCTTATTCATACGAACATTTTGGTGTATCATACTTATATGCTATCAGTTTTTTGTGGAGTTGCTCCATGAAAATGTGATTCACCAATGGTGGTCAGTAAACAAAATCTGAATTTCTGGAATACCTAGACTAGTCGCCGCATTTCTAATTATGGACACAAATAGGCCTTATTCATACGAACATTTTGGTGTATCACACTTATATCCTATCAGTTTTTTGTGGAGTTGCTCCATGAAAATGTGATTCATCACCGGTGGTCAGTAAACAAAATCTGAATTTCTGGAATACCTAGAGTAGTCGCCGCATTTCTAATTATGGACACAAATAGGCCTTATTCATACGAACATTTTGGTGTATCACACTTATATCCTATCAGTTTTTTGTGGAGTTGCTCCATGAAAATGTGATTCACCAATGGTGGTCAGTAAACAAAATCTGAATTTCTGGAATACCTAGACTAGTCGCCGCATTTCTAATTATGGACACAAATAGGCCTTATTCATACGAACATTTTGGTGTATCACACTTATATCCTATCAGTTTTTTGTGGAGATGCTCCATGAAAATGTGATTCATCACCGGTGGTCAGTAAACAAAATCTGAATTTCTGGAATACTTAGAGTAGTCGCCGAATTTCTAATTATGGACACAAATAGGCCTTATTCATACGAACATTTTGGTGTATCACACTTATATCCTATCAGTTTTTTGTGGAGTTGCTCCATGAAAATGTGATTCACCAATGGTGGTCAGTAAACAAAATCTGAATTTCTGGAATACCTAGACTAGTCGCCGCATTTCTAAATACGGACACTAATAGATTTTATCCGTACGAACATTTTGGTGTATCACACTTATATCCTATCAGTTTTTTGTGGAGTTGCTCCATGAAAATGTAATTCACCAATGGTGGTCAGTAAACAAAATCTGAATTTCTGGAATACCTAGACTAGTCGCCGCATTTCTAATTATGGACACAAATAGGCCTTATTCATACGAACATTTTGGTGTATCACACTTATGTCCTATCAGTTTTTTGTGGAGTTGCTCCATGAAAATGTGATTCATCACCGGTGGTCAGTAAACAAAATCTGAATTTCTGGAATACCTAGACTAGTCGCCGCATTTTTAATTATGGGCACAAATAGGTCTTATCCCTACGAACATTTTGTTGTATCACACTTATATCCTATCAGTTTTTTGTGGAGTTGCTCCATGAAAATGTGATTCACCAATGGTGGTCAGTAAACAAAATCTGAATTTCTGGAATACCTAGACTAGTCGCCGCATTTCTAATTATGGACACAAATAGGTCTTATTCATACGAACATTTTGGTGTATCACACTTATCCTATCAGTTTTTTGTGGAGTTGCTCCATGAAAATGTGATTCATCACCGGTGGTCAGTAAACAAAATCTGAATTTCTGGAATACCTAGAGTAGTCGCCACATTTCTAAATACGGACACTAATAGATTTTATCCATACGCACATTTTGGTGTATCACACTTATATCCTGTCAGTTTTTTGTGGAGTTGCTCCATGAAAATGTGATTCACCAATGGTGGTCAGTAAACAAAATCTGAATTTCTGGAATACCTAGCCTAGTCGCCGCATTTCTAATTATGGACACAAATAGGCCTTATTCATACGAACATTTTGGTGTATCACACTTATGTCCTATCAGTTTTTTGTGGAGTTGCTCCATGAAAATGTGATTCATCACCGGTGGTCAGTAAACAAAATCTGAATTTCTGGAATACCTAGAGTAGTCGCCACATTTCTAAATACGGACACTAATAGATTTTATCCATACGAACATTTTGGTGTATCACACTTATATCCTATCAGTTTTTTGTGGAGTTGCTCCATGAAAATGTGATTCACCAATGGTGGTCAGTAAACAAAATCTGAATTTCTGGAATACCTAGCCCAGTCGCCGCATTTCTAATTATGGACACAAATAGGCCTTATTCATACGAACATTCTGGTGTATCACACTTATGTCCTATCAGTTTTTTGTGGAGTTGCTCCATGAAAATGTGATTCATCACCGGTGGTCAGTAAACAAAATCTGAATTTCTGGAATACCTAGAGTAGTCGCCACATTTCTAAATACGGACACTAATAGATTTTATCCATACGAACATTTTGGTGTATCACACTTATATCCTATCAGTTTTTTGTGGAGTTGCTCCATGAAAATGTGATTCACCAATGGTGGTCAGTAAACAAAATCTGAATTTCTGGAATACCTAGCCTAGTCGCCTCATTTCTAATTATGGACACAAATAGGCCTTATTCATACGAACATTCTGGTGTATCACACTTATGTCCTATCAGTTTTTTGTGGAGTTGCTCCATGAAAATGTGATTCATCACCGGTGGTCAGTAAACAAAATCTGAATTTCTGGAATACCTAGAGTAGTCGCCGCATTTCTAATTATGGACACAAATAGGCCTTATTCATACGAACATTTTGGTGTATCACACTTATATCCTATCAGTTTTTTGTGGAGTTGCTCCATGAAAATGTGATTCACCAATGGTGGTCAGTAAACAAAATCTGAATTTCTGGAATACCTAGAGTAGTCGCCGCATTTCTAATTATGGACACAAATAGGCCTTATTCATACGAACATTTTGGTGTATCACACTTATATCCTATCAGTTTTTTGTGGAGTTGCTCCGTGAAAATGTGATTCATCACCGGTGGTAAGTAAACAAAATCTGAATTTCTGGAATACCTAGAGTAGTCGCCGCATTTCTAATTATGGACACAAATAGGCCTTATTCATACGAACATTTTGGTGTATCACACTTATATCCTATCAGTTTTTTGTGGAGTTGCTCCATGAAAATGTGATTCACCAATGGTGGTCAGTAAACAAAATCTGAATTTCTGGAATACCTAGACTAGTCGCCGCATTTCTAATTATGGACACAAATAGGCCTTATTCATACGAACATTTTGGTGTATCACACTTATATCCTATCAGTTTTTTGTGGAGTTGCTCCATGAAAATGTGATTCATCACCGGTGGTCAGTAAACAAAATCTGAATTTCTGGAATACCTAGAGTAGTCGCCGCATTTCTAATTATGGACACAAATAGGCCTTATTCATACGAACATTTTGGTGTATCACACTTATATCCTATCAGTTTTTTGTGGAGTTGCTCCATGAAAATGTGATTCACCAATGGTGGTCAGTAAACAAAATCTGAATTTCTGGAATACCTAGACTAGTCGCCGCATTTCTAATTATGGACACAAATAGGCCTTATTCATACGAACATTTTGGTGTATCACACTTATATCCTATCAGTTTTTTGTGGAGATGCTCCATGAAAATGTGATTCATCACCGGTGGTCAGTAAACAAAATCTGAATTTCTGGAATACTTAGAGTAGTCGCCGAATTTCTAATTATGGACACAAATAGGCCTTATTCATACGAACATTTTGGTGTATCACACTTATATCCTATCAGTTTTTTGTGGAGTTGCTCCATGAAAATGTGATTCACCAATGGTGGTCAGTAAACAAAATCTGAATTTCTGGAATACCTAGACTAGTCGCCGCATTTCTAAATACGGACACTAATAGATTTTATCCGTACGAACATTTTGGTGTATCACACTTATATCCTATCAGTTTTTTGTGGAGTTGCTCCATGAAAATGTAATTCACCAATGGTGGTCAGCAAACAAAATCTGAATTTCTGGAATACCTAGACTAGTCGCCGCATTTCTAATTATGGACACAAATAGGTCTTATTCATACGAACATTTTGGTGTATCACACTTATATCCTATCAGTTTTTTGTGGAGTTGCTCCATGAAAATGTGATTCACCAATGGTGGTCAGTAAACAAAATCTGAATTTCTGGAATACCTAGACTAGTCGCCGCATTTTTAATTATGGGCACAAATAGGTCTTATCCCTACGAACATTTTGTTGTATCACACTTATATCCTATCAGTTTTTTGTGGAGTTGCTCCATGAAAATGTGATTCACCAATGGTGGTCAGTAAACAAAATCTGAATTTCTGGAATACCTAGACTAGTCGCCGCATTTCTAATTATGGACACAAATAGGTCTTATTCATACGAACATTTTGGTGTATCACACTTATATCCTATCAGTTTTTTGTGGAGTTGCTCCATGAAAATGTGATTCATCACCGGTGGTCAGTAAACAAAATCTGAATTTCTGGAATACCTAGAGTAGTCGCCACATTTCTAAATACGGACACTAATAGATTTTATCCATACGCACATTTTGGTGTATCACACTTATATCCTATCAGTTTTTTGTGGAGTTGCTCCATGAAAATGTGATTCACCAATGGTGGTCAGTAAACAAAATCTGAATTTCTGGAATACCTAGACTAGTCGCCGCATTTCTAATTATGGACACAAATAGGTCTTATTCATACGAACATTTTGGTGTATCACGCTTATATCCTATCAGTTTTTTGTGGAGTTGCTCCATGAAAATGTGATTCATCACCGGTGGTCAGTAAACAAAATCTGAATTTCTGGAATACCTAGAGTAGTCGCCACATTTCTAAATACGGACACTAATAGATTTTATCCATACGAACATTTTGGTGTATCACACTTATATCCTATCAGTTTTTTGTGGAGTTGCTCCATGAAAATGTGATTCACCAATGGTGGTCAGTAAACAAAATCTGAATTTCTGGAATACCTAGACTAGTCGCCGCATTTCTAATTATGGACACAAATAGGCCTTATTCATACGAACATTTTGGTGTATCACACTTATATCCTATCAGTTTTTTGTGGAGTTGCTCCATGAAAATGTGATTCATCACCGGTGGTCAGTAAACAAAATCTGAATTTCTGGAATACCTAGAGTAGTCGCCGCATTTCTAATTATGGACACAAATAGGCCTTATTCATACGAACATTTTGGTGTATCACACTTATATCCTATCAGTTTTTTGTGGAGTTGCTCCATGAAAATGTGATTCACCAATGGTGGTCAGTAAACAAAATCTGAATTTCTGGAATACCTAGACTAGTCGCCGCATTTCTAATTATGGACACAAATAGGCCTTATTCATACGAACATTTTGGTGTATCACACTTATATCCTATCAGTTTTTTGTGGAGATGCTCCATGAAAATGTGATTCATCACCGGTGGTCAGTAAACAAAATCTGAATTTCTGGAATACCTAGAGTAGTCGCCGCATTTCTAATTATGGACACAAATAGGCCTTATTCATACGAACATTTTGGTGTATCACACTTATGTCCTATCAGTTTTTTGTGGAGTTGCTCCATGAAAATGTGATTCATCACCGGTGGTCAGTAAACAAAATCTGAATTTCTGGAATACCTAGACTAGTCGCCGCATTTTTAATTATGGGCACAAATAGGTCTTATCCCTACGAACATTTTGTTGTATCACACTTATATCCTATCAGTTTTTTGTGGAGTTGCTCCATGAAAATGTGATTCACCAATGGTGGTCAGTAAACAAAATCTGAATTTCTGGAATACCTAGACTAGTCGCCGCATTTCTAATTATGGACGCAAATAGGTCTTATTCATACGAACATTTTGGTGTATCACACTTATATCCTATCAGTTTTTTGTGGAGTTGCTCCATGAAAATGTGATTCATCACCGGTGGTCAGTAAACAAAATCTGAATTTCTGGAATACCTAGAGTAGTCGCCACATTTCTAAATACGGACACTAATAGATTTTATCCATACGCACATTTTGGTGTATCACACTTATATCCTATCAGTTTTTTGTGGAGTTGCTCCATGAAAATGTGATTCACCAATGGTGGTCAGTAAACAAAATCTGAATTTCTGGAATACCTAGACTAGTCGCCGCATTTCTAATTATGGACACAAATAGGCCTTATTCATACGAACATTTTGGTGTATCACACTTATATCCTATCAGTTTTTTGTGGAGTTGCTCCATGAAAATGTGATTCATCACCGGTGGTCAGTAAACAAAATATGAGTTTCTGGAATACCTAGAGTAGTCGCCACATTTCTAAATACGGACACTAATAGATTTTATCCATACGAACATTTTGGTGTATCACACTTATATCCTATCAGTTTTTTGTGGAGTTGCTCCATGAAAATGTGATTCACCAATGGTGGTCAGTAAACAAAATCTGAATTTCTGGAATACCTAGCCTAGTCGCCGCATTTCTAATTATGGACACAAATAGGCCTTATTCATACGAACATTCTGGTGTATCACACTTATGTCCTATCAGTTTTTTGTGGAGTTGCTCCATGAAAATGTGATTCATCACCGGTGGTCAGTAAACAAAATCTGAATTTCTGGAATACCTAGAGTAGTCGCCGCATTTCTAATTATGGACACAAATAGGCCTTATTCATACGAACATTTTGGTGTATCACACTTATATCCTATCAGTTTTTTGTGGAGTTGCTCCATGAAAATGTGATTCACCAATGGTGGTCAGTAAACAAAATCTGAATTTCTGGAATACCTAGAGTAGTCGCCGCATTTCTAATTATGGACACAAATAGGCCTTATTCATACGAACATTTTGGTGTATCACACTTATATCCTATCAGTTTTTTGTGGAGTTGCTCCGTGAAAATGTGATTCATCACCGGTGGTAAGTAAACAAAATCTGAATTTCTGGAATACCTAGAGTAGTCGCCGCATTTCTAATTATGGACACAAATAGGCCTTATTCATACGAACATTTTGGTGTATCACACTTATATCCTATCAGTTTTTTGTGGAGTTGCTCCATGAAAATGTGATTCACCAATGGTGGTCAGTAAACAAAATCTGAATTTCTGGAATACCTAGACTAGTCGCCGCATTTCTAATTATGGACACAAATAGCCCTTATTCATACGAACATTTTGGTGTATCACACTTATATCCTATCAGTTTTTTGTGGAGTTGCTCCATGAAAATGTGATTCACCAATGGTGGTCAGTAAACAAAATCTGAATTTCTGGAATACCTAGACTAGTCGCCGCATTTCTAATTATGGACACAAATAGGCCTTATTCATACGAACATTTTGGTGTATCACACTTATATCCTATCAGTTTTTTGTGGAGATGCTCCATGAAAATGTGATTCATCACCGGTGGTCAGTAAACAAAATCTGAATTTCTGGAATACTTAGAGTAGTCGCCGAATTTCTAATTATGGACACAAATAGGCCTTATTCATACGAACATTTTGGTGTATCACACTTATATCCTATCAGTTTTTTGTGGAGTTGCTCCATGAAAATGTGATTCACCAATGGTGGTCAGTAAACAAAATCTGAATTTCTGGAATACCTAGACTAGTCGCCGCATTTCTAAATACGGACACTAATAGATTTTATCCGTACGAACATTTTGGTGTATCACACTTATATCCTATCAGTTTTTTGTGGAGTTGCTCCATGAAAATGTAATTCACCAATGGTGGTCAGTAAACAAAATCTGAATTTCTGGAATACCTAGACTAGTCGCCGCATTTCTAATTATGGACACAAATAGGCCTTATTCATACGAACATTTTGGTGTATCACACTTATGTCCTATCAGTTTTTTGTGGAGTTGCTCCATGAAAATGTGATTCATGACCGGTGGTCAGTAAACAAAATCTGAATTTCTGGAATACCTAGACTAGTCGCCGCATTTTTAATTATGGGCACAAATAGGTCTTATCCCTACGAACATTTTGTTGTATCACACTTATATCCTATCAGTTTTTTGTGGAGTTGCTCCATGAAAATGTGATTCACCAATGGTGGTCAGTAAACAAAATCTGAATTTCTGGAATACCTAGACTAGTCGCCGCATTTCTAATTATGGACACAAATAGGTCTTATTCATACGAACATTTTGGTGTATCACACTTATATCCTATCAGTTTTTTGTGGAGTTGCTCCATGAAAATGTGATTCATCACCGGTGGTCAGTAAAAAAAATCTGAATTTCTGGAATACCTAGAGTAGTCGCCACATTTCTAAATACGGACACTAATAGATTTTATCCATACGCACATTTTGGTGTATCACACTTATATCCTATCAGTTTTTTGTGGAGTTGCTCCATGAAAATGTGATTCACCAATGGTGGTCAGTAAACAAAATCTGAATTTCTGGAATACCTAGCCTAGTCGCCGCATTTCTAATTATGGACACAAATAGGCCTTATTCATACGAACATTCTGGTGTATCACACTTATGTCCTATCAGTTTTTTGTGGAGTTGCTCCATGAAAATGTGATTCATCACCGGTGGTCAGTAAACAAAATCTGAATTTCTGGAATACCTAGAGTAGTCGCCACATTTCTAAATACGGACACTAATAGATTTTATCCATACGAACATTTTGGTGTATCACACTTATATCCTATCAGTTTTTTGTGGAGTTGCTCCATGAAAATGTGATTCACCAATGGTGGTCAGTAAACAAAATCTGAATTTCTGGAATACCTAGCCCAGTCGCCGCATTTCTAATTATGAACGCAAATAGGCCTTATTCATACGAACATTCTGGTGTATCACACTTATGTCCTATCAGTTTTTTGTGGAGTTGCTCCATGAAAATGTGATTCATCACCGGTGGTCAGTAAACAAAATCTGAATTTCTGGAATACCTAGAGTAGTCGCCGCATTTCTAATTATGGGCACAAATAGGTCTTATCCCTACGAACATTTTGTTGTATCACACTTATATCCTATCAGTTTTTTGTGGAGTTGCTCCATGAAAATGTGATTCACCAATGGTGGTCAGTAAACAAAATCTGAATTTCTGGAATACCTAGACTAGTCGCCGCATTTCTAATTATGGACACAAATAGGTCTTATTCATACGAACATTTTGGTGTATCACACTTATATCCTATCAGTTTTTTGTGGAGTTGCTCCATGAAAATGTGATTCATCACCGGTGGTCAGTAAACAAAATCTGAATTTCTGGAATACCTAGAGTAGTCGCCACATTTATAAATACGGACACTAATAGATTTTATCCATACGCACATTTTGGTGTATCACACTTATATCCTATCAGTTTTTTGTGGAGTTGCTCCCTGAAAATGTGATTCACCAATGGTGGTCAGTAAACAAAATCTGAATTTCTGGAATACCTAGACTAGTCGCCGCATTTCTAATTATGGACACAAATAGGCCTTATTCATACGAACATTTTGGTGTATCACACTTATATCCTATCAGTTTTTTGTGGAGTTGGTCCATGAAAATGTGATTCATCACCGGTGGTCAGTAAACAAAATCTGAATTTCTGGAATACCTAGAGTAGTCGCCACATTTCTAAATACGGACACTAATAGATTTTATCCATACGCACATTTTGGTGTATCACACTTATATCCTATCAGTTTTTTGTGGAGTTGCTCCATGAAAATGTGATTCACCAATGGTGGTCAGTAAACAAAATCTGAATTTCTGGAATACCTAGAGCAGTCGCCGCATTTCTAAATACGGACACTAATAGATTTTATCCATACGCACATTTTGGTGTATCACACTTATATCCTATCAGTTTTTTGTGGAGTTGCTCCATGAAAATGTGATTCACCAATGGTGGTCAGTAAACAAAATCTGAATTTCTGGAATACCTAGCCTAGTCGCCGCATTTCTAATTATGGACACAAATAGGCCTTATTCATACGAACATTCTGGTGTATCACACTTATGTCCTATCAGTTTTTTGTGGAGTTGCTCCATGAAAATGTGATTCATCACCGGTGGTCAGTAAACAAAATCTGAATTTCTGGAATACCTAGAGTAGTCGCCGCATTTCTAATTATGGACACAAATAGGCCTTATTCATACGAACATTTTGGTGTATCACACTTATATCCTATCAGTTTTTTGTGGAGTTGCTCCATGAAAATGTGATTCACCAATGGTGGTCAGTAAACAAAATCTGAATTTCTGGAATACCTAGAGTAGTCGCCGCATTTCTAATTATGGACACAAATAGGCCTTATTCATACGAACATTTTGGTGTATCACACTTATATCCTATCAGTTTTTTGTGGAGTTGCTCCGTGAAAATGTGATTCATCACCGGTGGTAAGTAAACAAAATCTGAATTTCTGGAATACCTAGAGTAGTCGCCGCATTTCTAATTATGGACACAAATAGGCCTTATTCATACGAACATTTTGGTGTATCACACTTATATCCTATCAGTTTTTTGTGGAGTTGCTCCATGAAAATGTGATTCACCAATGGTGGTCAGTAAACAAAATCTGAATTTCTGGAATACCTAGACTAGTCGCCGCATTTCTAATTATGGACACAAATAGGCCTTATTCATACGAACATTTTGGTGTATCACACTTATATCCTATCAGTTTTTTGTGGAGATGCTCCATGAAAATGTGATTCATCACCGGTGGTCAGTAAACAAAATCTGAATTTCTGGAATACTTAGAGTAGTCGCCAAATTTCTAATTATGGACACAAATAGGCCTTATTCATACGAACATTTTGGTGTATCACACTTATATCCTATCAGTTTTTTGTGGAGTTGCTCCATGAAAATGTGATTCACCAATGGTGGTCAGTAAACAAAATCTGAATTTCTGGAATACCTAGACTAGTCGCCGCATTTCTAAATACGGACACTAATAGATTTTATCCGTACGAACATTTTGGTGTATCACACTTATATCCTATCAGTTTTTTGTGGAGTTGTTCCATGAAAATGTAATTCACCAATGGTGGTCAGTAAACAAAATCTGAATTTCTGGAATACCTAGACTAGTCGCCGCATTTCTAATTATGGACACAAATAGGCCTTATTCATACGAACATTTTGGTGTATCACACTTATATCCTATCAGTTTTTTGTGGAGTTGCTCCATGAAAATGTGATTCACCAATGGTGGTCAGTAAACAAAATCTGAATTTCTGGAATACCTAGACTAGTCGCCGCATTTCTAATTATGGACACAAATAGGCCTTATTCATACGAACATTTTGGTGTATCACACTTATGTCCTATCAGTTTTTTGTGGAGTTGCTCCATGAAAATGTGATTCATCACCGGTGGTCAGTAAACAAAATCTGAATTTCTGGAATACCTAGACTAGTCGCCGCATTTCTAAATACGGACACTAATAGATTTTATCCGTACGAACATTTTGGTGTATCACACTTATATCCTATCAGTTTTTTGTGGAGTTGCTCCATGAAAATGTAATTCACCAATGGTGGTCAGTAAACAAAATCTGAATTTCTGGAATACCTAGACTAGTCGCCGCATTTCTAATTATGGACACAAATAGGCCTTATTAATACGAACATTTTGGTGTATCACACTTATGTCCTATCAGTTTTTTGTGGAGTTGCTCCATGAAAATGTGATTCATCACCGGTGGTCAGTAAACAAAATCTGAATTTCTGGAATACCTAGACTAGTCGCCGCATTTTTAATTATGGGCACAAATAGGTCTTATCCCTACGAACATTTTGTTGTATCACACTTATATCCTATCAGTTTTTTGTGGAGTTGCTCCATGAAAATGTGATTCACCAATGGTGGTCAGTAAACAAAATCTGAATTTCTGGAATACCTAGACTAGTCGCCGCATTTCTAATTATGGACACAAATAGGTCTTATTCATACGAACATTTTGGTGTATCACACTTATATCCTATCAGTTTTTTGTGGAGTTGCTCCATGAAAATGTGATTCATCACCGGTGGTCAGTAAACAAAATCTGAATTTCTGGAATACCTAGAGTAGTCGCCACATTTCTAAATACGGACACTAATAGATTTTATCCATACGCACATTTTGGTGTATCACACTTATATCCTATCAGTTTTTTGTGGAGTTGCTCCATGAAAATGTGATTCACCAATGGTGGTCAGTAAACAAAATCTGAATTTCTGGAATACCTAGCCTAGTCGCCGCATTTCTAATTATGGACACAAATAGGCCTTATTCATACGAACATTCTGGTGTATCACACTTATGTCCTATCAGTTTTTTGTGGAGTTGCTCCATGAAAATGTGATTCATCACCGGTGGTCAGTAAACAAAATCTGAATTTCTGGAATACCTAGAGTAGTCGCCACATTTCTAAATACGGACACTAATAGATTTTATCCATACGAACATTTTGGTGTATCACACTTATATCCTATCAGTTTTTTGTGGAGTTGCTCCATGAAAATGTTTTTCACCAATGGTGGTCAGTAAACAAAATCTGAATTTCTGGAATACCTAGCCCAGTCGCCGCATTTCTAATTATGAACACAAATAGGCCTTATTCATACGAACATTCTGGTGTATCACACTTATGTCCTATCAGTTTTTTGTGGAGTTGCTCCATGAAAATGTGATTCATCACCGGTGGTCAGTAAACAAAATCTGAATTTCTGGAATACCTAGAGTAGTCGCCGCATTTCTAATTATGGGCACAAATAGGTCTTATCCCTACGAACATTTTGTTGTATCACACTTATATCCTATCAGTTTTTTGTGGAGTTGCTCCATGAAAATGTGATTCACCAATGGTGGTCAGTAAACAAAATCTGAATTTCTGGAATACCTAGACTAGTCGCCGCATTTCTAATTATGGACACAAATAGGTCTTATTCATACGAACATTTTGGTGTATCACACTTATATCCTATCAGTTTTTTGTGGAGTTGCTCCATGAAAATGTGATTCATCACCGGTGGTCAGTAAACAAAATCTGAATTTCTGGAATACCTAGAGTAGTCGCCACATTTCTAAATACGGACACTAATAGATTTTATCCATACGCACATTTTGGTGTATCACACTTATATCCTATCAGTTTTTTGTGGAGTTGCTCCCTGAAAATGTGATTCACCAATGGTGGTCAGTAAACAAAATCTGAATTTCTGGAATACCTAGACTAGTCGCCGCATTTCTAATTATGGACACAAATAGGCCTTATTCATACGAACATTTTGGTGTATCACACTTATATCCTATCAGTTTTTTGTGGAGTTGGTCCATGAAAATGTGATTCATCACCGGTGGTCAGTAAACAAAATCTGAATTTCTGGAATACCTAGAGTAGTCGCCACATTTCTAAATACGGACACTAATAGATTTTATCCATACGCACATTTTGGTGTATCACACTTATATCCTATCAGTTTTTTGTGGAGTTGCTCCATGAAAATGTGATTCACCAATGGTGGTCAGTAAACAAAATCTGAATTTCTGGAATACCTAGACTAGTCGCCGCATTTCTAATTATGGACACAAATAGGCCTTATTCATACGAACATTTTGGTGTATCACACTTATATCCTATCAGTTTTTTGTGGAGTTGCTCCATGAAAATGTGATTCATCACCGGTGGTCAGTAAACAAAATCTGAGTTTCTGGAATACCTAGAGTAGTCGCCACATTTCTAAATACGGACACTAATAGATTTTATCCATACGAACATTTTGGTGTATCACACTTATATCCTATCAGTTTTTTGTGGAGTTGCTCCATGAAAATGTGATTCACCAATGGTGGTCAGTAAACAAAATCTGAATTTCTGGAATACCTAGCCTAGTCGCCGCATTTCTAATTATGGACACAAATAAGCCTTATTCATACGAACATTCTGGTGTATCACACTTATGTCCTATCAGTTTTTTGTGGAGTTGCTCCATGAAAATGTGATTCATCACCGGTGGTCAGTAAACAAAATCTGAATTTCTGGAATACCTAGAGTAGTCGCCGCATTTCTAATTATGGACACAAATAGGCCTTATTCATACGAACATTTTGGTGTATCACACTTATATCCTATCAGTTTTTTGTGGAGTTGCTCCATGAAAATGTGATTCACCAATGGTGGTCAGTAAACAAAATCTGAATTTCTGGAATACCTAGAGTAGTCGCCGCATTTCTAATTATGGACACAAATAGGCCTTATTCATACGAACATTTTGGTGTATCACACTTATATCCTATCAGTTTTTTGTGGAGTTGCTCCGTGAAAATGTGATTCATCACCGGTGGTAAGTAAACAAAATCTGAATTTCTGGAATACCTAGAGTAGTCGCCGCATTTCTAATTATGGACACAAATAGGCCTTATTCATACGAACATTTTGGTGTATCACACTTATATCCTATCAGTTTTTTGTGGAGTTGCTCCATGAAAATGTGATTCACCAATGGTGGTCAGTAAACAAAATCTGAATTTCTGGAATACCTAGACTAGTCGCCGCATTTCTAATTATGGACACAAATAGGCCTTATTCATACGAACATTTTGGTGTATCACACTTATATCCTATCAGTTTTTTGTGGAGATGCTCCATGAAAATGTGATTCATCACCGGTGGTCAGTAAACAAAATCTGAATTTCTGGAATACTTAGAGTAGTCGCCGAATTTCTAATTATGGACACAAATAGGCCTTATTCATACGAACATTTTGGTGTATCACACTTATATCCTATCAGTTTTTTGTGGAGTTGCTCCATGAAAATGTGATTCACCAATGGTGGTCAGTAAACAAAATCTGAATTTCTGGAATACCTAGACTAGTCGCCGCATTTCTAAATACGGACACTAATAGATTTTATCCGTACGAACATTTTGGTGTATCACACTTATATCCTATCAGTTTTTTGTGGAGTTGCTCCATGAAAATGTAATTCACCAATGGTGGTCAGTAAACAAAATCTGAATTTCTGGAATACCTAGACTAGTCGCCGCATTTCTAATTATGGACACAAATAGGCCTTATTCATACGAACATTTTGGTGTATCACACTTATATCCTATCAGTTTTTTGTGGAGTTGCTCCATGAAAATGTGATTCACCAATGGTGGTCAGTAAACAAAATCTGAATTTCTGGAATACCTAGACTAGTCGCCGCATTTCTAATTATGGACACAAATAGGCCTTATTCATACGAACATTTTGGTGTATCACACTTATGTCCTATCAGTTTTTTGTGGAGTTGCTCCATGAAAATGTGATTCATCACCGGTGGTCAGTAAACAAAATCTGAATTTCTGGAATACCTAGACTAGTCGCCGCATTTTTAATTATGGGCACAAATAGGTCTTATCCCTGCGAACATTTTGTTGTATCACACTTATATCCTATCAGTTTTTTGTGGAGTTGCTCCATGAAAATGTGATTCACCAATGGTGGTCAGTAAACAAAATCTGAATTTCTGGAATACCTAGACTAGTCGCCGCATTTCTAATTATGGACACAAATAGGTCTTATTCATACGAACATTTTGGTGTATCACACTTATATCCTATCAGTTTTTTTTGGAGTTGCTCCATGAAAATGTGATTCATCACCGGTGGTCAGTAAACAAAATCTGAATTTCTGGAATACCTAGAGTAGTCGCCACATTTCTAAATACGGACACTAATAGATTTTATCCATACGCACATTTTGGTGTATCACACTTATATCCTATCAGTTTTTTGTGGAGTTGCTCCATGAAAATGTGATTCACCAATGGTGGTCAGTAAACAAAATCTGAATTTCTGGAATACCTAGACTAGTCGCCGCATTTATAATTATGGACACAAATAGGCCTTATTCATACGAACATTTTGGTGTATCACACTTATATCCTATCAGTTTTTTGTGGAGTTGCTCCATGAAAATGTGATTCATCACCGGTGGTCAGTAAACAAAATCTGAATTTCTGGAATACCTAGAGTAGTCGCCACATTTCTAAATACGGACACTAATAGATTTTATCCATACGAACATTTTGGTGTATCACACTTATATCCTATCAGTTTTTTGTGGAGTTGCTCCATGAAAATGTGATTCACCAATGGTGGTCAGTAAACAAAATCTGAATTTCTGGAATACCTAGCCCAGTCGCCGCATTTCTAATTATGGACACAAATAGGCCTTATTCATACGAACATTCTGGTGTATCACACTTATGTCCTATCAGTTTTTTGTGGAGTTGCTCCATGAAAATGTGATTCATCACCGGTGGTCAGTAAACAAAATCTGAATTTCTGGAATACCTAGAGTAGTCGCCGCATTTCTAATTATGGACACAAATAGGCCTTATTCATACGAACATTTTGGTGTATCACACTTATATCCTATCAGTTTTTTGTGGAGTTGCTCCATGAAAATGTGATTCATCACCGGTGGTCAGTAAACAAAATCTGAATTTCTGGAATACCTAGAGTAGTCGCCGCATTTCTAATTATGGACACAAATAGGCCTTATTCATACGAACATTTTGGTGTATCACACTTATATCCTATCAGTTTTTTGTGGAGTTGCTCCATGAAAATGTGATTCACCAATGGTGGTCAGTAAACAAAATCTGAATTTCTGGAATACCTAGACTAGTCGCCGCATTTCTAATTATGGACACAAATAGGCCTTATTCATACGAACATTTTGGTGTATCACACTTATATCCTATCAGTTTTTTGTGGAGTTGCTCCATGAAAATGTGATTCATCACCGGTGGTCAGTAAACAAAATCTGAATTTCTGGAATACCTAGAGTAGTCGCCACATTTCTAAATACGGACACTAATAGATTTTATCCATACGAACATTTTGGTGTATCACACTTATATCCTATCAGTTTTTTGTGGAGTTGCTCCATGAAAATGTGATTCACCAATGGTGGTCAGTAAACAAAATCTGAATTTCTGGAATACCTAGACTAGTCGCCGCATTTCTAATTATGGACACAAATAGGCCTTATTCATACGAACATTTTGGTGTATCACACTTATATCCTATCAGTTTTTTGTGGAGATGCTCCATGAAAATGTGATTCATCACCGGTGGTCAGTAAACAAAATCTGAATTTCTGGAATACTTAGAGTAGTCGCCGCATTTCTAATTATGGACACAAATAGGCCTTATTCATACGAACATTTTGGTGTATCACACTTATATCCTATCAGTTTTTTGTGGAGTTGCTCCATGAAAATGTGATTCACCAATGGTGGTCAGTAAACAAAATCTGAATTTCTGGAATACCTAGACTAGTCGCCGCATTTCTAAATACGGACACTAATAGATTTTATCCGTACGAACATTTTGGTGTATCACACTTATATCCTATCAGTTTTTTGTGGAGTTGCTCCATGAAAATGTAATTCACCAATGGTGGTCAGTAAACAAAATCTGAATCTCTGGAATACCTAGAGCAGTCGCCGCATTTCTAAATACGGACACTAATAGATTTTATCCGTACGAACATTTTGGTGCATCACACTTATATCCTATCAGTTTTTTGTGGAGTTGCTCCATGAAAATGTGATTCATCACCGGTGGTCAGTAAACAAAATCTGAATCTCTGGAATACCTAGAGCAGTCGCCGCATTTCTATATAAGGACACTAATAGATTTTATCCATACGAACATTTTGGTGTATCACACTTATATCCTATCAGTTTTTTGTGGAGTTGCTCCATGAAAATGTAATTCACCAATGGTGGTCAGTAAACAAAATCTGAATTTCTGGAATACCTAGACTAGTCGCCGCATTTCTAATTATGGACACAAATAGGCCTTATTCATACGAACATTTTGGTGTATCACACTTATATCCTATCAGTTTTTTGTGGAGTTGCTCCATGAAAATGTGATTCATCACCGGTGGTCAGTAAACAAAATCTGAATTTCTGGAATACCTAGAGTAGTCGCCACATTTCTAAATACGGACACTAATAGATTTTATCCATACGCACATTTTGGTGTATCACACTTATATCCTATCAGTTTTTTTGTGGAGTTGCTCCATGAAAATGTGATTCACCAATGGTGGTCAGTAAACAAAATCTGAATTTCTGGAATACCTAGACTAGTCGCCGCATTTCTAATTATGGACACAAATAGGCCTTATTCATACGAACATTTTGGTGTATCACACTTATATCCTATCAGTTTTTTGTGGAGTTGCTCCATGAAAATGTGATTCATCACCGGTGGTCAGTAAACAAAATCTGAGTTTCTGGAATACCTAGAGTAGTCGCCACATTTCTAAATACGGACACTAATAGATTTTATCCATACGAACATTTTGGTGTATCACACTTATATCCTATCAGTTTTTTGTGGAGTTGCTCCATGAAAATGTGATTCACCAATGGTGGTCAGTAAACAAAATCTGAATTTCTGGAATACCTAGCCTAGTCGCCGCATTTCTAATTATGGACACAAATAGGCCTTATTCATACGAACATTTTGGTGTATCACACTTATATCCTATCAGTTTTTTGTGGAGTTGCTCCATGAAAATGTGATTCATCACCGGTGGTCAGTAAACAAAATCTGAATTTCTGGAATACCTAGAGTAGTCGCCGCATTTCTAATTATGGACACAAATAGGCCTTATTCATACGAACATTTTGGTGTATCACACTTATATCCTATCAGTTTTTTGTGGAGTTGCTCCATGAAAATGTGATTCACCAATGGTGGTCAGTAAACAAAATCTGAATTTCTGGAATACCTAGACTAGTCGCCGCATTTCTAATTATGGACACAAATAGGCCTTATTCATACGAACATTTTGGTGTATCACACTTATATCCTATCAGTTTTTTGTGGAGTTGCTCCATGAAAATGTGATTCACCAATGGTGGTCAGTAAACAAAATCTGAATTTCTGGAATACCTAGAGTAGTCGCCGCATTTCTAATTAAGGACACAAATAGGCCTTATTCATACGAACATTTTGGTGTATCACACTTATATCCTATCAGTTTTTTGTGGAGTTGCTCCATGAAAATGTGATTCATCACCGGTGGTCAGTAAACAAAATTTGAATTTCTGGAATACCTAGAGTAGTCGCTGCATTTCTAATTATGGACACAAATAGGCCTTATTCATACGAACATTTTGGTGTATCACACTTATATCCTATCAGTTTTTTGTGGAGTTGCTCCATGAAAATGTGATTCACCAATGGTGGTCAGTAAACAAAATCTGAATTTCTGGAATACCTAGACTAGTCGCCGCATTTCTAAATACGGACACTAATAGATTTTATCCGTACGAACATTTTGGTGTATCACACTTATATCCTATCAGTTTTTTGTGGAGTTGCTCCATGAAAATGTGATTCATCACCGGTGGTCAGTAAACAAAATCTGAATTTCTGGAATACTTAGAGTATTCGCCGCATTTCTAATTATGGACACAAATAGGCCTTATTCATACGAACATTTTGGTGTATCACACTTATATCCTATCAGTTTTTTGTGGAGTTGCTCCATGAAAATGTGATTCACCAATGGTGGTCAGTAAACAAAATCTGAATTTCTGGAATACCTAGACTAGTCGCCGCATTTCTAAATACGGACACTAATAGATTTTATCCGTACGAACATTTTGGTGTATCACACTTATATCCTATCAGTTTTTTGTGGAGTTGCTCCATGAAAATGTAATTCACCAATGGTGGTCAGTAAACAAAATCTGAATTTCTGGCATACCTAGACTAGTCGCCGCATTTCTAATTATGGACACAAATAGGCCTTATTCATACGAACATTTTGGTGTATCACACTTATATCCTATCAGTTTTTTGTGGAGTTGCTCCATGAAAATGTGATTCACCAATGGTGGTCAGTAAACAAAATCTGAATTTCTGGAATACCTAGACTAGTCGCCGCATTTCTAATTATGGACACAAATAGGCCTTATTCATACGAACATTTTGGTGTATCACACTTATATCCTATCAGTTTTTTGTGGAGTTGCTCCATGAAAATATGATTCATCACCGGTGGTCAGTAAACAAAATCTGAATTTCTGGAATACCTAGACTAGTCGCCGCATTTCTAATTATGGGCACAAATAGGTCTTATCCCTACGAACATTTTGTTGTATCACACTTATATCCTATCAGTTTTTTGTGGAGTTGCTCCATGAAAATGTGATTCACCAATGGTGGTCAGTAAACAAAATCTGAATTTCTGGAATACCTAGACTAGTCGCCGCATTTCTAATTATGGACACAAATAGGTCTTATTCATACGAACATTTTGGTGTATCACGCTTATATCCTATCAGTTTTTTGTGGAGTTGCTCCATGAAAATGTGATTCATCACCGGTGGTCAGTAAACAAAATCTGAATTTCTGGAATACCTAGAGTAGTCGCCACATTTCTAAATACGGACACTAATAGATTTTATCCATACGCACATTTTGGTGTATCACACTTATATCCTACCAGTTTTTTGTGGAGTTGCTCCATGAAAATGTGATTCACCAATGGTGGTCAGTAAACAAAATCTGAATTTCTGGAATACCTAGACTAGTCGCCGCATTTCTAATTATGGACACAAATAGGCCTTATTCATACGAACATTTTGGTGTATCACACTTATATCCTATCAGTTTTTTGTGGAGTTGCTCCATGAAAATGTGATTCATCACCGGTGGTCAGTAAACAAAATCTGAATTTCTGGAATACCTAGAGTAGTCGCCACATTTCTAAATACGGACACTAATAGATTTTATCCATACGAACATTCTGGTGTATCACACTTATATCCTATCAGTTTTTTGTGGAGTTGCTCCATGAAAATGTGATTCACCAATGGTGGTCAGTAAACAAAATCTGAATTTCTGGAATACCTAGCCTAGTCGCCGCATTTCTAATTATGGACACAAATAGGCCTTATTCATACGAACATTCTGGTGTATCACACTTATGTCCTATCAGTTTTTTGTGGAGTTGCTCCATGAAAATGTGATTCATCACCGGTGGTCAGTAAACAAAATCTGAATTTCTGGAATACCTAGAGTAGTCGCCACATTTCTAAATACGGACACTAATAGATTTTATCCATACGAACATTTTGGTGTATCACACTTATATCCTATCAGTTTTTTGTGGAGTTGCTCCATGAAAATGTGATTCACCAATGGTGGTCAGTAAACAAAATCCGAATTTCTGGAATACCAAGCCTAGTCGCCGCATTTCTAATTATGGACACAAATAGGCCTTATTCATACGAACATTCTGGTGTATCACACTTATGTCCTATCAGTTTTTTGTGGAGTTGCTCCATGAAAATGTGATTCATCACCGGTGGTCAGTAAACAAAATCTGAATTTCTGGAATACCTAGAGTAGTCGCCGCATTTCTAATTATGGACACAAATAGGCCTTATTCATACGAACATTTTGGTGTATCACACTTATATCCTATCAGTTTTTTGTGGAGTTGCTCCATGAAAATGTGATTCATCACCGGTGGTCAGTAAACAAAATCTGAATTTCTGGAATACCTAGAGTAGTCGCCACATTTCTAAATACGGACACTAATAGATTTTATCCATACGAACATTTTGGTATATCACACTTATATCCTATCAGTTTTTTGTGGAGTTGCTCCATGAAAATGTGATTCACCAATGGTGGTCAGTAAACAAAATCTGAATTTCTGGAATACCTAGACTAGTCGCCGCATTTCTAATTATGGACACAAATAGGCCTTATTCATACGAACATTTTGGTGTATCACACTTATATCCTATCAGTTTTTTGTGGAGTTGCTCCATGAAAATGTGATTCACCAATGGTGGTCAGTAAACAAAATCTGAATTTCTGGAATACCTAGAGTAGTCGCCGCATTTCTAATTATGGACACAAATAGGCCTTATTCATACGAACATTTTGGTGTATCACACTTATATCCTATCAGTTTTTTGTGGAGTTGCTCCATGAAAATGTGATTCATCACCGGTGGTCAGTAAACAAAATCTGAATTTCTGGAATACCTAGACTAGTCGCCGCATTTCTAATTATGGACACAAATAGGCCTTATTCATACGAACATTTTGGTGTATCACACTTATATCCTATCAGTTTTTTGTGGAGTTGCTCCATGAAAATGTGATTCACCAATGGTGGTCAGTAAACAAAATCTGAATTTCTGGAATACCTAGAGTAGTCGCCGCATTTCTAATTATGGACACAAATAGGCCTTATTCATACGAACATTTTGGTGTATCACACTTATATCCTATCAGTTTTTTGTGGAGTTGCTCCATGAAAATGTGATTCACCAATGGTGGTCAGTAAACAAAATCTGAATTTCTGGAATACCTAGACTAGTCGCCGCATTTCTAATTATGGACACAAATAGGCCTTATTCATACGAACATTTTGGTGTATCACACTTATATCCTATCAGTTTTTTGTGGAGATGCTCCATGAAAATGTGATTCATCACCGGTGGTCAGTAAACAAAATCTGAATTTCTGGAATACTTAGAGTAGTCGCCGCATTTCTAATTATGGACACAAATAGGCCTTATTCATACGAACATTTTGGTGTATCACACTTATATCCTATCAGTTTTTTGTGGAGTTGCTCCATGAAAATGTGATTCACCAATGGTGGTCAGTAAACAAAATCTGAATTTCTGGAATACCTAGACTAGTCGCCGCATTTCTAAATACGGACACTAATAGATTTTATCCGTACGAACATTTTGGTGTATCGCACTTATATCCTATCAGTTTTTTGTGGAGTTGCTCCATGAAAATGTAATTCACCAATGGTGGTCAGTAAACAAAATCTGAATCTCCGGAATACCTAGAGCAGTCGCCGCATTTCTAAATACGGACACTAATAGATTTTATCCGTACGAACATTTTGGTGTATCACACTTATATCCTATCAGTTTTTTGTGGAGTTGCTCCATGAAAATGTGATTCATCACCGGTGGTCAGTAAACAAAATCTGAATCTCTGGAATACCTAGACTAGTCGCCGCATTTCTAATTATGGACACAAATAGGCCTTATTCATACGAACATTTTGGTGTATCACACTTATATCCTATCAGTTTTTTGTGGAGATGCTCCATGAAAATGTGATTCATCACCGGTGGTCAGTAAACAAAATCTGAATTTCTGGAATACTTAGAGTAGTCGCCGCATTTCTAATTATGGACACAAATAGGCCTTATTCATACGAACATTTTGGTGTATCACACTTATATCCTATCAGTTTTTTGTGGAGTTGCTCCATGAAAATGTGATTCACCAATGGTGGTCAGTAAACAAAATCTGAATTTCTGGAATACCTAGACTAGTCGCCGCATTTCTAATTATGGACACAAATAGGCCTTATTCATACGAACATTTTGGTGTATCACACTTATATCCTATCAGTTTTTTGTGGAGTTGCTCCATGAAAATATGATTCACCAATGGTGGTCAGTAAACAAAATCCGAATTTCTGGAATACCTAGCCTAGTCGCCGCATTTCTAATTATGGACACAAATAGGCCTTATTCATACGAACATTCTGGTGTATCACACTTATGTCCTATCAGTTTTTTGTGGAGTTGCTCCATGAAAATGTGATTCATCACCGGTGGTCAGTAAACAAAATCTGAATTTCTGGAATACCTAGAGTAGTCGCCGCATTTCTAATTATGGACACAAATAGGCCTTATTCATACGAACATTTTGGTGTATCACACTTATATCCTATCAGTTTTTTGTGGAGTTGCTCCATGAAAATGTGATTCATCACCGGTGGTCAGTAAACAAAATCTGAATTTCTGGAATACCTAGAGTAGTCGCCACATTTCTAAATACGGACACTAATAGATTTTATCCATACGAACATTTTGGTATATCACACTTATATCCTATCAGTTTTTTGTGGAGTTGCTCCATGAAAATGTGATTCACCAATGGTGGTCAGTAAACAAAATCTGAATTTCTGGAATACCTAGACTAGTCGCCGCATTTCTAATTATGGACACAAATAGGCCTTATTCATACGAACATTTTGGTGTATCACACTTATATCCTATCAGTTTTTTGTGGAGTTGCTCCATGAAAATGTGATTCACCAATGGTGGTCAGTAAACAAAATCTGAATTTCTGGAATACCTAGACTAGTCGCCGCATTTCTAAATACGGACACTAATAGATTTTATCCGTACGAACATTTTGGTGTATCACACTTATATCCTATCAGTTTTTTGTGGAGTTGCTCCATGAAAATGTGATTCATCACCGGTGGTCAGTAAACAAAATCTGAATTTCTGGAATACCTAGACTAGTCGCCGCATTTCTAATTATGGGCACAAATAGGTCTTATCCCTACGAACATTTTGTTGTATCACACTTATATCCTATCAGTTTTTTGTGGAGTTGCTCCATGAAAATGTGATTCACCAATGGTGGTCAGTAAACAAAATCTGAATTTCTGGAATACCTAGACTAGTCGCCGCATTTCTAAATACGGACACTAATAGATTTTATCCATACGAACATTTTGGTGTATCACACTTATATCCTATCAGTTTTTTGTGGAGTTGCTCCATGAAAATGTAATTCACCAATGGTGGTCAGTAAACAAAATCTGAATTTCTGGAATACCTAGACTAGTCGCCGCATTTCTAATTATGGACACAAATAGGCCTTATTCATACGAACATTTTGGTGTATCACACTTATATCCTATCAGTTTTTTGTGGAGTTGCTCCATGAAAATGTGATTCACCAATGGTGGTCAGTAAACAAAATCTGAATTTCTGGAATACCTAGACTAGTCGCCGCATTTCTAATTATGGACACAAATAGGCCTTATTCATACGAACATTTTGGTGTATCACACTTATATCCTATCAGTTTTTTGTGGAGTTGCTCCATGAAAATGTGATTCACCAATGGTGGTCAGTAAACAAAATCTGAATTTCTGGAATACCTAGAGTAGTCGCCGCATTTCTAATTATGGACACAAATAGGCCTTATTCATACGAACATTTTGGTGTATCACACTTATATCCTATCAGTTTTTTGTGGAGTTGCTCCATGAAAATGTGATTCATCACCGGTGGTCAGTAAACAAAATCTGAATTTCTGGAATACCTAGAGTAGTCGCCGCATTTCTAATTATGGACACAAATAGGCCTTATTCATACGAACATTTTGGTGTATCACACTTATATCCTATCAGTTTTTTGTGGAGTTGCTCCATGAAAATGTGATTCACCAATGGTGGTCAGTAAACAAAATCTGAATTTCTGGAATACCTAGACTAGTCGCCGCATTTCTAATTATGGACACAAATAGGCCTTATTCATACGAACATTTTGCTGTATCACACTTATATCCTATCAGTTTTTTGTGGAGATGCTCCATGAAAATGTGATTCATCACCGGTGGTCAGTAAACAAAATCTGAATTTCTGGAATACTTAGAGTAGTCGCCGCATTTCTAATTATGGACACAAATAGGCCTTATTCATACGAACATTTTGGTGTATTACACTTATATCCTATCAGTTTTTTGTGGAGTTGCTCCATGAAAATGTGATTCACCAATGGTGGTCAGTAAACAAAATCTGAATTTCTGGAATACCTAGACTAGTCGCCGCATTTCTAATTATGGACACAAATAGGCCTTATTCATACGAACATTTTGGTGTATCACACTTATATCCTATCAGTTTTTTGTGGAGTTGCTCCATGAAAATGTGATTCACCAATGGTGGTCAGTAAACAAAATCCGAATTTCTGGAATACCTAGCCTAGTCGCCGCATTTCTAATTATGGACACAAATAGGCCTTATTCATACGAACATTCTGGTGTATCACACTTATGTCCTATCAGTTTTTTGTGGAGTTGCTCCATGAAAATGTGATTCATCACCGGTGGTCAGTAAACAAAATCTGAATTTCTGGAATACCTAGAGTAGTCGCCGCATTTCTAATTATGGACACAAATAGGCCTTATTCATACGAACATTTTGGTGTATCACACTTATATCCTATCAGTTTTTTGTGGAGTTGCTCCATGAAAATGTGATTCATCACCGGTGGTCAGTAAACAAAATCTGAATTTCTGGAATACCTAGAGTAGTCGCCACATTTCTAAATACGGACACTAATAGATTTTATCCATACGAACATTTTGGTATATCAGACTTATATCCTATCAGTTTTTTGTGGAGTTGCTCCATGAAAATGTGATTCACCAATGGTGGTCAGTAAACAAAATCTGAATTTCTGGAATACCTAGACTAGTCGCCGCATTTCTAATTATGGACACAAATAGGCCTTATTCATACGAACATTTTGGTGTATCACACTTATATCCTATCAGTTTTTTGTGGAGTTGCTCCATGAAAATGTGATTCACCAATGGTGGTCAGTAAACAAAATCTGAATTTCTGGAATACCTAGACTAGTCGCCGCATTTCTAAATACGGACACTAATAGATTTTATCCGTACGAACATTTTGGTGTATCACACTTATATCCTATCAGTTTTTTGTGGAGTTGCTCCATGAAAATGTGATTCATCACCGGTGGTCAGTAAACAAAATCTGAATTTCTGGAATACCTAGACTAGTCGCCGCATTTCTAATTATGGGCACAAATAGGTCTTATCCCTACGAACATTTTGTTGTATCACACTTATATCCTATCAGTTTTTTGTGGAGTTGCTCCATGAAAATGTGATTCACCAATGGTGGTCAGTAAACAAAATCTGAATTTCTGGAATACCTAGACTAGTCGCCGCATTTCTAATTATGGACACAAATAGGTCTTATTCATACGAACATTTTGGTGTATCACGCTTATATCCTATCAGTTTTTTGTGGAGTTGCTCCATGAAAATGTGATTCATCACCGGTGGTCAGTAAACAAAATCTGAATTTCTGGAATACCTAGAGTAGTCGCCACATTTCTAAATACGGACACTAATAGATTTTATTCATACGCACATTTTGGTGTATCACACTTATATCCTACCAGTTTTTTGTGGAGTTGCTCCATGAAAATGTGATTCACCAATGGTGGTCAGTAAACAAAATCTGAATTTCTGGAATACCTAGACTAGTCGCCGCATTTCTAATTATGGACACAAATAGGCCTTATTCATACGAACATTTTGGTGTATCACACTTATATCCTATCAGTTTTTTGTGGAGTTGCTCCATGAAAATGTGATTCATCACCGGTGGTCAGTAAACAAAATCTGAATTTCTGGAATACCTAGAGTAGTCGCCACATTTCTAAATACGGACACTAATAGATTTTATCCATACGAACATTCTGGTGTATCACACTTATATCCTATCAGTTTTTTGTGGAGTTGCTCCATGAAAATGTGATTCACCAATGGTGGTCAGTAAACAAAATCTGAATTTCTGGAATACCTAGCCTAGTCGCCGCATTTCTAATTATGGACACAAATAGGCCTTATTCATACGAACATTCTGGTGTATCACACTTATGTCCTATCAGTTTTTTGTGGAGTTGCTCCATGAAAATGTGATTCATCACCGGTGGTCAGACAACAAAATCTGAATTTCTGGAATACCTAGAGTAGTCGCCACATTTCTAAATACGGACACTAATAGATTTTATCCATACGAACATTTTGGTGTATCACACTTATATCCTATCAGTTTTTTGTGGAGTTGCTCCATGAAAATGTGATTCACCAATGGTGGTCAGTAAACAAAATCCGAATTTCTGGAATACCTAGCCTAGTCGCCGCATTTCTAATTATGGACACAAATAGGCCTTATTCATACGAACATTCTGGTGTATCACACTTATGTCCTATCAGTTTTTTGTGGAGTTGCTCCATGAAAATGTGATTCATCACCGGTGGTCAGTAAACAAAATCTGAATTTCTGGAATACCTAGAGTAGTCGCCGCATTTCTAATTATGGACACAAATAGGCCTTATTCATACGAACATTTTGGTGTATCACACTTATATCCTATCAGTTTTTTGTGGAGTTGCTCCATGAAAATGTGATTCATCACCGGTGGTCAGTAAACAAAATCTGAATTTCTGGAATACCTAGAGTAGTCGCCACATTTCTAAATACGGACACTAATAGATTTTATCCATACGAACATTTTGGTATATCACACTTATATCCTATCAGTTTTTTGTGGAGTTGCTCCATGAAAATGTGATTCACCAATGGTGGTCAGTAAACAAAATCTGAATTTCTGGAATACCTAGACTAGTCGCCGCATTTCTAATTATGGACACAAATAGGCCTTATTCATACGAACATTTTGGTGTATCACACTTATATCCTATCAGTTTTTTGTGGAGTTGCTCCATGAAAATGTGATTCACCAATGGTGGTCAGTAAACAAAATCTGAATTTCTGGAATACCTAGACTAGTCGCCGCATTTCTAAATACGGACACTAATAGATTTTATCCGTACGAACATTTTGGTGTATCACACTTATATCCTATCAGTTTTTTGTGGAGTTGCTCCATGAAAATGTAATTCACCAATGGTGGTCAGTAAACAAAATCTGAATCTCTGGAATACCTAGAGCAGTCGCCGCATTTCTAAATACGGACACTGATATATTTTATCCGTACGAACATTTTGGTGTATCACACTTATATCCTATCAGTTTTTTGTGGAGTTGCTCCATGAAAATGTGATTCATCACCGGTGGTCAGTAAACAAAATCTGAATCTCTGGAATACCTAGAGCAGTCGCCGCATTTCTAAATACGGACACTGATATATTTTATCCGTACGAACATTTTGGTGTATCACACTTATATCCTATCAGTTTTTTGTGGAGTTGCTCCATGAAAATGTGATTCACCAATGGTGGTCAGTAAACAAAATCTGAATTTCTGGAATACCTAGACTAGTCGCCGCATTTCTAAATACGGACACTAATAGATTTTATCCGTACGAACATTTTGGTGTATCACACTTATATCCTATCAGTTTTTTGTGGAGTTGCTCCATGAAAATGTAATTCACCAATGGTGGTCAGTAAACAAAATCTGAATTTCTGGAATACCTAGACTAGTCGCCGCATTTCTAATTATGGACACAAATAGGCCTTATTCATACGAACATTTTGGTGTATCACACTTATATCCTATCAGTTTTTTGTGGAGATGCTCCATGAAAATGTGATTCATCACCGGTGGTCAGTAAACAAAATCTGAATTTCTGGAATACCTAGACTAGTCGCCGCATTTCTAAATACGGACACTAATAGATTTTATCCGTACGAACATTTTGGTGTATCACACTTATATCCTATCAGTTTTTTGTGGAGTTGCTCCATGAAAGTGTAATTCACCAATGGTGGTCAGTAAACAAAATCTGAATCTCTGGAATACCTAGAGCAGTCGCCGCATTTCTAAATACGGACACTGATATATTTTATCCGTACGAACATTTTGGTGTATCACACTTATATCCTATCAGTTTTTTGTGGAGTTGCTCCATGAAAATGTGATTCACCAATGGTGGTCAGTAAACAAAATCTGAATTTCTGGAATACCTAGACTAGTCGCCGCATTTCTAAATACGGACACTAATAGATTTTATCCGTACGAACATTTTGGTGTATCACACTTATATCCTATCAGCTTTTTGTGGAGTTGCTCCATGAAAATGTAATTCACCAATGGTGGTCAGTAAACAAAATCTGAATTTCTGGAATACCTAGACTAGTCGCCGCATTTCTAATTATGGACACAAATAGGCCTTATTCATACGAACATTTTGGTGTATCACACTTATATCCTATCAGTTTTTTGTGGAGATGCTCCATGAAAATGTGATTCATCACCGGTGGTCAGTAAACAAAATCTGAATTTCTGGAATACTTAGAGTAGTCGCCGCATTTCTAATTATGGACACAAATAGGCCTTATTCATACGAACATTTTGGTGTATCACACTTATATCCTATCAGTTTTTTGTGGAGTTGCTCCATGAAAATGTGATTCACCAATGGTGGTCAGTAAACAAAATCTGAATTTCTGGAATACCTAGACTAGTCGCCGCATTTCTAATTATGGACACAAATAGGCCTTATTCATACGAACATTTTGGTGTATCACACTTATATCCTATCAGTTTTTTGTGGAGTTGCTCCATGAAAATGTGATTCACCAATGGTGGTCAGTAAACAAAATCTGAATTTCTGGAATACCTAGACTAGTCGCCGCATTTCTAATTATGGATACAAATAGGCCTTATTCATACGAACATTTTGGTGTATCACACTTATATCCTATCAGTTTTTTGTGGAGTTGCTCCATGAAAATGTGATTCACCAATGGTGGTCAGTAAACAAAATCTGAATTTCTGGAATACCTAGACTAGTCGCCGCATTTCTAATTATGGATACAAATAGGCCTTATTCATACGAACATTTTGGTGTATCACACTTATATCCTATCAGTTTTTTGTGGAGTTGCTCCATGAAAATGTGATTCACCAATGGTGGTCAGTAAACAAAATCTGAATTTCTGGAATACTTAGAGTAGTCGCCGCATTTCTAATTATGGACACAAATAGGCCTTATTCATACGAACATTTTGGTGTATCACACTTATATCCTATCAGTTTTTTGTGGAGTTGCTCCATGAAAATGTGATTCACCAATGGTGGTCAGTAAACAAAATCCGAATTTCTGGAATACCTAGCCTAGTCGCCGCATTTCTAATTATGGACACAAATAGGCCTTATTCATACGAACATTCTGGTGTATCACACTTATGTCCTATCAGTTTTTTGTGGAGTTGCTCCATGAAAATGTGATTCATCACCGGTGGTCAGTAAACAAAATCTGAATTTCTGGAATACCTAGAGTAGTCGCCGCATTTCTAATTATGGACACAAATAGGCCTTATTCATACGAACATTTTGGTGTATCACACTTATATCCTATCAGTTTTTTGTGGAGTTGCTCCATGAAAATGTGATTCATCACCGGTGGTCAGTAAACAAAATCTGAATTTCTGGAATACCTAGAGTAGTCGCCACATTTCTAAATACGGACACTAATAGATTTTATCCATACGAACATTTTGGTATATCACACTTATATCCTATCAGTTTTTTGTGGAGTTGCTCCATGAAAATGTGATTCACCAATGGTGGTCAGTAAACAAAATCTGAATTTCTGGAATACCTAGACTAGTCGCCGCATTTCTAATTATGGACACAAATAGGCCTTATTCATACGAACATTTTGGTGTATCACACTTATATCCTATCAGTTTTTTGTGGAGTTGCTCCATGAAAATGTGATTCACCAATGGTGGTCAGTAAACAAAATCTGAATTTCTGGAATACCTAGACTAGTCGCCGCATTTCTAAATACGGACACTAATAGATTTTATCCGTACGAACATTTTGGTGTATCACACTTATATCCTATCAGTTTTTTGTGGAGTTGCTCCATGAAAATGTGATTCATCACCGGTGGTCAGTAAACAAAATCTGAATTTCTGGAATACCTAGAGTAGTCGCCACATTTCTAAATACGGACACTAATAGATTTTATCCATACGCACATTTTGGTGTATCACACTTATATCCTACCAGTTTTTTGTGGAGTTGCTCCATGAAAATGTGATTCACCAATGGTGGTCAGTAAACAAAATCTGAATTTCTGGAATACCTAGACTAGTCGCCGCATTTCTAATTATGGACACAAATAGGCCTTATTCATACGAACATTTTGGTGTATCACACTTATATCCTATCAGTTTTTTGTGGAGTTGCTCCATGAAAATGTGATTCATCACCGGTGGTCAGTAAACAAAATCTGAATTTCTGGAATACCTAGAGTAGTCGCCACATTTCTAAATACGGACACTAATAGATTTTATCCATACGAACATTCTGGTGTATCACACTTATATCCTATCAGTTTTTTGTGGAGTTGCTCCATGAAAATGTGATTCACCAATGGTGGTCAGTAAACAAAATCTGAATTTCTGGAATACCTAGCCTAGTCGCCGCATTTCTAATTATGGACACAAATAGGCCTTATTCATACGAACATTCTGGTGTATCACACTTATGTCCTATCAGTTTTTTGTGGAGTTGCTCCATGAAAATGTGATTCATCACCGGTGGTCAGTAAACAAAATCTGAATTTCTGGAATACCTAGAGTAGTCGCCACATTTCTAAATACGGACACTAATAGATTTTATCCATACGAACATTTTGGTGTATCACACTTATATCCTATCAGTTTTTTGTGGAGTTGCTCCATGAAAATGTGATTCACCAATGGTGGTCAGTAAACAAAATCCGAATTTCTGGAATACCTAGCCTAGTCGCCGCATTTCTAATTATGGACACAAATAGGCCTTATTCATACGAACATTCTGGTGTATCACACTTATGTCCTATCAGTTTTTTGTGGAGTTGCTCCATGAAAATGTGATTCATCACCGGTGGTCAGTAAACAAAATCTGAATTTCTGGAATACCTAGAGTAGTCGCCGCATTTCTAATTATGGACACAAATAGGCCTTATTCATACGAACATTTTGGTGTATCACACTTATATCCTATCAGTTTTTTGTGGAGTTGCTCCATGAAAATGTGATTCATCACCGGTGGTCAGTAAACAAAATCTGAATTTCTGGAATACCTAGAGTAGTCGCCACATTTCTAAATACGGACACTAATAGATTTTATCCATACGAACATTTTGGTATATCACACTTATATCCTATCAGTTTTTTGTGGAGTTGCTCCATGAAAATGTGATTCACCAATGGTGGTCAGTAAACAAAATCTGAATTTCTGGAATACCTAGACTAGTCGCCGCATTTCTAATTATGGACACAAATAGGCCTTATTCATACGAACATTTTGGTGTATCACACTTATATCCTATCAGTTTTTTGTGGAGTTGCTCCATGAAAATGTGATTCACCAATGGTGGTCAGTAAACAAAATCTGAATTTCTGGAATACCTAGACTAGTCGCCGCATTTCTAAATACGGACACTAATAGATTTTATCCGTACGAACATTTTGGTGTATCACACTTATATCCTATCAGTTTTTTGTGGAGTTGCTCCATGAAAATGTAATTCACCAATGGTGGTCAGTAAACAAAATCTGAATCTCTGGAATACCTAGAGCAGTCGCCGCATTTCTAAATACGGACACTGATATATTTTATCCGTACGAACATTTTGGTGTATCACACTTATATCCTATCAGTTTTTTGTGGAGTTGCTCCATGAAAATGTGATTCATCACCGGTGGTCAGTAAACAAAATCTGAATCTCTGGAATACCTAGAGCAGTCGCCGCATTTCCATATAAGGACACTAATAGATTTTATCCATACGAACATTTTGGTGTATCACACTTATATCCTATCAGTTTTTTGTGGAGTTGCTCCATGAAAATGTAATTCACCAATGGTGGTCAGTAAACAAAATCTGAATTTCTGGAATACCTAGACTAGTCGCCGCATTTCTAATTATGGACACAAATAGGCCTTATTCATACGAACATTTTGGTGTATCACACTTATATCCTATCAGTTTTTTGTGGAGTTGCTCCATGAAAATGTGATTCACCAATGGTGGTCAGTAAACAAAATCTGAATTTCTGGAATACCTAGACTAGTCGCCGCATTTCTAATTATGGACACAAATAGGCCTTATTCATACGAACATTTTGGTGTATCACACTTATATCCTATCAGTTTTTTGTGGAGTTGCTCCATGAAAATGTGATTCACCAATGGTGGTCAGTAAACAAAATCTGAATTTCTGGAATACCTAGAGTAGTCGCCGCATTTCTAATTATGGACACAAATAGGCCTTATTCATACGAACATTTTGGTGTATCACACTTATATCCTATCAGTTTTTTGTGGAGTTGCTCCATGAAAATGTGATTCATCACCGGTGGTCAGTAAACAAAATCTGAATTTCTGGAATACCTAGAGTAGTCGCCGCATTTCTAATTATGGACACAAATAGGCCTTATTCATACGAACATTTTGGTGTATCACACTTATATCCTATCAGTTTTTTGTGGAGTTGCTCCATGAAAATGTGATTCACCAATGGTGGTCAGTAAACAAAATCTGAATTTCTGGAATACCTAGACTAGTCGCCGCATTTCTAATTATGGACACAAATAGGCCTTATTCATACGAACATTTTGGTGTATCACACTTATATCCTATCAGTTTTTTGTGGAGATGCTCCATGAAAATGTGATTCATCACCGGTGGTCAGTAAACAAAATCTGAATTTCTGGAATACTTAGAGTAGTCGCCGCATTTCTAATTATGGACACAAATAGGCCTTATTCATACGAACATTTTGGTGTATCACACTTATATCCTATCAGTTTTTTGTGGAGTTGCTCCATGAAAATGTGATTCACCAATGGTGGTCAGTAAACAAAATCTGAATTTCTGGAATACCTAGACTAGTCGCCGCATTTCTAATTATGGACACAAATAGGCCTTATTCATACGAACATTTTGGTGTATCACACTTATATCCTATCAGTTTTTTGTGGAGTTGCTCCATGAAAATGTGATTCACCAATGGTGGTCAGTAAACAAAATCTGAATTTCTGGAATACCTAGACTAGTCGCCGCATTTCTAATTATGGATACAAATAGGCCTTATTCATACGAACATTTTGGTGTATCACACTTATATCCTATCAGTTTTTTGTGGAGTTGCTCCATGAAAATGTGATTCACCAATGGTGGTCAGTAAACAAAATCTGAATTTCTGGAATACCTAGACTAGTCGCCGCATTTCTAATTATGGATACAAATAGGCCTTATTCATACGAACATTTTGGTGTATCACACTTATATCCTATCAGTTTTTTGTGGAGTTGCTCCATGAAAATGTGATTCACCAATGGTGGTCAGTAAACAAAATCTGAATTTCTGGAATACTTAGAGTAGTCGCCGCATTTCTAATTATGGACACAAATAGGCCTTATTCATACGAACATTTTGGTGTATCACACTTATATCCTATCAGTTTTTTGTGGAGTTGCTCCATGAAAATGTGATTCACCAATGGTGGTCAGTAAACAAAATCCGAATTTCTGGAATACCTAGCCTAGTCGCCGCATTTCTAATTATGGACACAAATAGGCCTTATTCATACGAACATTCTGGTGTATCACACTTATGTCCTATCAGTTTTTTGTGGAGTTGCTCCATGAAAATGTGATTCATCACCGGTGGTCAGTAAACAAAATCTGAATTTCTGGAATACCTAGAGTAGTCGCCGCATTTCTAATTATGGACACAAATAGGCCTTATTCATACGAACATTTTGGTGTATCACACTTATATCCTATCAGTTTTTTGTGGAGTTGCTCCATGAAAATGTGATTCATCACCGGTGGTCAGTAAACAAAATCTGAATTTCTGGAATACCTAGAGTAGTCGCCACATTTCTAAATACGGACACTAATAGATTTTATCCATACGAACATTTTGGTATATCACACTTATATCCTATCAGTTTTTTGTGGAGTTGCTCCATGAAAATGTGATTCACCAATGGTGGTCAGTAAACAAAATCTGAATTTCTGGAATACCTAGACTAGTCGCCGCATTTCTAATTATGGACACAAATAGGCCTTATTCATACGAACATTTTGGTGTATCACACTTATATCCTATCAGTTTTTTGTGGAGTTGCTCCATGAAAATGTGATTCACCAATGGTGGTCAGTAAACAAAATCTGAATTTCTGGAATACCTAGACTAGTCGCCGCATTTCTAAATACGGACACTAATAGATTTTATCCGTACGAACATTTTGGTGTATCACACTTATATCCTATCAGTTTTTTGTGGAGTTGCTCCATGAAAATGTGATTCATCACCGGTGGTCAGTAAACAAAATCTGAATTTCTGGAATACCTAGAGTAGTCGCCACATTTCTAAATACGGACACTAATAGATTTTATCCATACGCACATTTTGGTGTATCACACTTATATCCTACCAGTTTTTTGTGGAGTTGCTCCATGAAAATGTGATTCACCAATGGTGGTCAGTAAACAAAATCTGAATTTCTGGAATACCTAGACTAGTCGCCGCATTTCTAATTATGGACACAAATAGGCCTTATTCATACGAACATTTTGGTGTATCACACTTATATCCTATCAGTTTTTTGTGGAGTTGCTCCATGAAAATGTGATTCATCACCGGTGGTCAGTAAACAAAATCTGAATTTCTGGAATACCTAGAGTAGTCGCCACATTTCTAAATACGGACACTAATAGATTTTATCCATACGAACATTCTGGTGTATCACACTTATATCCTATCAGTTTTTTGTGGAGTTGCTCCATGAAAATGTGATTCACCAATGGTGGTCAGTAAACAAAATCTGAATTTCTGGAATACCTAGCCTAGTCGCCGCATTTCTAATTATGGACACAAATAGGCCTTATTCATACGAACATTCTGGTGTATCACACTTATGTCCTATCAGTTTTTTGTGGAGTTGCTCCATGAAAATGTGATTCATCACCGGTGGTCAGTAAACAAAATCTGAATTTCTGGAATACCTAGAGTAGTCGCCACATTTCTAAATACGGACACTAATAGATTTTATCCATACGAACATTTTGGTGTATCACACTTATATCCTATCAGTTTTTTGTGGAGTTGCTCCATGAAAATGTGATTCACCAATGGTGGTCAGTAAACAAAATCCGAATTTCTGGAATACCTAGCCTAGTCGCCGCATTTCTAATTATGGACACAAATAGGCCTTATTCATACGAACATTCTGGTGTATCACACTTATGTCCTATCAGTTTTTTGTGGAGTTGCTCCATGAAAATGTGATTCATCACCGGTGGTCAGTAAACAAAATCTGAATTTCTGGAATACCTAGAGTAGTCGCCGCATTTCTAATTATGGACACAAATAGGCCTTATTCATACGAACATTTTGGTGTATCACACTTATATCCTATCAGTTTTTTGTGGAGTTGCTCCATGAAAATGTGATTCATCACCGGTGGTCAGTAAACAAAATCTGAATTTCTGGAATACCTAGAGTAGTCGCCACATTTCTAAATACGGACACTAATAGATTTTATCCATACGAACATTTTGGTATATCACACTTATATCCTATCAGTTTTTTGTGGAGTTGCTCCATGAAAATGTGATTCACCAATGGTGGTCAGTAAACAAAATCTGAAATTCTGGAATACCTAGACTAGTCGCCGCATTTCTAATTATGGACACAAATAGGCCTTATTCATACGAACATTTTGGTGTATCACACTTATATCCTATCAGTTTTTTGTGGAGTTGCTCCATGAAAATGTGATTCACCAATGGTGGTCAGTAAACAAAATCTGAATTTCTGGAATACCTAGACTAGTCGCCGCATTTCTAAATACGGACACTAATAGATTTTATCCGTACGAACATTTTGGTGTATCACACTTATATCCTATCAGTTTTTTGTGGAGTTGTTCCATGAAAATGTAATTCACCAATGGTGGTCAGTAAACAAAATCTGAATCTCTGGAATACCTAGAGCAGTCGCCGCATTTCTAAATACGGACACTAATAGATTTTATCCGTACGAACATTTTGGTGTATCACACTTATATCCTATCAGTTTTTTGTGGAGTTGCTCCATGAAAATGTGATTCATCACCGGTGGTCAGTAAACAAAATCTGAATCTCTGGAATACCTAGAGCAGTCGCCGCATTTCCATATAAGGACACTAATAGATTTTATCCATACGAACATTTTGGTGTATCACACTTATATCCTATCAGTTTTTTGTGGAGTTGCTCCATGAAAATGTAATTCACCAATGGTGGTCAGTAAACAAAATCTGAATTTCTGGAATACCTAGACTAGTCGCCGCATTTGTAATTATGGACACAAATAGGCCTTATTCATACGAACATTTTGGTGTATCACACTTATATCCTATCAGTTTTTTGTGGAGTTGCTCCATGAAAATGTGATTCACCAATGGTGGTCAGTAAACAAAATCTGAATTTCTGGAATACCTAGACTAGTCGCCGCATTTCTAATTATGGACACAAATAGGCCTTATTCATACGAACATTTTGGTGTATCACACTTATATCCTGTCAGTTTTTTGTGGAGTTGCTCCATGAAAATGTGATTCACCAATGGTGGTCAGTAAACAAAATCTGAATTTCTGGAATACCTAGAGTAGTCGCCGCATTTCTAATTATGGACACAAATAGGCCTTATTCATACGAACATTTTGGTGTATCACACTTATATCCTATCAGTTTTTTGTGGAGTTGCTCCATGAAAATGTGATTCATCACCGGTGGTCAGTAAACAAAATCTGAATTTCTGGAATACCTAGAGTAGTCGCCGCATTTCTAATTATGGACACAAATAGGCCTTATTCATACGAACATTTTGGTGTATCACACTTATATCCTATCAGTTTTTTGTGGAGTTGCTCCATGAAAATGTGATTCACCAATGGTGGTCAGTAAACAAAATCTGAATTTCTGGAATACCTAGACTAGTCGCCGCATTTCTAATTATGGACACAAATAGGCCTTATTCATACGAACATTTTGGTGTATCACACTTATATCCTATCAGTTTTTTGTGGAGATGCTCCATGAAAATGTGATTCATCACCGGTGGTCAGTAAACAAAATCTGAATTTCTGGAATACTTAGAGTAGTCGCCGCATTTCTAATTATGGACACAAATAGGCCTTATTCATACGAACATTTTGGTGTATCACACTTATATCCTATCAGTTTTTTGTGGAGTTGCTCCATGAAAATGTGATTCACCAATGGTGGTCAGTAAACAAAATCTGAATTTCTGGAATACCTAGACTAGTCGCCGCATTTCTAAATACGGACACTAATAGATTTTATCCGTACGAACATTTTGGTGTATCACACTTATATCCTATCAGTTTTTTGTGGAGTTGCTCCATGAAAATGTAATTCACCAATGGTGGTCAGTAAACAAAATCTGAATTTCTGGAATACCTAGACTAGTCGCCGCATTTCTAATTATGGACACAAATAGGCCTTATTCATACGAACATTTTGGTGTATCACACTTATATCCTATCAGTTTTTTGTGGAGTTGCTCCATGAAAATGTGATTCACCAATGGTGGTCAGTAAACAAAATCTGAATTTCTGGAACACCTAGACTAGTCGCCGCATTTCTAATTATGGACGCAAATAGGCCTTATTCATACGAACATTTTGGTGTATCACACTTATATCCTATCAGTTTTTTGTGGAGTTGCTCCATGAAAATGTGATTCATCACCGGTGGTCAGTAAACAAAATCTGAATTTCTGGAATACCTAGACTAGTCGCCGCATTTCTAATTATGGGCACAAATAGGTCTTATCCCTACGAACATTTTGTTGTATCACACTTATATCCTATCAGTTTTTTGTGGAGTTGCTCCATGAAAATGTGATTCACCAATGGTGGTCAGTAAACAAAATCTGAATTTCTGGAATACCTAGACTAGTCGCCGCATTTCTAATTATGGACGCAAATAGGTCTTATTCATACGAACATTTTGGTGTATCACACTTATATCCTATCAGTTTTTTGTGGAGTTGCTCCATGAAAATGTGATTCATCACCGGTGGTCAGTAAACAAAATCTGAATTTCTGGAATACCTAGAGTAGTCGCCACATTTCTAAATACGGACACTAATAGATTTTATCCATACGCACATTTTGGTGTATCACACTTATATCCTACCAGTTTTTTGTGGAGTTGCTCCATGAAAATGTGATTCACCAATGGTGGTCAGTAAACAAAATCTCAATTTCTGGAATACCTAGACTAGTCGCCGCATTTCTAATTATGGACACAAATAGGCCTTATTCATACGAACATTTTGGTGTATCACACTTATATCCTATCAGTTTTTTGTGGAGTTGCTCCATGAAAATGTGATTCATCACCGGTGGTCAGTAAACAAAATCTGAATTTCTGGTATACCTAGAGTAGTCGCCACATTTATAAATACGGACACTAATAGATTTTATCCATACGAACATTTTGGTGTATCACACTTATATCCTATCAGTTTTTTGTGGAGTTGCTCCATGAAAATGTGATTCACCAATGGTGGTCAGTAAACAAAATCCGAATTTCTGGAATACCTAGCCTAGTCGCCGCATTTCTAATTATGGACACAAATAGGCCTTATTCATACGAACATTCTGGTGTATCACACTTATGTCCTATCAGTTTTTTGTGGAGTTGCTCCATGAAAATGTGATTCATCACCGGTGGTCAGTAAACAAAATCTGAATTTCTGGAATACCTAGAATAGTCGCCGCATTTCTAATTATGGACACAAATAGGCCTTATTCATACGAACATTTTGGTGTATCACACTTATATCCTATCAGTTTTTTGTGGAGTTGCTCCATGAAAATGTGATTCATCACCGGTGGTCAGTAAACAAAATCTGAATTTCTGGAATACCTAGAGTAGTCGCCACATTTCTAAATACGGACACTAATAGATTTTATCCATACGAACATTTTGGTATATCACACTTATATCCTATCAGTTTTTTGTGGAGTTGCTCCATGAAAATGTGATTCACCAATGGTGGTCAGTAAACAAAATCCGAATTTCTGGAATACCTAGCCTAGTCGCCGCATTTCTAATTATGGACACAAATAGGCCTTATTCATACGAACATTCTGGTGTATCACACTTATGTCCTATCAGTTTTTTGTGGAGTTGCTCCATGAAAATGTGATTCATCACCGGTGGTCAGTAAACAAAATCTGAATTTCTGGAATACCTAGAGTAGTCGCCGCATTTCTAATTATGGACACAAATAGGCCTTATTCATACGAACATTTTGGTGTATCACACTTATATCCTATCAGTTTTTTGTGGAGTTGCTCCATGAAAATGTGATTCATCACCGGTGGTCAGTAAACAAAATCTGAATTTCTGGAATACCTAGAGTAGTCGCCACATTTCTAAATACGGACACTAATAGATTTTATCCATACGAACATTTTGGTGTATCACACTTATATCCTATCAGTTTTTTGTGGAGTTGCTCCATGAAAATGTGATTCATCACCGGTGGTCAGTAAACAAAATCTGAATTTCTGGAATACCTAGAATAGTCGCCGCATTTCTAATTATGGACACAAATAGGCCTTATTCATACGAACATTTTGGTGTATCACACTTATATCCTATCAGTTTTTTGTGGAGTTGCTCCATGAAAATGTGATTCATCACCGGTGGTCAGTAAACAAAATCTGAATTTCTGGAATACCTAGAGTAGTCGCCACATTTCTAAATACGGACACTAATAGATTTTATCCATACGAACATTTTGGTGTATCACACTTATATCCTATCAGTTTTTTGTGGAGTTGCTCCATGAAAATGTGATTCACCAATGGTGGTCAGTAAACAAAATCCGAATTTCTGGAATACCTAGCCTAGTCGCCGCATTTCTAATTATGGACACAAATAGGCCTTATTCATACGAACATTCTGGTGTATCACACTTATGTCCTATCAGTTTTTTGTGGAGTTGCTCCATGAAAATGTGATTCATCACCGGTGGTCAGTAAACAAAATCTGAATTTCTGGAATACCTAGAGTAGTCGCCGCATTTCTAATTATGGACACAAATAGGCCTTATTCATACGAACATTTTGGTGTATCACACTTATATCCTATCAGTTTTTTGTGGAGTTGCTCCATGAAAATGTGATTCACCAATGGTGGTCAGTAAACAAAATCTGAATTTCTGGAATACCTAGACTAGTCGCCGCATTTCTAATTATGGACACAAATAGGCCTTATTCATACGAATATTTTGGTGTATCACACTTATATCCTATCAGTTTTTTGTGGAGATGCTCCATGAAAATGTGATTCATCACCGGTGGTCAGTAAACAAAATCTGAATTTCTGGAATACCTAGAGTAGTCGCCGCATTTCTAATTATGGACACAAATAGGCCTTATTCATACGAACATTCTGGTGTATCACACTTATGTCCTATCAGTTTTTTGTGGAGTTGCTCCATGAAAATGTGATTCATCACCGGTGGTCAGTAAACAAAATCTGAATTTCTGGAATACCTAGAGTAGTCGCCACATTTCTAAATACGGACACTAATAGATTTTATCCATACGAACATTTTGGTGTATCACACTTATATCCTATCAGTTTTTTGTGGAGTTGCTCCATGAAAATGTGATTCACCAATGGTGGTCAGTAAACAAAATCCGAATTTCTGGAATACCTAGCCTAGTCGCCGCATTTCTAATTATGGACACAAATAGGCCTTATTCATACGAACATTCTGGTGTATCACACTTATGTCCTATCAGTTTTTTGTGGAGTTGCTCCATGAAAATGTGATTCATCACCGGTGGTCAGTAAACAAAATCTGAATTTCTGGAATACCTAGAGTAGTCGCCGCATTTCTAATTATGGACACAAATAGGCCTTATTCATACGAACATTTTGGTGTATCACACTTATATCCTATCAGTTTTTTGTGGAGTTGCTCCATGAAAATGTGATTCATCACCGGTGGTCAGTAAACAAAATCTGAATTTCTGGAATACCTAGAGTAGTCGCCACATTTCTAAATACGGACACTAATAGATTTTATCCATACGAACATTTTGGTATATCACACTTATATCCTATCAGTTTTTTGTGGAGTTGCTCCATGAAAATGTGATTCACCAATGGTGGTCAGTAAACAAAATCTGAAATTCTGGAATACCTAGACTAGTCGCCGCATTTCTAATTATGGACACAAATAGGCCTTATTCATACGAACATTTTGGTGTATCACACTTATATCCTATCAGTTTTTTGTGGAGTTGCTCCATGAAAATGTGATTCACCAATGGTGGTCAGTAAACAAAATCTGAATTTCTGGAATACCTAGACAAGTCGCCGCATTTCTAAATACGGACACTAATAGATTTTATCCGTACGAACATTTTGGTGTATCACACTTATATCCTATCAGTTTTTTGTGGAGTTGCTCCATGAAAATGTAATTCACCAATGGTGGTCAGTAAACAAAATCTGAATCTCTGGAATACCTAGAGCAGTCGCCGCATTTCTAAATACGGACACTAATAGATTTTATCCGTACGAACATTTTGGTGTATCACACTTATATCCTATCAGTTTTTTGTGGAGTTGCTCCATGAAAATGTGATTCATCACCGGTGGTCAGTAAACAAAATCTGAATCTCTGGAATACCTAGAGCAGTCGCCGCATTTCCATATAAGGACACTAATAGATTTTATCCATACGAACATTTTGGTGTATCACACTTATATCCTATCAGTTTTTTGTGGAGTTGCTCCATGAAAATGTAATTCACCAATGGTGGTCAGTAAACAAAATCTGAATTTCTGGAATACCTAGACTAGTCACCGCATTTCTAATTATGGACACAAATAGGCCTTATTCATACGAACATTTTGGTGTATCACACTTATATCCTATCAGTTTTTTGTGGAGTTGCTCCATGAAAATGTGATTCACCAATGGTGGTCAGTAAACAAAATCTGAATTTCTGGAATACCTAGACTAGTCGCCGCATTTCTAATTATGGACACAAATAGGCCTTATTCATACGAACATTTTGGTGTATCACACTTATATCCTATCAGTTTTTTGTGGAGTTGCTCCATGAAAATGTGATTCACCAATGGTGGTCAGTAAACAAAATCTGAATTTCTGGAATACCTAGAGTAGTCGCCGCATTTCTAATTATGGACACAAATAGGCCTTATTCATACGAACATTTTGGTGTATCACACTTATATCCTATCAGTTTTTTGTGGAGTTGCTCCATGAAAATGTGATTCATCACCGGTGGTCAGTAAACAAAATCTGAATTTCTGGAATACCTAGAGTAGTCGCCGCATTTCTAATTATGGACACAAATAGGCCTTATTCATACGAACATTTTGGTGTATCACACTTATATCCTATCAGTTTTTTGTGGAGTTGCTCCATGAAAATGTGATTCACCAATGGTGGTCAGTAAACAAAATCTGAATTTCTGGAATACCTAGACTAGTCGCCGCATTTCTAATTATGGACACAAATAGGCCTTATTCATACGAACATTTTGGTGTATCACACTTATATCCTATCAGTTTTTTGTGGAGATGCTCCATGAAAATGTGATTCATCACCGGTGGTCAGTAAACAAAATCTGAATTTCTGGAATACTTAGAGTAGTCGCCGCATTTCTAATTATGGACACAAATAGGCCTTATTCATACGAACATTTTGGTGTATCACACTTATATCCTATCAGTTTTTTGTGGAGTTGCTCCATGAAAATGTGATTCACCAATGGTGGTCAGTAAACAAAATCTGAATTTCTGGAATACCTAGACTAGTCGCCGCATTTCTAAATACGGACACTAATAGATTTTATCCGTACGAACATTTTGGTGTATCACACTTATATCCTATCAGTTTTTTGTGGAGTTGCTCCATGAAAATGTAATTCACCAATGGTGGTCAGTAAACAAAATCTGAATTTCTGGAATACCTAGACTAGTCGCCGCATTTCTAATTATGGACACAAATAGGCCTTATTCATACGAACATTTTGGTGTATCACACTTATATCCTATCAGTTTTTTGTGGAGTTGCTCCATGAAAATGTGATTCACCAATGGTGGTCAGTAAACAAAATCTGAATTTCTGGAACACCTAGACTAGTCGCCGCATTTCTAATTATGGACGCAAATAGGCCTTATTCATACGAACATTTTGGTGTATCACACTTATATCCTATCAGTTTTTTGTGGAGTTGCTCCATGAAAATGTGATTCATCACCGGTGGTCAGTAAACAAAATCTGAATTTCTGGAATACCTAGACTAGTCGCCGCATTTCTAATTATGGGCACAAATAGGTCTTATCCCTACGAACATTTTGTTGTATCACACTTATATCCTATCAGTTTTTTGTGGAGTTGCTCCATGAAAATGTGATTCACCAATGGTGGTCAGTAAACAAAATCTGAATTTCTGGAATACCTAGACTAGTCGCCGCATTTCTAATTATGGACACAAATAGGTCTTATTCATACGTACATTTTGGTGTATCACACTTATATCCTATCAGTTTTTTGTGGAGTTGCTCCATGAAAATGTGATTCATCACCGGTGGTCAGTAAACAAAATCTGAATTTCTGGAATACCTAGAGTAGTCGCCACATTTCTAAATACGGACACTAATAGATTTTATCCATACGCACATTTTGGTGTATCACACTTATATCCTACCAGTTTTTTGTGGAGTTGCTCCATGAAAATGTGATTCACCAATGGTGGTCAGTAAACAAAATCTGAATTTCTGGAATACCTAGACTAGTCGCCGCATTTCTAATTATGGACACAAATAGGCCTTATTCATACGAACATTTTGGTGTATCACACTTATATCCTATCAGTTTTTTGTGGAGTTGCTCCATGAAAATGTGATTCATCACCGGTGGTCAGTAAACAAAATCTGAATTTCTGGAATACCTAGAGTAGTCGCCACATTTCTAAATACGGACACTAATAGATTTTATCCATACGAACATTTTGGTGTATCACACTTATATCCTATCAGTTTTTTGTGGAGTTGCTCCATGAAAATGTGATTCACCAATGGTGGTCAGTAAACAAAATCTGAATTTCTGGAATACCTAGCCTAGTCGCCGCATTTCTAATTATGGACACAAATAGGCCTTATTCATACGAACATTCTGGTGTATCACACTTATGTCCTATCAGTTTTTTGTGGAGTTGCTCCATGAAAATGTGATTCATCACCGGTGGTCAGTAAACAAAATCTGAATTTCTGGAATACCTAGAGTAGTCGCCACATTTCTAAATACGGACACTAATAGATTTTATCCATACGAACATTTTGGTGTATCACACTTATATCCTATCAGTTTTTTGTGGAGTTGCTCCATGAAAATGTGATTCACCAATGGTGGTCAGTAAACAAAATCTGCATTTCTGGAATACCTAGCCTAGTCGCCGCATTTCTAATTATGGACACAAATAGGCCTTATTCATACGAACATTCTGGTGTGTCACACTTATGTCCTGTCAGTTTTTTGTGGAGTTGCTCCATGAAAATGTGATTCATCACCGGTGGTCAGTAAACAAAATCTGAATTTCTGGAATACCTAGAGTAGTCGCCGCATTTCTAATTATGGACACAAATAGGCCTTATTCATACGAACATTTTAGTGTATCACACTTATATCCTATCAGTTTTTTGTGGAGTTGCTCCATGAAAATGTGATTCATCACCGGTGGTCAGTAAACAAAATCTGAATTTCTGGAATACCTAGAGTAGCCGCCACATTTCTAATTATGGACACAAATAGGCCTTATTCATACGAACATTTTGGTGTATCACACTTATATCCTATCAGTTTTTTGTGGAGTTGCTCCATGAAAATGTGATTCACCAATGGTGGTCAGTAAACAAAATCTGAATTTCTGGAATACCTAGACTAGTCGCCGCATTTCTAATTATGGACACAAATAGGCCTTATTCATACGAATATTTTGGTGTATCACACTTATATCCTATCAGTTTTTTGTGGAGATGCTCCATGAAAATGTGATTCATCACCGGTGGTCAGTAAACAAAATCTGAATTTCTGGAATACCTAGAGTAGTCGCCGCATTTCTAATTATGGACACAAATAGGCCTTATTCATACGAACATTTTGGTGTATCACACTTATATCCTATCAGTTTTTTGTGGAGTTGCTCCATGAAAATGTGATTCACCAATGGTGGTCAGTAAACAAAATCTGAATTTCTGGAATACCTAGACTAGTCGCCGCATTTCTAATTATGGACACAAACAGGCCTTATTCATACGAACATTTTGGTGTATCACACTTATATCCTATCAGTTTTTTGTGGAGTTGCTCCATGAAAATGTGATTCATCACCGGTGTTCAGTAAACAAAATCTGAATTTCTGGAATACCTAGAGTAGTCGCCGCATTTCTAATTATGGACACAAATAGGCCTTATTCATACGAATATTTTGGTGTATCACACTTATATCCTATCAGTTTTTTGTGGAGTTGCTCCATGAAAATGTGATTCACCAATGGTGGTCAGTAAACAAAATCTGAATTTCTGGAATACCTAGACTAGTCGCCGCATTTCTAAATACGGACACTAATAGATTTTATCCGTACGAACATTTTGGTGTATCACACTTATATCCTATCAGTTTTTTGTGGAGTTGCTCCATGAAAATGTAATTCACCAATGGTGGTCAGTAAACAAAATCTGAATTTCTGGAATACCTAGACTAGTCGCCGCATTTCTAATTATGGACACAAATAGGCCTTATTCATACGAATATTTTGGTGTATCACACTTATATCCTATCAGTTTTTTGTGGAGATGCTCCATGAAAATGTGATTCATCACCGGTGGTCAGTAAACAAAATCTGAATTTCTGGAATACCTAGAGTAGTCGCCGCATTTCTAATTATGGACACAAATAGGCCTTATTCATACGAACATTTTGGTGTATCACACTTATATCCTATCAGTTTTTTGTGGAGTTGCTCCATGAAAATGTGATTCACCAATGGTGGTCAGTAAACAAAATCTGAATTTCTGGAATACCTAGACTAGTCGCCGCATTTCTAATTATGGACACAAATAGGCCTTATTCATACGAACATTTTGGTGTATCACACTTATATCCTATCAGTTTTTTGTGGAGTTGCTCCATGAAAATGTGATTCATCACCGGTGGTCAGTAAACAAAATCTGAATTTCTGGAATACCTAGACTAGTCGCCGCATTTCTAATTATGGGCACAAATAGGTCTTATCCCTACGAACATTTTGTTGTATCACACTTATATCCTATAAGTTTTTTGTGGAGTTGCTCCATGAAAATGTGATTCACCAATGGTGGCCAGTAAACAAAATCTGAATTTCTGGAATACCTAGACTAGTCGCCGCATTTCTAATTATGGACACAAATTGGTCTTATTCATACGAACATTTTGGTGTATCACACTTATATCCTATCAGTTTTTTGTGGAGTTGCTCCATGAAAATGTGATTCATAACCGGTGGTCAGTAAACAAAATCTGAATTTCTGGAATACCTAGAGTAGTCGCCACATTTCTAAATACGGACACTAATAGATTTTATCCATACGCACATTTTGGTGTATCACACTTATATCCTATCAGTTTTTTGTGGAGTTGCTCCATGAAAATGTGATTCACCAATGGTGGTCAGTAAACAAAATCTGAATTTCTGGAATACCTAGACTAGTTGACGCATTTCTAATTATGGACACAAATAGGCCTTATTCATACGAACATATTGGTGTATCACACTTATATCCTATCAGTTTTTTGTGGAGTTGCTCCATGAAAATGTGATTCATCACCGGTGGTCAGTAAACAAAATCTGAATTTCTGGAATACCTAGAGTAGTCGTCACATTTCTAAATACGGACACTAATAGATTTTATCCATACGAACATTTTGGTGTATCACACTTATATCCTATCAGTTTTTTGTGGAGTTGCTCCATGAAAATGTGATTCACCAATGGTGGTCAGTAAACAAAATCTGAATTTCTGGAATACCTAGACTAGTCGCCGCATTTCTAATTATGGACACAAATAGGCCTTATTCATACGAACATTTTGGTGTATCACACTTATATCCTATCAGTTTTTTGTGGAGTTGCTCCATGAAAATGTGATTCATCACCGGTGGTCAGTAAACAAAATCTGAATTTCTGGAATACCTAGAGTAGTCGTCACATTTCTAAATACGGACACTAATAGATTTTATCCATACGAACATTTTGGTGTATCACACTTATATCCTATCAGTTTTTTGTGGAGTTGCTCCATGAAAATGTGATTCACCAATGGTGGTCAGTAAACAAAATCTGAATTTCTGGAATACCTAGAGTAGTCGCCGCATTTCTAATTATGGACACAAATAGGCCTTATTCATACGAACATTTTGGTGTATCACACTTATATCCTATCAGTTTTTTGTGGAGTTGCTCCATGAAAATGTGATTCACCAATGGTGGTCAGTAAACAAAATCTGAATTTCTGGAATACCTAGACTAGTCGCCGCATTTCTAATTATGGACACAAATAGGCCTTATTCATACGAACATTTTGGTGTATCACACTTATATCCTATCAGTTTTTTGTGGAGTTGCTCCATGAAAATGTGATTCATCACCGGTGGTCAGTAAACAAAATCTGAATTTCTGGAATACCTAGAGTAGTCGTCACATTTCTAAATACGGACACTAATAGATTTTATCCATACGAACATTTTGGTGTATCACACTTATATCCTATCAGTTTTTTGTGGAGTTGCTCCATGAAAATGTGATTCACCAATGGTGGTCAGTAAACAAAATCTGAATTTCTGGAATACCTAGACTAGTCGCCGCATTTCTAATTATGGACACAAATAGGCCTTATTCATACGAACATTTTGGTGTATCACACTTATATCCTATCAGTTTTTTGTGGAGATGCTCCATGAAAATGTGATTCATCACCGGTGGTCAGTAAACAAAATCTGAATTTCTGGAATACTTAGAGTAGTCGCCGCATTTCTAATTATGGACACAAATAGGCCTTATTCATACGAACATTTTGGTGTATCACACTTATATCCTATCAGTTTTTTGTGGAGTTGCTCCATGAAAATGTGATTCACCAATGGTGGTCAGTAAACAAAATCTGAATTTCTGGAATACCTAGACTAGTCGCCGCATTTCTAATTATGGACACAAATAGGCCTTATTCATACGAACATTTTGGTGTATCACACTTATATCCTATCAGTTTTTTGTGGAGTTGCTCCATGAAAATGTGATTCATCACCGGTGGTCAGTAAACAAAATCTGAATTTCTGGAATACCTAGAGTAGTCGCCACATTTCTAAATACGGACACTAATAGATTTTATCCATACGAACATTTTGGTGTATCACACTTATATCCTATCAGTTTTTTGTGGAGTTGCTCCATGAAAATGTGATTCACCAATGGTGGTCAGTAAACAAAATCTGAATTTCTGGAATACCTAGACTAGTCGCCGCATTTCTAATTATGGACACAAATAGGCCTTATTCATACGAACATTTTGGTGTATCACACTTATATCCTATCAGTTTTTTGTGGAGATGCTCCATGAAAATGTGATTCATCACCGGTGGTCAGTAAACAAAATCTGAATTTCTGGAATACTTAGAGTAGTCGCCGCATTTCTAATTATGGACACAAATAGGCCTTATTCATACGAACATTTTGGTGTATCACACTTATATCCTATCAGTTTTTTGTGGAGTTGCTCCATGAAAATGTAATTCACCAATGGTGGTCAGTAAACAAAATCTGAATCTCTGGAATACCTAGAGTAGCCGCCACATTTCTAATTATGGACACAAATAGGCCTTATTCATACGAACATTTTGGTGTATCACACTTATATCCTATCAGTTTTTTGTGGAGTTGCTCCATGAAAATGTGATTCACCAATGGTGGTCAGTAAACAAAATCTGAATTTCTGGAATACCTAGACTAGTCGCCGCATTTCTAATTATGGACACAAATAGGCCTTATTCATACGAATATTTTGGTGTATCACACTTATATCCTATCAGTTTTTTGTGGAGATGCTCCATGAAAATGTGATTCATCACCGGTGGTCAGTAAACAAAATCTGAATTTCTGGAATACCTAGAGTAGTCGCCGCATTTCTAATTATGGACACAAATAGGCCTTATTCATACGAACATTTTGGTGTATCACACTTATATCCTATCAGTTTTTTGTGGAGTTGCTCCATGAAAATGTGATTCACCAATGGTGGTCAGTAAACAAAATCTGAATTTCTGGAATACCTAGACTAGTCGCCGCATTTCTAATTATGGACACATACAGGCCTTATTCATACGAACATTTTGGTGTATCACACTTATATCCTATCAGTTTTTTGTGGAGTTGCTCCATGAAAATGTGATTCATCACCGGTGGTCAGTAAACAAAATCTGAATTTCTGGAATACCTAGAGTAGTCGCCGCATTTCTAATTATGGACACAAATAGGCCTTATTCATACGAACATTTTGGTGTGTCACACTTATATCCTATCAGTTTTTTGTGGAGTTGCTCCATGAAAATGTGATTCACCAATGGTGGTCAGTAAACAAAATCTGAATTTCTGGAATACCTAGACTAGTCGCCGCATTTCTAATTATGGACACAAATAGGCCTTATTCATACGAACATTTTGGTGTATCACACTTATATCCTATCAGTTTTTTGTGGAGTTGCTCCATGAAAATGTGATTCACCAATGGTGGTCAGTAAACAAAATCTGAATTTCTGGAATACCTAGACTAGTCGCCGCATTTCTAATTATGGACACAAATAGGCCTTATTCATACGAACATTTTGGTGTATCACACTTATATCCTATCAGTTTTTTGTGGAGTTGCTCCATGAAAATGTGATTCACCAATGGTGGTCAGTAAACAAAATCTGAATTTCTGGAATACCTAGACTAGTCGCCGCATTTCTAATTATGGACACAAACAGGCCTTATTCATACGAACATTTTGGTGTATCACACTTATATCCTATCAGTTTTTTGTGGAGTTGCTCCATGAAAATGTGATTCATCACCGGTGGTCAGTAAACAAAATCTGAATTTCTGGAATACTTAGAGTAGTCGCCGCATTTCTAATTATGGACACAAATAGGCCTTATTCATACGAACATTTTGGTGTATCACACTTATATCCTATCAGTTTTTTGTGGAGTTGCTCCATGAAAATGTGATTCACCAATGGTGGTCAGTAAACAAAATCTGAATTTCTGGAATACCTAGACTAGTCGCCGCATTTCTAATTATGGACACAAATAGGCCTTATTCATACGAACATTTTGGTGTATCACACTTATATCCTATCAGTTTTTTGTGGAGATGCTCCATGAAAATGTGATTCATCACCGGTGGTCAGTAAACAAAATCTGAATTTCTGGAATACTTAGAGTAGTCGCCGCATTTCTAATTATGGACACAAATAGGCCTTATTCATACGAACATTTTGGTGTATCACACTTATATCCTATCAGTTTTTTGTGGAGTTGCTCCATGAAAATGTAATTCACCAATGGTGGTCAGTAAACAAAATCTGAATCTCTGGAATACCTAGAGTAGCCGCCACATTTCTAATTATGGACACAAATAGGCCTTATTCATACGAACATTTTGGTGTATCACACTTATATCCTATCAGTTTTTTGTGGAGTTGCTCCATGAAAATGTGATTCACCAATGGTGGTCAGTAAACAAAATCTGAATTTCTGGAATACCTAGACTAGTCGCCGCATTTCTAATTATGGACACAAATAGGCCTTATTCATACGAATATTTTGGTGTATCACACTTATATCCTATCAGTTTTTTGTGGAGATGCTCCATGAAAATGTGATTCATCACCGGTGGTCAGTAAACAAAATCTGAATTTCTGGAATACCTAGAGTAGTCGCCGCATTTCTAATTATGGACACAAATAGGCCTTATTCATACGAACATTTTGGTGTATCACACTTATATCCTATCAGTTTTTTGTGGAGTTGCTCCATGAAAATGTGATTCACCAATGGTGGTCAGTAAACAAAATCTGAATTTCTGGAATACCTAGACTAGTCGCCGCATTTCTAATTATGGACACATACAGGCCTTATTCATACGAACATTTTGGTGTATCACACTTATATCCTATCAGTTTTTTGTGGAGTTGCTCCATGAAAATGTGATTCATCACCGGTGGTCAGTAAACAAAATCTGAATTTCTGGAATACCTAGAGTAGTCGCCGCATTTCTAATTATGGACACAAATAGGCCTTATTCATACGAACATTTTGGTGTATCACACTTATATCCTATCAGTTTTTTGTGGAGTTGCTCCATGAAAATGTGATTCACCAATGGTGGTCAGTAAACAAAATCTGAATTTCTGGAATACCTAGACTAGTCGCCGCATTTCTAATTATGGACACAAATAGGCCTTATTCATACGAACATTTTGGTGTATCACACTTATATCCTATCAGTTTTTTGTGGAGTTGCTCCATGAAAATGTGATTCACCAATGGTGGTCAGTAAACAAAATCTGAATTTCTGGAATACCTAGACTAGTCGCCGCATTTCTAATTATGGACACAAATAGGCCTTATTCATACGAACATTTTGGTGTATCACACTTATATCCTATCAGTTTTTTGTGGAGTTGCTCCATGAAAATGTGATTCACCAATGGTGGTCAGTAAACAAAATCTGAATTTCTGGAATACCTAGACTAGTCGCCGCATTTCTAATTATGGACACAAACAGGCCTTATTCATACGAACATTTTGGTGTATCACACTTATATCCTATCAGTTTTTTGTGGAGATGCTCCATGAAAATGTGATTCATCACCGGTGGTCAGTAAACAAAATCTGAATTTCTGGAATACTTAGAGTAGTCGCCGCATTTCTAATTATGGACACAAATAGGCCTTATTCATACGAACATTTTGGTGTATCACACTTATATCCTATCAGTTTTTTGTGGAGTTGCTCCATGAAAATGTGATTCACCAATGGTGGTCAGTAAACAAAATCTGAATTTCTGGAATACCTAGACTAGTCGCCGCATTTCTAATTATGGACACAAATAGGCCTTATTCATACGAACATTTTGGTGTATCACACTTATATCCTATCAGTTTTTTGTGGAGTTGCTCCATGAAAATGTGATTCACCAATGGTGGTCAGTAAACAAAATCTGAATTTCTGGAATACCTAGACTAGTCGCCGCATTTCTAATTATGGACACAAATAGGCCTTATTCATACGAACATTTTAGTGTATCACACTTATATCCTATCAGTTTTTTGTGGAGTTGCTCCATGAAAATGTGATTCATCACCGGTGGTCAGTAAACAAAATCTGAATTTCTGGAATACCTAGAGTAGCCGCCACATTTCTAATTATGGACACAAATAGGCCTTATTCATACGAACATTTTGGTGTATCACACTTATATCCTATCAGTTTTTTGTGGAGTTGCTCCATGAAAATGTGATTCACCAATGGTGGTCAGTAAACAAAATCTGAATTTCTGGAATACCTAGACTAGTCGCCGCATTTCTAATTATGGACACAAATAGGCCTTATTCATACGAATATTTTGGTGTATCACACTTATATCCTATCAGTTTTTTGTGGAGATGCTCCATGAAAATGTGATTCATCACCGGTGGTCAGTAAACAAAATCTGAATTTCTGGAATACCTAGAGTAGTCGCCGCATTTCTAATTATGGACACAAATAGGCCTTATTCATACGAACATTTTGGTGTATCACACTTATATCCTATCAGTTTTTTGTGGAGTTGCTCCATGAAAATGTGATTCACCAATGGTGGTCAGTAAACAAAATCTGAATTTCTGGAATACCTAGACTAGTCGCCGCATTTCTAATTATGGACACAAACAGGCCTTATTCATACGAACATTTTGGTGTATCACACTTATATCCTATCAGTTTTTTGTGGAGTTGCTCCATGAAAATGTGATTCATCACCGGTGGTCAGTAAACAAAATCTGAATTTCTGGAATACCTAGAGTAGTCGCCGCATTTCTAATTATGGACACAAATAGGCCTTATTCATACGAACATTTTGGTGTATCACACTTATATCCTATCAGTTTTTTGTGGAGTTGCTCCATGAAAATGTGATTCACCAATGGTGGTCAGTAAACAAAATCTGAATTTCTGGAATACCTAGACTAGTCGCCGCATTTCTAAATACGGACACTAATAGATTTTATCCGTACGAACATTTTGGTGTATCACACTTATATCCTATCAGTTTTTTGTGGAGTTGCTCCATGAAAATGTAATTCACCAATGGTGGTCAGTAAACAAAATCTGAATTTCTGGAATACCTAGACTAGTCGCCGCATTTCTAATTATGGACACAAATAGGCCTTATTCATACGAACATTTTGGTGTATCACACTTATATCCTATCAGTTTTTTGTGGAGTTGCTCCATGAAAATGTGATTCACCAATGGTGGTCAGTAAACAAAATCTGAATTTCTGGAATACCTAGACTAGTCGCCGCATTTCTAATTATGGACACAAACAGGCCTTATTCATACGAACATTTTGGTGTATCACACTTATATCCTATCAGTTTTTTGTGGAGATGATCCATGAAAATGTGATTCATCACCGGTGGTCAGTAAACAAAATCTGAATTTCTGGAATACTTAGAGTAGTCGCCGCATTTCTAATTATGGACACAAATAGGCCTTATTCATACGAACATTTTGGTGTATCACACTTATATCCTATCAGTTTTTTGTGGAGTTGCTCCATGAAAATGTGATTCACCAATGGTGGTCAGTAAACAAAATCTGAATTTCTGGAATACCTAGACTAGTCGCCGCATTTCTAATTATGGACACAAATAGGCCTTATTCATACGAACATTTTGGTGTATCACACTTATATCCTATCAGTTTTTTGTGGAGTTGCTCCATGAAAATGTGATTCACCAATGGTGGTCAGTAAACAAAATCTGAATTTCTGGAATACCTAGACTAGTCGCCGCATTTCTAATTATGGACACAAATAGGCCTTATTCATACGAACATTTTAGTGTATCACACTTATATCCTATCAGTTTTTTGTGGAGTTGCTCCATGAAAATGTGATTCATTACCGGTGGTCAGTAAACAAAATCTGAATTTCTGGAATACCTAGAGTAGCCGCCACATTTCTAATTATGGACACAAATAGGCCTTATTCATACGAACATTTTGGTGTATCACACTTATATCCTATCAGTTTTTTGTGGAGTTGCTCCATGAAAATGTGATTCACCAATGGTGGTCAGTAAACAAAATCTCAATTTCTGGAATACCTAGACTAGTCGCCGCATTTCTAATTATGGACACAAATAGGCCTTATTCATACGAATATTTTGGTGTATCACACTTATATCCTATCAGTTTTTTGTGGAGATGCTCCATGAAAATGTGATTCATCACCGGTGGTCAGTAAACAAAATCTGAATTTCTGGAATACCTAGAGTAGTCGCCGCATTTCTAATTATGGACACAAATAGGCCTTATTCATACGAACATTTTGGTGTATCACACTTATATCCTATCAGTTTTTTGTGGAGTTGCTCCATGAAAATGTGATTCACCAATGGTGGTCAGTAAACAAAATCTGAATTTCTGGAATACCTAGACTAGTCGCCGCATTTCTAATTATGGACACAAACAGGCCTTATTCATACGAACATTTTGGTGTATCACACTTATATCCTATCAGTTTTTTGTGGAGTTGCTCCATGAAAATGTGATTCATCACCGGTGGTCAGTAAACAAAATCTGAATTTCTGGAATACCTAGAGTAGTCGCCGCATTTCTAATTATGGACACAAATAGGCCTTATTCATACGAACATTTTGGTGTATCACACTTATATCCTATCAGTTTTTTGTGGAGTTGCTCCATGAAAATGTGATTCACCAATGGTGGTCAGTAAACAAAATCTGAATTTCTGGAATACCTAGACTAGTCGCCGCATTTCTAATTATGGACACAAACAGGCCTTATTCATACGAACATTTTGGTGTATCACACTTATATCCTATCAGTTTTTTGTGGAGTTGCTCCATGAAAATGTGATTCATCACCGGTGGTCAGTAAACAAAATCTGAATTTCTGGAATACCTAGAGTAGTCGCCGCATTTCTAATTATGGACACAAATAGGCCTTATTCATACGAACATTTTGGTGTATCACACTTATATCCTATCAGTTTTTTGTGGAGTTGCTCCATGAAAATGTGATTCACCAATGGTGGTCAGTAAACAAAATCTGAATTTCTGGAATACCTAGACTAGTCGCCGCATTTCTAATTATGGGCACAAATAGGTCTTATCCCTACGAACATTTTGTTGTATCACACTTATATCCTATAAGTTTTTTGTGGAGTTGCTCCATGAAAATGTGATTCACCAATGGTGGCCAGTAAACAAAATCTGAATTTCTGGAATACCTAGACTAGTCGCCGCATTTCTAATTATGGACACAAATAGGTCTTATTCATACGAACATTTTGGTGTATCACACTTATATCCTATCAGTTTTTTGTGGAGTTGCTCCATGAAAATGTGATTCATCACCGGTGGTCAGTAAACAAAATCTGAATTTCTGGAATACCTAGAGTAGTCGCCACATTTCTAAATACGGACACTAATAGATTTTATCCATACGCACATTTTGGTGTATCACACTTATATCCTATCAGTTTTTTGTGGAGTTGCTCCATGAAAATGTGATTCACCAATGGTGGTCAGTAAACAAAATCTGAATTTCTGGAATACCTAGACTAGTTGACGCATTTCTAATTATGGACACAAATAGGCCTTATTCATACGAACATATTGGTGTATCACACTTATATCCTATCAGTTTTTTGTGGAGTTGCTCCATGAAAATGTGATTCATCACCGGTGGTCAGTAAACAAAATCTGAATTTCTGGAATACCTAGAGTAGTCGCCACATTTCTAAATACGGACACTAATAGATTTTATCCATACGAACATTTTGGTGTATCACACTTATATCCTATCAGTTTTTTGTGGAGTTGCTCCATGAAAATGTGATTCACCAATGGTGGTCAGTAAACAAAATCTGAATTTCTGGAATACCTAGCCTAGTCGCCGCATTTCTAATTATGGACACAAATAGGCCTTATTCATACGAACATTTTGGTGTATCACACTTATATCCTATCAGTTTTTTGTGGAGTTGCTCCATGAAAATGTGATTCATCACCGGTGGTCAGTAAACAAAATCTGAATTTCTTTAATACCTAGAGTAGTCGCCGCATTTATAATTATGGACACAAATAGGCCTTATTCCTACGAACATTTTGGTGTATCACACTTATATCCTATCAGTTTTTTGTGGAGTTGCTCCATGAAAATGTGATTCACCAATGGTGGTCAGTAAACAAAATCTGAATTTCTGGAATACCTAGACTAGTCGCCGCATTTCTAATTATGGACACAAATAGGCCTTATTCATACGAACATTTTGGTGTATCACACTTATATCCTATCAGTTTTTTGTGGAGTTGCTCCATGAAAATGTGATTCATCACCGGTGGTCAGTAAACAAAATCTGAATTTCTGGAATACCTAGAGTAGTCGTCACATTTCTAAATACGGACACTAATAGATTTTATCCATACGAACATTTTGGTGTATCACACTTATATCCTATCAGTTTTTTGTGGAGTTGCTCCATGAAAATGTGATTCACCAATGGTGGTCAGTAAACAAAATCTGAATTTCTGGAATACCTAGACTAGTCGCCGCATTTCTAATTATGGACACAAATAGGCCTTATTCATACGAACATTTTGGTGTATCACACTTATATCCTATCAGTTTTTTGTGGAGATGCTCCATGAAAATGTGATTCATCACCGGTGGTCAGTAAACAAAATCTGAATTTCTGGAATACTTAGAGTAGTCGCCGCATTTCTAATTATGGACACAAATAGGCCTTATTCATACGAACATTTTGGTGTATCACACTTATATCCTATCAGTTTTTTGTGGAGTTGCTCCATGAAAATGTGATTCACCAATGGTGGTCAGTAAACAAAATCTGAATTTCTGGAATACCTAGACTAGTCGCCGCATTTCTAATTATGGACACAAATAGGCCTTATTCATACGAACATTTTGGTGTATCACACTTATATCCTATCAGTTTTTTGTGGAGTTGCTCCATGAAAATGTGATTCATCACCGGTGGTCAGTAAACAAAATCTGAATTTCTGGAATACCTAGAGTAGTCGCCACATTTCTAAATACGGACACTAATAGATTTTATCCATACGAACATTTTGGTGTATCACACTTATATCCTATCAGTTTTTTGTGGAGTTGCTCCATGAAAATGTGATTCACCAATGGTGGTCAGTAAACAAAATCTGAATTTCTGGAATACCTAGACTAGTCGCCGCATTTCTAATTATGGACGCAAATAGGCCTTATTCATACGAACATTTTGGTGTATCACACTTATATCCTATCAGTTTTTTGTGGAGATGCTCCATGAAAATGTGATTCATCACCGGTGGTCAGTAAACAAAATCTGAATTTCTGGAATACTTAGAGTAGTCGCCGCATTTCTAATTATGGACACAAATAGGCCTTATTCATACGAACATTTTGGTGTATCACACTTATATCCTATCAGTTTTTTGTGGAGTTGCTCCATGAAAATGTGATTCACCAATGGTGGTCAGTAAACAAAATCTGAATTTCTGGAATACCTAGACTAGTCGCCGCATTTCTAAATACGGACACTAATAGATTTTATCCGTACGAACATTTTGGTGTATCACACTTATATCCTATCAGTTTTTTGTGGAGTTGCTCCATGAAAATGTAATTCACCAATGGTGGTCAGTAAACAAAATCTGAATCTCTGGAATACCTAGAGCAGTCGCCGCATTTCTAAATACGGACACTAATAGATTTTATCCGTACGAACATTTTGCTGTATCACACTTATATCCTATCAGTTTTTTGTGGAGTTGCTCCATGAAAATGTGATTCATCACCGGTGGTCAGTAAACAAAATCTGAATTTCTGGAATACCTAGAGTAGTCGCCACATTTCTAAATACGGACACTAATAGATTTTATCCATACGAACATTTTGGTGTATCACACTTATATCCTATCAGTTTTTTGTGGAGTTGCTCCATGAAAATGTGATTCACCAATGGTGGTCAGTAAACAAAATCTGAATTTCTGGAATACCTAGACTAGTCGCCGCATTTCTAATTATGGACGCAAATAGGCCTTATTCATACGAACATTTTGGTGTATCACACTTATATCCTATCAGTTTTTTGTGGAGATGCTCCATGAAAATGTGATTCATCACCGGTGGTCAGTAAACAAAATCTGAATTTCTGGAATACTTAGAGTAGTCGCCGCATTTCTAATTATGGACACAAATAGGCCTTATTCATACGAACATTTTGGTGTATCACACTTATATCCTATCAGTTTTTTGTGGAGTTGCTCCATGAAAATGTGATTCACCAATGGTGGTCAGTAAACAAAATCTGAATTTCTGGAATACCTAGACTAGTCGCCGCATTTCTAATTATGGACACAAATAGGCCTTATTCATACGAACATTTTGGTGTATCACACTTATATCCTATCAGTTTTTTGTGGAGTTGCTCCATGAAAATGTGATTCACCAATGGTGGTCAGTAAACAAAATCTGAATTTCTGGAATACCTAGACTAGTCGCCGCATTTCTAATTATGGACGCAAATAGGCCTTATTCATACGAACATTTTGGTGTATCACACTTATATCCTATCAGTTTTTTGTGGAGATGCTCCATGAAAATGTGATTCATCACCGGTGGTCAGTAAACAAAATCTGAATTTCTGGAATACTTAGAGTAGTCGCCGCATTTCTAATTATGGACACAAATAGGCCTTATTCATACGAACATTTTGGTGTATCACACTTATATCCTATCAGTTTTTTGTGGAGTTGCTCCATGAAAATGTGATTCATCACCGGTGGTCAGTAAACAAAATCTGAATCTCTGGAATACCTAGAGCAGTCGCCGCATTTCTATATAAGGACGCTAATAGATTTTATCCATACGAACATTTTGGTGTATCACACTTATATCCTATCAGTTTTTTGTGGAGTTGCTCCATGAAAATGTAATTCACCAATGGTGGTCAGTAAACAAAATCTGAATTTCTGGAATACCTAGACGAGTCGCCGCATTTCTAATTATGGACACAAATAGGCCTTATTCATACGAACATTTTGGTGTATCACACTTATATCCTATCAGTTTTTTGTGGAGTTGCTCCATGAAAATGTGATTCATCACCGGTGGTCAGTAAACAAAATCTGAATTTCTGGAATACCTAGAGTAGTCGCCACATTTCTAAATACGGACACTAATAGATTTTATCCATACGCACATTTTGGTGTATCACACTTATATCCTATCAGTTTTTTGTGGAGTTGCTCCATGAAAATGTGATTCACCAATGGTGGTCAGTAAACAAAATCTGAATTTCTGGAATACCTAGACTAGTCGCCGCATTTCTAATTATGGACACAAATAGGCCTTATTCATACGAACATTTTGGTGTATCACACTTATATCCTATCAGTTTTTTGTGGAGTTGCTCCATGAAAATCTGATTCATCACCGGTGGTCAGTAAACAAAATCTGAGTTTCTGGAATACCTAGAGTAGTCGCCACATTTCTAAATACGGACACTAATAGATTTTATCCATACGAACATTTTGGTGTATCACACTTATATCCTATCAGTTTTTTGTGGAGTTGCTCCATGAAAATGTGATTCACCAATGGTGGTCAGTAAACAAAATCTGAATTTCTGGAATACCTAGCCTAGTCGCCGCATTTCTAATTATGGACACAAATAGGCCTTATTCATACGAACATTTTGGTGTATCACACTTATATCCTATCAGTTTTTTGTGGAGTTGCTCCATGAAAATGTGATTCATCACCGGTGGTCAGTAAACAAAATCTGAATTTCTGGAATACCTAGAGTAGTCGCCGCATTTCTAATTATGGACACAAATAGGCCTTATTCATACGAACATTTTGGTGTATCACACTTATATCCTATCAGTTTTTTGTGGAGTTGCTCCATGAAAATGTGATTCACCAATGGTGGTCAGTAAACAAAATCTGAATTTCTGGAATACCTAGAGTAGTCGCCGCATTTCTAATTAAGGACACAAATAGGCCTTATTCATACGAACATTTTGGTGTATCACACTTATATCCTATCAGTTTTTTGTGGAGTTGCTCCATGAAAATGTGATTCATCACCGGTGGTCAGTAAACAAAATTTGAATTTCTGGAATACCTAGAGTAGTCGCTGCATTTCTAATTATGGACACAAATAGGCCTTATTCATACGAACATTTTGGTGTATCACACTTATATCCTATCAGTTTTTTGTGGAGTTGCTCCATGAAAATGTGATTCACCAATGGTGGTCAGTAAACAAAATCTGAATTTCTGGAATACCTAGACTATTCGCCGCATTTCTAATTATGGACACAAATAGGCCTTATTCATACGAACATTTTGGTGTATCACACTTATATCCTATCAGTTTTTTGTGGAGATACTCCATGAAAATGTGATTCATCACCGGTGGTCAGTAAACAAAATCTGAATTTCTGGAATCCTTAGAGTAGTCGCCGCATTTCTAATTATAGACACAAATAGGCCTTATTCATACGAACATTTTGGTGTATCACACTTATATCCTATCAGTTTTTTGTGGAGTTGCTCCATGAAAATGTGATTCACCAATGGTGGTCAGTAAACAAAATCTGAATTTCTGGAATACCTAGACTAGTCGCCGCATTTCTAAATACGGACACTAATAGATTTTATCCGTACGAACATTTTGGTGTATCACACTTATATCCTATCAGTTTTTTGTGGAGTTGCTCCATGAAAATGTAATTCACCAATGGTGGTCAGTAAACAAAATCTGAATTTCTGGAATACCTAGACTAGTCGCCGCATTTCTAATTATGGACACAAATAGGCCTTATTCATACGAACATTTTGGTGTATCACACTTATATCCTATCAGTTTTTTGTGGAGTTGCTCCATGAAAATGTGATTCACCAATGGTGGTCAGTAAACAAAATCTGAATTTCTGGAATACCTAGACTAGTCGCCGCATTTCTAATTATGGACACAAATAGGCCTTATTCATACGAACATTTTGGTGTATCACACTTATATCCTATCAGTTTTTTGTGGAGTTGCTCCATGAAAATGTGATTCATCACCGGTGGTCAGTAAACAAAATCTGAATTTCTGGAATACCTAGACTAGTCGCCGCATTTCTAATTGTGGGCACAAATAGGTCTTATCCCTACGAACATTTTGTTGTATCACACTTATATCCTATCAGTTTTTTGTGGAGTTGCTCCATGAAAATGTGATTCACCAATGGTGGTCAGTAAACAAAATCTGAATTTCTGGAATACCTAGACTAGTCGCCGCATTTCTAATTATGGACGCAAATAGGTCTTATTCATACGAACATTTTGGTGTATCACGCTTATATCCTATCAGTTTTTTGTGGAGTTGCTCCATGAAAATGTGATTCATCACCGGTGGTCAGTAAACAAAATCTGAATTTCTGGAATACCTAGAGTAGTCGCCACATTTCTAAATACGGACACTAATAGATTTTATCCATACGCACATTTTGGTGTATCACACTTATATCCTACCAGTTTTTTGTGGAGTTGCTCCATGAAAATGTGATTCACCAATGGTGGTCAGTAAACAAAATCTGAATTTCTGGAATACCTAGACTAGTCGCCGCATTTCTAATTATGGACACAAATAGGCCTTATTCATACGAACATTTTGGTGTATCACACTTATATCCTATCAGTTTTTTGTGGAGTTGCTCCATGAAAATGTGATTCATCACCGGTGGTCAGTAAACAAAATCTGAATTTCTGGAATACCTAGAGTAGTCGCCACATTTCTAAATACGGACACTAATAGATTTTATCCATACGAACATTCTGGTGTATCACACTTATATCCTATCAGTTTTTTGTGGAGTTGCTCCATGAAAATGTGATTCACCAATGGTGGTCAGTAAACAAAATCTGAATTTCTGGAATACCTAGCCTAGTCGCCGCATTTCTAATTATGGACACAAATAGGCCTTATTCATACGAACATTCTGATGTATCACACTTATGTCCTATCAGTTTTTTGTGGAGTTGCTCCATGAAAATGTGATTCATCACCGGTGGTCAGTAAACAAAATCTGAATTTCTGGAATACCTAGAGTAGTCGCCACATTTCTAAATACGGACACTAATAGATTTTATCCATACGAACATTTTGGTGTATCACACTTATATCCTATCAGTTTTTTGTGGAGTTGCTCCATGAAAATGTGATTCACCAATGGTGGTCAGTAAACAAAATCCGAATTTCTGGAATACCTAGCCTAGTCGCCGCATTTCTAATTATGGACACAAATAGGCCTTATTCATACGAACATTCTGGTGTATCACACTTATGTCCTATCAGTTTTTTGTGGAGTTGCTCCATGAAACTGTGATTCATCACCGGTGGTCAGTAAACAAAATCTGAATTTCTGGAATACCTAGAGTAGTCGCCGCATTTCTAATTATGGACACAAATAGGCCTTATTCATACGAACATTTTGGTGTATCACACTTATATCCTATCAGTTTTTTGTGGAGTTGCTCCATGAAAATGTGATTCATCACCGGTGGTCAGTAAACAAAATCTGAATTTCTGGAATACCTAGAGTAGTCGCCACATTTCTAAATACGGACACTAATAGATTTTATCCATACGAACATTTTGGTATATCACACTTATATCCTATCAGTTTTTTGTGGAGTTGCTCCATGAAAATGTGATTCACCAATGGTGGTCAGTAAACAAAATCTGAATTTCTGGAATACCTAGACTAGTCGCCGCATTTCTAATTATGGACACAAATAGGCCTTATTCATACGAACATTTTGGTGTATCACACTTATATCCTATCAGTTTTTTGTGGAGTTGCTCCATGAAAATGTGATTCACCAATGGTGGTCAGTAAACAAAATCTGAATTTCTGGAATACCTAGACTAGTCGCCGCATTTCTAAATACGGACACTAATAGATTTTATCCGTACGAACATTTTGGTGTATCACACTTATATCCTATCAGTTTTTTGTGGAGTTGCTCCATTAAAATGTGATTCATCACCGGTGGTCAGTAAACAAAATCTGAATCTCTGGAATACCTAGAGCAGTCGCCGCATTTCTATATAAGGACACTAATAGATTTTATCCATACGAACATTTTGGTGTATCACACTTATATCCTATCAGTTTTTTGTGGAGTTGCTCCATGAAAATGTAATTCACCAATGGTGGTCAGTAAGCAAAATCTGAATTTCTGGAATACCTAGACTAGTCGCCGCATTTCTAATTATGGACACAAATAGGCCTTATTCATACGAACATTTTGGTGTATCACACTTATATCCTATCAGTTTTTTGTGGAGTTGCTCCATGAAAATGTGATTCATCACCGGTGGTCAGTAAACAAAATCTGAATTTCTGGAATACCTAGAGTAGTCGCCACATTTCTAAATACGGACACTAATAGATTTTATCCATACGCACATTTTGGTGTATCACACTTATATCCTATCAGTTTTTTGTGGAGTTGCTCCATGAAAATGTGATTCACCAATGGTGGTCAGTAAACAAAATCTGAATTTCTGGAATACCTAGACTAGTCGCCGCATTTCTAATTATGGACACAAATAGGCCTTATTCATACGAACATTTTGGTGTATCACACTTATATCCTATCAGTTTTTTGTGGAGTTGCTCCATGAAAATGTGATTCATCACCGGTGGCCAGTAAACAAAATCTGAGTTTCTGGAATACCTAGAGTAGTCGCCACATTTCTAAATACGGACACTAATAGATTTTATCCATACGAACATTTTGGTGTATCACACTTATATCCTATCAGTTTTTTGTGGAGTTGCTCCATGAAAATGTGATTCACCAATGGTGGTCAGTAAACAAAATCTGAATTTCTGGAATACCTAGCCTAGTCGCCGCATTTCTAATTATGGACACAAATAGGCCTTATTCATACGAACATTTTGGTGTATCACACTTATATCCTATCAGTTTTTTGTGGAGTTGCTCCATGAAAATGTGATTCATCACCGGTGGTCAGTAAACAAAATCTGAATTTCTGGAATACCTAGAGTAGTCGCCGCATTTCTAATTATGGACACAAATAGGCCTTATTCATACGAACATTTTGGTGTATCACACTTATATCCTATCAGTTTTTTGTGGAGTTGCTTCATGAAAATGTGATTCATCACCGGTGGTCAGTAAACAAAATCTGAATCTCTGGAATACCTAGAGCAGTCGCCGCATTTCTATATAAGGACACTAATAGATTTTATCCATACGAACATTTTGGTGTATCACACTTATATCCTATCAGTTTTTTGTGGAGTTGCTCCATGAAAATGTAATTCACCAATGGTGGTCAGTAAACAAAATCTGAATTTCTGGAATACCTAGACTAGTCGCCGCATTTCTAATTATGGACACAAATAGGCCTTATTCATACGAACATTTTGGTGTATCACACTTATATCCTATCAGTTTTTTGTGGAGTTGCTCCATGAAAATGTGATTCACCAATGGTGGTCAGTAAACAAAATCTGAATTTCTGGAATAGCTAGACTAGTCGCCGCATTTCTAATTATGGACACAAATAGGCCTTATTCATACGAACATTTTGGTGTATCACACTTATATCCTATCAGTTTTTTGTGGAGTTGCTCCATGAAAATGTGATTCACCAATGGTGGTCAGTAAACAAAATCTGAATTTCTGGAATACCTAGAGTAGTCGCCGCATTTCTAATTATGGACACAAATAGGCCTTATTCATACGAACATTTTGGTGTATCACACTTATATCCTATCAGTTTTTTGTGGAGTTGCTCCATGAAAATGTGATTCATCACCGGTGGTCAGTAAACAAAATCTGAATTTCTGGAATACCTAGAGTAGTCGCAGCATTTCTAATTATGGACACAAATAGGCCTTATTCATACGAACATTTTGGTGTATCACACTTATATCCTATCAGTTTTTTGTGGAGTTGCTCCATGAAAATGTGATTCACCAATGGTGGTCAGTAAACAAAATCTGAATTTCTGGAATACCTAGACTAGTCGCCGCATTTCTAATTATGGACACAAATAGGCCTTATTCATACGAACATTTCGGTGTATCACACTTATATCCTATCAGTTTTTTGTGGAGATGCTCCATGAAAATGTGATTCATCACCGGTGGTCAGTAAATAAAATCTGAATTTCTGGAATACTTAGAGTAGTCGCCGCATTTCTAATTATGGACACAAATAGGCCTTATTCATACGAACATTTTGGTGTATCACACTTATATCCTATCAGTTTTTTGTGGAGTTGCTCCATGAAAATGTGATTCACCAATGGTGGTCAGTAAACAAAATCTGAATTTCTGGAATACCTAGACTAGTCGCCGCATTTCTAAATACGGACACTAATAGATTTTATCCGTACGAACATTTTGGTGTATCACACTTATATCCTATCAGTTTTTTGTGGAGTTGCTCCATGAAAATGTAATTCACCAATGGTGGTCAGTAAACAAAATCTGAATTTCTGGAATACCTAGACTAGTCGCCGCATTTCTAATTATGGACACAAATAGGCCTTATTCATACGAACATTTTGGTGTATCACACTTATATCCTATCAGTTTTTTGTGGAGTTGCTCCATGAAAATGTGATTCACCAATGGTGGTCAGTAAACAAAATCTGAATTTCTGGAATACCTAGACTAGTCGCCGCATTTCTAATTATGGACACAAATAGGCCTTATTCATACGAACATTTTGGTGTATCACACTTATATCCTATCAGTTTTTTGTGGAGTTGCTCCATGAAAATGTGATTCATCACCAGTGGTCAGTAAACAAAATCTGAATTTCTGGAATACCTAGACTAGCCGCCGCATTTCTAATTATGGGCACAAATAGGTCTTATCCCTACGAACATTTTGTTGTATCACACTTATATCCTATCAGTTTTTTGTGGAGTTGCTCCATGAAAATGTGATTCACCAATGGTGGTCAGTAAACAAAATCTGAATTTCTGGAATACCTAGACTAGTCGCCGCATTTCTAATTATGGACACAAATAGGTCTTATTCATACGAACATTTTGGTGTATCACACTTATATCCTATCAGTTTTTTGTGGAGTTGCTCCATGAAAATGTGATTCATCACCGGTGGTCAGTAAACAAAATCTGAATTTCTGGAATACCTAGAGTAGTCGCCACATTTCTAAATACGGACACTAATAGATTTTATCCATACGCACATTTTGGTGTATCACACTTATATCCTACCAGTTTTTTGTGGAGTTGCTCCATGAAAATGTGATTCACCAATGGTGGTCAGTAAACAAAATCTGAATTTCTGGAATACCTAGACTAGTCGCCGCATTTCTAATTATGGACACAAATAGGCCTTATTCATACGAACATTTTGGTGTATCACACTTATATCCTATCAGTTTTTTGTGGAGTTGCTCCATGAAAATGTGATTCATCACCGGTGGTCAGTAAACAAAATCTGAATTTCTGGAATACCTAGAGTAGTCGCCACATTTCTAAATACGGACACTAATAGATTTTATCCATACGAACATTTTGGTGTATCACACTTATATCCTATCAGTTTTTTGTGGAGTTGCTCCATGAAAATGTGATTCACCAATGGTGGTCAGTAAACAAAATCTGAATTTCTGGAATACCTAGCCTAGTCGCCGCATTTCTAATTATGGACACAAATAGGCCTTATTCATACGAACATTCTGGTGTATCACACTTATGTCCTATCAGTTTTTTGTGGAGTTGCTCCATGAAAATGTGATTCATCACCGGTGGTCAGTAAACAAAATCTGAATTTCTGGAATACCTAGAGTAGTCGCCACATTTCTAAATACGGACACTAATAGATTTTATCCATACGAACATTTTGGTGTATCACACTTATATCCTATCAGTTTTTTGTGGAGTTGCTCCATGAAAATGTGATTCACCAATGGTGGTCAGTAAACAAAATCTGAATTTCTGGAATACCTAGCCTAGTCGCCGCATTTCTAATTATGGACACAAATAGGCCTTATTCATACGAACATTCTGGTGTATCACACTTATGTCCTATCAGTTTTTTGTGGAGTTGCTCCATGAAAATGTGATTCATCGCCGGTGGTCAGTAAACAAAATCTCAATTTCTGGAATACCTAGAGTAGTCGCCGCATTTCTAATTATGGACACAAATAGGCCTTATTCATACGAACATTTTAGTGTATCACACTTATATCCTATCAGTTTTTCGTGGAGTTGCTCCATGAAAATGTGATTCATCACCGGTGGTCAGTAAACAAAATCTGATTTTCTGGAATACCTAGAGTAGTCGCCACATTTCTAATTATGGACACAAATAGGCCTTATTCATACGAATATTTTGGTGTATCACACTTATATCCTATCAGTTTTTTGTGGAGATGCTCCATGAAAATGTGATTCATCACCGGTGGTCAGTAAACAAAATCTGAATTTCTGGAATACCTAGAGTAGTCGCCGCATTTCTAATTATGGACACAAATAGGCCTTATTCATACGAACATTTTGGTGTATCACACTTATATCCTATCAGTTTTTTGTGGAGTTGCTCCATGAAAATGTGATTCACCAATGGTGGTCAGTAAACAAAATCTGAATTTCTGGAATACCTAGACTAGTCGCCGCATTTCTAATTATGGACACAAACAGGCCTTATTCATACGAACATTTTGGTGTATCACACTTATATCCTATCAGTTTTTTGTGGAGTTGCTCCATGAAAATGTGATTCATCACCGGTGGTCAGTAAACAAAATCTGAATTTCTGGAATACCTAGAGTAGTCGCCGCATTTTTAATTATGGACACAAATAGGCCTTATTCATACGAACATTTTGGTGTATCACACTTATATCCTATTAGTTTTTTGTGGAGTTGCTCCATGAAAATGTGATTCACCAATGGTGGTCAGTAAACAAAATCTGAATTTCTGGAATACCTAGAGTAGTCGCCGCATTTCTAATTATGGACACAAATAGGCCTTATTCATACGAACATTTTGGTGTATCACACTTATATCCTATCAGTTTTTTGTGGAGTTGCTCCATGAAAATGTGATTCATCACCGGTGGTCAGTAAACAAAATCTGAATTTCTGGAATACCTAGAGTAGTCGCCACATTTCTAAATACGGACACTAATAGATTTTATCCATACGAACATTTTGGTGTATCACACTTATATCCTATCAGTTTTTTGTGGAGTTGCTCCATGAAAATGTGATTCACCAATGGTGGTCAGTAAACAAAATCTGAATTTCTGGAATACCTAGCCTAGTCGCCGCATTTCTAATTATGGACGCAAATAGGCCTTATTCATACGAACATTCTGGTGTATCACACTTATGTCCTATCAGTTTTTTGTGGAGTTGCTCCATGAAAATGTGATTCATCACCGGTGGTCAGTAAACAAAATCTGAATTTCTGGAATACCTAGAGTAGTCGCCGCATTTCTAATTATGGACACAAATAGGCCTTATTCATACGAACATTTTGGTGTATCACACTTATATCCTATCAGTTTTTTGTGGAGTTGCTCCATGAAAATGTGATTCATCACCGGTGGTCAGTAAACAAAATCTGAATTTCTGGAATACCTAGAGTAGTCGCCGCATTTCTAATTATGGACACAAATAGGCCTTATTCATACGAACATTTTGGTGTATCACACTTATATCCTATCAGTTTTTTGTGGAGTTGCTCCATGAAAATGTGATTCACCAATGGTGGTCAGTAAACAAAATCTGAATTTCTGGAATACCTAGACTAGTCGCCGCATTTCTAATTATGGACACAAATAGGCCTTATTCATACGAACATTTTGGTGTATCACACTTATATCCTATCAGTTTTTTGTGGAGTTGCTCCATGAAAATGTGATTCACCAATGGTGGTCAGTAAACAAAATCTGAATTTCTGGAATACCTAGACTAGTCGCCGCATTTCTAATTATGGACACAAATAGGCCTTATTCATACGAACATTTTGGTGTATCACACTTATATCCTATCAGTTTTTTGTGGAGTTGCTCCATGAAAATGTGATTCACCAATGGTGGTCAGTAAACAAAATCTGAATTTCTGGAATACCTAGCCTAGTCGCCGCATTTCTAATTATGGACACAAATAGGCCTTATTCATACGAACATTCTGGTGTATCACACTTATGTCCTATCAGTTTTTTGTGGAGTTGCTCCAAGAAAATGTGATTCATCACCGGTGGTCAGTAAACAAAATCTGAATTTCTGGAATACCTAGAGTAGACGCCGCATTTCTAAATACGGACACTAATAGATTTTATCCATACGAACATTTTGGTGTATCACACTTATATCCTATCAGTTTTTTGTGGAGTTGCTCCATGAAAATGTAATTCACCAATGGTGGTCAGTAAACAAAATCTGAATTTCTGGAATACCTAGACTAGTCGCCGCATTTCTAATTATGGACACAAATAGGCCTTATTCATACGAACATTTTGGTGTATCACACTTATATCCTATCAGTTTTTTGTGGAGTTGCTCCATGAAAATGTGATTCATCACCAGTGGTCAGTAAACAAAATCTGAATTTCTGGAATACCTAGAGTAGTCGCCACATTTCTAAATACGGACACTAATAGATTTTATCCATACGAACATTTTGGTGTATCACACTTATATCCTATCAGTTTTTTGTGGAGTTGCTCCATGGAAATGTGATTCACCAATGGTGGTCAGTAAACAAAATCTGAATTTCTGGAATACCTAGACAAGTCGCCGCATTTCTAATTATGGACACAAATATGCCTTATTCATACGAACATTTTGGTGTATCACACTTATATCCTATCAGTTTTTTGTGGAGTTGCTCCATGAAAATGTGATTCATCACCGGTGGTCAGTAAACAAAATCTGAATTTCTGGAATACCTAGTGTAGTCGCCACATTTCTAAATACGGACACTAATAGATTTTATCAATACGAACATTTTGGTGTATCACACTTATATCCTATCAGTTTTTTGTGGAGTTACTCCATTAAAATGTGATTCATCACCGGTGGTCAGTAAACAAAATCTGAATTTCTGGAATACCTAGACTAGTCGCCGCATTTCTAATTATGGACACAAATGGGCCTTATTCATACGAACATTTTGGTGTATCACACTTATATCCTATCAGTTTTTTGTGGAGTTGCTCCATGAAAATGTGATTCACCAATGGTGGTCAGTAAACAAAATCTGAATTTCTGGAATACCTAGACAAGTCGCCGCATTTCTAATTATGGACACAAATATGCCTTATTCATACGAACATTTTGGTGTATCACACTTATATCCTATCAGTTTTTTGTGGAGTTGCTCCATGAAAATGTGATTCATCACCGGTGGTCAGTAAACAAAATCTGAATTTCTGGAATACCTAGAGTAGTCGCCACATTTCTAAATACGGACACTAATAGATTTTATCCATACGCACATTTTGGTGTATCACACTTATATCCTACCAGTTTTTTGTGGAGTTGCTCCATGAAAATGTGATTCACCAATGGTGGTCAGTAAACAAAATCTGAATTTCTGGAATACCTAGACTAGTCGCCGCATTTCTAATTATGGACACAAATAGGCCTTATTCATACGAACATTTTGGTGTATCACACTTATATCCTATCAGTTTTTTGTGGAGTTGCTCCATGAAAATGTGATTCATCACCGGTGGTCAGTAAACAAAATCTGAATTTCTGGAATACCTAGAGTAGTCGCCACATTTCTAAATACGGACACTAATAGATTTTATCCATACGAACATTCTGGTGTATCACACTTATATCCTATCAGTTTTTTGTGGAGTTGCTCCATGAAAATGTGATTCACCAATGGTGGTCAGTAAACAAAATCTGAATTTCTGGAATACCTAGCCTAGTCGCCGCATTTCTAATTATGGACACAAATAGGCCTTATTCATACGAACATTCTGATGTATCACACTTATGTCCTATCAGTTTTTTGTGGAGTTGCTCCATGAAAATGTGATTCATCACCGGTGGTCAGTAAACAAAATCTGAATTTCTGGAATACCTAGAGTAGTCGCCACATTTCTAAATACGGACACTAATAGATTTTATCCATACGAACATTTTGGTGTATCACACTTATATCCTATCAGTTTTTTGTGGAGTTGCTCCATGAAAATGTGATTCACCAATGGTGGTCAGTAAACAAAATCCGAATTTCTGGAATACCTAGCCTAGTCGCCGCATTTCTAATTATGGACACAAATAGGCCTTATTCATACGAACATTCTGGTGTATCACACTTATGTCCTATCAGTTTTTTGTGGAGTTGCTCCATGAAACTGTGATTCATCACCGGTGGTCAGTAAACAAAATCTGAATTTCTGGAATACCTAGAGTAGTCGCCGCATTTCTAATTATGGACACAAATAGGCCTTATTCATACGAACATTTTGGTGTATCACACTTATATCCTATCAGTTTTTTGTGGAGTTGCTCCATGAAAATGTGATTCATCACCGGTGGTCAGTAAACAAAATCTGAATTTCTGGAATACCTAGAGTAGTCGCCACATTTCTAAATACGGACACTAATAGATTTTATCCATACGAACATTTTGGTATATCACACTTATATCCTATCAGTTTTTTGTGGAGTTGCTCCATGAAAATGTGATTCACCAATGGTGGTCAGTAAACAAAATCTGAATTTCTGGAATACCTAGACTAGTCGCCGCATTTCTAATTATGGACACAAATAGGCCTTATTCATACGAACATTTTGGTGTATCACACTTATATCCTATCAGTTTTTTGTGGAGTTGCTCCATGAAAATGTGATTCACCAATGGTGGTCAGTAAACAAAATCTGAATTTCTGGAATACCTAGACTAGTCGCCGCATTTCTAAATACGGACACTAATAGATTTTATCCGTACGAACATTTTGGTGTATCACACTTATATCCTATCAGTTTTTTGTGGAGTTGCTCCATTAAAATGTGATTCATCACCGGTGGTCAGTAAACAAAATCTGAATCTCTGGAATACCTAGAGCAGTCGCCGCATTTCTATATAAGGACACTAATAGATTTTATCCATACGAACATTTTGGTGTATCACACTTATATCCTATCAGTTTTTTGTGGAGTTGCTCCATGAAAATGTAATTCACCAATGGTGGTCAGTAAGCAAAATCTGAATTTCTGGAATACCTAGACTAGTCGCCGCATTTCTAATTATGGACACAAATAGGCCTTATTCATACGAACATTTTGGTGTATCACACTTATATCCTATCAGTTTTTTGTGGAGTTGCTCCATGAAAATGTGATTCATCACCGGTGGTCAGTAAACAAAATCTGAATTTCTGGAATACCTAGAGTAGTCGCCACATTTCTAAATACGGACACTAATAGATTTTATCCATACGCACATTTTGGTGTATCACACTTATATCCTATCAGTTTTTTGTGGAGTTGCTCCATGAAAATGTGATTCACCAATGGTGGTCAGTAAACAAAATCTGAATTTCTGGAATACCTAGACTAGTCGCCGCATTTCTAATTATGGACACAAATAGGCCTTATTCATACGAACATTTTGGTGTATCACACTTATATCCTATCAGTTTTTTGTGGAGTTGCTCCATGAAAATGTGATTCATCACCGGTGGCCAGTAAACAAAATCTGAGTTTCTGGAATACCTAGAGTAGTCGCCACATTTCTAAATACGGACACTAATAGATTTTATCCATACGAACATTTTGGTGTATCACACTTATATCCTATCAGTTTTTTGTGGAGTTGCTCCATGAAAATGTGATTCACCAATGGTGGTCAGTAAACAAAATCTGAATTTCTGGAATACCTAGCCTAGTCGCCGCATTTCTAATTATGGACACAAATAGGCCTTATTCATACGAACATTTTGGTGTATCACACTTATATCCTATCAGTTTTTTGTGGAGTTGCTCCATGAAAATGTGATTCATCACCGGTGGTCAGTAAACAAAATCTGAATTTCTGGAATACCTAGAGTAGTCGCCGCATTTCTAATTATGGACACAAATAGGCCTTATTCATACGAACATTTTGGTGTATCACACTTATATCCTATCAGTTTTTTGTGGAGTTGCTTCATGAAAATGTGATTCATCACCGGTGGTCAGTAAACAAAATCTGAATCTCTGGAATACCTAGAGCAGTCGCCGCATTTCTATATAAGGACACTAATAGATTTTATCCATACGAACATTTTGGTGTATCACACTTATATCCTATCAGTTTTTTGTGGAGTTGCTCCATGAAAATGTAATTCACCAATGGTGGTCAGTAAACAAAATCTGAATTTCTGGAATACCTAGACTAGTCGCCGCATTTCTAATTATGGACACAAATAGGCCTTATTCATACGAACATTTTGGTGTATCACACTTATATCCTATCAGTTTTTTGTGGAGTTGCTCCATGAAAATGTGATTCACCAATGGTGGTCAGTAAACAAAATCTGAATTTCTGGAATAGCTAGACTAGTCGCCGCATTTCTAATTATGGACACAAATAGGCCTTATTCATACGAACATTTTGGTGTATCACACTTATATCCTATCAGTTTTTTGTGGAGTTGCTCCATGAAAATGTGATTCACCAATGGTGGTCAGTAAACAAAATCTGAATTTCTGGAATACCTAGAGTAGTCGCCGCATTTCTAATTATGGACACAAATAGGCCTTATTCATACGAACATTTTGGTGTATCACACTTATATCCTATCAGTTTTTTGTGGAGTTGCTCCATGAAAATGTGATTCATCACCGGTGGTCAGTAAACAAAATCTGAATTTCTGGAATACCTAGAGTAGTCGCAGCATTTCTAATTATGGACACAAATAGGCCTTATTCATACGAACATTTTGGTGTATCACACTTATATCCTATCAGTTTTTTGTGGAGTTGCTCCATGAAAATGTGATTCACCAATGGTGGTCAGTAAACAAAATCTGAATTTCTGGAATACCTAGACTAGTCGCCGCATTTCTAATTATGGACACAAATAGGCCTTATTCATACGAACATTTCGGTGTATCACACTTATATCCTATCAGTTTTTTGTGGAGATGCTCCATGAAAATGTGATTCATCACCGGTGGTCAGTAAATAAAATCTGAATTTCTGGAATACTTAGAGTAGTCGCCGCATTTCTAATTATGGACACAAATAGGCCTTATTCATACGAACATTTTGGTGTATCACACTTATATCCTATCAGTTTTTTGTGGAGTTGCTCCATGAAAATGTGATTCACCAATGGTGGTCAGTAAACAAAATCTGAATTTCTGGAATACCTAGACTAGTCGCCGCATTTCTAAATACGGACACTAATAGATTTTATCCGTACGAACATTTTGGTGTATCACACTTATATCCTATCAGTTTTTTGTGGAGTTGCTCCATGAAAATGTAATTCACCAATGGTGGTCAGTAAACAAAATCTGAATTTCTGGAATACCTAGACTAGTCGCCGCATTTCTAATTATGGACACAAATAGGCCTTATTCATACGAACATTTTGGTGTATCACACTTATATCCTATCAGTTTTTTGTGGAGTTGCTCCATGAAAATGTGATTCACCAATGGTGGTCAGTAAACAAAATCTGAATTTCTGGAATACCTAGACTAGTCGCCGCATTTCTAATTATGGACACAAATAGGCCTTATTCATACGAACATTTTGGTGTATCACACTTATATCCTATCAGTTTTTTGTGGAGTTGCTCCATGAAAATGTGATTCATCACCAGTGGTCAGTAAACAAAATCTGAATTTCTGGAATACCTAGACTAGCCGCCGCATTTCTAATTATGGGCACAAATAGGTCTTATCCCTACGAACATTTTGTTGTATCACACTTATATCCTATCAGTTTTTTGTGGAGTTGCTCCATGAAAATGTGATTCACCAATGGTGGTCAGTAAACAAAATCTGAATTTCTGGAATACCTAGACTAGTCGCCGCATTTCTAATTATGGACACAAATAGGTCTTATTCATACGAACATTTTGGTGTATCACACTTATATCCTATCAGTTTTTTGTGGAGTTGCTCCATGAAAATGTGATTCATCACCGGTGGTCAGTAAACAAAATCTGAATTTCTGGAATACCTAGAGTAGTCGCCACATTTCTAAATACGGACACTAATAGATTTTATCCATACGCACATTTTGGTGTATCACACTTATATCCTACCAGTTTTTTGTGGAGTTGCTCCATGAAAATGTGATTCACCAATGGTGGTCAGTAAACAAAATCTGAATTTCTGGAATACCTAGACTAGTCGCCGCATTTCTAATTATGGACACAAATAGGCCTTATTCATACGAACATTTTGGTGTATCACACTTATATCCTATCAGTTTTTTGTGGAGTTGCTCCATGAAAATGTGATTCATCACCGGTGGTCAGTAAACAAAATCTGAATTTCTGGAATACCTAGAGTAGTCGCCACATTTCTAAATACGGACACTAATAGATTTTATCCATACGAACATTTTGGTGTATCACACTTATATCCTATCAGTTTTTTGTGGAGTTGCTCCATGAAAATGTGATTCACCAATGGTGGTCAGTAAACAAAATCTGAATTTCTGGAATACCTAGCCTAGTCGCCGCATTTCTAATTATGGACACAAATAGGCCTTATTCATACGAACATTCTGGTGTATCACACTTATGTCCTATCAGTTTTTTGTGGAGTTGCTCCATGAAAATGTGATTCATCACCGGTGGTCAGTAAACAAAATCTGAATTTCTGGAATACCTAGAGTAGTCGCCACATTTCTAAATACGGACACTAATAGATTTTATCCATACGAACATTTTGGTGTATCACACTTATATCCTATCAGTTTTTTGTGGAGTTGCTCCATGAAAATGTGATTCACCAATGGTGGTCAGTAAACAAAATCTGAATTTCTGGAATACCTAGCCTAGTCGCCGCATTTCTAATTATGGACACAAATAGGCCTTATTCATACGAACATTCTGGTGTATCACACTTATGTCCTATCAGTTTTTTGTGGAGTTGCTCCATGAAAATGTGATTCATCGCCGGTGGTCAGTAAACAAAATCTCAATTTCTGGAATACCTAGAGTAGTCGCCGCATTTCTAATTATGGACACAAATAGGCCTTATTCATACGAACATTTTAGTGTATCACACTTATATCCTATCAGTTTTTCGTGGAGTTGCTCCATGAAAATGTGATTCATCACCGGTGGTCAGTAAACAAAATCTGATTTTCTGGAATACCTAGAGTAGTCGCCACATTTCTAATTATGGACACAAATAGGCCTTATTCATACGAATATTTTGGTGTATCACACTTATATCCTATCAGTTTTTTGTGGAGATGCTCCATGAAAATGTGATTCATCACCGGTGGTCAGTAAACAAAATCTGAATTTCTGGAATACCTAGAGTAGTCGCCGCATTTCTAATTATGGACACAAATAGGCCTTATTCATACGAACATTTTGGTGTATCACACTTATATCCTATCAGTTTTTTGTGGAGTTGCTCCATGAAAATGTGATTCACCAATGGTGGTCAGTAAACAAAATCTGAATTTCTGGAATACCTAGACTAGTCGCCGCATTTCTAATTATGGACACAAACAGGCCTTATTCATACGAACATTTTGGTGTATCACACTTATATCCTATCAGTTTTTTGTGGAGTTGCTCCATGAAAATGTGATTCATCACCGGTGGTCAGTAAACAAAATCTGAATTTCTGGAATACCTAGAGTAGTCGCCGCATTTTTAATTATGGACACAAATAGGCCTTATTCATACGAACATTTTGGTGTATCACACTTATATCCTATTAGTTTTTTGTGGAGTTGCTCCATGAAAATGTGATTCACCAATGGTGGTCAGTAAACAAAATCTGAATTTCTGGAATACCTAGAGTAGTCGCCGCATTTCTAATTATGGACACAAATAGGCCTTATTCATACGAACATTTTGGTGTATCACACTTATATCCTATCAGTTTTTTGTGGAGTTGCTCCATGAAAATGTGATTCATCACCGGTGGTCAGTAAACAAAATCTGAATTTCTGGAATACCTAGAGTAGTCGCCACATTTCTAAATACGGACACTAATAGATTTTATCCATACGAACATTTTGGTGTATCACACTTATATCCTATCAGTTTTTTGTGGAGTTGCTCCATGAAAATGTGATTCACCAATGGTGGTCAGTAAACAAAATCTGAATTTCTGGAATACCTAGCCTAGTCGCCGCATTTCTAATTATGGACGCAAATAGGCCTTATTCATACGAACATTCTGGTGTATCACACTTATGTCCTATCAGTTTTTTGTGGAGTTGCTCCATGAAAATGTGATTCATCACCGGTGGTCAGTAAACAAAATCTGAATTTCTGGAATACCTAGAGTAGTCGCCGCATTTCTAATTATGGACACAAATAGGCCTTATTCATACGAACATTTTGGTGTATCACACTTATATCCTATCAGTTTTTTGTGGAGTTGCTCCATGAAAATGTGATTCATCACCGGTGGTCAGTAAACAAAATCTGAATTTCTGGAATACCTAGAGTAGTCGCCGCATTTCTAATTATGGACACAAATAGGCCTTATTCATACGAACATTTTAGTGTATCACACTTATATCCTATCAGTTTTTTGTGGAGTTGCTCCATGAAAATGTGATTCACCAATGGTGGTCAGTAAACAAAATCTGAATTTCTGGAATACCTAGACTAGTCGCCGCATTTCTAATTATGGACACAAATAGGCCTTATTCATACGAACATTTTGGTGTATCACACTTATATCCTATCAGTTTTTTGTGGAGTTGCTCCATGAAAATGTGATTCACCAATGGTGGTCAGTAAACAAAATCTGAATTTCTGGAATACCTAGACTAGTCGCCGCATTTCTAATTATGGACACAAATAGGCCTTATTCATACGAACATTTTGGTGTATCACACTTATATCCTATCAGTTTTTTGTGGAGTTGCTCCATGAAAATGTGATTCACCAATGGTGGTCAGTAAACAAAATCTGAATTTCTGGAATACCTAGCCTAGTCGCCGCATTTCTAATTATGGACACAAATAGGCCTTATTCATACGAACATTCTGGTGTATCACACTTATGTCCTATCAGTTTTTTGTGGAGTTGCTCCAAGAAAATGTGATTCATCACCGGTGGTCAGTAAACAAAATCTGAATTTCTGGAATACCTAGAGTAGACGCCGCATTTCTAAATACGGACACTAATAGATTTTATCCATACGAACATTTTGGTGTATCACACTTATATCCTATCAGTTTTTTGTGGAGTTGCTCCATGAAAATGTAATTCACCAATGGTGGTCAGTAAACAAAATCTGAATTTCTGGAATACCTAGACTAGTCGCCGCATTTCTAATTATGGACACAAATAGGCCTTATTCATACGAACATTTTGGTGTATCACACTTATATCCTATCAGTTTTTTGTGGAGTTGCTCCATGAAAATGTGATTCATCACCAGTGGTCAGTAAACAAAATCTGAATTTCTGGAATACCTAGAGTAGTCGCCACATTTCTAAATACGGACACTAATAGATTTTATCCATACGAACATTTTGGTGTATCACACTTATATCCTATCAGTTTTTTGTGGAGTTGCTCCATGGAAATGTGATTCACCAATGGTGGTCAGTAAACAAAATCTGAATTTCTGGAATACCTAGACAAGTCGCCGCATTTCTAATTATGGACACAAATATGCCTTATTCATACGAACATTTTGGTGTATCACACTTATATCCTATCAGTTTTTTGTGGAGTTGCTCCATGAAAATGTGATTCATCACCGGTGGTCAGTAAACAAAATCTGAATTTCTGGAATACCTAGTGTAGTCGCCACATTTCTAAATACGGACACTAATAGATTTTATCAATACGAACATTTTGGTGTATCACACTTATATCCTATCAGTTTTTTGTGGAGTTACTCCATTAAAATGTGATTCATCACCGGTGGTCAGTAAACAAAATCTGAATTTCTGGAATACCTAGACTAGTCGCCGCATTTCTAATTATGGACACAAATGGGCCTTATTCATACGAACATTTTGGTGTATCACACTTATATCCTATCAGTTTTTTGTGGAGTTGCTCCATGAAAATGTGATTCACCAATGGTGGTCAGTAAACAAAATCTGAATTTCTGGAATACCTAGACTAGTCGCCGCATTTCTAATTATGGACACAAATAGGCCTTATTCATACGAACATTTTGGTGTATCACACTTATATCCTATCAGTTTTTTGTGGAGTTGCTCCATGAAAATGTGATTCACCAATGGTGGTCAGTAAACAAAATCTGAATTTCTGGAATACCTAGACTAGTCGCCGCATTTCTAATTATGGACACAAATAGGCCTTATTCATACGAACATTTTGGTGTATCACACTTATATCCTATCAGTTTTTTGTGGAGTTGCTCCATGAAAATGTGATTCACCAATGGTGGTCAGTAAACAAAATCTGAATTTCTGGAATACCTAGACTAGTCGCCGCATTTCTAATTATGGACACAAATAGGCCCTATTCATACGAACATTTTGGTGTATCACACTTATATCCTATCAGTTTTTTGTGGAGTTGCTCCATGAAAATGTGATTCATCACCGGTGGTCAGTAAACAAAATCTGAATTTCTGGAATACCTAGAGTAGTCGCCGCATTTCTAATTATGGACACAAATAGGCCTTATTCATACGAACATTTTGGTGTATCACACTTATATCCTATCAGTTTTTTGTGGAGTTGCTCCATGAAAATGTGATTCACCAATGGTGGTCAGTAAACAAAATCTGAATTTCTGGAATACCTAGACTAGTCGCCGCATTTCTAATTATGGACACAAATAGGCCTTATTCATACGAACATTTTGGTGTATCACACTTATATCCTATCAGTTTTTTGTGGAGTTGCTCCATGAAAATGTGATTCATCACCGGTGGTCAGTAAACAAAATCTGAATTTCTGGAATACCTAGAGTAGTCGCCGCATTTCTAATTATGGACACAAATAGGCCTTATTCATACGAACATTTTGGTGTATCACACTTATATCCTATCAGTTTTTTGTGGAGTTGCTAGATGAAAATGTGATTCACCAATGGTGGTCAGTAAACAAAATCTGAATTTCTGGAATACCTAGACTAGTTGCCGCATTTCTAATTATGGACACAAATAGGCCTTATTCATATGAACATTTTGGTGTATCACACTTATATCCTATCAGTTTTTTGTGGAGTTGCTCCATGAAAATGTAATTCACCAATGGTGGTCAGTAAACAAAATCTGAATTTCTGGAATACCTAGACTAGTCGCCGCATTTCTAATTATGGACACAAATAGGCCTTATTCATACGAACATTTTGTTGTATCACACTTATATCCTATCAGTTTTTTGTGGAGTTGCTCCATGAAAATGTGATTCACCAATGGTGGTCAGTAAACAAAATCTGAATTTCTGGAATACCTAGACTAGTCGCCGCATTTCTAATTATGGACACAAATAGGCCTTATTCATACGAACATTTTGGTGTATCACACTTATATCCTATCAGTTTTTTGTGGAGTTGCTCCATGAAAATGTGATTCACCAATGGTGGTCAGTAAACAAAATCTGAATTTCTGGAATACCTAGACTAGTCGCCGCATTTCTAATTATGGACACAAATAGGCCTTATTCATACGAACATTCTGGTGTATCACACTTATATCCTATCAGTTTTTTGTGGAGTTGCTCCATGAAAATGTGATTCACCAATGGTGGTCAGTAAACAAAATCTGAATTTCTGGAATACCTAGACTAGTCGCCGCATTTCTAATTATGGACACAAATAGGCCTTATTTATACGAACATTTTGGTGTATCACACTTATATCCTATCAGTTTTTTGTGGAGTTGCTCCATGAAAATGTGATTCATTACCGGTGGTCAGTAAACAAAATCTGAATCTCTGGAATACCTAGAGTAGTCGCCGCATTTCTAATTATGGACACAAATAGGCCTTATTCATACGAACATTTTGGTGTATCACACTTATATCCTATCAGTTTTTTGTGGAGTTGCTCCATGAAAATGTGATTCACCAATGGTGGTCAGTAAACAAAATCTGAATTTCTGGAATACCTAGAGTAGTCGCCACATTTCTAAATACGGACACTAATAGATTTTATCCATACGAACATTTTGGTGTATCACACTTATATCCTATCAGTTTTTTGTGGAGTTGCTCCATGGAAATGTGATTCACCAATGGTGGTCAGTAAACAAAATCTGAATTTCTGGAATACCTAGACTAGTCGCCGCATTTCTAATTATGGACACAAATAGGCCTTATTCATACGAACATTTTGCTGTATCACACTTATATCCTATCAGTTTTTTGTGGAGTTGTTCCATGAAAATGTGATTCATCACCGGTGGTCAGTAAACAAAATCTGAATTTCTGGAATACGTAGTGTAGTCGCCACATTTCTAAATACGGACACTAATAGATTTTATCCATACGAACATTTTGGTGTATCACACTTATATCCTATCAGTTTTTTGTGGAGTTACTCCATGAAAATGTGATTCATCACCGGTGGTCAGTAAACAAAATCTGAATTTCTGGAATACCTAGCCTAGTCGCCGCATTTCTAAGTATGGACACAAATAGGCCTTATTCATACGAACATTCTGGTGTATCACACTTATGTCCTATCAGTTTTTTGTGGAGTTGCTCCATGAAAATGTGATTCATCACCGGTGGTCAGTAAACAAAATCTGAATTTCTGGAATACCTAGACTAGTCGCCGCATTTCTAATTATGGACACAAATAGGCCTTATTCATACGAACATTTTGCTGTATCACACTTATATCCTATCAGTTTTTTGTGGAGTTGCTCCATGAAAATGTGATTCATCACCGGTGGTCAGTAAACAAAATCTGAATTTCTGGAATACCTAGAGTAGTCGCCACATTTCTAAATACGGACACTAATAGATTTTATCCATACGAACATTTTGGTGTATCACACTTATATCCTATCAGTTTTTTGTGGAGTTGCTCCATGAAAATGTGATTCACCAATGGTGGTCAGTAAACAAAATCTGAATTTCTGGAATACCTAGCCTAGTCGCCGCATTTCTAATTATGGACGCAAATAGGCCTTATTCATACGAACATTCTGGTGTATCACACTTATGTCCTATCAGTTTTTTGTGGAGTTGCTCCATGAAAATGTGATTCATCACCGGTGGTCAGTAAACAAAATCTGAATTTCTGGAATACCTAGAGTAGTCGCCGCATTTCTAATTATGGGCACAAATAGGCCTTATTCATACGAACATTTTGGTGTAGCACACTTATATCCTATCAGTTTTTTGTGGAGTTGCTCCATGAAAATGTGATTCACCAATGGTGGTCAGTAAACAAAATCTGAATTTCTGGAATACCTAGACTAGTCGCCGCATTTCTAATTATGGACACAAATAGGCCTTATTCATACGAACATTTTGGTGTATCACACTTATATCCTATCAGTTTTTTGTGGAGTTGCTCCATGAAAATGTGATTCATCACCGGTGGTCAGTAAACAAAATCTGAATTTCTGGAATACCTAGAGTAGTCGCCGCATTTCTAATTATGGACACAAATAGGCCTTATTCATACGAACATTTTGGTGTATCACACTTATATCCTATCAGTTTTTTGTGGAGTTGCTCCATGAAAATGTGATTCACCAATGGTGGTCAGTAAACAAAATCTGAATTTCTGGAATACCTAGACTAGTCGCCGCATTTCTAAATACGGACACTAATAGATTTTATCCGTACGAACATTTTGGTGTATCACACTTATATCCTATCAGTTTTTTGTGGAGTTGCTCCATGAAAATGTAATTCACCAATGGTGGTCAGTAAACAAAATCTGAATTTCTGGAATACCTAGACTAGTCGCCGCATTTCTAATTATGGACACAAATAGGTCTTATCCCTACGAACATTTTGTTGTATCACACTTATATCCTATCAGTTTTTTGTGGAGTTGCTAGATGAAAATGTGATTCACCAATGGTGGTCAGTAAACAAAATCTGAATTTCTGGAATACCTAGAGTAGTCGCCGCATTTCTAATTATGGACACAAATAGGCCTTATTCATACGAACATTTTGCTGTATCACACTTATATCCTATCAGTTTTTTGTGGAGTTGCTCCATGAAAATGTGATTCATCACCGGTGGTCAGTAAACAAAATCTGAATTTCTGGAATACCTAGAGTAGTCGCCACATTTCTAAATACGGACACTAATAGATTTTATCCATACGAACATTTTGGTGTATCACACTTATATCCTATCAGTTTTTTGTGGAGTTGCTCCATGAAAATGTGATTCACCAATGGTGGTCAGTAAACAAAATCTGAATTTCTGGAATACCTAGCCTAGTCGCCGCATTTCTAATTATGGACACAAATAGGCCTTATTCATACGAACATTCTGGTGTATCACACTTATGTCCTATCAGTTTTTTGTGGAGTTGCTCCATGAAAATGTGATTCATCACCGGTGGTCAGTAAACAAAATCTGAATTTCTGGAATACCTAGAGTAGTCGCCGCATTTCTAATTATGGACACAAATAGGCCTTATTCATACGAACATTTTGGTGTATCACACTTATATCCTATCAGTTTTTTGTGGAGTTGCTCCATGAAAATGTGATTCATCACCGGTGGTCAGTAAACAAAATCTGAATTTCTGGAATACCTGGAGTAGTCGCCGCATTTCTAATTATGGACACAAATAGGCCTTATTCATACGAACATTTTGGTGTATCACACTTATATCCTATCAGTTTTTTGTGGAGTTGCTCCATGAAAATGTGATTCACCAATGGTGGTCAGTAAACAAAATCTGAATTTCTGGAATACCTAGACTAGTCGCCGCATTTCTAATTATGGACACAAATAGGCCTTATTCATACGAACATTTTGGTGTATCACACTTATATCCTATCAGTTTTTTGTGGAGTTGCTCCATGAAAATGTGATTCACCAATGGTGGTCAGTAAACAAAATCTGAATTTCTGGAATACCTAGACTAGTCGCCGCATTTCTAATTATGGACACAAATAGGCCTTATTCATACGAACATTTTGGTGTATCACACTTATATCCTATCAGTTTTTTGTGGAGTTGCTCCATGAAAATGTGATTCATCACCGGTGGTCAGTAAACAAAATCTGAATTTCTGGAATACCTAGAGTAGTCGCCGCATTTCTAATTATGGACACAAATAGGCCTTATTCATACGAACATTTTGGTGTATCACACTTATATCCTATCAGTTTTTTGTGGAGTTGCTCCATGAAAATGTGATTCACCAATGGTGGTCAGTAAACAAAATCTGAATTTCTGGAATACCTAGACTAGTCGCCGCATTTCTAATTATGGACGCAAATAGGCCTTATTCATACGAACATTTTGGTGTATCACACTTATATCCTATCAGTTTTTTGTGGAGTTGCTCCATGAAAATGTGATTCATCACCGGTGGTCAGTAAACAAAATCTGAATTTCTGGAATACCTAGAGTAGTCGCCGCATTTCTAATTATGGACACAAATAGGCCTTATTCATACGAACATTTTGGTGTATCACACTTATATCCTATCAGTTTTTTGTGGAGTTGCTCCATGAAAATGTGATTCACCAATGGTGGTCAGTAAACAAAATCTGAATTTCTGGAATACCTAGACTAGTCGCCGCATTTCTAATTATGGACACAAATAGGCCTTATTCATACGAACATTTTGGTGTATCACACTTATATCCTATCAGTTTTTTGTGGAGTTGCTCCATGAAAATGTGATTCATCACCGGTGGTCAGTAAACAAAATCTGAATTTCTGGAATACCTAGAGTAGTCGCCGCATTTCTAATTATGGACACAAATAGGCCTTATTCATACGAACATTTTGGTGTATCACACTTATATCCTATCAGTTTTTTGTGGAGTTGCTCCATGAAAATGTGATTCACCAATGGTGGTCAGTAAACAAAATCTGAATTTCTGGAATACCTAGACTAGTCGCCGCATTTCTAAATACGGACACTAATAGATTTTATCCGTACGAACATTTTGGTGTATCACACTTATATCCTATCAGTTTTTTGTGGAGTTGCTCCATGAAAATGTAATTCACCAATGGTGGTCAGTAAACAAAATCTGAATTTCTGGAATACCTAGACTAGTCGCCGCATTTCTAATTATGGACACAAATAGGTCTTATCCCTACGAACATTTTGTTGTATCACACTTATATCCTATCAGTTTTTTGTGGAGTTGCTCCATGAAAATGTGATTCACCAATGGTGGTCAGTAAACAAAATCTGAATTTCTGGAATACCTAGACTAGTTGCCGCATTTCTAATTATGGACACAAATAGGCCTTATTCATATGAACATTTTAGTGTATCACACTTATATCCTATCAGTTTTTTGTGGAGTTGCTCCATGAAAATGTAATTCACCAATGGTGGTCAGTAAACAAAATCTGAATTTCTGGAATACCTAGACTAGTCGCCGCATTTCTAATTATGGACGCAAATAGGCCTTATTCATACGAACATTTTGTTGTATCACACTTATATCCTATCAGTTTTTTGTGGAGTTGCTCCATGAAAATGTGATTCACCAATGGTGGTCAGTAAACAAAATCTGAATTTCTGGAATACCTAGACTAGTCGCCGCATTTCTAATTATGGACACAAATAGGCCTTATTTATACGAACATTTTGGTGTATCACACTTATATCCTATCAGTTTTTTGTGGAGTTGCTCCATGAAAATGTGATTCATCACCGGTGGTCAGTAAACAAAATCTGAATCTCTGGAATACCTAGAGTAGTCGCCGCATTTCTAATTATGGACACAAATAGGCCTTATTCATACGAACATTTTGGTGTATCACACTTATATCCTATCAGTTTTTTGTGGAGTTGCTCCATGAAAATGTGATTCACCAATGGTGGTCAGTAAACAAAATCTGAATTTCTGGAATACCTAGAGTAGTCGCCACATTTCTAAATACGGACGCTAATAGATTTTATCCATACGAACATTTTGGTGTATCACACTTATATCCTATCAGTTTTTTGTGGAGTTGCTCCATGGATTCACCAATGGTGGTCAGTAAACAAAATCTGAATTTCTGGAATACCTAGACTAGTCGCCGCATTTCTAATTATGGACACAAATAGGCCTTATTCATACGAATATTTTGCTGTATCACACTTATATCCTATCAGTTTTTTGTGGAGTTGCTCCATGAAAATGTGATTCATCACCGGTGGTCAGTAAACAAAATCTGAATTTCTGGAATACCTAGTGTAGTCGCCACATTTCTAAATACGGACACTAATAGATTTTATCCATACGAACATTTTGGTGTATCACACTTATATCCTATCAGTTTTTTGTGGAGTTACTCCATGAAAATGTGATTCATCACCGGTGGTCAGTAAACAAAATCTGAATTTCTGGAATACCTAGAGTAGTCGCCGCATTTCTTATTATGGACACAAATCGGTCTTATCCCTACGAACATTTTGTTGTATCACACTTATATCCTATAAGTTTTTTGTGGAGTTGCTCCATGAAAATGTGATTCACCAATGGTGGTCAGTAAACAAAATCTGAATTTCTGGAATACCTAGACTATTCGCCGCATTTCTAATTATGGACACAAATAGGCCTTATTCATACGAACATTTTGGGGTATCACACTTATATCCTATCAGTTTTTTGTGGAGTTGCTCCATGAAAATGTGATTCATCACCGGTGGTCAGTAAACAAAATATGAATTTCTGGAATACCTAGACTAGTCGCCGCATTTCTAATTATGGACACAAATAGGTCTTATCCCTACGAACATTTTGTTGTATCACACTTATATCCTATCAGTTTTTTGTGGAGTTGCTCCATGAAAATGTGATTCACCAATGGTGGTCAGTAAACAAAATCTAAATTTCTGGAATACCTAGACTAGTCGCCGCATTTCTAATTATGGACACAAATAGGCCTTCTTCATACGAACATTTTGGTGTATCACACTTATATCCTATCAGTTTTTTGTGGAGTTGCTCCATGAAAATGTGATTCATCACCGGTGGTCAGTAAACAAAATCTGAATTTCTGGAATACCTAGACTAGTCGCCGCATTTCTAATTATGGACACAAATAGGCCTTATTCATACGAACATTTTGGTGTATCACACTTATATCCTATCAGTTTTTTGTGGAGTTGCTCCATGAAAATGTGATTCACCAATGGTGGTCAGTAAACAAAATCTGAATTTCTGGAATACCTAGACTAGCCGCCGCATTTCTAATTATGGACACAAATAGGCCTTATTTATACGAACATTTTGGTGTATCACACTTATATCCTATCAGTTTTTTGTGGAGTTGCTCCATGAAAATGTGATTCATCACCGGTGGTCAGTAAACAAAATCTGAATCTCTGGAATACCTAGAGCAGTCGCCGCATTTCTATATAAGGACACTAATAGATTTTATCCATACGAGCATTTTGGTGTATCACACTTATATCCTATCAGTTTTTTGTGGAGTTGCTCCATGAAAATGTAATTCACCAATGGTGGTCAGTAAACAAAATCTGAATTTCTGGAATACCTAGACTAGTCGCCGCATTTCTAATTATGGACACAAATAGGCCTTATTCATACGAACATTTTGGTGTATCACACTTATATCCTATCAGTTTTTTGTGGAGTTGCTCCATGAAAATGTGATTCATCACCGGTGGTCAGTAAACAAAATCTTAATTTCTGGAATACCTAGAGTAGTCGCCACATTTCTAAATGCGGACACTAATAGATTTTATCCATATGCACATTTTGGTGTATCACACTTATATCCTATCAGTTTTTTGTGGAGTTGCTCCATGAAAATGTGATTCACCAATGGTGGTCAGTAAACAAAATCTGAATTTCTGGAATACCTAGACTAGTCGCCGCATTTCTAATTATGGACACAAATAGGCCTTATTCATACGAACATTTTGGTGTATCACACTTATATCCTATCAGTTTTTTGTGGAGTTGCTCCATGAAAATGTGATTCATCACCGGTGGTCAGTAAACAAAATCTGAATTTCTGGAATACCTAGAGTAGTCGCCACATTTCTAAATACGGACACTAATAGATTTTATCCATACGAACATTTTGGTGTATCACACTTATATCCTATCAGTTTTTTGTGGAGTTGCTCCATGAAAATGTGATTCACCAATGGTGGTCAGTAAACAAAATCTGAATTTCTGGAATACCTAGCCTAGTCGCCGCATTTCTAATTATGGACACAAATAGGCCTTATTCATACGAACATTCTGGTGTATCACACTTATGTCCTATCAGTTTTTTGTGGAGTTGCTCCATGAAAATGTGATTCATCACCGGTGGTCAGTAAACAAAATCTGAATTTCTGGAATACCTAGAGTAGTCGCCGCATTTCTAATTATACACACAAATAGGCCTTATTCATACGAACATTTTGGTGTATCACACTTATATCCTATCAGTTTTTTGTGGAGTTGCTCCATGAAAATGTGATTCACCAATGGTGGTCAGTAAACAAAATCTGAATTTCTGGAATACCTAGACTAGTCGCCGCATTTCTAATTATGGACACAAATAGGCCTTATTCATACGAACATTTTGGTGTATCACACTTATATCCTATCAGTTTTTTGTGGAGTTGCTCCATGAAAATGTGATTCACCAATGGTGGTCAGTAAACAAAATCTGAATTTCTGGAATACCTAGACTAGTCGCCGCATTTCTAATTATGGACACAAATAGGCCTTATTCATACGAACATTTTGCTGTATCACACTTATATCCTATCAGTTTTTTGTGGAGTTGCTCCATGAAAATGTGATTCACCAATGGTGGTCAGTAAACAAAATCTGAATTTCTGGAATACCTAGACTAGTCGCCGCATTTCTAATTATGGACACAAATAGGCCTTATTCATACGAACATTTTAGTGTATCACACTTATATCCGTTTTTTGTGGAGTTGCTCCATGAAAATGTGATTCATCACCGGTGGTCAGTAAACAAAATCTGAATTTCTGGAATACCTAGAGTAGTCGCCGCATTTCTAATTATGGACACAAATAGGCCTTATTCATACGAACATTTTAGTGTATCACACTTATATCCTATCAGTTTTTTGTGGAGTTGCTCCATGAAAATGTGATTCACCAATGGTGGTCAGTAAACAAAATCTGAATTTCTGGAATACCTAGACTAGTCGCCGCATTTCTAATTATGGACACAAATAGGCCTTATTCATACGAACATTTTGGTGTATCACACTTATATCCTATCAGTTTTTTGTGGAGTTGCTCCATGAAAATGTTATTCATCACCGGTGGTCAGTAAACAAAATCTGAATTTCTGGAATACCTAGACTAGTCGCCGCATTTCTAATTATGGACACAAATAGGTCTTATCCCTACGAACATTTTGTTGTATCACACTTATATCCTATCAGTTTTTTGTGGAGTTGCTCCATGAAAATGTGATTCACCAATGGTGGTCAGTAAACAAAATCTGAATTTCTGGAATACCTAGACTAGTCGCCGCATTTCTAATTATGGACACAAATAGGCCTTATTCATACGAACATTTTGGTGTATCACACTTATATCCTATCAGTTTTTTGTGGAGTTGCTCCATGAAAATGTGATTCATCACCGGTGGTCAGTAAACAAAATCTGAATTTCTGGAATACCTAGAGTAGTCGCCGCATTTCTAATTATGGACACAAATAGGCCTTATTCATACGAACATTTTGGTGTATCACACTTATATCCTATCAGTTTTTTGTGGAGTTGCTCCATGAAAATGTGATTCACCAATGGTGGTCAGTAAACAAAATCTGAATTTCTGGAATACCTAGACTAGTCGCCGCATTTCTAATTATGGACACAAATAGGCCTTATTCATACGAACATTTTGGTGTATCACACTTATATCCTATCAGTTTTTTGTGGAGTTGCTCCATGAAAATGTGATTCATCACCGGTGGTCAGTAAACAAAATCTGAATTTCTGGAATACCTAGAGTAGTCGCCGCATTTCTAATTATGGACACAAATAGGCCTTATTCATACGAACATTTTGGTGTATCACACTTATATCCTATCAGTTTTTTGTGGAGTTGCTCCATGAAAATGTGATTCACCAATGGTGGTCAGTAAACAAAATCTGAATTTCTGGAATACCTAGACTAGTCGCCGCATTTCTAAATACGGACACTAATAGATTTTATCCGTACGAACATTTTGGTGTATCACACTTATATGCTATCAGTTTTTTGTGGAGTTGCTCCATGAAAATGTAATTCACCAATGGTGGTCAGTAAACAAAATCTGAATTTCTGGAATACCTAGACTAGTCGCCGCATTTCTAATTATGGACACAAATAGGTCTTATCCCTACGAACATTTTGTTGTATCACACTTATATCCTATCAGTTTTTTGTGGAGTTGCTCCATGAAAATGTGATTCACCAATGGTGGTCAGTAAACAAAATCTGAATTTCTGGAATACCTAGACTAGTTGCCGCATTTCTAATTATGGACACAAATAGGCCTTATTCATATGAACATTTTGGTGTATCACACTTATATCCTATCAGTTTTTTGTGGAGTTGCTCCATGAAAATGTAATTCACCAATGGTGGTCAGTAAACAAAATCTGAATTTCTGGAATACCTAGACTAGTCGCCGCATTTCTAATTATGGACACAAATAGGCCTTATTCATACGAACATTTTGGTGTATCACACTTATATCCTATCAGTTTTTTGTGGAGTTGCTCCATGAAAATGTGATTCATCACCGGTGGTCAGTAAACAAAATCTTAATTTCTGGAATACCTAGAGTAGTCGCCACATTTCTAAATACGGACACTAATAGATTTTATCCATATGCACATTTTGGTGTATCACACTTATATCCTATCAGTTTTTTGTGGAGTTGCTCCATGAAAATGTGATTCACCAATGGTGGTCAGTAAACAAAATCTGAATTTCTGGAATACCTAGAGCAGTCGCCGCATTTCTATATAAGGACACTAATAGATTTTATCCATACGAGCATTTTGGTGTATCACACTTATATCCTATCAGTTTTTTGTGGAGTTGCTCCATGAAAATGTGATTCATCACCGGTGGTCAGTAAACAAAATCTTAATTTCTGGAATACCTAGAGTAGTCGCCACATTTCTAAATACGGACACTAATAGATTTTATCCATATGCACATTTTGGTGTATCACACTTATATCCTATCAGTTTTTTGTGGAGTTGCTCCATGAAAATGTGATTCACCAATGGTGGTCAGTAAACAAAATCTGAATTTCTGGAATACCTAGACTAGTCGCCGCATTTCTAATTATGGACACAAATAGGCCTTATTCATACGAACATTTTGGTGTATCACACTTATATCCTATCAGTTTTTTGTGGAGTTGCTCCATGAAAATGTGATTCATCACCGGTGGTCAGTAAACAAAATCTTAATTTCTGGAATACCTAGAGTAGTCGCCACATTTCTAAATACGGACACTAATAGATTTTATCCATATGCACATTTTGGTGTATCACACTTATATCCTATCAGTTTTTTGTGGAGTTGCTCCATGAAAATGTGATTCATCACCGGTGGTCAGTAAACAAAATCTTAATTTCTGGAATACCTAGAGTAGTCGCCACATTTCTAAATACGGACACTAATAGATTTTATCCATATGCACATTTTGGTGTATCACACTTATATCCTATCAGTTTTTTGTGGAGTTGCTCCATGAAAATGTGATTCACCAATGGTGGTCAGTAAACAAAATCTGAATTTCTGGAATACCTAGACTAGTCGCCGCATTTCTAATTATGGACACAAATAGGCCTTATTCATACGAACATTTTGGTGTATCACACTTATATCCTATCAGTTTTTTGTGGAGTTGCTCCATGAAAATGTGATTCACCAATGGTGGTCAGTAAACAAAATCTGAATTTCTGGAATACCTAGACTAGTCGCCGCATTTCTAATTATGGACACAAATAGGCCTTATTCATACGAACATTTTGGTGTATCACACTTATATCCTATCAGTTTTTTGTGGAGTTGCTCCATGAAAATGTGATTCATCACCGGTGGTCAGTAAACAAAATCTGAATTTCTGGAATACCTAGAGTAGTCGCCGCATTTCTAATTATGGACACAAATAGGCCTTATTCATACGAACATTTTGGTGTATCACACTTATATCCTATCAGTTTTTTGTGGAGTTGCTCCATGAAAATGTGATTCACCAATGGTGGTCAGTAAACAAAATCTGAATTTCTGGAATACCTAGACTAGTCGCCGCATTTCTAAATACGGACACTAATAGATTTTATCCGTACGAACATTTTGGTGTATCACACTTATATGCTATCAGTTTTTTGTGGAGTTGCTCCATGAAAATGTAATTCACCAATGGTGGTCAGTAAACAAAATCTGAATTTCTGGAATACCTAGACTAGTCGCCGCATTTCTAATTATGGACACAAATAGGTCTTATCCCTACGAACATTTTGTTGTATCACACTTATATCCTATCAGTTTTTTGTGGAGTTGCTCCATGAAAATGTGATTCACCAATGGTGGTCAGTAAACAAAATCTGAATTTCTGGAATACCTAGACTAGTTGCCGCATTTCTAATTATGGACACAAATAGGCCTTATTCATATGAACATTTTGGTGTATCACACTTATATCCTATCAGTTTTTTGTGGAGTTGCTCCATGAAAATGTAATTCACCAATGGTGGTCAGTAAACAAAATCTGAATTTCTGGAATACCTAGACTAGTCGCCGCATTTCTAATTATGGACACAAATAGGCCTTATTCATACGAACATTTTGGTGTATCACACTTATATCCTATCAGTTTTTTGTGGAGTTGCTCCATGAAAATGTGATTCATCACCGGTGGTCAGTAAACAAAATCTTAATTTCTGGAATACCTAGAGTAGTCGCCACATTTCTAAATACGGACACTAATAGATTTTATCCATATGCACATTTTGGTGTATCACACTTATATCCTATCAGTTTTTTGTGGAGTTGCTCCATGAAAATGTGATTCACCAATGGTGGTCAGTAAACAAAATCTGAATTTCTGGAATACCTAGACTAGTCGCCGCATTTCTAATTATGGACACAAATAGGCCTTATTCATACGAACATTTTGGTGTATCACACTTATATCCTATCAGTTTTTTGTGGAGTTGCTCCATGAAAATGTGATTCATCACCGGTGGTCAGTAAACAAAATCTGAATTTCTGGAATACCTAGAGTAGTCGCCACATTTCTAAATACGGACACTAATAGATTTTATCCATACGAACATTTTGGTGTATCACACTTATATCCTATCAGTTTTTTGTGGAGTTGCTCCATGAAAATGTGATTCACCAATGGTGGTCAGTAAACAAAATCTGAATTTCTGGAATACCTAGCCTAGTCGCCGCATTTCTAATTATGGACACAAATAGGCCTTATTCATACGAACATTCTGGTGTATCACACTTATGTCCTATCAGTTTTTTGTGGAGTTGCTCCATGAAAATGTGATTCATCACCGGTGGTCAGTAAACAAAATCTGAATTTCTGGAATACCTAGAGTAGTCGCCGCATTTCTAATTATACACACAAATAGGCCTTATTCATACGAACATTTTGGTGTATCACACTTATATCCTATCAGTTTTTTGTGGAGTTGCTCCATGAAAATGTGATTCACCAATGGTGGTCAGTAAACAAAATCTGAATTTCTGGAATACCTAGACTAGTCGCCGCATTTCTAATTATGGACACAAATAGGCCTTATTCATACGAACATTTTGGTGTATCACACTTATATCCTATCAGTTTTTTGTGGAGTTGCTCCATGAAAATGTGATTCACCAATGGTGGTCAGTAAACAAAATCTGAATTTCTGGAATACCTAGACTAGTCGCCGCATTTCTAATTATGGACACAAATAGGCCTTATTCATACGAACATTTTGCTGTATCACACTTATATCCTATCAGTTTTTTGTGGAGTTGCTCCATGAAAATGTGATTCACCAATGGTGGTCAGTAAACAAAATCTGAATTTCTGGAATACCTAGACTAGTCGCCGCATTTCTAATTATGGACACAAATAGGCCTTATTCATACGAACATTTTAGTGTATCACACTTATATCCGTTTTTTGTGGAGTTGCTCCATGAAAATGTGATTCATCACCGGTGGTCAGTAAACAAAATCTGAATTTCTGGAATACCTAGAGTAGTCGCCGCATTTCTAATTATGGACACAAATAGGCCTTATTCATACGAACATTTTAGTGTATCACACTTATATCCTATCAGTTTTTTGTGGAGTTGCTCCATGAAAATGTGATTCACCAATGGTGGTCAGTAAACAAAATCTGAATTTCTGGAATACCTAGACTAGTCGCCGCATTTCTAATTATGGACACAAATAGGCCTTATTCATACGAACATTTTGGTGTATCACACTTATATCCTATCAGTTTTTTGTGGAGTTGCTCCATGAAAATGTTATTCATCACCGGTGGTCAGTAAACAAAATCTGAATTTCTGGAATACCTAGACTAGTCGCCGCATTTCTAATTATGGACACAAATAGGTCTTATCCCTACGAACATTTTGTTGTATCACACTTATATCCTATCAGTTTTTTGTGGAGTTGCTCCATGAAAATGTGATTCACCAATGGTGGTCAGTAAACAAAATCTGAATTTCTGGAATACCTAGACTAGTCGCCGCATTTCTAATTATGGACACAAATAGGCCTTATTCATACGAACATTTTGGTGTATCACACTTATATCCTATCAGTTTTTTGTGGAGTTGCTCCATGAAAATGTGATTCATCACCGGTGGTCAGTAAACAAAATCTGAATTTCTGGAATACCTAGAGTAGTCGCCGCATTTCTAATTATGGACACAAATAGGCCTTATTCATACGAACATTTTGGTGTATCACACTTATATCCTATCAGTTTTTTGTGGAGTTGCTCCATGAAAATGTGATTCACCAATGGTGGTCAGTAAACAAAATCTGAATTTCTGGAATACCTAGACTAGTCGCCGCATTTCTAATTATGGACACAAATAGGCCTTATTCATACGAACATTTTGGTGTATCACACTTATATCCTATCAGTTTTTTGTGGAGTTGCTCCATGAAAATGTGATTCATCACCGGTGGTCAGTAAACAAAATCTGAATTTCTGGAATACCTAGAGTAGTCGCCGCATTTCTAATTATGGACACAAATAGGCCTTATTCATACGAACATTTTGGTGTATCACACTTATATCCTATCAGTTTTTTGTGGAGTTGCTCCATGAAAATGTGATTCATCACCGGTGGTCAGTAAACAAAATCTTAATTTCTGGAATACCTAGAGTAGTCGCCACATTTCTAAATACGGACACTAATAGATTTTATCCATATGCACATTTTGGTGTATCACACTTATATCCTATCAGTTTTTTGTGGAGTTGCTCCATGAAAATGTGATTCACCAATGGTGGTCAGTAAACAAAATCTGAATTTCTGGAATACCTAGACTAGTCGCCGCATTTCTAATTATGGACACAAATAGGCCTTATTCATACGAACATTTTTGTGTATCACACTTATATCCTATCAGTTTTTTGTGGAGTTGCTCCATGAAAATGTGATTCATCACCGGTGGTCAGTAAACAAAATCTGAATTTCTGGAATACCTAGAGTAGTCGCCACATTTCTAAATACGGACACTAATAGATTTTATCCATACGAACATTTTGGTGTATCACACTTATATCCTATCAGTTTTTTGTGGAGTTGCTCCATGAAAATGTGATTCACCAATGGTGGTCAGTAAACAAAATCTGAATTTCTGGAATACCTAGACTAGTTGCCGCATTTCTAATTATGGACACAAATAGGCCTTATTCATATGAACATTTTGGTGTATCACACTTATATCCTATCAGTTTTTTGTGGAGTTGCTCCATGAAAATGTGATTCACCAATGGTGGTCAGTAAACAAAATCTGAATTTCTGGAATACCTAGACTAGTCGCCGCATTTCTAATTATGGACACAAATAGGTCTTATCCCTACGAACATTTTGTTGTATCACACTTATATCCTATCAGTTTTTTGTGGAGTTGCTCCATGAAAATGTGATTCACCAATGGTGGTCAGTAAACAAAATCTGAATTTCTGGAATACCTAGACTAGTTGCCGCATTTCTAATTATGGACACAAATAGGCCTTATTCATACGAACATTTTGGTGTATCACACTTATATCCTATCAGTTTTTTGTGGAGTTGCTTCATGAAAATGTGATTCACCAATGGTGGTCAGTAAACAAAATCTGAATTTCTGGAATACCTAGACTAGTCGCCGCATTTCTAATTATGGACACAAATAGGCCTTATTCATACGAACATTTTGGTGTATCACACTTATATCCTATCAGTTTTTTGTGGAGTTGCTCCATGAAAATGTGATTCATCACCGGTGGTCAGTAAACAAAATCTGAATTTCTGGAATACCTAGAGTAGTCGCCACATTTCTAAATACGGACACTAATAGATTTTATCCATACGAACATTTTGGTGTATCACACTTATATCCTATCAGTTTTTTGTGGAGTTGCTCCATGAAAATGTGATTCACCAATGGTGGTCAGTAAACAAAATCTGAATTTCTGGAATACCTAGACTAGTCGCCGCATTTCTAATTATGGACACAAATAGGCCTTATTCATACGAACATTTTGGTGTATCACACTTATATCCGTTTTTTGTGGAGTTGCTCCATGAAAATGTGATTCATCACCGGTGGTCAGTAAACAAAATCTGAATTTCTGGAATACCTAGAGTAGTCGCCGCATTTCTAATTATGGACACAAATAGGCCTTATTCATACGAACATTTTGGTGTATCACACTTATATCCTATCAGTTTTTTGTGGAGTTGCTCCATGAAAATGTGATTCACCAATGGTGGTCAGTAAACAAAATCTGAATTTCTGGAATACCTAGACTAGTCGCCGCATTTCTAATTATGGACACAAATAGGCCTTATTCATACGAACATTTTGGTGTATCACACTTATATCCTATCAGTTTTTTGTGGAGTTGCTCCATGAAAATGTGATTCATCACCGGTGGTCAGTAAACAAAATCTGAATTTCTGGAATACCTAGAGTAGTCGCCGCATTTCTAATTATGGACACAAATAGGCCTTATTCATACGAACATTTTGGTGTATCACACTTATATCCTATCAGTTTTTTGTGGAGTTGCTCCATGAAAATGTGATTCACCAATGGTGGTCAGTAAACAAAATCTGAATTTCTGGAATACCTAGACTAGTCGCCGCATTTCTAATTATGGACACAAATAGGCCTTATTCATACGAACATTTTGGTGTATCACACTTATATCCTATCAGTTTTTTGTGGAGTTGCTCCATGAAAATGTGATTCATCACCGGTGGTCAGTAAACAAAATCTGAATTTCTGGAATACCTAGAGTAGTCGCCGCATTTCTAATTATGGACACAAATAGGCCTTATTCATACGAACATTTTGGTGTATCACACTTATATCCTATCAGTTTTTTGTGGAGTTGCTCCATGAAAATGTGATTCACCAATGGTGGTCAGTAAACAAAATCTGAATTTCTGGAATACCTAGACTAGTCGCCGCATTTCTAAATACGGACACTAATAGATTTTATCCGTACGAACATTTTGGTGTATCACACTTATATCCTATCAGTTTTTTGTGGAGTTGCTCCATGAAAATGTAATTCACCAATGGTGGTCAGTAAACAAAATCTGAATTTCTGGAATACCTAGACTAGTCGCCGCATTTCTAATTATGGACACAAATAGGTCTTATCCCTACGAACATTTTGTTGTATCACACTTATATCCTATCAGTTTTTTGTGGAGTTGCTCCATGAAAATGTGATTCACCAATGGTGGTCAGTAAACAAAATCTGAATTTCTGGAATAACTAGACTAGTTGACGCATTTCTAATTATGGACACAAATAGGCCTTATTCATATGAACATTTTGGTGTATCACACTTATATCCTATCAGTTTTTTGTGGAGTTGCTCCATGAAAATGTAATTCACCAATGGTGGTCAGTAAACAAAATCTGAATTTCTGGAATACCTAGACTAGTCGCCGCATTTCTAATTATGGACACAAATAGGCCTTATTCATACGAACATTTTGGTGTATCACACTTATATCCTATCAGTTTTTTGTGGAGTTGCTCCATGAAAATGTGATTCATCACCGGTGGTCAGTAAACAAAATCTTAATTTCTGGAATACCTAGAGTAGTCGCCACATTTCTAAATACGGACACTAATAGATTTTATCCATATGCACATTTTGGTGTATCACACTTATATCCTATCAGTTTTTTGTGGAGTTGCTCCATGAAAATGTGATTCACCAATGGTGGTCAGTAAACAAAATCTGAATTTCTGGAATACCTAGAGCAGTCGCCGCATTTCTATATAAGGACACTAATAGATTTTATCCATACGAGCATTTTGGTGTATCACACTTATATCCTATCAGTTTTTTGTGGAGTTGCTCCATGAAAATGAAATTCACCAATGGTGGTCAGTAAACAAAATCTGAATTTCTGGAATACCTAGACTAGTCGCCGCATTTCTAATTATGGACACAAATAGGCCTTATTCATACGAACATTTTGGTGTATCACACTTATATCCTATCAGTTTTTTGTGGAGTTGCTCCATGAAAATGTAATTCACCAATGGTGGTCAGTAAACAAAATCTGAATTTCTGGAATACCTAGACTAGTCGCCGCATTTCTAATTATGGACACAAATAGGTCTTATCCCTACGAACATTTTGTTGTATCACACTTATATCCTATCAGTTTTTTGTGGAGTTGCTCCATGAAAATGTGATTCACCAATGGTGGTCAGTAAACAAAATCTGAATTTCTGGAATACCTAGACTAGTCGCCGCATTTCTAATTATGGACACAAATAGGCCTTATTCATACGAACATTCTGGTGTATCACACTTATGTCCTATCAGTTTTTTGTGGAGTTGCTCCATGAAAATGTGATTCATCACCGGTGGTCAGTAAACAAAATCTTAATTTCTGGAATACCTAGAGTAGTCGCCACATTTCTAAATACGGACACTAATAGATTTTATCCATATGCACATTTTGGTGTATCACACTTATATCCTATCAGTTTTTTGTGGAGTTGCTCCATGAAAATGTGATTCACCAATGGTGGTCAGTAAACAAAATCTGAATTTCTGGAATACCTAGAGCAGTCGCCGCATTTCTATATAAGGACACTAATAGATTTTATCCATACGAGCATTTTGGTGTATCACACTTATATCCTATCAGTTTTTTGTGGAGTTGCTCCATGAAAATGTGATTCATCACCGGTGGTCAGTAAACAAAATCTTAATTTCTGGAATACCTAGAGTAGTCGCCACATTTCTAAATACGGACACTAATAGATTTTATCCATATGCACATTTTGGTGTATCACACTTATATCCTATCAGTTTTTTGTGGAGTTGCTCCATGAAAATGTGATTCACCAATGGTGGTCAGTAAACAAAATCTGAATTTCTGGAATACCTAGACTAGTCGCCGCATTTCTAATTATGGACACAAATAGGCCTTATTCATACGAACATTTTGGTGTATCACACTTATATCCTATCAGTTTTTTGTGGAGTTGCTCCATGAAAATGTGATTCATCACCGGTGGTCAGTAAACAAAATCTTAATTTCTGGAATACCTAGAGTAGTCGCCACATTTCTAAATACGGACACTAATAGATTTTATCCATATGCACATTTTGGTGTATCACACTTATATCCTATCAGTTTTTTGTGGAGTTGCTCCATGAAAATGTGATTCACCAATGGTGGTCAGTAAACAAAATCTGAATTTCTGGAATACCTAGACTAGTCGCCGCATTTCTAATTATGGACACAAATAGGCCTTATTCATACGAACATTCTGGTGTATCACACTTATGTCCTATCAGTTTTTTGTGGAGTTGCTCCATGAAAATGTGATTCATCACCGGTGGTCAGTAAACAAAATCTTAATTTCTGGAATACCTAGAGTAGTCGCCACATTTCTAAATACGGACACTAATAGATTTTATCCATATGCACATTTTGGTGTATCACACTTATATCCTATCAGTTTTTTGTGGAGTTGCTCCATGAAAATGTGATTCACCAATGGTGGTCAGTAAACAAAATCTGAATTTCTGGAATACCTAGAGCAGTCGCCGCATTTCTATATAAGGACACTAATAGATTTTATCCATACGAGCATTTTGGTGTATCACACTTATATCCTATCAGTTTTTTGTCGAGTTGCTCCATGAAAATGTGATTCATCACCGGTGGTCAGTAAACAAAATCTTAATTTCTGGAATACCTAGAGTAGTCGCCACATTTCTAAATACGGACACTAATAGATTTTATCCATATGCACATTTTGGTGTATCACACTTATATCCTATCAGTTTTTTGTGGAGTTGCTCCATGAAAATGTGATTCACCAATGGTGGTCAGTAAACAAAATCTGAATTTCTGGAATACCTAGACTAGTCGCCGCATTTCTAATTATGGACACAAATAGGCCTTATTCATACGAACATTTTGGTGTATCACACTTATATCCTATCAGTTTTTTGTGGAGTTGCTCCATGAAAATGTGATTCATCACCGGTGGTCAGTAAACAAAATCTGAATTTCTGGAATACCTAGAGTAGTCGCCACATTTCTAAATACGGACACTAATAGATTTTATCCATACGAACATTTTGGTGTATCACACTTATATCCTATCAGTTTTTTGTGGAGTTGCTCCATGAAAATGTGATTCACCAATGGTGGTCAGTAAACAAAATCTGAATTTCTGGAATACCTAGCCTAGTCGCCGCATTTCTAATTATGGACACAAATAGGCCTTATTCATACGAACATTCTGGTGTATCACACTTATGTCCTATCAGTTTTTTGTGGAGTTGCTCCATGAAAATGTGATTCATCACCGGTGGTCAGTAAACAAAATCTGAATTTCTGGAATACCTAGAGTAGTCGCCGCATTTCTAATTATACACACAAATAGGCCTTATTCATACGAACATTTTGGTGTATCACACTTATATCCATGAAAATGGATATAACTTATATCCATGAAAATGTGATTCTTCACCGGTGGTCAGTAAACAAAATCTGAATTTCTGGAATACCTAGACTAGTCGCCGCATTTCTAATTATGGACACAAATAGGCCTTATTCATACGAACATTTTGGTGTATCACACTTATATCCTATCAGTTTTTTGTGGAGTTGCTCCATGAAAATGTGATTCACCAATGGTGGTCAGTAAACAAAATCTGAATTTCTGGAATACCTAGACTAGTCGCCGCATTTCTAATTATGGACACAAATAGGCCTTATTCATACGAACATTTTGGTGTATCACACTTATATCCGTTTTTTGTGGAGTTGCTCCATGAAAATGTGATTCATCACCGGTGGTCAGTAAACAAAATCTGAATTTCTGGAATACCTAGAGTAGTCGCCGCATTTCTAATTATGGACACAAATAGGCCTTATTCATACGAACATTTTGGTGTATCACACTTATATCCTATCAGTTTTTTGTGGAGTTGCTCCATGAAAATGTGATTCACCAATGGTGGTCAGTAAACAAAATCTGAATTTCTGGAATACCTAGACTAGTCGCCGCATTTCTAATTATGGACACAAATAGGCCTTATTCATACGAACATTTTGGTGTATCACACTTATATCCTATCAGTTTTTTGTGGAGTTGCTCCATGAAAATGTTATTCATCACCGGTGGTCAGTAAACAAAATCTGAATTTCTGGAATACCTAGACTAGTCGCCGCATTTCTAATTATGGACACAAATAGGTCTTATACCTACGAACATTTTGTTGTATCACACTTATATCCTATCAGTTTTTTGTGGAGTTGCTCCATGAAAATGTGATTCACCAATGGTGGTCAGTAAACAAAATCTGAATTTCTGGAATACCTAGACTAGTCGCCGCATTTCTAATTATGGACACAAATAGGCCTTATTCATACGAACATTTTGGTGTATCACACTTATATCCTATCAGTTTTTTGTGGAGTTGCTCCATGAAAATGTGATTCATCACCGGTGGTCAGTAAACAAAATCTGAATTTCTGGAATACCTAGAGTAGTCGCCGCATTTCTAATTATGGACACAAATAGGCCTTATTCATACGAATATTTTGGTGTATCACACTTATATCCTATCAGTTTTTTGTGGAGTTGCTCCATGAAAATGTGATTCACCAATGGTGGTCAGTAAACAAAATCTGAATTTCTGGAATACCTAGACTAGTCGCCGCATTTCTAATTATGGACACAAATAGGCCTTATTCATACGAACATTTTGGTGTATCACACTTATATCCTGTCAGTTTTTTGTGGAGTTGCTCCATGAAAATGTGATTCATCACCGGTGGTCAGTAAACAAAATCTGAATTTCTGGAATACCTAGAGTAGTCGCCGCATTTCTAATTATGGACACAAATAGGCCTTATTCATACGAATATTTTGGTGTATCACACTTATATCCTATCAGTTTTTTGTGGAGTTGCTCCATGAAAATGTGATTCACCAATGGTGGTCAGTAAACAAAATCTGAATTTCTGGAATACCTAGACTAGTCGCCGCATTTCTAAATACGGACACTAATAGATTTTATCCGTACGAACATATTGGTGTATCACACTTATATCCTATCAGTTTTTTGTGGAGTTGCTCCATGAAAATGTAATTCACCAATGGTGGTCAGTAAACAAAATCTGAATTTCTGGAATACCTAGACTAGTCGCCGCATTTCTAATTATGGACACAAATAGGTCTTATCCCTACGAACATTTTGTTGTATCACACTTATATCCTATCAGTTTTTTGTGGAGTTGCTCCATGAAAATGTGATTCACCAATGGTGGTCAGTAAACAAAATCTGAATTTCTGGAATACCTAGACTAGTTGACGCATTTCTAATTATGGACACAAATAGGCCTTATTCATATGAACATTTTGGTGTATCACACTTATATCCTATCAGTTTTTTGTGGAGTTGCTCCATGAAAATGTAATTCACCAATGGTGGTCAGTAAACAAAATCTGAATTTCTGGAATACCTAGACTAGTCGCCGCATTTCTAATTATGGACACAAATAGGCCTTATTCATACGAACATTTTGGTGTATCACACTTATATCCTATCAGTTTTTTGTGGAGTTGCTCCATGAAAATGTGATTCATCACCGGTGGTCAGTAAACAAAATCTTAATTTCTGGAATACCTAGAGTAGTCGCCACATTTCTAAATACGGACACTAATAGATTTTATCCATATGCACATTTTGGTGTATCACACTTATATCCTATCAGTTTTTTGTGGAGTTGCTCCATGAAAATGTGATTCATCACCGGTGGTCAGTAAAGAAAATCTGAATTTCTGGAATACCTAGAGCAGTCGCTACATTTCTAAATACGGACACTAATAGATTTTATCCATACGAACATTTTGGTGTATCACACTTATATCCTATCAGTTTTTTGTGGAGTTGCTCCATGAAAATGTGATTCACCAATGGTGGTCAGTAAACAAAATCTGAATTTCTGGAATACCTAGAGTAGTCGCCGCATTTCTAATTATGGACGCAAATAGGCCTTATTCATACGAACATTTTGGTGTATCACACTTATATCCTATCAGTTTTTTGTGGAGTTGCTCCATGAAAATGTGATTCACCAATGGTGGTCAGTAAACAAAATCTGAATTTCTGGAATAGCTAGACTAGTCGCCGCATTTCTAAATACGGACACTAATAGATTTTATCCGTACGAACATTTTGGTGTATCACACTTATATCCTATCAGTTTTTTGTGGAGTTGCTCCATGAAAATGTAATTCACCAATGGTGGTCAGTAAACAAAATCTGAATTTCTGGAATACCTAGACTAGTCGCCGCATTTCTAATTATGGACACAAATAGGTCTTATCCCTACGAACATTTTGTTGTATCACACTTATATCCTATCAGTTTTTTGTGGAGTTGCTCCATGAAAATGTGATTCACCAATGGTGGTCAGTAAACAAAATCTGAATTTCTGGAATACCTAGACTAGTCGCCGCATTTCTAATTATGGACACAAATAGGCCTTATTCATACGAACATTTTGGTGTATCACACTTATATCCTATCAGTTTTTTGTGGAGTTGCTCCATGAAAATGTGATTCATCACCGGTGGTCAGTAAACAAAATCTGAATTTCTGGAATACCTAGAGTAGTCGCCGCATTTCTAATTATGGACACAAATAGGCCTTATTCATACGAACATTTTGGTGTATCACACTTATATCCTATCAGTTTTTTGTGGAGTTGCTCCATGAAAATGTGATTCACCAATGGTGGTCAGTAAACAAAATCTGAATTTCTGGAATACCTAGACTAGTCGCCGCATTTCTAATTATGGACACAAATAGGCCTTATTCATACGAACATTTTGGTGTATCACACTTATATCCTATCAGTTTTTTGTGGAGTTGCTCCATGAAAATGTGATTCATCACCGGTGGTCAGTAAACAAAATCTGAATTTCTGGAATACCTAGAGTAGTCGCCGCATTTCTAATTATGGACACAAATAGGCCTTATTCATACGAACATTTTGGTGTATCACACTTATATCCTATCAGTTTTTTGTGGAGTTGCTCCATGAAAATGTGATTCACCAATGGTGGTCAGTAAACAAAATCTGAATTTCTGGAATACCTAGACTAGTCGCCGCATTTCTAAATACGGACACTAATAGATTTTATCCGTACGAACATTTTGGTGTATCACACTTATATCCTATCAGTTTTTTGTGGAGTTGCTCCATGAAAATGTAATTCACCAATGGTGGTCAGTAAACAAAATCTGAATTTCTGGCATACCTAGACTAGTCGCCGCATTTCTAATTATGGACACAAATAGGCCTTATCCCTACGAACATTTTGTTGTATCACACTTATATCCTATCAGTATTTTGTGGAGTTGCTCCATGAAAATGTGATTCACCAATGGTGGTCAGTAAACAAAATCTGAATTTCTGGAATACCTAGACTAGTCGCCGCATTTCTAATTATGGACACAAATAGGCCTTATTCATACGAACATTTTGTTGTATCACACTTATATCCTATCAGTTTTTTGTGGAGTTGCTCCATGAAAATGTGATTCACCAATGGTGGTCAGTAAACAAAATCTGAATTTCTGGAATACCTAGACTAGTCGCCGCATTTCTAATTATGGACACAAATAGGCCTTATTCATACGAACATTTTGGTGTATCACACTTATATCCTATCAGTTTTTTGTGGAGTTGCTCCATGAAAATGTGATTCACCAATGGTGGTCAGTAAACAAAATCTGAATTTCTGGAATACCTAGACTAGTCGCCGCATTTCTAATTATGGACACAAATAGGCCTTATTCATACGAACATTCTGGTGTATCACACTTATATCCTATCAGTTTTTTGTGGAGTTGCTCCATGAAAATGTGATTCACCAATGGTGGTCAGTAAACAAAATCTGAATTTCTGGAATACCTAGACTAGTCGCCGCATTTCTAATTATGGACACAAATAGGCCTTATTTATACGAACATTTTGGTGTATCACACTTATATCCTATCAGTTTTTTGTGGAGTTGCTCCATGAAAATGTGATTCATCACCGGTGGTCAGTAAACAAAATCTGAATCTCTGGAATACCTAGAGTAGTCGCCGCATTTCTAATTATGGACACAAATAGGCCTTATTCATACGAACATTTTGGTGTATCACACTTATATCCTATCAGTTTTTTGTGGAGTTGCTCCATGAAAATGTAATTCACCAATGGTGGTCAGTAAACAAAATCTGAATTTCTGGAATACCTAGACTAGTCGCCGCATTTCTAATTATGGACACAAATAGGCCTTATTAATACGAACATTTTGTTGTATCACACTTATATCCTATCAGTTTTTTGTGGAGTTGCTCCATGAAAATGTGATTCACCAATGGTGGTCAGTAAACAAAATCTGAATTTCTGGAATACCTAGACTAGTCGCCGCATTTCTAATTATGGACACAAATAGGCCTTATTCATACGAACATTTTGGTGTATCACACTTATATCCTATCAGTTTTTTGTGGAGTTGCTCCATGAAAATGTGATTCACCAATGGTGGTCAGTAAACAAAATCTGAATTTCTGGAATACCTAGACTAGTCGCCGCATTTCTAATTATGGACACAAATAGGCCTTATTCATACGAACATTCTGGTGTATCACACTTATATCCTATCAGTTTTTTGTGGAGTTGCTCCATGAAAATGTGATTCACCAATGGTGGTCAGTAAACAAAATCTGAATTTCTGGAATACCTAGACTAGTCGCCGCATTTCTAATTATGGACACAAATAGGCCTTATTTATACGAACATTTTGGTGTATCACACTTATATCCTATCAGTTTTTTGTGGAGTTGCTCCATGAAAATGTGATTCATCACCGGTGGTCAGTAAACAAAATCTGAATCTCTGGAATACCTAGAGTAGTCGCCGCATTTCTAATTATGGACACAAATAGGCCTTATTCATACGAACATTTTGGTGTATCACACTTATATCCTATCAGTTTTTTGTGGAGTTGCTCCATGAAAATGTGATTCACCAATGGTAGTCAGTAAACAAAATCTGAATTTCTGGAATACCTAGAGTAGTCGCCACATTTCTAAATACGGACACTAATAGATTTTATCCATACGAACATTTTGGTGTATCACACTTATATCCTATCAGTTTTTTGTGGAGTTGCTCCATGGAAATGTGATTCACCAATGGTGGTCAGTAAACAAAATCTGAATTTCTGGAATACCTAGACTAGTCGCCGCATTTCTAATTATGGACACAAATAGGCCTTATTCATACGAACATTTTGCTGTATCACACTTATATCCTATCAGTTTTTTGTGGAGTTGCTCCATGAAAATGTGATTCATCACCGGTGGTCAGTAAACAAAATCTGAATTTCTGGAATACCTAGTGTAGTCGCCACATTTCTAAATACGGACACTAATAGATTTTATCCATACGAACATTTTGGTGTATCACACTTATATCCTATCAGTTTTTTGTGGAGTTGCTCCATGGAAATGTGATTCACCAATGGTGGTCAGTAAACAAAATCTGAATTTCTGGAATACCTAGACTAGTCGCCGCATTTCTAATTATGGACACAAATAGGCCTTATTCATACGAACATTTTGGTGTATCACACTTATATCCTATCAGTTTTTTGTGGAGTTGCTCCATGAAAATGTGATTCATCACCGGTGGTCAGTAAACAAAATCTGAATTTCTGGAATACCTAGACTAGTCGCCGCATTTCTAATTATGGACACAAATAGGTCTTATCCCTACGAACATTTTGTTGTATCACACTTATATCCTATCAGTTTTTTGTGGAGTTGCTCCATGAAAATGTAATTCACCAATGGTGGTCAGTAAACAAAATCTGAATTTCTGGAATACCTAGACTAGTCGCCGCATTTCTAATTATGGACACAAATAGGCCTTATTCATACGAACATTTTGGTGTATCACACTTATATCCTATCAGTTTTTTGTGGAGTTGCTCCATGAAAATGTGATTCATCACCGGTGGTCAGTAAACAAAATCTGAATTTCTGGAATACCTAGACTAGTTGCCGCATTTCTAATTATGGACGCAAATAGGCCTTATTCATATGAACATTTTGGTGTATCACACTTATATCCTATCAGTTTTTTGTGGAGTTGCTCCATGAAAATGTAATTCACCAATGGTGGTCAGTAAACAAAATCTGAATTTCTGGAATACCTAGACTAGTCGCCGCATTTCTAATTATGGACACAAATAGGCCTTATTCATACGAACATTTTGGTGTATCACACTTATATCCTATCAGTTTTTTGTGGAGTTGCTCCATGAAAATGTAATTCACCAATGGTGGTCAGTAAACAAAATCTGAATTTCTGGAATACCTAGACTAGTCGCCGCATTTCTAATTATGGACACAAATAGGCCTTATTCATACGAACATTTTGGTGTATCACACTTATATCCTATCAGTTTTTTGTGGAGTTGCTCCATGAAAATGTGATTCATCACCGGTGGTCAGTAAACAAAATCTGAATTTCTGGAATACCTAGACTAGTTGCCGCATTTCTAATTATGGACGCAAATAGGCCTTATTCATATGAACATTTTGGTGTATCACACTTATATCCTATCAGTTTTTTGTGGAGTTGCTCCATGAAAATGTAATTCACCAATGGTGGTCAGTAAACAAAATCTGAATTTCTGGAATACCTAGACTAGTCGCCGCATTTCTAATTATGGACACAAATAGGCCTTATTCATACGAACATTTTGGTGTATCACACTTATATCCTATCAGTTTTTTGTGGAGTTGCTCCATGAAAATGTGATTCATCACCGGTGGTCAGTAAACAAAATCTGAATTTCTGGAATACCTAGACTAGTTGCCGCATTTCTAATTATGGACGCAAATAGGCCTTATTCATATGAACATTTTGGTGTATCACACTTATATCCTATCAGTTTTTTGTGGAGTTGCTCCATGAAAATGTAATTCACCAATGGTGGTCAGTAAACAAAATCTGAATTTCTGGAATACCTAGACTAGTCGCCGCATTTCTAATTATGGACACAAATAGGCCTTATTCATACGAACATTTTGGTGTATCACACTTATATCCTATCAGTTTTTTGTGGAGTTGCTCCATGAAAATGTGATTCATCACCGGTGGTCAGTAAACAAAATCTGAATTTCTGGAATACCTAGACTAGTTGCCGCATTTCTAATTATGGACGCAAATAGGCCTTATTCATATGAACATTTTGGTGTATCACACTTATATCCTATCAGTTTTTTGTGGAGTTGCTCCATGAAAATGTAATTCACCAATGGTGGTCAGTAAACAAAATCTGAATTTCTGGAATACCTAGACTAGTCGCCGCATTTCTAATTATGGACACAAATAGGCCTTATTCATACGAACATTTTGGTGTATCACACTTATATCCTATCAGTTTTTTGTGGAGTTGCTCCATGAAAATGTGATTCATCACCGGTGGTCAGTAAACAAAATCTGAATTTCTGGAATACCTAGACTAGTCGCCGCATTTCTAATTATGGGCACAAATAGGTCTTATCCCTACGAACATTTTGTTGTATCACACTTATATCCTATCAGTTTTTTGTGGAGTTGCTCCATGAAAATGTGATTCACCAATGGTGGTCAGTAAACAAAATCTGAATTTCTGGAATACCTAGACTAGTCGCCGCATTTCTAATTATGGACACAAATAGGTCTTATTCATACGAACATTTTGGTGTATCACACATATATCCTATCAGTTTTTTGTGGAGTTGCTCCATGAAAATGTGATTCATCACCGGTGGTCAGTAAACAAAATCTGAATTTCTGGAATACCTAGAGTAGTCGCCACATTTCTAAATACGGACACTAATAGATTTTATCCATACGAACATTCTGGTGTATCACACTTATATCCTATCAGTTTTTTGTGGAGTTGCTCCATGAAAATGTGATTCACCAATGGTGGTCAGTAAACAAAATCTGAATTTCTGGAATACCTAGCCTAGTCGCCGCATTTCTAATTATGGACACAAATAGGCCTTATTCATACGAACATTCTGGTGTATCACACTTATGTCCTATCAGTTTTTTGTGGAGTTGCTCCATGAAAATGTAATTCACCAATGGTGGTCAGTAAACAAAATCTGAATTTCTGGAATACCTAGACTAGTCGCCGCATTTCTAATTATGGACACAAATAGGCCTTATTCATACGAACATTTTGGTGTATCACACTTATATCCTATCAGTTTTTTGTGGAGTTGCTCCATGAAAATGTGATTCATCACCGGTGGTCAGTAAACAAAATCTGAATTTCTGGAATACCTAGACTAGTTGCCGCATTTCTAATTATGGACGCAAATAGGCCTTATTCATATGAACATTTTGGTGTATCACACTTATATCCTATCAGTTTTTTGTGGAGTTGCTCCATGAAAATGTAATTCACCAATGGTGGTCAGTAAACAAAATCTGAATTTCTGGAATACCTAGACTAGTCGCCGCATTTCTAATTATGGACACAAATAGGCCTTATTCATACGAACATTTTGGTGTATCACACTTATATCCTATCAGTTTTTTGTGGAGTTGCTCCATGAAAATGTGATTCATCACCGGTGGTCAGTAAACAAAATCTGAATTTCTGGAATACCTAGACTAGTTGCCGCATTTCTAATTATGGACGCAAATAGGCCTTATTCATATGAACATTTTGGTGTATCACACTTATATCCTATCAGTTTTTTGTGGAGTTGCTCCATGAAAATGTAATTCACCAATGGTGGTCAGTAAACAAAATCTGAATTTCTGGAATACCTAGACTAGTCGCCGCATTTCTAATTATGGACACAAATAGGCCTTATTCATACGAACATTTTGGTGTATCACACTTATATCCTATCAGTTTTTTGTGGAGTTGCTCCATGAAAATGTGATTCATCACCGGTGGTCAGTAAACAAAATCTGAATTTCTGGAATACCTAGACTAGTTGCCGCATTTCTAATTATGGACGCAAATAGGCCTTATTCATATGAACATTTTGGTGTATCACACTTATATCCTATCAGTTTTTTGTGGAGTTGCTCCATGAAAATGTAATTCACCAATGGTGGTCAGTAAACAAAATCTGAATTTCTGGAATACCTAGACTAGTCGCCGCATTTCTAATTATGGACACAAATAGGCCTTATTCATACGAACATTTTGGTGTATCACACTTATATCCTATCAGTTTTTTGTGGAGTTGCTCCATGAAAATGTGATTCATCACCGGTGGTCAGTAAACAAAATCTGAATTTCTGGAATACCTAGACTAGTCGCCGCATTTCTAATTATGGGCACAAATAGGTCTTATCCCTACGAACATTTTGTTGTATCACACTTATATCCTATCAGTTTTTTGTGGAGTTGCTCCATGAAAATGTGATTCACCAATGGTGGTCAGTAAACAAAATCTGAATTTCTGGAATACCTAGACTAGTCGCCGCATTTCTAATTATGGACACAAATAGGTCTTATTCATACGAACATTTTGGTGTATCACACATATATCCTATCAGTTTTTTGTGGAGTTGCTCCATGAAAATGTGATTCATCACCGGTGGTCAGTAAACAAAATCTGAATTTCTGGAATACCTAGAGTAGTCGCCACATTTCTAAATACGGACACTAATAGATTTTATCCATACGCACATTTTGGTGTATCACACTTATATCCTACCAGTTTTTTGTGGAGTTGCTCCATGAAAATGTGATTCACCAATGGTGGTCAGTAAACGAAATCTGAATTTCTGGAATACCTAGACTAGTCGCCGCATTTCTAATTATGGACACAAATAGGCCTTATTCATACGAACATTTTGGTGTATCACACTTATATCCTATCAGTTTTTTGTGGAGTTGCTCCATGAAAATGTGATTCATCACCGGTGGTCAGTAAACAAAATCTGAATTTCTGGAATACCTAGAGTAGTCGCCACATTTCTAAATACGGACACTAATAGATTTTATCCATACGAACATTCTGGTGTATCACACTTATATCCTATCAGTTTTTTGTGGAGTTGCTCCATGAAAATGTGATTCACCAATGGTGGTCAGTAAACAAAATCTGAATTTCTGGAATACCTAGCCTAGTCGCCGCATTTCTAATTATGGACACAAATAGGCCTTATTCATACGAACATTCTGGTGTATCACACTTATGTCCTATCAGTTTTTTGTGGAGTTGCTCCATGAAAATGTGATTCATCACCGGTGGTCAGTAAACAAAATCTGAATTTCTGGAATACCTAGAGTAGTCGCCACATTTCTAAATACGGACGCTAATAGATTTTATCCATACGAACATTTTGGTGTATCACACTTATATCCTATCAGTTTTTTGTGGAGTTGCTCCATGAAAATGTGATTCACCAATGGTGGTCAGTAAACAAAATCCGAATTTCTGGAATACCTAGCCTAGTCGCCGCATTTCTAATTATGGACACAAATAGGCCTTATTCATACGAACATTCTGGTGTATCACACTTATGTCCTATCAGATTTTTGTGGAGTTGCTCCATGAAAATGTGATTCATCACCGGTGGTCAGTAAACAAAATCTGAATTTCTGGAATACCTAGAGTAGTCGCCGCATTTCTAATTATGGACACAAATAGGCCTTATTCATACGAACATTTTGGTGTATCACACTTATATCCTATCAGTTTTTTGTGGAGTTGCTCCATGAAAATGTGATTCATCACCGGTGGTCAGTAAACAAAATCTGAATTTCTGGAATACCTAGAGTAGTCGCCACATTTCTAAATACGGACACTAATAGATTTTATCCATACGAACATTTTGGTGTATCACACTTATATCCTATCAGTTTTTTGTGGAGTTGCTCCATGAAAATGTGATTCACCAATGGTGGTCAGTAAACAAAATCTGAATTTCTGGAATACCTAGACTAGTCGCCGCATTTCTAATTATGGACACAAATAGGCCTTATTCATACGAACATTTTGGTGTATCACACTTATATCCTATCAGTTTTTTGTGGAGTTGCTCCATGAAAATGTGATTCACCAATGGTGGTCAGTAAACAAAATCTGAATTTCTGGAATACCTAGACTAGTCGCCGCATTTCTAATTATGGACACAAATAGGCCTTATTCATACGAACATTTTGGTGTATCACACTTATATCCTATCAGTTTTTTGTGGAGATGCTCCATGAAAATGTGATTCATCACCGGTGGTCAGTAAACAAAATCTGAATTTCTGGAATACTTAGAGTAGTCGCCGCATTTCTAATTATGGACACAAATAGGCCTTATTCATACGAACATTTTGGTGTATCACACTTATATCCTATCAGTTTTTTGTGGAGTTGCTCCATGAAAATGTGATTCACCAATGGTGGTCAGTAAGCAAAATCTGAATTTCTGGAATACCTAGACTAGTCGCCGCATTTCTAATTATGGACACAAATAGGCCTTATTCATACGAACATTCTGGTGTATCACACTTATATCCTATCAGTTTTTTGTGGAGTTGCGCCATGAAAATGTGATTCACCAATGGTGGTCAGTAAACAAAATCTGAATTTCTGGAATACCTAGACTAGTCGCCGCATTTCTAATTATGGACACAAATAGGCCTTATTTATACGAACATTTTGGTGTATCACACTTATATCCTATCAGTTTTTTGTGGAGTTGCTCCATGAAAATGTGATTCATCACCGGTGGTCAGTAAACAAAATCTGAATCTCTGGAATACCTAGAGTAGTCGCCGCATTTCTAATTATGGACACAAATAGGCCTTATTCATACGAACATTTTGGTGTATCACACTTATATCCTATCAGTTTTTTGTGGAGTTGCTCCATGAAAAGTGATTCACCAATGGTGGTCAGTAAACAAAATCTGAATTTCTGGAATACCTAGAGTAGTCGCCACATTTCTAAATACGGACACTAATAGATTTTATCCATACGAACATTTTGGTGTATCACACTTATATCCTATCAGTTTTTTGTGGAGTTGCTCCATGGAAATGTGATTCACCAATGGTGGTCAGTAAACAAAATCTGAATTTCTGGAATACCTAGACTAGTCGCCGCATTTCTAATTATGGACACAAATAGGCCTTATTCATACGAACATTTTGCTGTATCACACTTATATCCTATCAGTTTTTTGTGGAGTTGCTCCATGAAAATGTGATTCATCACCGGTGGTCAGTAAACAAAATCTGAATTTCTGGAATACCTAGTGTAGTCGCCACATTTCTAAATACGGACACTAATAGATTTTATCCATACGAACATTTTGGTGTATCACACTTATATCCTATCAGTTTTTTGTGGAGTTGCTCCATGAAAATGTGATTCATCACCGGTGGTCAGTAAACAAAATCTGAATTTCTGGAATACCTAGTGTAGTCGCCACATTTCTAAATACGGACACTAATAGATTTTATCCATACGAACATTTTGGTGTATCACACTTATATCCTATCAGTTTTTTGTGGAGTTGCTCCATGAAAATGTGATTCATCACCGGTGGTCAGTAAACAAAATCTGAATTTCTGGAATACCTAGACTAGTCGCCGCATTTCTAATTATGGACACAAATAGGTCTTATCCCTACGAACATTTTGTTGTATCACACTTATATCCTATCAGTTTTTTGTGGAGTTGCTCCATGAAAATGTGATTCACCAATGGTGGTCAGTAAACAAAATCTAAATTTCTGGAATACCTAGACTAGTCGCCGCATTTCTAATTATGGATGCAAATAGGCCTTCTTCATACGAACATTTTGGTGTATCACACTTATATCCTATCAGTTTTTTGTGGAGTTGCTCCATGAAAATGTGATTCATCACCGGTGGTCAGTAAACAAAATCTGAATTTCTGGAATACCTAGAGTAGTCGCCACATTTCTAAATACGGACACTAATAGATTTTATCCATATGCACATTTTGGTGTATCACACTTATATCCTATCAGTCTTTTGTGGAGTTGCTCCATGAAAATGTGATTCACCAATGGTGGTCAGTAAACAAAATCTGAATTTCTGGAATACCTAGACTAGTCGCCGCATTTCTAATTATGGACACAAATAGGCCTTATTCATACGAACATTTTGGTGTATCACACTTATATCCTATCAGTTTTTTGTGGAGTTGCTCCATGAAAATGTAATTCACCAATGGTGGTCAGTAAACAAAATCTGAATTTCTGGAATACCTAGACTAGTCGCCGCATTTCTAATTATGGACACAAATAGGCCTTATTCATACGAACATTTTGGTGTATCACACTTATATCCTATCAGTTTTTTGTGGAGTTGCTCCATGAAAATGTGATTCATCACCGGTGGTCAGTAAACAAAATCTGAATTTCTGGAATACCTAGACTAGTTGCCGCATTTCTACTTATGGACACAAATAGGCCTTATTCATATGAACATTTTGGTGTATCACACTTATATCCTATCAGTTTTTTGTGGAGTTGCTCCATGAAAATGTAATTCACCAATGGTGGTCAGTAAACAAAATCTGAATTTCTGGAATACCTAGACTAGTCGCCGCATTTCTAATTATGGACACAAATAGGTCTTATTCATACGAACATTTTGGTGTATCACACTTATATCCTATCAGTTTTTTGTGGAGTTGCTCCATGAAAATGTGATTCATCACCGGTGGTCAGTAAACAAAATCTGAATTTCTGGAATACCTAGAGTAGTCGCCACATTTCTAAATACGGACACTAATAGATTTTATCCATACGCACATTTTGGTGTATCACACTTATATCCTACCAGTTTTTTGTGGAGTTGCTCCATGAAAATGTGATTCACCAATGGTGGTCAGTAAACGAAATCTGAATTTCTGGAATACCTAGACTAGTCGCCGCATTTCTAATTATGGACACAAATAGGCCTTATTCATACGAACATTTTGGTGTATCACACTTATATCCTATCAGTTTTTTGTGGAGTTGCTCCATGAAAATGTGATTCATCACCGGTGGTCAGTAAACAAAATCTGAATTTCTGGAATACCTAGAGTAGTCGCCACATTTCTAAATACGGACACTAATAGATTTTATCCATACGAACATTCTGGTGTATCACACTTATATCCTATCAGTTTTTTGTGGAGTTGCTCCATGAAAATGTGATTCACCAATGGTGGTCAGTAAACAAAATCTGAATTTCTGGAATACCTAGCCTAGTCGCCGCATTTCTAATTATGGACACAAATAGGCCTTATTCATACGAACATTCTGGTGTATCACACTTATGTCCTATCAGTTTTTTGTGGAGTTGCTCCATGAAAATGTGATTCATCACCGGTGGTCAGTAAACAAAATCTGAATTTCTGGAATACCTAGAGTAGTCGCCACATTTCTAAATACGGACGCTAATAGATTTTATCCATACGAACATTTTGGTGTATCACACTTATATCCTATCAGTTTTTTGTGGAGTTGCTCCATGAAAATGTGATTCACCAATGGTGGTCAGTAAACAAACTCCGAATTTCTGGAATACCTAGCCTAGTCGCCGCATTTCTAATTATGGACACAAATAGGCCTTATTCATACGAACATTCTGGTGTATCACACTTATGTCCTATCAGTTTTTTGTGGAGTTGCTCCATGAAAATGTGATTCATCACCGGTGGTCAGTAAACAAAATCTGAATTTCTGGAATACCTAGAGTAGTCGCCGCATTTCTAATTATGGACACAAATAGGCCTTATTCATACGAACATTTTGGTGTATCACACTTATATCCTATCAGTTTTTTGTGGAGTTGCTCCATGAAAATGTGATTCATCACCGGTGGTCAGTAAACAAAATCTGAATTTCTGGAATACCTAGAGCAGTCGCCACATTTCTAAATACGGACACTAATAGATTTTATCCATACGAACATTTTGGTGTATCACACTTATATCCTATCAGTTTTTTGTGGAGTTGCTCCATGAAAATGTGATTCACCAATGGTGGTCAGTAAACAAAATCTGAATTTCTGGAATACCTAGACTAGTCGCCGCATTTCTAATTATGGACACAAATAGGCCTTATTCATACGAACATTTTGGTGTATCACACTTATATCCTATCAGTTTTTTGTGGAGTTGCTCCATGAAAATGTGATTCACCAATGGTGGTCAGTAAACAAAATCTGAATTTCTGGAATACCTAGACTAGTCGCCGCATTTCTAATTATGGACACAAATAGGCCTTATTCATACGAACGTTTTGGTGTATCACACTTATATCCTATCAGTTTTTTGTGGAGATGCTCCATGAAAATGTGATTCATCACCGGTGGTCAGTAAACAAAATCTGAATTTCTGGAATACTTAGAGTAGTCGCCGCATTTCTAATTATGGACACAAATAGGCCTTATTCATACGAACATTTTGGTGTATCACACTTATATCCTATCAGTTTTTTGTGGAGTTGCTCCATGAAAATGTGATTCACCAATGGTGGTCAGTAAACAAAATCTGAATTTCTGGAATACCTAGACTAGTCGCCGCATTTCTAAATACGGACACTAATAGATTTTATCCGTACGAACATTTTGGTGTATCACACTTATATCCTATCAGTTTTTTGTGGAGTTGCTCCATGAAAATGTAATTCACCAATGGTGGTCAGTAAACAAAATCTGAATCTCTGGAATACCTAGAGCAGTCGCCGCATTTCTAAATACGGACACTAATAGATTTTATCCGTACGAACATTTTGGTGTATCACACTTATATCCTATCAGTTTTTTGTGGAGTTGCTCCATGAAAATGTGATTCATCACCGGTGGTCAGTAAACAAAATCTGAATCTCTGGAATACCTAGAGCAGTCGCCGCATTTCTATATAAGGACACTAATAGATTTTATCCATACGAACATTTTGGTGTATCACACTTATATCCTATCAGTTTTTTGTGGAGTTGCTCCATGAAAATGTAATTCACCAATGGTGGTCAGTAAACAAAATCTGAATTTCTGGAATACCTAGACTAGTCGCCGCATTTCTAATTATGGACACAAATAGGCCTTATTCATACGAACATTTTGGTGTATCACACTTATATCCTATCAGTTTTTTGTGGAGTTGCTCCATGAAAATGTGATTCATCACCGGTGGTCAGTAAACAAAATCTGAATTTCTGGAAT